>LR991063.1:0-1200000 GCA_905163555.1 Notocelia uddmanniana | reverse complement strand
GCCACTTCCACAGTTTTTTTCTGTTCCCTGGTACGCGTATCCAATGTACGTGTGGTCAACGCATCTAGACGATGCGTAACTGAAAAACGCGATTTTACAAGTTATTTTTTAATAATAAAAATGCTTTTACCGTAGCGGTACAACCGTACCCGTGACACTGCAAAAAGGTAAAATACTAATATAAATTAACGGCAAAAAAATGGTGGACATATTTTTCTTTCCTCAGTATTGGCTCTAACCTAACTAAAATAGGCCGCTCGTCACACGCCATTCTTCCTGATCCCCCAAGCCTTGCAATTTGGCCCAGCAATTTAACCGTATTTTCACCAGATGTACCGCAGACATTATACAAAGAATAGCCATAGCCAAAAAGCCTTTAATAACAAAAAACTAATAGGGGCCGCGGCAGACGCTCGGGAACGGCTTAAGTCCACCAAATACGAGTGTCTCGGCACTCAATACGAGTTGCTGCATTCGGTGTCGAGACTCTCGGCTCGTGGGGC
Organism: Notocelia uddmanniana; assembly: GCA_905163555.1. Classification (NCBI taxonomy): domain Eukaryota; kingdom Metazoa; phylum Arthropoda; class Insecta; order Lepidoptera; family Tortricidae; genus Notocelia; species Notocelia uddmanniana. The sequence continues at coordinate 1,199,497 of LR991063.1, read as the reverse complement.
AAAGGCGCGCGTGGACTCCACAGGATGCTCAGCAAACGTTTGCGGGAGGCAACGGGCGATCCTCGTGCGGGCAGCTTTCTCGCACAAAGAATCGCTATTGCAATTCAGCGCGGGAATGCTGCCTGCATGATGGGCACCCTGCCTAAGGGGCCAAATTTAGATTTTTTATAGGTTAGTTTTAATTATTTTTAAGTTAGAGTAATTCCTCTTTTGTTATATCACATGTTTTTCTGAATAAACAATATATTTCCGTTAAAAAAAAAACTATTATTAAAAGCAAAAATATCTATAAAAACTAAAAAACGCTTAACTAAGGTTTACATCTGGAGCATTTCCCTGTATGGAAGTGAGACTTAACTTAGTCTTCTACCATTATAAACATACTTATAGCCATTTTTATTTCATTGTATGGAATCTAAGAGTGCACAATCTAAGTATAATAATCTTTCACCGGCCTCCCCCATTGAAGTCGGTTTTTTTTTAAATTATTAACATCATAGAAGGTAAAGTTGAAGAAAAAGGGGCAGAGGAAGACCGAGTCTAACGTATTTGAAGGAATAAAGACAGTGTGCAAAAAATGGACCAGCATTGCCACGGACTGACAGAACTGTAAAAAAACTGGAAAAGGCTTTTACCCACAGAGGGTGACACGGAAAAAAAAGATTTACAACTATAATACCATAATGTTTAGTAAACGAAATTTTGTTATCTTAACTTTACAGTTTTACTGTACAGCCAAACAACTTTACGTAATATTACAATGTATTTAATAATTAATACATTTTTTTAGTTATTATTACAATTCATTTAGTAGTGGATAATATTTAATTCTAGTTGGTGGAAATTTTGTACGTGTTACTGTCTAAATGTTATAGCAACAACAGTAAAGTAAGAGTTACAATTGTATCGTTTTGTTTACGAGATTGAATCCTAATATTTACTATATGGATTGTTATTCTCCCTATAATATAGTGAGCATAGCAATATGAATATGTGTCTTTACTATTTTAACTATAAGTGAACCGTGGAGTTTACTATTTGTATAGTTGTCACATATCATTATTTAAAAGATAAAGATAGATAAAATCATTTATTTGTCCATCATAGGTCAGAGGATGTTACAGGTTCATAGTCAGTTTCTCTATGTGGCGCCTTACGGCTTACAAATTGTTGAGCATGCATGTCAAATTCATTATCATTTATAAATTCACTAAGGTTATAATAGCTTATGTGCAAGAACGTTTTTCAAGACTGCTTTAAACTTATGTAATTGTTCTATTGAACTTAAACATTTAGGTAATTTATTAAATATCTTCGGAGCCATTCCGACTTCAATTCAATTCAATTCTTTATTCATGTACAATATAAATTGTGTTAGAAATAATTTTATAAATAATGTCATACTTTGAGGCAATTTGTTTTCAATATAACTATTCTAGCATGATTTTAGACTACATTCTTCTGTAATAACATTGTTTTGGGTATCATCGGGTTTTTTATTTTATTACATAAAAGTGTACTTTTGAAGCTTAGAAACAAATGGGAATTACATTTCACGAAAACACACATTTCATAGATGTATAAACTAGTAAGAGTGAGAATTCTTAATTTTTGAAAATAGGGTTTACAAGATACCAAAGAATTGATACCACATAAGGATCTTAGACACCTCTTCTGAGCTCGAAATGCAATTTCTCGATCAGTGGAATATTATCATTAAAATTATAATGTAAGTAAATATTTATTTTGTAATAGTATATTGTAATTATTAATAAGTGTAACCCAAAATTGCTGCGCCCAACAGGGTCAATAAATAATGTGAGACTTAAAATATGAGCACGTAATTCCAACTATGTGTAACCATTATGTGCAATAAAGAATTGAGTATTGAGTATATGAAACTAAAAACATAGTTACCGAAACCAAATTCTGGTTTCGGTTAAGTATCTGATATTTTTTCCGTGCACTGAACAGAAAAAATAAAATAAAAATAGATAATATTAAATAGTGTAGAAATATAAAGCTATAGCTGAATAATAGCAATTTCGGCTGGTGGTACAAACACCAATTTCTTTTCTAAATATGAATCAAAATCAAATCATCATAATATCCAAGTTTCATGTGCTTTGCAAATATGGAAAACTGAATAACTAATACCTACTGTAACAACTAGGTACTGCTTACGTACATTGGATCTTATCGGATTTTGTGATTGGGTGATTAGGACTTATAATACAGATAATGCTTTTACCGTGACCGTGCAAGCCTGTCCTTTACACTGCAACCAAGAATAACATACATGTTTAGAATAATATGGTTCACAGTTCCAGTTTCTACTGCCCGAACAACATTCAGTGCATCCATTAATCCAATAGTAAATAAATATTACCTCAATATCGCATAGTACGCCTGTGCACTGTAAATAAAAATATAATGTTATCTGCTGCTCGATGTCCACTGCGGGCCAATAGGCCCCTAAAGAGTGCCACAATGTCTGGCCTTGCGGCATCCGCATCCAGCGGACTCCCGCGACCTTTACCAGGTCATCAGTCCACCTTGTGGGAGGCCTCCACGCCGCGCCTAAGTAAGTGGTCGCTACTCGTGAACCTTCCCGCCATTCCGCCCCAACGGCCATCGGTTCTACGTGCAATGTTATCGCATATGAGCTCTATCAATTCTAGTACGTAGAGTCCCCAGTACGCTCGGCTGAACTCGATTCTCCATACGAACGTAGTTTAGTTCTCATATTAAAACGTCTTGCTGGAATAACATGAAACTTTGTGTACACAATGGGAGCCGCCATATCAAGGTCGGAAATTAGTTTCTGTTGCTAGAAATTGTAATAGAAAAAAAATACAGCGAGTTTTTAAGTTTTTTACGTCCTGTATGAAAACCTTAATAATCGCTGTATTTTTACTCCATTATAATTTCAAGCAATAGAAACTAATTTCCGACCTAGATATGCTGGATCCCATTGTTTATACAAAGTTTTGTATTATTCTAACATGGCGTTTTAAAAATGAGAGCGAAACTTCGTTTGTATGGAGGACCGAGCTTACTGCGGTATACGGTTGCGTACCTTTACAATATGAGCCTGCTATAGCCAGTTTGTAAATGGGAAAAGAAGTCTTTCTTCTAATATTTTTGCTTGTGCTCATCTAACACAATAAGTAACAAATGAAGTCAATACCCGGGACCCGGGGATGTCCTAACAATACGACCAAGACCATCGGGGGATGGGCAACAGCATCCCTGGAGTGCGGTGGAGATACTGCGATCGCCAACCTACATGCCAAGCGTGGCGATTACGGCATATACCCCCCGTGAATTTGGGGGAGGCCTATGTCCAGCAGCGGACGTCTCTGCAGCGTTGCTTTAAAATATGAGCCTGCTGCAGAAAACCTGCGAAATCCCCGCATATGCGGCCAATCGCTCTAGCCAACTGAGCTATCGGAACAATCGTCGAGCGCACGTGGCCTAGAGGCGCCCGGGTACCGCGTGCGGTATGCGAGGTTAAGCAACGTGGGCCCGGGTCAGTTCTTAGATGGGTGACCGCTTTGAGTGGTTACTAACTCAGCGCGCCCGTACTTTGGAAGGCACGGGAGCGCTTAGTTAATACCGGGATGAATCCCGGCTGTTGTCTATGACGGCAGTCGTTAAGCCAAGTTATAGGCATTCGCTAAAAACAGCCAATTGCCCACTTACTTGACAACGAGGGTCGAAGTTGCACCACGTCCGTAGGGAGTACCCACTGTTACCCTACACATGACCCCTGGGGTGGTGCTAGAAGTGCAACAAAACTGGCGACCGTACTGTCTTCTCGAAGATCTCACGGTTCGAAAAATAAATGCCATACGATTATTTTTAGCAAATAAAATAAAGTTTAAAGTGGCGACAAATAACATGAGATTTTATTGCTAAAGATACTATCAACATTTTGTTTGCCTCTGCTTATAGTTACTCTGTTCTGTAGGTATTGGTTTTGTAACTTTTGTAGGTACTTATTATTGAAGTGTCATATCGTGGATCGTCGTCGAGGAAGAAGGCAATTGCAGGCCGAGTATTAGTTTTGACCGAGCTAACTCCGTTTAATTAATACGAACCTGCAGTTGCCATTCCAGCCGAGGCAAATATTATGCTTGCCTCAAAAATGGGGGAAAAAGGACCAATTTGGAAATAAACTTTATGTCACACCCGGCCATAAAGTGGCTTTTACCGCACGCTACGGGTAAAAAAGCCGCTTTCCGTCCAAGTGTATTAATAAAATTATGTTCTTAACACGGGAGGTAATAAATAAAGCCCTAGATCGCATATATGTACGTCCCTCGCCTACAGCTCGGGCCGCAAAATCTACGATCTCAGTCTTTCTTTGCTTTACCACCCTAGTTGTGTAATGTACTATTACTACACAAATTTAAGAGTAGAGTACCTAGACTTACTTCAAGGTAGCAGGGATGTGTTTTAGAGTTGCACTGGAAAAATAATTTACTTGTACAGTCAACAGCAAAAGTAGATGATCATTTTAGTACTTTATTTATTTATTTATTTATTTATTTTCTTTGGAGATCCAACAGCTATGACATTACATTAGGCAATAACATAGAAATAGAAAGCCAATTATAGGAACTCACAGGTATTGACATAATATTACAGGTAGGTTTTTATGTTTCGCACTAACTTAACCACACATGTAAGCAAATAATTAAACATTTTAAACAAATTCTGAGAGTGGAGTTCTCACAACTCATGCACTAATTCATTAATACACATTGTATTAATTATTAGCGCATGCAAGGTACTCAACAAGGATAGTTTAGTAGTATTAAAATACTAACACAACAAAGACCAGCATAAAAATAAGAACATAAGTTTAAACTCGCAAGAAGCCAACACTCACACCCACTCAAAATACTGCTGCACTATATTACGTCTCACGCTAGCAATTCCACAGTTGAAAATATCAATATCAAGTTTATTAGACAACTCATTTAGGTTACGACTGGCGCGCGTTAAGAAACTATTCTGTCTATATTTGGAAGATGCATTATTAATAGCTAATGGGGGATGATACCTTTTAGAACGAGTGGGAGTTTTGAAGCACAGTTTGCTTAGCAACTCAGGGCAGTCGATTACGCCGCTGGTAATGTTTAGAAGATAGGTTACATCTGCTATTTCGCGACGTTTTCGTAAAGGGACAAGATGATGCTGCTTGCACATGTTAAGATAGTTGGAAGAACTGTAGGGACATTTTAATTTAAAGCATAGATATTTTATAAATTTTTGCTGTATGCGTTCGATCCTGTCGATATATGTAACATAGCAAGGGTTCCAAACCTGAGAGGCGTACTCCAACTTACTTCTAACATAGGAACAATAAAGCACTTTAACTGTTTTAGCTTGTGTTAAGTTTATCGCACTAACACAATAATACTGCGACACTTGGGATGCGTCAAAGTAGTGAAAGTGACAAGGTACTAAAATGATCATCTACTTTTATGTTGACTGTACCATAAAATGTCAATTTGGTATGTAAAAGTGCCCTTATGCGGCTTGTTTGCGGAATAAATATTTGATGAGAAATTTACTTACTTGTGATGAGCACATTGCTCCATTGCACTACGAAAATAAAGTAATATCATTAGATAAATGGTGTGTACGGACTTTATGTTACCTACATGTCATCGAGTAGAAGAAAATATATTGAGTTTTGTCTTGTCAAGAGTCCTGTGTTTCATTGTGCATTTATGCAATAACTCCCAAATATTTCATCTATACTTTACTTTTTTTTTTCATAGTAGGATTTCACAATCTCTTTATGAAGTCAATAATAATAAACAATTTACATACATTAAATTGCATTATGTACATATTCGTTAATAAATTACTAAATAAGCTAACTCAGTTAATGAATTACTAAATAAGCTAACAACACGAAATCTGCTTGTTTGTGAAAACTCTACCCTCATTTTATAAAACGTGTAAATATCGTGTAATTAGCTAATTATCGAACAAGATATCCGAATCGGTTGGTAATAACGGCAAAAAAGATCAAATTATATGTAGATACCTACACAGTATAGTAGTTACCGTACAGTACAGTACAGTAGGACCCGGGTATGTCCGGACCCGGGTATGTCCTAAAACTACGACCAAGACCACCGGGGGATGGGCAGCAGCATCCCTGAAGTGCGGTGGAGATACTGCGATCGCCAACCCGCATGCCAAGCGTGGCGATTATGGCATATACCCCCCGTGAATTTGGGGGAGGCCTATGTCCAGCAGTGGACGTCCTTTGGCTGATATGGTGGTGATAGTAGTTAGTAACTACAAAATGAAATGTTAGTAGCTATAAAATGAGGGTAGAGTTTTCACAAACAAGCAGATTTCGTAAATCTACAGGCATGGTACAGTCAGTAATTGTAGATCTTTGGAGACATGCTTCTTTCTGCAAGATGTTAAGACAGATGTAGTAGCAACATAGTAGATACGTGAGCTCTGATAATATTTGTGATAATAAATAAAACTCAATAGTTAAAACTAAGCTGGAATGGAAGAACGAAGTGGAGAAATATCTACGCGCTTTACACGCAGAAAACTGGAAGGAGATCGCACAGAATGGGGTGCATTGTACATTGGCGACAACTTACATCGGAAGCCAAACTCGGGTCTCTCCAGCGGAGTATGTATTAAGTTAAAACTAAAGTAATTTGACAAGGAAATAATAAATCTTAACCCTTTGAACGCCAAGAACCTACAAAGTGGTCGTGTGTCGTCGTGCCCACCACGCCAACCACTAAAAAGGTCGGAGTGAAGGTGTACTTTGATCATGAAAAACATATATGTATTATGAATTGTTTTTATTGGTTTAAACGTTACATACATTTTTGATACCTTGGCATCTGAGTGATTACTTCATTCAAATATGAAAGCGTTCAAAGGGTTAAGATTATTCGTTGAATTCTTAGTAGTGACAAAAACGACTTGGCTCTTAATAAGAAACTAAAGTATAAATGTGTGTGGCATAAATTGGTCGCTCTGGCTTGACTAAATTTATAGATAAATTACTTATTCCAAAAATAGTCTACTTGCTTTATAATTGCATGCCCCAGTCTGCTCCTGTAAGAACCAATCAAAGTTAAGTTAATGATGTCCAAAGTCGATTTATTGTAGATTCACTAAGCAGCGCATGCTCTACGCTACACGCTACTAACGGGTAGTTCAGGCGATACCAGTCCATTCTTTAGGGTTCCGTAGTCAACTAGGACAACTGGACCCGAGTATGTCGTTAAACTACGACCAAAACTACCGGAGGACGGGCAGCAGCATCCCTGGAGTGCGGTGGATATACTGCGATCGCCAACCCGCATGCCAAGCGTGGCGATTATGGCATTTACCCCTTATGGATACAACAAAAAAGCCACGGCCCCGAGGTTCCGGCGGCCCCCGGTGCCCTGCTTTTGGTAGCGGCCAGGGTACTAGCGGGGCCTGGGGTGCTAAGAATCTCCGGCAAAGATCCGGCTACCACCACCGACGACTCCTGGCCCTGGCAACGTACAACACTCGTACACTGCGGACCGACGAAAAGATAGCGGAACTAGAGGAAGGATTGAGTAATTTGCGTTGGGATGTCGTGGGCGTGGGGTTGTCTGAAGTCGGAAGAGAGGTCCGGAGGACACAATAACCCTAAAGTCCGGCAAATTGCTCTATTTCCAGGAGGGCGACCAACAGTCCCAGGGAGGTGTCGGGTTCATCGTCCACAAGTCCATCGTAAACAATGTGGTCAAGATCAAGAGTGTGTCGGCTAGAGTGGCGTACCTTATACTCAGAGTATCAAAGAAATATTCGTTGAAGGTCATACAGGTGTACGCGCCGACCTTGGCACACTCCGACGACGAGGTGGAGGCTATGTATGAGGATATCACAAAAGCCATGCATAGTTCGAAAGCCTATTCACCGTTTTTATGGGGGACTTTAACGCGAAACTGGGCAAGAGAGATGGCAATGAGCTGCGAGTAAGGAAAATTGGAGTTGGGAGTCAGAACCAACGGGGCCAACTACTGGCTGGTTTCTTGGAGAGGGACTCTACATGATGAACTCCTTCTTCAAAAACGTGAGCACAAGAAGTGGACCTGGATGAGTCCCGACGGTGCAACAAAAAACGAGATGGACTTCATTATGTCGACGAAGAGGCATATATTCAATGACGTCTCTGTGATCAATACGGTTAAAACCGGAAGTGATCATCGTCTGGTAAGAGGCACATTGAGTATATGCGTCAAGATAGAGCGCTCTCAACTGATTAAGTCTACGCTCCGTCCAGCAGCAGTCCAAATCCAAACCCCGAGAGCTTGCAGCTGGATCTCCAATACCGTTTTGATTGTCTAGGCGGCGATGTGGACGAATTCAACGACGGGTTTGTGGAAGCTGTCCATAGCATTGAGTCTAAGTTCTTTAAGGCCCAACGGCCTCACAGAGCCAAAAAGCTTTCTATCTCCACTCAGAGGTTCATCGAGGAAAGGAATGAAATGATTCTGCAGTCTTCAGCCGATGCGACATTATACAGGCAGCTCAATAAACGGATCTCCAAGTTCCTTACCCGTGATCTGCGCCAATTCAATACAAATCATATTCAAGAGGCCATCGAGCAAAATAAGGGGTCTAAAGTGTTGTCAAGAGATTTGTCTATTGGGCAGAGCCAGCTCGCCAAATTAAAAACAGCTCGCCAAAAGAATCGTTTCATCCAAACCTGAGCTTCTGAATGAGATAGAGTCCTTTATGGACAGCTATACACGTCAACTAGCAGACCCGAAGTTGGTCTGGCGAAAGACCCTAGAGCTAGATCAACCCGGCACTCTACCGAAGCCATCAGCCTGTACGAGATTAGAATGGCTCTTAAACAGTTAAAGAACAACAGGGCACCCGGTGAAGACGGAATAACAGCTGAACTCCTGAAGGCGGGTGGAAAACCGGTCCTTAGGGCCCTTCAGAAGTTGTTCGACTCCGCCTAACTGGAAAGGAAAACTCCAAAGGCATGAAAAAAACATGAAAGCAAAGCTTAATAAAGACTTCCAACGAGAACTATAGCCGACATGATCAGTTAAACTGTGTTTGAGTTATCGTAAAGTCTTTCCTTCTTAGTAAAAGACGTATGAAACGTTGCGAAGGTATCCCTTTTTACCCATTATTCTCCTAGCGTTATTCCCAGTACAGTTGCATCCTGAAGAATGCCTGGAGCACAAAAAAATTAAATGAAAATACTTAATCCTTAAGATTTTCATAGCAAACCACTCTCGAATTTGTAGTCGCTGCTAAAGTATTTTTTTTCCAGTGTTCTACCTGTCAAGTTTGGAAACGACCTACTACATTGTAGAGTGTAGCAAACAAGGAAAAATATGACATTTATTTTTGTCCTTGCACTCAAGTATTGCGCTTAATACATTGAATTAACATTCAAGAGGCCAATGATTGGAGGGAGGCCAACATTACAACAGCTTACCCTACATGTATATTATGAAATAAACTAAATTAAACCCTTCTAAATATAAAAACCAAAGTCTAAAATTGGCCCCTGTGGCATGGCGCCTAGGATGCTGGCAGCATTTCCTCGCTGGATCGCAATATTTAGGCGTTCGGCGAGAAAGCCGCCAGCTCTTTTATCCCCGGTTACATCGACGAACCGTTTAGCCAACTCTCGAAACAGTTTCTGTGCTGCAGGGCCCCACGGACCAAGAGTCTCGACTCCAGAAGCAACGAAGTTGAAGTTGGCGTTGAGACTCCTGTATTTGCGTATATAAAAATGGGTATATAAGTTTAACTTGAAACTTTTTGGTTGTGTAAAGTGTATATTTAATCACATAACGAAAACATTAAAAAGAACATTGCCAAAAAAACAAAAACTAATCGCTAGCTATAAATAAAAAATATCCTCCAAATCAGTGCCGATGGGTAGTGTGCCCAGAAGGCTGGCCACATTGCCACGCTGTATGGCGACACTTATGCGTTGTGCAAAGTATTGGCCAGGCCTCTGGTCACCTGTAGCTTCGATAAGCCGCTCCGCTAAATCTTTATCTTTATGTGTAAAGTAATATTTTGTCCTAATATCTAGTGATTGGTGATAGTGCCTCACAAATAAAGCTCCGAATGATCCAATTATTTTAAATTAATTAGTAGTGAACGGTGTTTGGTCAGACATTTTTTAAACCTAAAGCTTAAGAAAAACTACCTAAGCCTTTTTATAGTGACTGTTTGATTACCTAAATAAATAAATATTTTTTTTTGTCAAATTTTGGTTATAATTGTACATTTTAAAATGGGTATCTGAAAATAATACGTACCAACTCACACTTTACACTGGGACAGGTTTTTATGAGCTGTGAAATAGCAAGAATATTAATAATTACATTAAAATTAATTTTCCCCTCACTAGCTCGGAAAGCCGTCTTTTATCCTTTGAAACAAGCGGGTAAAAACGCATTTTATCCACAAGTGGGGAAAGTAATTTGACCTTGGAGCGTGTTTGAGTAGCTTTTGACAGATAACAAAACGTAAAACGCTCATATTAATGGTTCGTTTGATATCAATTATCATTAAATAAATGGTTTGAGAATTTAATAAAAAATACCAAATTTTGCTTTATTTAATGATTTAAGTCGTAAACCTTAAAATTCTATAAGTAACATTTTTTTATAATGACTTTGAGTATAATTTTAAACGCACAAGTTGAGTCGATGCAATTTCAAAACTCATCGTCAGAAATGTCATCATTGTCAATGTCAACTAAAATATACACAACTTGTCACCGACTCCGACTCGCGTAAATATTATACACAACTTTCAGAGTTTTCTGTTATAATATCGTAAAAAAATCAGTGATTCCTGTGATGAAAATCATGCCTGTGGAACTGTGTTTTTTTGCATGTTGCACTTTCCTCGCTATAGTGGGGAGAACAGTTTTGTGTTACACACGGGTGCAAAGTTGTATTTTAATTCTCGTGTGTTGAAACACTCGCTACGCTCAGGATTCTATTTTAGAACCTTAAAAACTTCAACTATAGAATCCTTTCGCTGGCTCGTGTTTCAATCCCACACTCGCGGGTAAAATTCAACTTTGCACCCTTGTATAACAAATAACTATTATTTATGTGTCAGAAAGCACACGAACGTACCATACTGCACGTTTTATTGTATTCCTTTTTCACGCACTGTAAGTAATCATTAGAATTAGAAATATATCGTCATTCAACACCATTTCTACAGCATCAACGTCACTGATATATCTTGTCACTTCCAACTTAGAGTGCCTATATCATGGAAATATAGGCACTCGTAGGTTCGGGTCCTGCCGACTGCGCACTGCGCCATGTTTAAGGCCCTCTAGTCCTGCGAGAGTAGGTATTTAGCGCTGTCCTGGCGGTGCGTGAACAAGCCCGCGCGGACGAAGCGACTGTGAACTCGGATGACCCCGCTAGCTTCATACTGGTCACAGTATAGAAATATAACTGTATTTGGACTTAAGAAATGCATTAATTATGATTAAACTTTAGTATGTCATTGATATCATTTTTTAATAAATAGGTAGTAAATAAATAATTGAAAGTCGAACTTACGGTAGGATCCATTATAATGAAAAAAAAACAGAATTCATAGTACAACCCTGAAATTCGTTATTTAATCTATGAAACCTAAGAACCTAAGAAATATGTCTTATACCTCTCTACTCGATTTGTTTAATAGGTCATGCAATTTTGTATCTTTTTGTGTTATATTTATACAGGGTGTTATATTTATTTGTCGTGTGCGTGTCATCGTCATCATCATCATATCAGCTGATGGACGACCACTGCTGGACATAGGCCTCCCCTAAAGAGTGCCACATAAAATACAGACAGAATATTTTTTGGTGGTTTAATTTATTCATCAAAAGTTATTAGCTCTGAAAGCATAAAAAACATTGCGAAGTTTTTACTTTTTTACTATTTATGCGAAAGGTTACCGTATTTTTAAAAAATAAATATCAGAAATGATTTTTACATAAAGATGACAAAAGAATCAATATGGTATATAAAATGATACCAAACTTGCCACGGTAGCTACCTGGAAATGGGTAGATCTTATAAAAGAAGATTAGCTAGAAAGATAGAAAGTGTATAAATTTTAAAAGGGTCGGCAACGCGCATGTGACACCTCTGGAGTTGCAGGCGTCCATAGGCTGCGGTGACCGCTTACCATCAGGCGGGCCGTACGCTTGTTTGCCACTGACGTGGTATTAAAAAAAAGACGGCCGGAATTAATGTGTTGAAGCTCACAGCTTACAAAAATATTCAAGTGCAAAGCAGTACTCGTAGATCTCTTACTATATCTACAATTTCTGGTAATAAGCATTTCATTTATAATTTTACCAACTTTGGTTACATTTCTGGAGGGGTTCAGTTCAGTTGTTATACTGTCATTTTTATACTGTGGCACTATGACCATAATTTATTTGTTAATAATTATGCCTTTTTTCATTCGGGTTTTTATTGCCCTTCTTAAATAATTTGCAACCATTATATAAATTCGTCAAAAACTGCTTGTTTGGTGCACGAAACTGTCGCGGATAAAACTGACACAGGTCCGTTGTCTGTAAGCGCCAGCGCGCGACTGATCGGGCCTGCCGAGCCTCCGCGCTCGCGCATTTCGTAGGTATTTAAACATATTAATTCATACAATCATTTTATCTTTTTAAATTCTGCAAAAATGTCTAGAAATACTGAATGGTTTTAGTTTAGTTCAAAAACTTTATTTAAAACATCAATAGTTTAGTCGTCAGATTGTAAATGCTTTACAAAAAGGAGTAACTTTGGGGTCTCTTTCTATCGAGCGAAGTTCATTAGATCGTGTATCTGAGTGCAACTTTGACTAGACTAAATCCTTAAGTAAAACATAGAATTTTTTCAAATTTTTAAAACCCTTTTTCTACGTTTCGGGTTGTTTTTAGAAAACTCGAAAACGCTAACTCGCTTGACGACCTCCCCTTAAGTAGGTATCGAGCAGAGCTGGGCACCGTTAATTAAATAGTTAACTTCGTAAATCGCTAATTCGTTAAATAAAAAGTTAATTTCGTTAACCGTTAAAGCGTTACATTTTGAAAGATTTAGCGGAAGTTAACGTTAATTTCGTTATTTACATTTAGCGATTATTGATGAATGGTAAATGATTAATCGAATCGATTATTATGCCAAACCGCTACTGTATATCCGAATCAATAAAGTTATCTCACACTTCATTCGTTTGTAATTTATTCGAATGTTTTAATTTCTTTTTCGTAACTTATTTTATTGTAGTTAAAAAATTTCATCAATTTCTACTTCAGGAAATATGACTTGAATCGAAAAGAAAGGTTTAGCACTTACATACGTTTTAAAACAAAAAAGACATAGTACGTAACTGTTTTCATGGTGAATTATTGTTATAAATCACAACGACTGTGATAAATAAAGACCATATATTTGATTACTTCTCTAAAACGCGTATTGTATTATAAGTTTGTAGACACTCATGAAGTTCTAATAATCGTTAATTGTTTTTATTTATTATTTCTATGGGTAACGTGTATTTACGTAATATGTTTGTTACGTTGTGTCAAAAGGTATTTCTTAGAAATCAGAGATACCTTAAGGCGAAGGGGTAGGCAAGCTCTTTCCATACAAACTTTGTGTAAGTTTTTCTTCGTTTGTGTTTGCGCTACAGTTGTTATTTTTAAACGACTTTAAGATTTCAAAAGAGGAGGTTATCAATTCGGTTGTATTTTTTTTTGTATTTTTTTTTATGTTTGTTACTCCTGAACTCCGTAAAGAACTCCGTCATTTCTGAACCGATTTTAAAAATTCTTATTTTGATTGTAAGTATGTATATCCAAGTTGGTCCCGTTTTTGTCAAAACGCAGTTCTGATGATGGGATCCATGAGGAATCGAGGCAACTCCTCAATTCTTAAAGGCAAACATATAGTGATTTTTGTGTTTTTATCAACAAATTGAGAATTTGCATACAAAAAAGTGACAAATGAAGTGGAACTGCTGATGATGATCAGAACAGAACTCTTCAACGACGAAAAGTTCACGTTTCGCGATGTGTTCTCCTAGCTGTGTTTTTTAAGCAAGTTCTATTTTCACGATTAATTTTTGTCATGCTTGAATTCTTATGATGGGATCCATGAGGAATCGAGGGAACTCTTCAAATGTGAAAGGCACACATATAGTGATTGTAGTATTTTCATGAACTAATCAAACATTTACATTTAAATAAGTGAAATTTGATGAAGTGGAGCTGCTGATGATGGTCAGAACAGAAATCTTCAACGACGCATAGTTCAAGTTTGGCGATTTGTTCTCTTCGTCATGTTTGTCAAGCAAGCTAGGTTTTCAAGACAAATTTTTATCAAGCTTGAGTTCTGATGGAGGATTCCATGAGGAATTGAGGGTACTTAGTCTTCTACTATTATAAACATACTTATAGCCATTTTTATTTCATTGTATGGAATCTAAGAGTGCACCATCTAAGTATAATAATCTTTCACCGGCCTCCCCCATTGAAGTCGGTTTTTTTCTTTAAAAATATTTGACAATATGCTTATGTTTCTGTTAGCTATTTCTTCTAGTTATTTTCTTACTCTTTTGTTCTTTTTTTTTTAAAAAGCAAAATTTCAACTTTAGGTTCTGCGTAAAGTAAAAAAGTAAAAGTAAAAGTAGTTTATTCTTCAAATTAGGCATATTACATGCACCTATGAACGTCAATAAACTACCACCGGTTCGGAAAAATATACCTCTGCCACGAGAAGAACCGGCGTAAGAAACTCGGCGTATATCCAATATGTACAAGCAAAAATTAAAATTAAATGCCGTAGTGCCAAAACTAACGAATAAAACTTGCGCAATCTTCGCCTTAACTACCCTACCTTAGCTACTAGTTAGGAGTAGAATAAATATGTACATTCAACTTACCGTTGCATTACAAGTATGTGGTGGTAGCTAAAATACATGTTTAAGTTTAATAATATAATATTGGGGGACAATCTTACACAAATCGACCTAGTCCCAAACTAAGCAAAGCTTGTACTATGGGTACTAGACGACGACATTCATACTTACTTATATAGATAAATACATACTTAAATACATAGAAAACATCCAAGACCCAAGAACAAATATCCGTGAAAAATGCACAAATAAATGCCCTGGCCGGGATTCGAACCCGGGACCTCTAGCTTCGGAGGCAGAGTCACTACCAACTAGGCTAAACAGGTCGTCAAGTCAAATAATGTTCATTGGAAATTGTTTCTATCTCTTTGTATTTTCACTCTTATTAGCTTTAAGAATATGTATTTTTGTGTTGTGGTTAAATAAAGTTTGTATCTATCTATCTATCTATCTATCTATGTTCGGTTAGTACAGTCAAGAGCAAAAGTATTAACAATTTTGCATCCTTCCATTCTGATAAGAAAAAGTCTTAACTTACTTTGGATCTTGAGCACAGATATCTGTTATATATTAAATAATGTACATAATGTACCTAGTTATATATTACATAGTTGTTGCTACACCCTTCCTGGGTCCATTGTATCTTAGCTTAAGTACATGGTTGCAATAAATGTTTATTATTATTATTATTATTATTATCAGAGTAAAGCAGATCCGCGCTCATTTAAGTTGAACGATTTCTATATATCTGATCCCATTCTCACTAATACACAAATCAGTAAGTTTTAGAGAGACAGACGAGTGACATCTGACAGGTCCTCACTTGTCAGTGTCTCCGTCTTCATAACTGAAAATTGTACTGAACTGACGTTGTGGTGTGTTAAGTTTTTATGGGATTTAACATCCTGGTGTGCATTCAAATGGAGACAATTCGTTAACAGCCGAAAATTATCATACTATCTGTCGCATTCTAACAGGTATTCGTATAATAAGGATTTAGCGAGACAACTATATGAAAAATCTCTCATTGTTATCATCTAGCTTAATACTGCGAGTCTGCTTTTCTCTGATGTCTGTGCTCTTGACTGTCCTACTCAGTAGTCGAAACAGTATCCTACTGATTGTTTTATGGAATAAACGCTGGTCGCACATAAAGTCAGGGACACACTAATCCCATCCTACGTGGCGTATGACAAGTATGTTTCTAAGCATGCTCAGGGGCCAGAAGTCATAAATCATCATGCATTGCGTACGTTGTGTAGCGTGGAATCGCACTTATTCTGCTTTAAATGACACGTTCAAATTTAGATAATTTATTTCATAAGAGGCCATTTTGTTTTTCAAAATGTATTTATATTCTCGCACCAGTAGTGGGTACGTACATTGCACGCCTGCTGCTAATAATTTAATGTCAAGCCTTAAAAAGCTTAAGCTTATTAAGCTTAGGCTTTGTCATCCCTTTCCATCAGGTGAGACTAAGGCCAATCGCTGGTCAGTCTGTCATAATAAAAAAAAGCCTATTGATAATTTCTAACCGGTGTGAAAAAATTATCACCTTGGGTGGGATTTGAACCCACGACCTCTGGAAATCCTCCATCGCTCTTAACGAATTGTGCTGCCGTGGCTGGGTATTCCTTGTGGCGACGGATCTTAAAAAACCCAATTTATTTTGAAAATTCACTAATACTGACTTATTTGACAAAAAAAGGATATCCCATTAAAAGTATATATTACCTATGTGAAAAAAATGCTAAGTTATTTAGATAGAAATATATATTCGCTTTTATACTTAACTTTTTGCTTTTGTAAATCTTATCTGTTGTGTGTTCGTACAATAAGTCCATTTATCGAGGAAGGCTTTAGGCTATATAACATCACGCTGCGACCAATAGGAGCGAAGACGCGGATGAAGTCGCGGGCAACAGCTAGTTAAATATACAGGGCGTCCCACGGCCATGCCACATGGAGGGAAAGTACCTTTAATATTGTAGATAGAACATTTTACTGAAAGAAGACATTATCTAATTTTTAAAAGTTATTAATTCTGCATTCAAAGATTTTCTAAAAATTACTTGCTTCGTCCGGGAATCGAACCGACTCACATGTGAAAAAGAAACATCCTGTATTTTTATGATCCGTATCGCAAGAATGTACAAAACTAAATCATTTCTCTAAAGTAACATGGTATCCCAAAAGAAAGGCAAATAGTAAAATCTATGATTGAAGTTTCAAGATTCAGTTCGATTCCTGACAAAGTATGAAAAATTCGATTTTTTCAAAAAAATCTATGAATACCAAATTACTCACTTCTAAAAATTAGATAATGTCTTCTTTCAGTAAACTTTCTTATCTGCAGTATTTAAGGTACTTCCCATTCATGTGGCATGGCCGTGGGACGCCCTGTATAGTGAAATTTTCGCTGATAAGTAAACGTCACGTAAAGTCAAATCAGGGGTGTTCACAAATCGACTCGACTTCGCCTCTCACCTCACACCTCACCTGTTTTTATACGGAAACTGTCAAAATTTGACAAATGACATTTGTCAGTTTCCATATAAAAACGGGTGAGGTTGAGGTGACAGGTGAGGTCGGTTTGTGAATAAGCGGACGCCAACTTTTTACGAAACGTCAAAACGCTCGGCCAGTATGAAGTTTGTAGGGAAAAGTGCCAAATGACGTCACGATTTTCTATTTTCAAATAAGGTCCTTATTCCATGTTTATGTATTTAAAATTGCGTAAATAGGCTAGTTTCATTTTTCTCTGAGTATTTTCGTGTGATTTGTTTATTGGTGACGTAAATAAAATATTTTTTAGTGTAGCGAAATGCTGTATCTGCGCCTGATTATCATAAATCCTAAACAGTACGTACCCTTTTTTATTGCTCTCGAGTGTGACTTACCGTCGTCGATAGTGTTGTAGTTGTAATCTAATAAATAATAATAATAATAATATAGCCTCTTTATTCCTTAATAAAATATCATACAGTAACTTTATCATTATAAAATTCACTTCATGCATAATTATTTTACATTATTATAAAATTATTCATAAGT
This sequence comes from Notocelia uddmanniana, assembly GCA_905163555.1. Taxonomy (NCBI): domain Eukaryota; kingdom Metazoa; phylum Arthropoda; class Insecta; order Lepidoptera; family Tortricidae; genus Notocelia; species Notocelia uddmanniana. The sequence goes on along the minus strand of LR991063.1, from coordinate 1,181,488 downwards.
ATGGGATGCAATTAATTAATGAATTATTTAAAATCGTTATTATTAATTACAAATATTATTAAGGACCTCTCTACGAGTAAAGGCCTCCTCCATATCCTTCCAAGTCTCTCTATCTTTTGCCTTTGTAATCCATTTCTTACCAGCCGCTCTATCTAACTCATCCGTCCACCTTTCTTTTGGTCTTCCTTTCTTTCGTTTACCAAGTGCTCCTGTCCACGTAGTTACTTTGTATGCCCATTTATCTTTGCTCATTCGTGCCACATGTCCTGCCCATTTCCACTTAAGTTTTTTACAGTGCTGTAAGGCGTCTATTACGTTTGTTGTCCTTCTTATGTCTGTATTGCGTTTCTTGTCTATCCTCTTTATTTTTAAAACACTTCGTTCCATGGCTCTTTGACATGTCTGTATTTTATTTGCTGTGTAGTTGTTATATACCCATGTTTGGCTGCCGTATGAGAGACATGGGAGTATACAGGAATCTAGAATTTTTTTCTTAAGTTTGATAGGAAGGTCAGATTTAAGTACTTCTTTGTAGCTCCCGAATTTGTTCCATGTTAAATTTATTCTTCGATTTATTTCATCTCTGTGTCTAGATTTAGTAAAGGCTATTTGTTTGCCTAAATAAATGTATTCCTGCACATATTCCAGTTGACTGGAACTGATCTAATAAATAAGATAAAGCTTTTATTGCACATAGAACCGATGGACGTTGGGGCGGAAAGGTTCTCGAGAGGCGACCACGTACTGGAAGGCGTAGCGTGGGCCCCCCACAAGGTGAACTGATGACCTGGTAAAGGAGAAGGTGCGGGTGGCGCAGGGTCAGTCATTGTGGCACTCTGGGGAGGCCTATATCCAGCAGTGGTCGTCCTTCGGCTAATATGATGATGAAGCTTTAATTGCAATCCTTTGATGTTGCTACTATATCAAATACAAAGAAAAATATACGTTTTGCAATCCTGATTTGAAATAAATACCCTGACCGGGATTCGAACCCGGTCTCACCAGCTTCGTAGACAGGGCCGCTATCAACTAAGAGTAAGCTGAAGTGGTGTTCATCAGGTTGCTAAGCTTTGTTCAGATGACGAAGCACTTTTGGTATTTTACGAGTATTACGAAAATCATCCCTTATAGGGGTGAAAAGGGGAATAGAAGTTTCTAATACGAGAGTCTGGACATTAACACTATGCCCGCAGGAAGTGTAATAGTATATGACGGCGGCGTCGCCGTGCTGCAAGCTAATACTTTGCAAGCAATGCAAACAAAACCTGCACCTGGCCTGACTTGTCAGGCCATTGTGACGTCACGCCACCACCTGGCGCCATTATAGGCGCATAAAATTAGCGAAACCTGGACATAATTCGATAACTGTAATTTTCTTTTTCTATGATTTAAAGTATTGTTAGTTATAGTTAAAATTAAAAGAATTAACTATTTTAAGGCTCCGCGTCAATGTTAAAAAAAAACATAAAACTAAATTTTTAACACATTTTGATTTCGTAAGTAAACCATAATAAATAACTTTGTAAAAGTACCTGTATTATATTTAAGTAAAAATATAATTTAATCAATTATCGTGGATATTTTTTGCTTAATATGTTTCTTATAGTACTAATAAAATGTTGACGGTCTGTTTAGCCTAGTTGGTAGTGACAGTGCCTCCGAAGCTAGAGGTCCCGGCTTCAAATCCCGGTCAGGGCATTATTTGTGCATTTAGCATGGACTTTGTTCCTGGGTCTTGGATGTTTTCTATGTATTTAAGTATGTATTTATCTATATAAGTATGTATATCGTCGTCTAGTACCCGTAGTGCACGCTTTGCTTAGTTTGGTACTAGGTTGATTTGTGTAAGATTGTCCCCCAATATTTATTTATTATTTATTTATATTAAACAAAAAATATTCACGATAATTGATTAAATGATATTTTTTCTGACAAAGTTATTTATTTCGGCTTACTTAAGAAATCAAATAGTGACATTTTAGTTTTTTGTTTTTTAACATTGACGCGGGGCCTTAAAATGTTTAATTCTTTATATTTTAAGTATAACTAACTATACTTTAAATTAAATCATAGAATAAGAAAATTACAGTTATCGAATTATGTCCAGGTTTTGCTAATTTTATGCGCCTTACCTGAATCAAAGGTTATAAATAGACAGATTGTGGCTGGTGGGGGCATTCTTGCATTAGAGTTGGCCGAGTGCACTTGTCGTGCTGCTAAAATGTTGTCTGATTGTTTATTGTGCAACTGTGTTTTAATTTATTGTCAAGTTGGTTCGATTATTGTGGATTGATATTAAAACAGTGATCTAAGTACTAAATCTAGTTGTTTCTATTAATTTGGAACCTGCACCTTTTAACATGGGAGACGACGCGCCCGATAGGGTTTCGCAACACTTTACAATGTAAACATGATTATATTGTAATGTTAAAAATTACGAGTATACCTGGACAAAGAAGCGGTAATTTAAAATTTATCGATAAACCAATCGTGATTTTACCTTTGTCGTCATGATCGTCTTTTTTGTGGTCTGTGAATTAGAGGTTTAATATTAGGTTAAGATAAATCTGTTGTTTTGGCTTCGTTCATATTTGTTTGATTGTACTTTCCTATTTGTGTCTACGATGTTATTCGAGTCTTAACAGCATTATTGTAACATATCAAATTAGTCTGTTCTTAAAGCGACCTTACTGTTTAAGCAATAAGGTTCAAACTTTAATGGCAGTTTTCTTAAAAAGTACATAATTTTAAATAATTTCAACTAGACAATTACAAGAAAAATAACAAATATAAATATATCAACACTTATATACATCCAGTAAGCACGGCATAGTCATAAAGTGCAAGGTTTCCATACAACAGATAAGTAGCATCCCAGTTATAAACACTGTGCCCGTTTTATCGCTCTTGAGTGTAACTTACCGGCGCTTCTTTTGGGAACATCGCAGGCTAAATTGAAGTTGAAAACAGTAAAAAAAAAACAATCAGTGGCCATGCAAAATACAAAAAAAAAATCGTGCTAAAATCTTGCTTTGGACTTTATTCCACCGTGGTTCGGTTCATGGAGTTTCATACCAAAAAGGCATAAAAAGAAATCTTATGGTGCGACATGGGTGCAACTCTGTCCGTCAGTCACGTCGCTAAATATTTGAGGAGTTCCTTATGATATCGATTTGAAATTTGGAATAGTTGTACACAAAAAAAATATTTGTTAACAGTAGCCCAAATGTTAGCTGCTAGTAAATAAATCGGAGGACTGAGAGTTTACTAGTAATCAAAATTGGCATAATTGTGGTTACTACTAAGCACAATTTGGCTATTTCTCAGGTAGCTAAACTAGTTGAGCTATATATTTTTTTCAGTGTAAACAGTTAACCTGGTGTATTTTTTTATGACATAGGAGGCAAACGAGCAGACGAATCGCCTGATGGAGCGATTAGCGCCGCCCATGGATACCCGAAACACCAGAGGGGTTGTAAGTGCGTGAAGTACGCTCTTTTCGTGAAGGTTTGAAGGTCGCCCGGAAATGCCACACTGAAAGTGAGATATATTGTATTGGTATCATATTTATTTAGTATATGATAATTTACCGATATGAGCGGGACTTAAATTCACAGTCAAGTCAATCGGTATCATATAAGTTTCTGTCAAAATGTTCATTTATGTTACATTTTTTTTTATGACATACGTGGCAAACGAGCAGACGAATCGCCTGATGGTAAGCGATTAGCGCCGCCCATGGACACTCGCAACACCAGAGGGGTTGTAAGTGCGTTGCCGACCTTTAAGATGGGAGTACGCTATTTGTTCAAATGAGCCGAAGCACGATGGGTTTATCTTGTGTAGTTTAGGAGTTGCTATGGCCACCTTCTGTCTCCATCGTCAGATCATCTCGGTGGTGCCATAATATTGTATTGTCACCGAACTTACATAAATATGCCAAATTCGGATATCGGCAAGTTGCTGAAAAAAGGATTGAAAATTTTGTCGACAACATACATACGTACTTACATGCATCTAGTGCAAATAAAAGCTTGTAATAAAAGAACATAAGTTGCAAATTCTATAATAATATTTATGTTTTTTACTGTTTTTTACATATCATTTACTCAACCCTGACCTGGTAAAGGTCGCGAGAGTCCGCTAGATGCGGGTGGCGCAGGACCGGCCATTTGGCACTCTTTAGGGGAGGCCCATGTCCAGCAGTGGACGTCCATCGGCTGATATGATGATGATAAAGTTACTCAATTGAGTACCTCTAAATGAATAATCCATATTTTTTATGTGGTCAGTATTTGTGGTAGCTCTTCACGCTGTTGAGTGGTTGTATATAACTATCAATCTATTCTTTTCACGCTTTATTATACTGAATTTCCCATACAACGGTTGGTTCAATAATTTGCGTGTGACCTTATAAGCTAGTGGTAATTTTTAGGAGTCGTTTCGGGCGCTGCTAGGGCAAAGTAAAGTTTGTCCCCATTTTTTGCCTTTTATTGCCATGTAGACATTTCATCTTCTCTAAAAACTGGTTCGTAGGACACAATTATTTTTACAAAAAGAGTATTGCATTCAATTTTGATTGCATTGCGGTGCGTCCGAGTTAAGATGAGTAAGATCAAACCTTGCAATGTAACAAAAATTGCATGCACTTTCTTGCGCCATGTACGGTCAATCAATTTCATTTCGGGGCCACTTCGTACCTTGTCACAGTGAAAATCAATATGAAATCTGATAGAGATCTCATACTGACGTCACTGTGACAAGGTACAAAGTGGCCCAGAAACCAAATTGGTTAACGTACATACTCGTACATACAAGTAATGGGACTTTACGGTAGATATCGTTGCTTCATTTCATTTACAGCATATACATGAATGGATACTTACCCACTGAAATCAGAATTTCATTAGCATTCAGAAAAACCTTAGGTACTGGGTCCTTGGTCGGCTGACATGAAAGCCTTTATGAGAGCCTTGTCGTCGCGGCTGGTTGATGCTTCGGGTGACCACAGGGCTGGCGCTTACCTCTCGCAGAGGATATCCCTCGCCGTACAGAGAGGTAACGCGGCCAGCGTTCTGGGCACCATGCCGCAGGCTGACCTTCTAGACGGGGTGTTCTTTTTATAATTGGGGTTCCTGTTTTGTTATTTTTATTCACTTTATTTATTTCTCGTCTTAGGTTGGTTTTTATAATATTTCTACAAAAGTAAAATATATAACTATAAATACTAAACATAAAATCATTATAAAAACCTAACCTAGGGTGCCGCCGGCAGCGAGGCAGGGCCTAAGCTACCGGTGGTTAGGGCGACAGAGAGAGGAACCTCCGGACTATCCGCGCCGTGTCCAGGAGTACCGCCTTCTGTATCTGACCCTTGACCCAGCCATCTAGCGAGAGTTATTTTTATTATTATTAGCGTTAATTAATTAGGTATGTTTTAAGTTGTTATTTATTTCGTTTGTTTTTTTTTATTTAAGATTATACTTTATGCAAACGATATATACTTATAATTTTTAAGAAAAAAAACCGACTTCAATGGGGAGGCCGGTGAGAGATTATTATACTTATATGGTGCACTCTTAGATTCCATACAATAAAATAAAAATGGCTATCAGTATGTTTATAATGGTAGAAGACTAAGTACCCTCAATTCCTCATGAAATCCTCCATCATAACTCAAGCTTGACAAAAATGTGTCTTGAAAACCTAGCTTGCTTGACAAACAAAACGAAGAGAACAAATCGCCAAACGTGAACTACGCGTCGTTGAAGAGTTCCGTTCTGATCATCATCAGCAGTTCCACTTCATCAAATGTCACTTTTTTGAATGAAAATGCTTGATTAGTATTAGAGGTTTGGCGCAATGGAAAGCAAATAAAAGATTATTTGAGCAGAATTGAATAATGAACGTTTATTGAACACCACTTGGAAGCAAGTATACGTCCGTACTGAATCAAAGAGGGTAGCGAGAGAATTTCCATTTACAAAATATAATAGTGTTGCCAGATCATGTTTCAGTTTGATTTGACGTAGTCTCAATTTATACATGATTATTTTAGATTGATTTTTGCATTATAAAATGGTTTATAAACCAACAATTGGTTCATGAAAATACTAAAATCACTATTTGTCTGCCTTTCACATTTGACGAGTTCCCTCGATTCCTAATGGATCCCATCATCAGAACTCGAGTATGACAAAAATTAATCGAGAAAATAGAACTTGCTTAACATACACAGCTAGAAGGACAAATCGACAAACGTGAACTTTTCGTCGTTGAAGAGTTCTGTTCTGATCATCATCAGCAGTACCACTTCATCAAATGTCACATTTTTGTATGATAATTCTCGATTTGTTGATAAAAACACAAAAATCACTATATGTTTGCCTTTAAGATTTGAGGAGTTCCCTCAATTCCTCATAGATCCCATCATCAGAACTGCGTTTTGACAAAAACGGGACCAACTTGGATATATATATATACTTACAATCAAAATAGAATTTTTAAAATCGGTTAAGAAATGACGGAGTTATGGAGTAAAAAAAAAACATACAACCGAATTGATAACCTCCTCTTTTGAAATCTTGAAGTCGGTTAATAAATTGGAGTCGTTAATCTATGCTGTAGTGACGTGAACGTGAAGTCAACTTTGCGTCAAAGGCATGACAAGTGCGGGCCCTGATTAGGTAGTTAAAATTAGATTTTCTTATAAGAAAACTTTCAGATAAGCTTTGTCTATAGTAGGCAGTTTTTTCACAGTCATCAAATACTTATCATTATTGATTAAGTATGTATGAGGCCTAACACGACTGATTTGTTCTAAACAATTTACGAAACATTTTGCATCCTCACATTAGCAATATTTCATTATTATCTAAGAAATTTTATATAGTAATTGATATGGTTCTGCTTATGTTAAGCTTGCGAGCACTGTATGTAAATTTGAGAGCACTTGTAAACCCATTAAATTTTAAAGGTTGCGTTATCCTTATAAAAATAATAATATGCTATAACTTTTGATTAAATTTACTACACAACACAATAGCTAACATTAAAAAAAGGAAACACCAGAATTTAAAACAACACATTAATTAAACTATATTACAAACACGCATATAAATCACCATCACTACGCTCTCACGTTCTGAAAAACAGCTTATTTCTTGAATGTATATCTCTTATGACTTAAATTATTTATAATTTATTGAATACTGACCCATTGATTATACTAAAGGTAATCAACAATAATAAAAGCAACATGAGTATTTGTTTTAATAACCAATTCTTATCTTAAATGTGTACTTATACGTCTTTCTGCCCCGTACCCGTCATGACATTTGTTAAATTTTAACAGTTTCCATTTAAAAACGGATGAGATGTGAGGTGACAGGTGAGGGAGTCGATTTGCGAATTACACCCCTGGTTTCAATTATAATAGTCTCTGTAGTAAAAAAAATCTACTGCCTATCCGTTGTATTGTCTGTGTATCTGTTATTCTGTTACGGTTCATGAAATACAGTCCGCTGACGGAGAGATAGACGAAGCGTATAGCGGAGGCTTAATAGTAGCGTTCTGTAAGCACATTTTGACAACAAATTTTGAAGATCGAAAATATTGAGTTGTTATCTTCTTATAGTGAGTTTTACTGATTTTTTCATTTATTCATTTATTCATTGCACCATGTTGTATACATAAGGTCTTATATAGGTTCATTATAATCCAAGACATGAACCCTGTCAGGGCACAGCAATGTTATTCTTACAGCTAACATGCAATAATAATCGTATCAAACTTGTACAAGAAAATACTAGGTTCCGAGACAATTAATTTAGGCTTAAACAGTACAAGTATTTTAATCAGTTTAATTATATGTATAATAGTATTTTGTAATATTTTATAATATACCTACTTACACTTTATTGTGATACTTCGATGGTTTACTATTCATATAGCGACACTATGTTAGGAACTCGTACCCGTATGTATATAACTTACGAGTAAACTAACCGTATCAGTAGGTACTTAGCTTCGAATTTAATATATAGTTATGCTAGACACGTTCCTTCAGCGATCTATCTTTCAAAAATTCATCTACGGAGTAGTAAGCTTTTTTCAGCAATAGATTTTTCAGGCTATGTTTAAATTTATTATAATTTTGTTCCTTAATCCAATCGGGAATCTTATTTGTTATAACGATACATCGAAAATAAGGGCCTTTTCTGCACATAGTCATCCTCGTATTCGGTATGACTAATTGATTTCCAAACCTACTATTTATTTTACCGGCCTCTTTGTTTGTTTTGAATAAATTTGAATGTTTTCTCACAAAAAGTGCCGACTCGAATATGTATATACAGGGTAATGTAAGTAATTTGTGTTTTATAAAATGCGGGCGGCAGGTATTTGGTACCTGTGTGTTCGTTAGGACTCGGACACATTTCTTTTGCATTACGAACAAATCCTGGGCATTTGTGCTAGCACCCCACATGACCACACCATAGCGGAGCCACGCATAAGCATATGCATAATATGCTGTTAGTGCTGTTTCTAAATTTGTATTTCTTTTTAAGATATTTAGCGCATAAACAAATCTCGACATTTTAGTTTTTATTTCCTGAATATGACTTTTCCAATTTATGCCTGTATCTAATTTTAGTCCTAACAACTTACATTCGTTAACTTCCTCAATAATTTGCCCGTCTAATTCTAATTTTATTTCCAGAGGTTTTTTCTGGATGGGTTTGAATTGGATAACTTTTGTTTTTTTGAAATTTATGAGTAGATTGTGTTCAGTAAGCCATTCCGTGACGTTTTTAAGCGTTTGTCTTAATCGTTCGTTGCATTCTGTACTACTTTTACAGCTCAGCATTAGCGACACGTCGTCTGTAAACATTACAGATGTTGTGTCCATTGTTTTCGGCAGGTCATTTATGTACGAAATAAATAACAGACAAGATATTACGGATGTCCAACTAAAGGCTCCACGTTAAAGTAGATAGTACTATACTAGTGCATTCCCAGTAGTCCCGTAAAGGTTGATACACAGTAGGCCGTTCCGTGTCCGGGCCGGCCCGTTTTCATCTAGAGAAATACACCGGCCGTTGCGTTGGCTGTCATAGAAAACGGGCCGGCCCGAACGCGGAACGGTCTACTGTGAATCATCCTTAAGGAGTACGCTAGCTTTCGGAGCATGAATGATTGAGTCCGATCCCCAGTACATGAGATGTGTTGATTTATCTTTTGTACGCGGTTGAATGCCAAGAGCCATCCTGCGGCGCCCCAATATATGGCTGAGTCGGACTTCGTTGGTGGTTTTAGACGGTAGTCCAAGGCTATCTAGCCGCGGTTAGTCCGTCATACCCGACCTCCCCGACAGGACGGGATGTGTGCATATCCCCAACGTTAAAAAAAGAAAGAAAAAGGTAGTCCAGTGGAAGAAGTTTCGTGGTGTAACTAGTGAGACTTTTCTTTCCAATAGTTCCGTCAATGGCACAATAGGGTAGTTAGGTACGACGACGAGCGAAGAGAAGAGGAGTGTTAGTAGGACTACTGGGAATAAACGACTATACTTACTTACGAAACGAATAGATTTCGTCTATTTATTTTTTTTCGTGTTAATTTAACATGAAAGTTAGCACGGCCAAATTTTTAACGAATTGTTTCAGATAACAAATACAAATAAAAAAAGGAACAATGATCCCGCACGCAGCCTCAGACGGGAACCGAACCCGCGAGTTTGGTTTGCCGGACCAACGCCCTTACTTACCATTAGGCTAATTAGACCCCTTGCATTCTCAGCCCGTACTACAGGCGGCTACTGTATTTTCTTCAAAGGCAGTACGTACTTACGTAATCATTTGGATCGATGTATAACTCATCATTAGGAAATCCCTGAAATTGTTAAACAATAAATAAATATTACGAGACATTTTTAACACAAATCGAACTAGTCCCATAGTAAGCTCAATAAGGCTTGTGTTACGGATACTAGACAACGATATATTTAATAAATATATACTTAAATACATAGAAAACATCCAAGTATCAGGAACAAATATTTCTGCTCACCACAGAAACAAGCGCTCTTTACCGGGATTCGAACCCGGGACATCTAGCTTCGGAGGCAGTGGCACTACCAACTAGGCTAAACAGGTGGACAAACAACAACACACACAACACAACAACAACAACAATGGTCGATGGATAATGATTGTCGCTTGGTGGTTCGTGTTCATGTAAATTACAAGACATTACCTAAGAAATATTGCTTGATATGATGATATGATATGATACTTATGTTTACTATACTCAAACACATACAACCCAGCAGGGCAACTTTACTGTCTAGAATGCCATAGGGTCTTTTAGACCAAATTTGGCTTAGCGAGCCATAGTAGAGCTCACAAAATAAAAATAAAAACCTGGTAAGTGCGACTCTGACTAGCGCACAGAGGATTCCATAAAAAATTACGTTCATATAGGTTTTTGGTGATTAAAAAAAACTAACATAGTTATATATAAGTAATGATATATTTCCTGTAAAATTTACGTTAATCTCAATAATTTGTAATAATTTCATTTTTTTGCACTAAACTCCGGAAATAAAGGGGAGGGGACGGTAGTTTTTCAACATTTTACTTCATAAATCAAAATTAAACTAAGAAAAACTAGTAGAAAAAAAAGAAAAACTGTTTTAGAATGTGCAACTCAACTCCACCCCATTTGACCTAATAACTAGACTTTGATGTTTTGAGCCCCCTCATGTCCGTAATTTTTCATGTAAAATAAAAATATATGTTTTTTTTACATACACTTGGATTAGCAGTGGTTACAACTGTTCCAAATTTCATATTGATAGCATAAGTAGTTCCTGAGATATTCAACGTTGTGACAGACAGACAGACATAGTTCCACGATAAGGGTTCTTTTTCCACCTTTTCGGTACGGAACCCTAAAAATCCGTAATAGCAAGGATCGCCGTCATCGAACCCGATGAGGAGGACTATAATATATGTATATGTTTGCTATACCTTTGTTATATTTATTTTTATTATTTTTTTATTTTTTTTTTAATTTGATTTTATTTATGATTTTAAGTTTTAATAAAATTATGTTTATTCTTCTATCTCTTTACTAATTATATCAAAAAAAAATTAGGTTACCTACTGTTAATTTACACATATAATTACTGACAACTCAAATTATTAAAAGTAAAACTAGTAAAAATCTAAAAAAGGTCCCTGCGGCATGGTGCCAAGAATGCTGGCAGCATTTCCACGCTGTATGGCGATGCCAAGACGTTGTGCGAGGAAGCTGCCAGCCCTCTTGTCCCCGGTGACGTCGATAAGTCTCTTCGCCAGTTGATTAAAGAGCTCTGTTGCCCCAGGGCCAAAGGTGCCCATTACGCTGGCCGCGTTCCGGCGATGAATCGCAATGGACAGCCTCTGCACTAGCAAAGACCCGGAGCGGCGGTCGTGACTCATGACCCCTCGCCCCCAGATGCTGCCCAACCGCCCTGAGCAAAACTCTAGCCTCTGGGCCCCAACAACCGGTCGTCTCCACCGCCAGAGGGACAAACAAGTAATTTGTAAGAGCGAGCAGCGTATTTGTCCCACTTTCAAAATCAATATTTTTTTCTCAAGGCTCTGCCACCAAAATTCATTCAAAATTGATATGATAGTATTGTGTTTCACTCACCCTGCGGTATGTTTCTGGCTGTGGTAATAGTTGATTAGTTTAGTTTTAGTCTCTAAAGGTAAATTTGCTTACCATGAATATATTCATCATCATCATCATATCAGCCGAAGGACGTCCACTGCTGGATGTAGGCCTCCCCCAAAGAGTGCTACAATGATCGGCACTGTGCCACCCGCATCTATAGCGAACTCCCGCGACCTTTACCAGGTCGTCAGTCTAATTTGTGGGGGGGGGGGGGGGGGCAACGCTGCGCTGCGCCATTATAAGTGGTCGCCACTCGAGAATCTTTCCGCTCCAACGGCCATCGGTTCTACGTGGAATGTACCCCAGCCACTAGCTGCCACTTAAGTTTAGGAATTCGAAGTGCTTTAATATTGGAGTAACATACTTAAATGTATAATTTCATTTTACTGATTATACGTACATTTATTACAACCCACTGAAATCAACAGCTCTGTTACTGTTACATAGGATGTCATGAAAATAATGTTGTAAATCGAATAAGCATGTACATTTACTAATTACGTCAAATCTTGTGGTTTTGTGAAAAGGCCTGCTTTATTTTGAACTAATACTTGCCCTTGACTTCGACCGTAAACTACCGTATCAAATTCCTTTACCAATTTCATCCTTCGAGGATCTTCGGGATAAAAAGTATCCTTTTATTAATTCTAGACATGGTCTAAGGAAACAAGGTCTCCTACTCCGGATCATGACACAAGCCTACGTCACTGGACATCATGTACACACGAACTAGCACTACAACCACCAACCACCGATAGGCTCGGTAGCAGTGATGACGTAGGCTTGTGTCACTCGCACAATGATTTTTCCCCGGAGTGCCATGCCATACCTTGTATTCTTGTATCATTAATTCTAGAGGACAGACTACTTCATACTAAATTTGGGGTGACCGCTATTCTCTACAGAGGCTACTTTTTGCCGCTGAGTATCACAGACCTAAGATAAACTTTGAGTCATATATTATCGCGACAAACAAGTAATATTGAAAGAAGAAAGAAAATACTTTATTTAGCATTAAGACAAAACAATGTAAAGTACAAATATTAATCGACTAAGATATATAATGCTAAAATGGTCACCACTCAGCTTGGTGCCACGAAATAAGCCTAAAAGGTGTTATTTCGTGGCGCTGATTTTCAGTGGCGACAGGTAACCGGAGCAGGTAGCTACCAGTCATTAAATATACCAATTACTTAAAATAACATGTGCAAATCTCCAAACCATACATAAAAACCATGTTTGTGCTTGTGCCTGTGCGCGCGTGAGATTGTAGCGTGTGTGTGCTGCCTATTGTTTCTGCTTGCTCAATAGGAATTTCTTAAGAGTTTTTTTCTAATGACACTATATTATTAATATTGAAGTATCACGTGAATTTTGTATTGATGTACATACGTAGTTAAGTACAATTTAGTGATGAATGTGATATCGTACCGAAGTTAACGAAGTCGCTGCGAGTAGTATCCACCTAGTTGTACCCATAGCAGCAGCGAAACTGCTCGTGTAATTGCGTTGATTACTCACAGTATAACGAATCAATTGTAGTCTCATCAAGTCGTCTTATCTAAGGTAGGAGCATTAACTTTTTGTTTACTATTATTGTCAGTATTTGGAAAAAAATGATTTAGTTTGCTCATAATCAGACATAGAAGTTTTTGTGACAAAAAAGCCAATTAATTGGATTTCCTTCCGATATTGATTTTGTCGATAACCGTTTAAAATGTTGATTTCGAATTCGAAGTGACATTTTATAGTAGATTCAGTTCGCCGTATTAAATAGAAATTAACTAAAATGCTGATCACTACCCATCCATGTTAGAAAATGATAATATGTCATTTAAATAATTCGTAGGCATAGGTACTATTTACGGATTTCAAAACTCCAATAAACATCAATTTTAAAAACTAAACTTTTATCATTAAAGTGTATGTTACACAAAGACTTATTTTAATGCTATTAAATCGATTTCCATACAAAGTAAACTGAAACCAAGAGTGCCTTGCAACAAAGGCCAATTTATCTAAATTGTATGACATTTTGTAGCATTATAAAATACTCTAATATAATACCTACTCGCCATCCGGAAAATATATGGAAAAGACTAAAATAAAATTATAGATTGAACAATTTATCGATAAACTAATATCGTTAGGCAGTCCCTAGGACAATTTTATTCGTGCGACAAAAACTTCTATGTCTGCTTACTGATTCCGAAACATATTATGCTTATGCATGCTGATTTAGGAGTAGAACCAACCCTATACACTATACACGTTCATCATCATATTTAACTAAAAAACCTATAGGTACATTTTTTCCTTTTTGTTATATACTTATACAACCGTGAGATCTTCGAGACAGCACCGTTGCCAGTTTGTTGCACTTTTACCACCACCAGGGATCACGTGTAGAGTAGGATCAACGGCGTCACTGGTTACCGGCCCTCGGCAACATTGCGCCACCGGACATACGCAGACAGAACTGCCTTGCACGGGAGCTCATGAAAATCTCCGCCAATACCCTGCTACCCATCCATGAAGACCAGGATAACCTTTGCACCACACGCCTTAAATCCTGACACCCGCCAGCTAAAACTTTTCACACACGTGACTCATCGTGGAAGGATAGTGAAGCGTGGATGAAACAATGGGAAGCCAAGCAACTCAATATAAGCAACACCATATTTGAACCTAATACCCAAGAGCGACCCGAAGGGTTTCATGAAAGCCGACAAATATGGTGCAGACTCAATCGCTTGAGGACTGGTGTCGGAAACTGAGCATACCTCAGGCACAATAGGGGAATCTGGGGATGGAGTGAGACACCGGCATGCGACTGTGGGGACCCGAAACAAACCATACACCACATAGTATTTGAGTGCCCTATTACTAGATACAATGGATCACCCGAGGAATTCAAACACCTCATAAAGAAAGCGAGCTTATATCTGCAGAATTGTAAATTGTTATTGTAAATATATATAATGTACGTATCTAACCAGTGTGTAACCGCCATACGATAAATAAATTCCGTATTCCTGACATGGTTCGACCATTTTCGGTTTGAGATGAAACCTACCTAACAAGCGAATACGGAAGTTCTACGTCGTGCTAATGTCAACGGCATTAAAGTCTATCTAATGCGTAGGTAGCTGCGATGGTGTGGTCATGTTTCCCGCATGTCTGAAAACTGGCTAAGCGCATCTTTTTGGGAGAAACTGACTGACTGTCGAGTTTCTTTCGGCGTTTCTTCTCGGCAGTGGTCTTCTTTTTCAGAAACGCTAGTAGATTTTGACTTGTAAAAGTGCCATTGCAGCCTACTTACAGAATAAAGTTCATTTATTTCATTTACTTCATGTTCCCAGTCGCCATGGTCGGAATCGGCCGGTATGATCATGATGATGATGATGATTAAGTTGTTTGCATTGGAACGTTTACCTTAACAGTTTTCAAAATGTTGCGTATGAAAAATGAATTTAATAATGGCTTTACTCTGCAGGTGAGGTAGGGCCAATTACTGGTCAGTTTTTCATTAAAAAGACTTCGTATAAAAATGAAAATTTTATTCGAATAAAAATTAAATTCTTGGATTACGCATGCTCTATCTATACTTCACAGTATATCAAAAATAGGCAATTTTACAGCCGAAATGTTCGAACCAACGTTCAGATATTTGACTATCATTGGAATGCTGTCGGCTTTATAAATAGGCGATTCCACGGTCGAAGTGATCGGACCAGCCTCCTGCTCTTTGATTACCATTGCACTGTTGTCAGCTCTGTTAAAAATGGGCAGATCGACAGCCGAAGTTTTCGAAGCATCCTCCCGCCGTTTGAGCAACGGCGTGCTGCCAGCCCTCCAAAACACGGGAGTCGTACTCAACACCATCAAATTCCAGGGCAGGTTGAGGAATTGCTTTTTCTGCTCCCTATCTGTATTAGTCTGCCTATCATCTGCAAAGCAGTATCTGCCGTTGCACTAGAAAAAAAATGCGAAATTTACATTAAAATAATACCGGTTTTTTTTGACTAAAATATAAGCTATAGATAATTAATTTTGTATTAAGCAGTAACGCTGCTAACGAAAATTCCAAATTCCATATTAAAGAGAAAAAATTTAAAAACTTAATGCTCCGAGTAGGATTTGATCCTGCGACATTTGGCATACGCGGCCAATCGCTCTAGCCTCTGAGCTATCGGAACAACCAAGCACGAAATCCACGAAAATTTGATTCATAAGCGAAATTTTGAAACAAAATAAATTCAATAGCCCATTGAATTTTTTTTGCCTTGTTTGGTTCGCGTAATAATTTATGAAAATTAAATTAAAAATTGTGTTTGATCCTAAACTTTCTGACGGTAGTGTAAGTCTGTTGCTGTGGCACTCAACACAAGCACCCTCAAATTAATAAAGGATCAGCAATGCGCTCGTGATTCTTCAAGGGTCACAAGCGTCCTTAGGCTACGGTGTCTACTTATCATCAAGCAGGCCGTAAGCTTGATTACCACCGTCGACGTAAAAATGTAAAAGTTATCTTTCAGGGCCGCCTTCCATCAGACGACGGATCGGATCAGTTCGATGCAGATGATTTACTGTCCAAGGAGTCCGATCTTCAGCAATGGGGGAACGATTAAGAGGTAGGCTATACCACTCCCACGACAGAGTAATCCATTTCTCGAGTCCTCATGTTAAAGTTGTTTTGATAGGTAAAAGTGAAACATAAAACCGCTTTCCTTTTTTCGGCTTTGGCTTTTTGGCTTTCGACGCCACTCGCTGAATTCTTGCCGTTTTGTAGATGTTTATCTTAGCTATGTTTAAATATAAAATGTAAATTACCGTCGCCTTGCATCTGTACCCCACACACTAAATAAAGGGAAGTAAAATGTAATCAATACGTTCGACTTAACGGAAATAAAATGTTCTAATAAATTTATGACGCTCATTCCGTGGCAAGTGGGACGACCCCTAGTCTGGGACGCCACCTGCGTGGACACATTGGCTCCGTCCCACCTGCCCACCACTTCGCAGAGGGCGGGCGCAGCGGCAGCTTCGGCAGAAGCTGCTAAACACCGCAAATACACGGGCCTCGCAGGCAACCATGTGTTTGCGGCTTTCGGGGTAGAGACGCTTGGGCCGTGGGGTCCAGACGCCCAGAAATTATATCGGGACCTGAAAAAACGGCTCTTCGAGCACACGGCTGACCATAGGGCTGGCTTGTTCCTCGGTCAAAGAATTGGCATCGCCATTCAGCGAGGAAACGTAGCCAGCCTTATGGGCACCCTACCGCAGAGTGCCGACCTGGGGGACTATTTTGTAGGCAATTTGTAAATATATTAATTTTTATTTATTTAGTTTTAATTAGATATAGATCTTTAGTTTCATTACCATTAAGATTTTGATTTGGTTAAATAAAAGTTATTATAAATTTGTTGATGTTTAATGAGGACTATCGCGTATAAATTCATCGCTAGACGCTACGAGTCGTATAAAGGATGATTCACAGTAGACCGTGCCGAGTCCGGGCCGGCCCGTCAACGTAACGTTCCGTCTCCGAGCTTATTTGCACGTCGATGTGCTATACATTTCGCTTCCGGGCCGGCCCGAGTCCGCAACGGGACGAGCCGCGTCCGAGGCTCGGCCACCGGGCCACGTACGAGTTTACCATTCATCGTTGTCGTGCCCACCGAGCCTCACCCTGACGGCCCGTTTCAGAGGCGAGCCGTGCCGAGGCTACCGTTTCGCTAATCTTCGGATCTCATCGCCTTCATCGGGCCCCACTTGTCATAATTGATATTTGCAAGAATATGACAGTTATGTCAATTTATAAAATGTCAAATGTCAGTGTCTCTGCTTTAATAACTGCAAATTGTACTGAACTGACGTTTTGAACCATATGGGATTTGACATTTTGGTGTGAATTAAACGGAGACAATTCGTTAACAGCTGACAATGATTGTACTATCTGTCCCGTTCTAACTCATCTTGGTAAACCATAAGGATTCAAAGAGAAAACTACTTCAAAATTTTAAACTCTCATGGAGACAGGGTTACCATTCCGTTTGTGGATGATGCGCTGGCGAGGTGGACGGCCCGTTACTCAACTGCGTCGCTGCCCGAGGCTCCGCAGATACAGCGGGGGTGGGACGAGGTGGGGACCAGGGACGCTCTTGCATGGCTAATGGGTGTAGCCACTGGAGCGGATTTGGCCAGGCTAAAGTCGGTGTCAATAGTCGAAGCGGCAGCGTGGTTACAGGGTTTGCCTGCTCCTCATTTTGGAACACTCCTGGACAACGAATCATTGCGGGTGGCAGTAGCTCTCCGTCTGGGCTGCGATGTTTGTGTGCCTCATAAATGCATCTGCGGCTCCATGGTGGAGGCAAATGGCCATCACGCGTTGAGTTGTTGTCGGTGTTCTGGAAGATTTCCGCGCCACCACGCTCTCAATGACATCGTGCGGAGGGCTTTGATATCCGCCAACATCCCTTGCGTCCTGGAGCCTCCGGGCCTCTGCCGCGCTGACGGCAAGAGGCCGGACGGCTTAACACTGGTGCCGTGGCAGAAGGGGAGGTATCTTCTGTGGGACGCCACGTGCGTCAGTACTTTCGCCGCCTCACACCTTAGCCGAACAGTACGCACATCTGGTGCCGCAGCGGATTTTGCCGCGGTCAAAAAGCGGGACAAGTATTCGGCCCTGGGCAATATTTATTACTTTATACCCCTTGCGCTTGAGGTTACTGGGTGCTGGGGGTCGGAGGCCATTGCTTTCATTCGGGAAGTGGGACGTCGAATTAGGGAGAGGGGGTCTGACGCCCGCGCGGGTTCGTACCTGGTGCAAAGGTTATCCATTGCCATTCAGCGTGGTAACGCGGCCAGTGTGATGGGTACCTTTGCGCCAGGGGCAACCCGAGGGGGCCTTTTTGACTAGGCTTAAGCTAGTCTTAAGTATTATTGTTATTTTTTTTTTGTATGGTTTTAATTTAGTTTTGACCGAGTATGTAACTACCTATGTAATAATAATAAATCGTTAATACTTGAAAATTCATCATGATTAACACTACAGATCTGTTGATATTATGAATCTAAGGTAAGTAGGTTTAAGTAATACTTTTATGGATGACTCCAAACCTGAGTGATAGGTATTACGCTAAAGGTATTCGTAAATATATTTATTATGAGTATCAGAAATAAACGCCGTCACGGATTTCGTTCACAAATTGCTTCTTTTAAAAAATGTTGTTAAAGTTAAATGTATTTACAATCAATCGTACAGAACAACCCTTAAAAACATTGTCAGTACAGTTTATCATCGGCCTTATAAACCTGCGTGCTGATTTTTTTAATGCGGTAAACACCGTGCAAACATCTACTCTATAAACCGACTAAATGCAATGTTAAATAGACTCCCGTATTTCACATATTGAAATATGACAGTTGACAACCTACATATATTTAAGGTATATGCCCGAGCCGTCCGTCGAAAGTTCGGCCTGCGGGCATCGGAGCGTTGTTTTAGGTCAACGTGCCGAGTCCGGGCCGGGCCGGGACCGAGCTGCTTCCGAGCCCCGGCCGTAACTAGACCGGCCGTCAATCGTTCGCGTCGACAGATGAGCGACCGGCCCGGACGAGGCCCGGCCGCGCGACGGCCGATGACGTGCGCACGTAGAATACGGGCCGGCCCGGACACGGAACGGTCTACTGTGAATCATCCTTAACATGATGACGCCGAAATACCAAATGTCACGTTTATACGCGGATTTATTGCGTAATATAATAATGTGGTGAATGTAAATATTTTTTCAACTCAGCGGCACGAACATGCGAATGCAATGCGATAAACACAAATGCTGCTTGAGACCAGTTAGCAAAATGGAATTTTGCTGCGAACGTGAAAAATAGTTATTTGTTCAACAAGAGAGCAATTAGAATCAAAATTAGAATCTTGAGCGTAACGAGGGACTCAAGGACACGAGATGCAAATATCTTTGCTCTCGTGTGATACATACAACTTTTCACTTTAGCGGCGAGAACATATAACGCAAAAGAATAGTGATAGAGAGAATGAAGTTACTTAAACTAACCGACGATATGAAAAATTAAAAAGTAACATTTTTTCACGCTCGCAGCAAAATTGCATTTTGCTCACTGGTTTCAAGCAGGAAAAGCCGTTTCCACGATAGCAGCAAAATTGCATTTTGCTCACTGATTTCAAGCAGGAAAAGTCGTTTTCACGCTCGCAGCAAAATTGCATTTTGCTCACTGGTTTCAAGCAGCAAAACCGCCATTTTCGAGCCGCTGAGGTAAAAAACTTTTTTCATATCGTAGGTTAGTCGTAGGTCATCTTTTCATACTGCGGGGTGTAATACAAACTTGGAACATTTAAACTTCATTCTCTCCAAAAAAGTGGACGCCGATTACTGGGCTGTACATTCCTGGGCCGCGCAATATCATTTTGAACAAATTTGGTCCTGGGCAAGAATTGGATGACACTTTTGTTCAGGACAATAATGCCCGACCGTAATTCGCGTCCATCCATAGATATTATAAGCTTAAAGGGGTGTTAGAAATAGAAACTAAGCGAGACGACGCGGGGCTCTTATTTCTGGGCGGTTTGCCCTTTGGGCATCTGAAGCTACCTAACGAACCTAACCTACCTACTTTTTGACTTAGTGTTAGGTTCATCCTATGTTATCTCTGGAAAGTGGACGCCAATTACTGGGCTGGACATTACTGGCCGTGCATTATAGGTCTGATCAATCTGGCTCCGGAGCAACAATCGGAAGCCAGGTTTGTTCGGGCCGATAATGCTCGGCCCGTGAATCCACGTCGAAAGTTGTGGACGCCGATTACTGGGCTGGACATTACTGTGCCTTGCATTATAGATCTGAACAATCTTAGTCCGGGGCGACAATCGGAAGCCACTTTTGTTCGTGTTGATAGTGCTCGGCCCGAGAATCCGAGTCCAAAATTTGGGCCGGACATTATTTGGTCGTGCCAAAGAGAATATAACCACTATGGGTCGTGCATTCCTGGTTCCCGTTTCGACAATTGTTTTGAATTAGCGGCGGTGGGTAGTTATCGAAAAGTCATAACGTTTTTTTTAAATTCCTCGTCATATCAACCGAAGGACATCCACTGCTGGATTTTTTAAATAAATTATAATAATTAAACTACGCTTCAAGATTTCAAAATAAAGGAATCAATTTCATGGAATGGTCTATATTTCGTCACAGTTAAATAAAAATGGGACCCGGGTATGTCCTTAAACTACGACCAAGACCACCGGGGAATGGGCAGCAGCATTCCTAGAGTGCGGTGGAGATACTGCGATCGCCAACCCGCATGCCAAGCGTGGCGATTATGGCATTTACCCCCCATGAAATTGGGGGAGGCCTATATCCAGCAGTGGACGTCCTAGAGCTGATGTGGTGTGTGGTAGAAATAAAAATTATGGTAAAAAAAAACAACAATGCTAATTACCTCAGACCGACATTCATATCCATCACACTGGAAATAAAGTTTCACTTAAATTTGTATATTCTGTAATGATTGCATGTACCTAAAATGGCAACTATGTAAAAGGCCGGTTTATAAGAACTTGCATTGCGTGCAATTTTCACCAATTACACAAACCAAATATAAATCGGCCTTAAGGCTCGGTTTTATGAATAGGTTAAGACCTTAGATCTTAGGATTTAACATTTGGGTTTATGGATCTTTATAAATCCGCCCTTAGTTGGTAAGACATGTGGAAAGGCGGATATATTATGAAGTATGGATGCTGAGGATTGTAAGGGTGATCTACCTGGTGTGTGCTCGGAGTCTTAAGCCGGACCATATTTACCTGACGCAACGTTAACGCGGCAGGATGATATCGGTGACATATCGGTAGATGGCCATTTCTCCACTAATTGGAAAATCGCTGTCCGCAGTTAATTTTATATATAAGATGTTATTATTACTAAGTTCTTTAAATTAATAACGACAAAGTACTAGTTATTCTTAGTACGCCACAGCTTATTTGGTAATATAATATTGTGATATTCAATTAAATGCACTTTAACCACCCCAAAACACAGTCCCCTGTAGTGTCCCATTTCCAGAATCAGAAGTTTCGTGACTAAAATATATTTTCTTGATTGTTATTTCCTGAGTATATAATATTCAAGTAATACTAGAATACATTAAGTATCTTTGTAAAAACAGTTATATTTTTAAGTAGAAGTTTAATAATTAATTCGGTATGATAAATCTTGTCCTCAAAGTTTTCGATCAGTCCCCTGTCACAATTTTAAAAATACGCTGAAATCTTACTATGCATTGGCGCGGACATTAAGACCGTGGAACGGAACGCAACCGGTGTGAAGTTTGTTCGGTTGTAAATGAAGCGCGCTGTCGTCATTTTGTTTAGTGTCACTATTGCATTCCTAAGTGAAACCACGCGTCCTGGTCGCACCTTGAAACAGTCCACTGATAAGCATTTATTTAATAGCTTTATATGATTAAATTGCAATATTTTTACAAATAATTACTTGGCAAGTATGTTATTACATCTGCTAATTAAACTTGATATATACTTAAAATTATTCAATGATACTACACTTTCTACGTGAAATAGACAGTCCCCTGGCAAACAGTCCCCTGCTATCTTATGACACAGGGGACTGTTTTATGTCACAGGGGAATGTTTCTTTCAGGTTTCGTCACTTTTAACTTGCCAGACACACACTAAAAATACAGTGTTTACAATAATATTGGGAACAATATTTTTTTACTCGTCTACGTTAGAAAGAAGGTTATATTTTTTGAGTATATGTTTGGCGTTAGTTTTGAAAATGGTTTCACTCTATGCATGTTTCTTAATTTTTTTGGCATTCTCTGCAAACAGCCTCATATATTTTAACATGAGATACCTCATTTCTCTGGTGTTTGTCTCAGTTGTAACTTATAAGAGTGGCTTTGGCTATAATTTATAGTCGGAATTTTATTGCTTTTTAATTTAATTTTCTTATTATAAGTAATGTTAAAATATGCCACCTAGAAAGAAGCCACCCAAAATTAAAGAAGAAATATTGAAAAAAAAAACGTATAGCTAAACGTTTGAGATATCAACGACTTCAAAATGACCCGCAAAAATATAGGATGTGGGGAGAAGAAATTAAAGAAAAAGAAAGACGGAAATACCAAAAGAAGAAAGAAAAAGGCACTAGGAAATTAGTCAAGAACTTGAGTCGTCGTGAGCATAAGGCTGTAAAACAATTCTGGAGAGAGCATTGTGCTACTTATCGCGATATGAAAAAAGCTATAAAAGAAGTTATAAATACTTATATTAGGGAAAATACGCCTGATTAAGTTTAGTGTGTCCTGCCTCAGGCTGGCAGGCTGCCTTCTCTCCGGCGCCTAGATTTTCAGAAAATTCATTCGTGGAAGCAAGAAAGAAACAAGCTAAAAGGAAGCGTAAAAAATAATGAAAGAAATAGATTTCGAGATTCACGAATATAAACAGAAACTACAAAAGTATAGAAAGAGGTTACACAGGTTACAAACTAAAATGTAATATTAGTAAAAATGACGAGACACCGAACACAAAATTGACAAGAATGTATGATACACCAGTCATCCAGAGCAAAGTTGTTAAAAAGGCGCTTTTTGGAGAAGTGTTGAATGAAAATTTTAAAAGAACTACGCTGGTTTATAAAAGTTTAAGGAAGAACAAATTTTCGGAAAAGTCATGTCTAGTAAAGTAGTAGGAAAATACAAACTATGGAGGAACAAAGACCGTATAAAAGATGCAGATGCCTGTATCTTATAAAAGATTGCAGAAGTCGGAACGCAAGTGGAAGAGGATATTAATCCAAGTGTTCTATTGCATAAGAAAGTCGTTACAATTATTATAATTAACTTTAAATTTGTTTAGAAATTGTTGATTTATTCGTAAGAAATACTGATAATTAAAAAATGAAAAATTTGATTGCTTTCTTTAAATAAAAATGTGTTTTACTTCCATATGAACACTCCCCTGGAAGATTATAACAGTCCCCTGTCACATTTTTTCAAAAAACCGTCAATATCTCATGAATAAAGAGGAAAATGTGTGAGCTTTTTGAATATTTATATTTCATTTGTTAATGTCTTTCAATGTATTAACATATTTGTGTAACTTATGTAAAAAATATGTTTGGGACAGTCTTGTATGGGCCAGTTTCCAATTAGTAGAGAAATACCCAGATAACCTATTTCTACGATAGGTTACCCGTGCAAGACGCTATCACTGCCAAAGATCCCTATCCATATGACTACTGTAATCGTTTACCTTATAATATGCTTTTGAAATAGAGCGTTCGTGGCATAGCGGCGCCCGCGTACCGCTTGCGGTATGCGAGGTTAAGCAATGTCGGGCGGGGTCAGTCCTTGGATTTTTAACCAAGCGCTCCCGTGCTTTGGAAGGCACGTTAAGCCGTTAATCCCGGCTGCTGTCTATAGCGGACCCCGGGCATCCTTCAGGATGCATCTGTACTGGGAATAACGCTAGGATGATGATGATGATGATGATGCTTTTGTAATAGCATTGGTTAGTTCAGTAACATGTTTCAGAATTTTGAATTCCCCAGTGAACGACTTATTCGACTTTACTAGTCTGTAAAAAGCTATTTGAGTTTCCCAGAGTTTCTTTATTTAGGTAGACATTTAACTAAATATTTTTGTTCAAATGTACGTAAGTAATATAAAAATAAATCTAAGATCTAGCCAATTAATTAACATTTTACAAGAGATGAAACAACTTTTAAGGGCTCTACTTTTCATAGATTGATACTAGTATATTTTCTATTTCTAACTAAAATATAAATTAACCAGTAGCCAGCTTTGAGCTCGCGGGATGAAGGAATTCACTTGAGTTTGGCGACTGAGGCAACAGTCGTTGCCA
This sequence comes from Notocelia uddmanniana, assembly GCA_905163555.1. Taxonomy (NCBI): domain Eukaryota; kingdom Metazoa; phylum Arthropoda; class Insecta; order Lepidoptera; family Tortricidae; genus Notocelia; species Notocelia uddmanniana. Next base: position 1,156,848 of record LR991063.1, on the reverse strand, counting down.
GGCCAGGCGTTACCCTTCCTACATGGTGGAGTTAAACTCAGTATTCCAAGATTTCCAAGCAGATGAGATGCTAATTATAGTGACTGGATTCTGGAATTAGTTTGTTTAATATCGACTCGGAGTCGTAATAACTCAGATAATTACCAGACATTTAAGTAACTAAATATTTTTGTTCAAATGTACGTAAGTAATATAAAAATAATATTATATATTAATAAGCCAATTAATTAACGTTTTACAAGAGATGAAACAACTTTTAAGGGCTCTACTTTTCATAGATTGGTACTAGTATATTTTCTATTTCTAACTAAAATAAAAATTTACTAACAACGCGTTCACTGAGAAAAAAAATGTTTAACGCCTATGACGTAAAATATCTTGTTTTGCCCTCTAAAGGGTTAATTAAGGTTGGTTGAAGAAACGAATTATTCAAGGAGATGTTAGGTTAGGTTAGGATATAATAGATTATAATAATTATTAGCCCCGGGTAGGGTGACATCGATTTTTAATTAAAGGCTAATTCCTGATTAAATTTGGTTTAAGCAAAAAAGCTTTAGTTTTAGTTACCGATTGCCACTAATTACTGAATCATGTAAATTGGTTCCCGATCACCGTAATATCGGTATACGCATAGCATATTCTTAATATTTGTCGTCCTGTTTAGCCTCGTTGGTATTGTCACTGCCTCCGAAGCTAGAGGTTCCGGGTCCGAATCTCGGTGAGGGCATTTGTTTCTGTGGTGAACAGAGATATTTGATCCTGAGACTTGGATGTTTTCTATGTATTAAGAGTTTATTATTATTTTTACTTTTTTGTTTCTTTATTTGTTTCTCGTAATTGTGTGTACATACATGCGTCGTGATAGCTGCGTGATCTCACCAAATAGTCAGAGTGGAAGACCAGCGCTGGCTCTGCCATAATTACGCTGAGCTGTGAGCATTTCGTGGCAAAATGTGATAATGTAATGTGATTGTTTGTAAATTGTATTGTGTTTGTCATGAATAAAAAAAATACTATTTACGTACATACATATCTATTAAATATATCGTCGTCTAGTACCCATAACACAAGCCTTATTAAGCTTACTAATCTTACTATGGGACTAGTTCGATTTGTGTAAAATTGTCCCCTAATAATTAATTATTATTTATTTATTTCATATTGAACTTGGCTTCCATTTTCACATTTATGTGTTGATGGGAGATTATTTTATATTACACGGTACATATTCTTACATTAGATATGATCACTATTAACTAATATGTAATAATAATAACTTAGATATGTAATTATGTGTAATATTGTATAAAAAATGAGTATGAGTATGTACGAGTATGTCGTCTAGTACCCATAGTATAGTCAACAGCAAAAGTATATGATCATTTTAGTACCTTGCCACTTTCAATACTTCGACGGTTCCCAACTGTCGCAGTATTGTTACGTTAGTGCGACAGAGTACTAAAATGATCATCTACATTTGCTGTAGACTGTACAAGAGTTTGGGACGAGGTTGTTTGTGCAATTTATGCCTAAGTATTAATTTATTTTATTAAGTTATGAATGCATACCTCGGACACACAGTACGCTCCTGTACACTGCAGAAAAAAAGCATATTTTTTAATAGAATGGCTCAATCAGCCTCCTGTCCACTAGCAAGTCTAGACTGGCATCACTGGCCAACTGGCCCGTCGTTATTGGCCAAGCACATATGAAACGCTTCAGTATTTTATTTATTACATACTTACATGGAAAGCCAACAGTGTAACACATCTACAAACTACAATAGAATTACATGGCCAATTACAGGTTCTCATAGATCTTGACTATCTTGCTAGGCATGCTGGCGAGTAGCGAGGAAGCGGAGGTGAGGTAAGGTGACAGTTATAGTGAAGACGTAGATCGCTGTCTCTGCCGGTATCAGTGGTATACTTGTAAATCGACGACGTATCTTTACCAGTAGCCAGCTTTGAGCTCGCGGGATGAAGGAATTCACTTGAGTTTGGCGACTGAGGCAACAGTCGTTGCCAGGCCAGGCGTTACCCTTCCTACATGGTGGAATTAAACTCGGTATTCCAAGATTTCCAAGCAAATGAGATGCTAATTATAGTGACTGGATTCTGGAATTAGTTTGTTTAATATCGACTCGGAGTCGTAATAAATCAGATAATTACCAGAGTACGACAGCGTGCACCGTAACACTGCAAACCAAGTTTCACTTAAATTTCTGTATTCTGTAATTTTTTCAAGTACTTAGAATTGCAACTTCAAAGCTCGAAACGCACCGAGCGGGCGCGGCGCGGTTTTATATTTTTGATCTTTCCGAAACTGTTGACTGTCGATTACTGCTTTACACAGGGTAAAATAATATTGAGTTCAAATTTTTACAGTGTATTCCTTGGCGAAAAATAAAAAGTACGTGTTTTTTCTTTCAGTATCTTTCAGTACTAAAATATTGAGACAGAGCAGCTGAAAGATATCCTAAAAACCATGCGTTTGTGGATACCGCGGTGGCGCGTTGTGCTGTAGCATTACCATGAGTTTGCAGTGACCGTACTCGCTAGCGACTGCGTAAACAATGAGTATGAAGAATAAGTACAGCGCCTCTGGTGGTCACTCATAGAACTACAGATCGGTACTCGTACCATGAGTCAATTACACGTTTACTATACTCGCTAACGTTAACTCGATTCATCGAGTAGTTTACGTTACGATCGGAGTGACGTGCCTAACTTCACAGCATACAAAGCTCTCTTTCTAACTATACTGAAAAGACAGAGCAAGGACGATATTGGACAAAAGGCTAAGTACCCAAGGCTTCCTTTCAAAAGTATAGAAAGAAACCTGCTAATTTAAAGTGTCGTAGAACAGTAGCACAAGGTCAAATGTTAGTAAATCTTGTATTTGCTTTGGTTATTTTTGGTTATTATTGCCATACCTATAAACTGAGTGATGCAGTCTTCCCAGTTTTTATGATGTTTTATTTTAGTTTCATGTGATTAGATGTACATAGATTATATATAATTAATAAACCTAATCTCATTTTATAGTATGTTGAAGTGGATTTTTTTTATTTATTTCTCATATCAGCCTCAATTTATCTCTGTTATTTGTCGTTCATCTTCTTACGCAGCCGTCGCTAACATATTCCACACAAAATAATGCCTTACCGATATTATTTAGATAAATAATTATTACAATAACTTACGAAACAAGATCTCTAATAAGCTTTCACGCTCCAATTTGCTAGTGAAATAGTTTACTACAGTCGATACGGTATTTTTCGATAGCAACTGTCAAATTGGTGACGTTAGTCGCTAGCGAATATTACTTTAGCTTCTGGCGGGCGCAGTGAACGCGCGGTTGACTCATGGTACGAGCACAATCGAAATCTACTCGAAACGCGTTTATTCGGTAGCGACTGTAGTAACGTAATGTATATTTTCGATAGCATCTCATCGTAGCGGTACAGGAGGTGGCAATAACGCTCGCCCCGCCCCTACGTTGAGACGCCGAGACAAACTTACCCGTCGAAAAACCGATTTTTTTAATGAAAGCTAGTAAAAAAAAGCATAATTTACAAATTTTCCATCATTCACGGGGTACTCCCGGTTCGTAAACAGCGTTGTATGTCATGTTCGCGATCGCGCGTCTCTACGAGAGATACAACACGGAAGTGCACGACCGGTCATGCGGAGATGCGCGTGCACAGACATTGGTCTGCGCTACCGCGCTGTTTTTTGGTGCGACCAGCCCCGGACCACGGTCACTTTACCGCAAAACGACTTCCGCCCCGTAATGACGCTGCACCGCGCTCTGTGCGTTTCAAGCTTCAGGCCGAGGCTGCGGGAACCCGAGGTAAGACGAGTTAAAGAGTACGATCGAACCCCTTAATACAGGATGTTGCCGGCACGCGGGGTATTATTTAAGTAGGGTGTGGAAACGTAATTCCTTAACCCAACTAATCAAACCACGAGCTTAGTTTTGTTAGGATAGAAATAAAAGCTCCGAACGTGAACTAACCTAACCTACTGACCTACAAGAAACTATAACGTACTGACTGGATAATTCGGAGAGTTAATATTTTAGTCGTACGTTCAGTTACTCTGTGTACTGGTTTATTATTTCTCGTTTTGTTTTATAAGTAAAAGACTTCATTTATTTCTGAATAAAAAATTTATTGCCTGCAATGTAAAACAAAGCAATACACAATAACTATCATCACTGGTTAAAAAAACATTCGTTTAAGATACATTTAGTACGGTAAAGTAAAAAAGTAAAAGTAAAAGTAGTTTATTCTTCAAATTAGGCATATTACATGCACCTATGAACGTCAATAAACTACCACCGGTTCGGAAAAATATACCTCTGCCACGAGAAGAACCGGCGTAAGTAACTCGGCGAGGTGTCATTTTTTCAAAACAATATACATTATATAGTTAAATATAAAATTACATTACTACAAAATAACTTAAATAACAATGCTACAGTAGAAAGTATATTTTCGCGATAGATTACCCGTGCAGGACGCTATCACTGCCAAACATCCCTATCCATGATGTAATCGTTTATCTTATAATATGCTCTTGATATAAGTGTTTGTTTTACTGCAGATTTGAATTTAGAATTGCTAAGTTCAGTAATGTGTTTAGGAATTTTATTGTAGAATTTGATACAATTTCCCAAGAACGACTTTTTCGCCTTTACTAGTCTATAGAAGGTTACGGTTACATATATCTGGGTTACCTAGTGCCATGTTATTGATGCGTTCTGACGTGCAGGCCATAGGTACTGACGAGTAGATGTGACATGATGCACAGTACCAGTAGATGCGTAGACATCAGACCGCATCAGAGAACATCACACTGATGTTGTATATGAGACCTGCTTAAATTATTTAGCCAAAATCGTATACCTGGGACGAACACTGAAGTCCTTCACACTGCAGTAAAAAATACACATTTTTATCTTTAAACAGAATGTTGCGCTAATTCAAATTTAAGCTTTCATTAGACATAAATAAAAGTATATAAATAAGTATTTATGGTCAATCTTACACAAATCGACCTAGCCCAAAAATAAGCGCTTGAACTATGGGAACTAGGTGACGATACATCTGTGTGTATTGGACCAGGGTATGTCCTAAAACGACCAAGACCACGGGGGATGGGCAGCAGCATTCCTGGAGTGCGGTGGAGAGACTGCGATCGCCAACCCGCAGACCAAGCGTGGCGATTATGGCATTTACCCCCCATGAAATTGGGGGAGGCCGATGTCCAGCAGTGGATGTCCTTCGGCTGATGTGATAGTGGTGGTGGTATGTATATCGTTGCCTAGTTCCTTTCCTAGTATATAGATAGATAAATACTTAAATAGTTACAGAGAAAACATCCAAGACTTAGGAACATTAATTCGTGCCAATCACAGAACCAAACACGCCCTGACCGGGATTCGGACCAGGGAGTCTGGGACCACCAGCTACGTAGGCAGGGTTACATGTTTTATATTAAAATAAAAAATATGTAGTAATAACTATTACACTACTACTACTACTTACTATTTATCGACTGAGTGAAACGAAGGCGTTCGTTTAAGCATCGACAAAAATGATTTCGTATGTCCGGATGTCCTGTTGGCATGATGGATGTCCAGATGTCCGGGCTTCCAGTTGTTCTCCTATACAGCGCATCCCTAAACCGACTCTCGTGAAATTTTGTGAGCAGGTTCTATAATTTTTTAGTTTTTTTTTTGGAAATTTGAACATTCATAGGAAACCGGTAGGTAAAACAGAATTTTTCGTTTACTAAACTTATGTATGTACATATGTAAACACATTATTGTACACAATAACAGGTTACAATAATATACATGTCACAGAAGATTAAAGTACAAAGGCTCACTTATCCATATGAGGGATCTCTTCCAGCTAACCTTTGAGTATGAGTGGAAAGTGAGAAAATGAGACAGACAAACTTATACCGTAATTTAACTTTAGACGTAAATGATAATTTACAGCTTATGATACAATACAAATTATAGAATTACCTTAGAGCGACCATCATATCCATAACACTGGAAGCAAACATTTAATTTTATACGTAGAACGATATATTATACCTCATTATCATAAAATAAGTCCGAAATAAGTCCAGTGCTGGTTTGGAATTCTCTGCCGGCGTCTGCATTTCCGAGTTCATATAACCTAGACCTTTTTAAGGCACGAGTGAATAGGCATCTTCTGGGTGAGCTCGCTTCATCGTCGGCCTCATCTTTGCCCCCCCCGGCTAGATGGTGGCCAAAAGCAAACCCATTTGTAATAAAAAAAACTGCTGGCAAGGACTCATCAAAGGATCTCCTCAATGACTGGTTATGCGCTAAACTCATCGAACGGCTTTCCGTGATCTGGAACCGATCGTCAGTCCACCTTGTTGAGGATATTTTGTTGCAGTAAAACAAATTTTAAACCCTTCCGTCCCACTATGTAACTGAGTTTTGTAACCAGCTACAAAATGGGAATATTTTTTATCGCTCGGATACCCAGTTACGTATTGAGAATTATTTATCTCAATATGTAACTACTTTTTCCCTGTTCATAACCAGTTACGAAATGGGAATATTTTTTATCGCTTTGTAACCCAGTTACGTATTGAGAATTATTTATCTCAAATTGTAACTACTTTATTAAGTAGGTAACGATTTATAAGTGCGTGCTGCTTGAATTACCTTGGCCTGGCAAAAACCCCCATAACACTGTGGAAATGTTTTTATTTATTTGTATGAATATTTATTTATTTATATTTATTTATTTATTTACACATACGCAAGCATAACAGTATACAACCAAGCCGCTTACATACTAAACAAAAAGTCATAGGTAGGTATATCATCCTGTCGGTTCTATAAATTAATTACAATTCATAAAATATTATATGCTGCAAAAATTATAACTAAAATTACTTAAATAATAAATAAACAGAGGAATTCAATATAATTCATGGATTTAGTTGTCTATTAAAATAATCATTTAAATACATTAAGAGCTTTCTGCCAAAGAAGATGAAGCCATGAAGAAACAATAGCTTTTGTAACGGGAAAACACTGTGACATATAATGTAGATTGATAACCAAGTCTTCTTATAGTGGAACCACACTTCGGCTATTTGTGCAAATATTAGTGCAAATACTCGTGTTGCATCTCTTTCTTTAATAGAAAAGATAGAGAGGCTTTTGAGATTGCGATTCAGAAATTAATACGATTTTGCTGCAGAAGAGGACTATTCGTGCAATATATAAAATCAACCATAGAGACTCACTTAGAGATAAGTTCAAGAACATTAATGTAATGACATTGCATACCTCTACGATAATATTGTGTAAATATGTACTTAAAAACATTGTCAATTTCAGGAAGAACTGTGACATCCATAATATTAATACTAGAAATAAACATAGCTCGCAGTGCCCACCACTCGGCTACAAAAAATATAAAAATCAGTCATGGGTAATAGTGTAACGCTTTATAATAAGCTCCCAATAAAATGAAACTGAATTATTATATAAAGCCTAAACTCATATCGAAAGCATATTATGGCACACACGACTGACTACATGAATAATAAACACAGATCAGGAAGCCAATTCTCGGGCCGTTCGAGATGATGTCTATTCAAAATGATCTCGATTGACGCAATGTCTATTGAAAAATCTCACCAAAATGTCGAACACAGAGAAATTTCTTATTCTAGGGCACGATCGAGATGATGTCGAACTATGATCTCAATGTCTATTGTAATACGCGTTCCGTTTTTTTCGATTGTGTTAGTTTACAATCGAGTGTATGATAATAAATCATTTTATAAGTTTTTCCATCTAATTAAATATATATTACATCAAAAACCAAAGTGTTATTATTATTTCAATAATCTATACATAATTATGGTGATTAAACACCTGAAACATATTTTCAAGTATTTGCTCGTTTATTTACTTACTTGAAATGGAACGCATAAAAACTGTTTTGAGTTGACAGTTTTGACTACTTGAAATATTTGAGAGCTGTCAATGTTTTCCGCCAACCGCCATTCCACCACTGAACGTATCAAAAATATTTAAAAGTCTTTAGCCATTTCATCTTTCATTTAAAGGAATCGATATATTTTTCGCAAATGAGTTCATTTTGTGCTGCTGTAAACTGTCGATCAACTACTTAAGTTGTCAATATTTACCGCCACTGGCAGACCAAATGTCAAGAAAATTGTGATAAAACCATCTCGATCGCTACTGACCATCTCGTTGCATCTCGAACGCTGAGTGTGAGATTTCGAGAATACGCAAATGGGTTTTCGATCGATATCCGCCATTTTTTATCGAGATATGTCTAATAGACATTGATAGACATTATCTCTAACAGCCCGAGAATTGGCCTCCAGGTGAACTGTGATGATAAAATACCGTGGGATTAATTGTCACTGTAATATGAATGAATTATTTAAGTAATTTTTTTACACATTATTATGACATTAGATTGTCTTATTTTTTTCATTGTGATTTTCTTTTTGACATTAAAATATATTCTAGAAACTTTGTAGACTAGTTTAAAGAATAATAAAAGCACTCATAAATTTCTCTCAATAATTAAGTAAATATAATGTTTTAACTACTTATATAAGTGTATGAGAAATATTTTATTAATAAGAATATACATAGTTGGATATGAAATAAAAAAAACTAAAAAAACATTACAAATAAAAACACAACCTAAAAATACTAACCTTTACCTACCTAATGGCTAAGTGTATTACAAAAAGAACACCGCCTCAAAGTGTATGAGTGTGTATTGTGTAATAATATTCCAAATAAGTATGTACAATATAACCTTTGACGATGCAAAAGAGATTGTAAAATACTACTTGAATAAATGGTTTTTTTCTTATCTTAACTGTCGGTTCGAAAGTGCTTGCTGATTGACTGACTGAGGCGAACACGCAAAGCTATTCGCATTTTACTGTGATTCTCGCATTTTAAGAACCCTTTTTATGTAAATGTTGTAAAAAATATTAAAAATCCACGGGAATACCTCAGCGACACAATATAATCCACTGCACTAGAAAAGTGAATAAAGATCAATTTAATAATGTGCAAATAATTATAGAGCCGGTTTGGCAAATTTGCGCTGCCGGCAAAAGTGCATTTTTCATTAAATATATGTGGTGTGTGTGAGGTGTAGTAATTTTATTTATTTATTTATTTATTTAAACTTTATTGCATAAAATGTGATTGTACAAAAAGCGGGCTTAATGCCAAATGGCATTCTCTATCAGCCAACCATTGGGCTAAACAGAGATTTATGAAAGGTGCAAAGATTTCGATATATTTAGCGCTCTCTCGGTGGCGCATTTGTTCCAACTGACTCCACACAGCACACACACCACGCCACACACACACACCAGCACACACGTCACAGTGATAAATATTTGAATTCAACATTAAATTGGTTGTTTATACCGTTGATTCCGACGGACTCCATAGAGTTGGCTAGAAGAGATAACACGGTACAGAAAGCTTGTATATACTCGTTATTAGATGAAATTTAAACTTCATATTATTCCCAATAAAATCCGTTTATTAAAAGAAAAAATAATAACGATCCCCGCATAACTAATTCTCATGCAGCAAATACTCGTATCTGTAACGCAGGTTTCGTCTATGTATATTGAAGATTTGTCAGTATTTTACTAAATAAGCACACGCACTCATACTTACTTCACACGTGACACTCCACTCCACATACACATATAGTTGAAATTTTCTGAATTGAGACCATCCACTTAAGACAACAAAGAATAAACAATACCATAGAGTGTGTAACCACAAATTAAAATAACGAGCTCGTAGTAAAAGCAGATTATAACCACCTTGATAGGTTAATACAGTTTATCGACTCTATTTCCTTGAACAGGACTACAAAATACATTAACAGACTAGTGGGGTCATAACTATTTTTGCATTATACCACCTCCCGACACTCAACAAGAAAATAATTTTCTAGAAAAAGGACTATGGGCTACCAACTCCACCTTCTCAACAAGAAATTAGTAAATATTAAGGGTATTTTTTTACACAAATCGAACTAGTCTCATAGCAACCTCAATAAGGCTTGTGTCAAGGGTACTAGACGACGATATATTTAATACATAGATAATAATAATCATAAAGCCTTTCATTTATTTCCAACTTTACATAAATTTTTTTCTTACAAAATTTACAAAATTTATTTTCTTATTTAATTATTTTTGTACATAAATAAGTAAATGTTTGGGAGTTTCTATTCTTCTAATCTTGAGTTGGAACCCCTTCTTGGGTATAGGCCTCCTCCAGCCTTTGCCATTCATCTCTGTTTTTGGCTATATCCTTCCATTTCTTCCCAGCAGTGGCTACAATGTCATCGACCCAACGTTTCCTTGGTCGTCCTTTTAGTCTCTTTCCACAGGGCCCCATCCATTGAGTCGCTAGTAAAGTCCACCTCTTATCTTTGTATCGTGCTAGATGACCTGCCCGCGTCCATTTTAGTTTTAAGGCTTGATGTAGAGCATCTGTTAATTTTGTTCGTTTCCTTATTGTTATGATTTTAATTTTATCTATTTTCTTTAATTTAAGGATGCTCCTTTCCATCACCTTTTGACATGTAGCCAGTTTTGTTTTTGCAGTGTAAGTCCATGTTCGGCATCCGTAAGTAAGAGTGGGAAGAATGTACGTGTCCATTACTACTTTCTTTGAATGTAGAGAGAAGTCTCCCTTCAGAACTTCTTTCAGAGATTTAATACATAGGTAGATACTTAAATAAATAGAAAACATCTAAATCTCCGGAAAAAATGCTTTTACTCAAGACAGAAATAAGGTTCATAATAGAATATAATTGGCGTTTACGAGAACAGAAGCAGATAATAGGATTGTCTGCATTTGTTCTTAGACAAACCAATTTTTAATGCAGGTGAGTGGATGGGCTCATTTCATAAAATTTCAAGTATACACACAATTACTATTCTTACACTCACACAGTTTCCACCCTTGCAGCACTCACATTGTGATATATTGTGCATGTTAGTGTACTAAGTATTAGTTAATGTGTTCTAACCTCTGTTTCAGTGGTTGTGTTGCTCTCTTTAAACTGTATAAAAAGGTACAACTGCTAATTAGTTCAGTTTCATTTTTGTTTTCTCTGGGGGTCAGAGCCAAGTGATCTGTAATATAGCAGGGTAATCACGTAACGTTTTGAACGTACGATAGGTAGATCTGTCATTGACCGAGCGAGCGAAGGGTCCCCGTTTCAGCTTTCGGCCAAAAATTCTTTCGTATGTCCGGATGTTCTCCTCTACAGGTCGCATTTTTCAACCGATTCTCGTGAAATTTTGTGAGCAGGTTCGATAATTATATAGAGATTTTTTAGTTGAGACAATTTTTGGAAATTTCGAAATTTGAAAAAAAAAATATTCCTAGGTATACAGCTAACAGAGCCATTAGTTTTTAGTATGGGAAATGACAGATCTACCTTATACACGCTCGAAGACGTTGCGTAATTACCACGCAGGTACACACCTAGTTCAGACTCCAGTCTCTCACAAAGAATTACAACTTGTTCCATAGTTATCCTCGTAAACCCCGCGTACTTGCACAACTACAAATTGACGATCAGACCTGACATTTTAACTTCATAGCATAAATAACTGCCTAATGTACTTCACCAAGTACAAATTAAGGATGTGCTAAAAACCAGAGACATTCTGAACATAACCAATGGCAAGAATTTATACAAAATCGAAAGTTGAAAAAACCTAACTGTTGAAAAAACAAAGAACTTACGAGGACATTGATACTGTGACTGTAAAACTGTAGTTACTATATCCTTTGTGAGCTGATAAATAAATAAAATAAATAAACCGAAAGTTAAGATAGCTACATTTTTTTTGTTTAAAATGTAAGACTGCACAGCACTAAAGATATCACTTAACAGAATCTGTGGCGCCAATCAGGCCTTTAATTTATCATTAGAGTACAGTTAGGAGTATTTAATCAGCCTTAAAAGTAATAGACTTTGACACGTCAAATTATCGATGTACCTAAATTAGAGTTCGTGATTGCTTAAGTCACGAATTAAAGTATTTAAATCCAATGGTATATCTTGGGTGTACCACCACCACCATATCAGCCAAAAGACGTCCACTGCTGGACATGGGCCTCCCCCAAATTCACGGAGGGTATATGCCATAATCGCCACGCTTGGCATGCGGGTTCGCGATCGCAGTATCTCCACCGCACTCCAGGGATGCTGCTGCCCATCCCCCGGTGGTCTCGGTCGTAGTTTTAGGACATACCTTGGGTGTACAGTTTGATCCTTTGCACTAGAAGAATGAATAAATTACAATTAAATATTGTGCCTAAAGTTATGTTGGGATAAGTGCGAATACAGTTGTGAGTATTGAACATTAATGTGACCGATCATTTTTCATCTTTTGGTTCTAATTGTGCTCATTAAGCTTCTCTTTTTCTTCAAATAAAACACAAAGCACCAAGCTATTCATTCAGAACAGTCAGGTAACAAAAAGAATAATAAAATAGAAATTCAAAAATTATGAAAAAGATTCGAAATTGTACTGTCGGCTTAGAAATTCAATCAAAACAATAAATAAATTAATAATTTGTACCAACAAGCTACTTCAATTTTGTACTTCGCTATGCCACAATTTGTGGTTTCCGTGAGTCAATGTTTGGTTAACTATAGAAAATTCCGAATTCGACATATGCGTGCCTATCAAATTGGAGGATTTCCCTAGATTCCTCCTTTATCTCATCAACAGACCTTCACCAAAATATGGAACCAACTTGGGGGTACCTGCTTTGAAACAAAAAAAGAACTACCAAAATCGGCCAACGTGGTCAAGAGTTATCGGGGAGCATACTTACATAAAAAAGCAAACATGTGGATGAACTGAGAACCTCCTTCCTTCTATTGAAGTCGGTTAATGAAGAAAAATTAAATACCAAACTATGAAATGATACAGTTCAAGTTCATATATCCTAGACCTTTTTAAGGCACGAGTGAATAGGCATCTTCTGGGTGAGCTCGCTTCATCGTCGGCCTCATCTTTGCCCCCTGGCTAGATGCTGGCAATCCCAATTCTATTAATAAAAAAAAATACTGGCAGGTACCTAAATAAATTAAAATTCAAAACTAGAACGCTTGGAAACATTGTAACTGATAAATCTAATCTAATCTAATCTTTACCAAAAAGCCGCCTCCGCCACGCAACGACGCTGTTCCGCGCTCTGTGTGTTTCAAGCCTTAATGCGATGCGGCCGTTGCGGTGTTTCGACTTAAACGTAAAATGTCGTAGGAAGTTTTAAGTTTGGGCAAGTTGGTAGATATATTTCTATTTGTTCGTTAGATATTTTCAATCTCATCATCCTCATTGTGAGCTTGTTGGCATGTATGTTTGTATTATAAGCAATATTTTGCGGTTCTGCCTAGATTTTCAATGCTGTGCTTGTAATCCCCATTTCTTATTTTTTTTTAATGGAAGAAAAAAAATTGGACTTTAGATATTTTTGATGTTGTCTGTACAGGAACGAAACTTCGTTGCCAGGAACTTTTATTATGCTTACCACCGCTGTAGCATTTGCCTGAAATTAATGAAACATGTGTGATTTTGGCTGAATGATTGTTTACAAATCTTGTTGTACGAAGCTCCACAACCCCGATTCGCGTAATGGGTCATAAAGAGATTTAGGTTCGCGTCTTTCCTGTGACCATTGCCAAAGTTAAGCGCTATAAAGCCTAATTTTTGTTTGGACTCTTAATCCGCATAAACGGCGTCTTATGTTATACAATTTTATGCGATAAAATTATTATACAGGGTGATTTTGGGGTCGTGATCCGGAATGATTGTACATGGTCAAGAATTCAAAGTAGACAACATCACAGTTGGTATGACGGTTTATAACACAAATAATTCTCTTTTTCTTCAAATTCTGATGGGAAATAATACTTTTTCATACAACTTGGTCACCCTACCCCACTGTCAACTCTCCATACTATCCGTCAAAGAGAGAAGGGTAACCATGTTTTTTGAGAGTTTGTATTTTTGTCATCAAAATAAATTAAAAAAGAAATACGTTTGTTTCGTGTCACTACAACTTTTTTTAAAAAGGCTAACCGATACCAAGTCGTAAAACTTATTCTTGATCCACGACCCCGAAATCACCCTGTATATGTGCACGTAACCCTTTAACAATTGACCACAAGCAAGACGACTTTTGTTTTTAATTCTCTTTATGACCAATCGTTGTAATTTTACTCCTCCTGAACCATAACAGCATAGAATAACCGAATTTACCACCGTGACACTAACGCCGCGTAGGTTTTTAAAAAATAAAATTGGAAATCAGTCGTACCACGGCGTAATAATCACCAAAAAATGACAATAGACATTAGCTTCTCTCCATTACGTCGGGCGCACCTTGCTTATAACTGATTGACTATCTAGTTGACCGAGCGAGCGAAGCGTCTCCGTTTCAGCTTTCGACAAAAATTCTTTCGTATGTCTGTCCGTCCGGATGTTCTCCTCTACAGGTCCCATTTCTCAACTGATTCTCGTGAAATATTGTGAGCAGGTTCGATAATTATATAGAATTTCTTTGTCGAGTCAATTTTAGGAAATTTTTAAAATGGAATAAAACATTTTTTTGCGAGGTCTACAGCTTACAGGGCCAATAGTAATTTTGACATAACTTGTAAAATCTACCTTGGCTGAACATCTTGTTCCTACACACTGCGAAAAAAATGTAATATATATGTTAAGGCGCATTTACAATACGTGCACATCCGCTGGCGGCGGACGGCGACCATCGATACGGCCCGCGCATAGCTACAGCGCGTGCGCACCAGACAGTGCATCTTCCATGACTCACATATCGCGACGCATCCCCAGCGACCAATCAGAGGCATGTATGACGTGATCGACCCCCCCGGCCTTGGAAGATGCAGCTTCCAACATTGAAAGACGATGACATTTAGTCGTCATCTAGAGGCAGTGGGCAGATCTTGGAGAAAGCTCGGCGTACGGTGCCGTGGGCTGTGCGTATATCGGTCACTCTTGAGACGCCGTCCCTGTCAGGAATAGTCTTCCTCATTTCCACAACATGCCATCCACATCAGCATCAGCCACCAAATTTGTCTACACGCGCCGACATATACTATTAATTTTCAAAGCTTTATAATACGACATGAAACCAAACACAGATACAATTTTAAAAAGGTTTTTTTTTTCTGTGGGGTAAATACCGCGACTGGACATTTAAAGGGTCGGCAACGCGCATGTGACACCCCTGGAGTTGCAGGCGCCCATAGGCTGCGGTGACCGCTTACCATCAGGCGGGCAGTACGCTTGTTTGCCACCGACGTGGTATAAAAAAAAAGTCTCTGTATGCATTTATTATATAGCTAATAAGGACTATTATAGAAACTTAATTTATAAAAGTAGAGATTAATAATTTGCTATCAATGCCACTAGTGAATGTGACGGTCCTGTTAGGTGGAATTTTGGCATTTAATTTATTTGTTCAGTTTATTGATTTGTATGATTCCTATTAGAGATATGTTGTGATGTTTAAGAGGGCGCAGTACGCTCGGTCTGGCTCGGTTCTCCATACAAACGTATTTACCCTCTCATTTTAAAACGCCATGCTAGAATAACATGAAAATTTGTATACACAATGGGATCCGGCATATCTAGCTCGGACCATAGTTTCTGTTGGTAGAAATTGTTAAAGAAAAAAAATACAGCGGCTTTTTGAGTTTTTTGCGGCTTGTATGAAAACCTTAATAAACGCTGTATTTTTTCTCCATTATAATTTCAAGCAACAGAAACTATGGTCCGACCTAGATATGCCGGATCCCATTGTGTATACAAAGTTTCATGTTATTCTAGCCTGGCGTTTTAAAATGAGAGCATAAATACGTTTGTATGGAGAACCGAACGTACTGCGCAGTCTTAAGATCTCTGTCAGCTTCGAACAGCCGACTCTGATTGGCGACAAGCTGCCCAGGACAGATCATAGTGGCGTGTCTTAGTGTCGGAGGCCAAGGCCCACTTTGGGTCGCAGAACTTGGCCTTTGAAATCTGTAGCTAGCCTGCGGTCTATTAGGTGTGAATAAGAAGATACCAAGTAGATACATATATCTACTTACCTTGACAATGCAAAAATCGTTGCTGGTACACTGTTAGCCAAAAATTACTGAGTGAACGTAATTATTATTATTAGGTTAGCTTATAATTACCATAATATACCTTTTCTTTTTATTCGCACGAAGTGATTTAATTTTTCTTTCCTAATGCGGACAGGACTAGAATTTGCTCCCGCGGTCTGTATTTCCTGATACGTACAATATGAGTCTCTTCAAGACAAGAGTGAATAGCCTATTACTGAACCAGTGAGCAACATCTTAGATGCTCGTGAAGTTGACCGCCCCAAACTTATTGCCCGCAAATGGCATAGCTATATCGTTAGTTCATCGTTAGTTCACGTTAGTTCAGTACATTAAATCGTTAGGATCCGACTACAACACAGTTTTTTTTTTAAACAAAATGGAGGGGGCCATCTTCACGCTACCGCCCCAAAACCTATTTCCCGGTTTTTGTCGATTGCTATCGGTAGATATTCGTTAGTTCACGCTAATTCAATTTATTCAGGCGGGCCGTACGCTTGTTTGCCACCGACGTAGTATAAAAAAAAATCACAAAGAAATTTCGTAAGGACCCGATTCGGTTTTTTTTTTTATTCAAGTGTGGTGGTTAACTTCACGTTACCGCCCCAAAACCTATTTTCCGGTTTTTATCGATTGCTATCGGTAGATATTCGTTAGTTCACGCTAATTCACAAAGAAAATTCGTAAGGACCCGATTCAGAATTTTTTTTTTTTAATTCACAGTTTACGGTTAGTATCGACTGTTATCAGTAGATATTCGTTAGGTCACACTAATTCATAGAAAAATATCGTAAGGACCCGACTCTGAATATGTTCTTGTTTTAATTTAAGAGGGGACGTCGTCTTCAAGTTAGCCACCCCAATGTAGCAATTAAAGCAAATAATTATGCAGTAATATTAGGCATCGTCAGTTGACGTAAACGTTTCAACTGGAGTACGAAAGTCAGAGGGGTCAAAAGCAAAGATGGAATCAGGTCCTTACGATTTAACTGACTGAACAAACGTCTACAGACACTACATATTCTATCTAAATATGTAACTTGTGGGCACTCAATAACATTTGGTCAAAAAAAAAACATCCGTAAAATTCAAGATTTGTCTACTGGAGTATATATTTCAGACCGGACAAAAGACGAACTGTAATCGGGTCCTAACGATTTAACTGCCTAAACAAATATCTACAGACACTTGTTAGTCGATCTAGATGTATAACTTGCGGGCACTCGAACAGGATTTGCCAGAAAAAAAATCCGCAGAAATTTTTTATTTTCAACCGGAGTACGAAAGTCAGAAGGGTCAAAAGCAAGGATGGAATCGGGTCCTTACGATTTAACTGACTGAAAAAACGTCTACAGACACTACTTATTCTATCTAGATGTGTAACTTGCGGGCACTCAATAACATTTGGTCAAAAAATAAAAATCCGGAAAATTGAAGATTTGTCTACTGGAGTACATATTTCAGAGCGGACAAAAGGCGAGACGTAATCGGGTCCTAACGATTTAACTGCCTAAACAAATATCTACAGACACTTCTTACTCGATCTAGATGTGTAACTTGAGGGCACTCGAACAGGATTTGCCAGAAAAAAAATCCGAAGAAAATTATTATTTTCAACCGGAGTGCGAAAGTCAGAGGGATCAAAAGCAAGAATGGAATTAGGTCCTTACGATTTAACTGACTGAACAAACGTCTACAGACACTACTTATTCTATAAGTATCTAGATGTGTAACTTGCGGGCACTCAATAACATTTGGTCAAAAAATTAACATCCGTAAAATTCAAGATTTGTCTACTGGAGTATATATTTCAGAGCGGACAAAAGGCGAGACGTAATCGGGTCCTAACGATTAAACTGACTAAACAAATATCTACCGACACTTGTTAGTCGATCTAGATGTGTAACTTGCGAGCATTCGAACAGGATTTGCCAGAAAAAAAATCCGCAGAAAATTATTATTTTCAACCGGAGTACGAAAGAGGGGTCAAAAGCAAGAATGGAATCGGATCCTTACGATTTAACTGACTGAACAAACGTCTACAGACACTACTTATTCTATCTAGATGTGTAACTTGCGGGCACTCGAACAGGATTTGCCAAAAAAAAATTTTGTTTTATTTAGCATGTTTCTTTCCACGCATTTTTTTTTGTTGTTTTAATTTGATGATAATTCATGATTTTTAGAATGCCACGAAAACCAGCTGTGCCGCACGAAGAACTGCTTAACATATTAATTGAATTGAAAAAAGAAGTTGTTGATGCAGAGGGGCGTATATACGGTCCTACAGCGTTGATTTGGGAAACAATCGCGAATAAAGTGGAGAGTAAGTTGACGGCTAGGTATATTTACCAGTTTGTGAAGCAAAATAGACACCAAACACACAATAAATTAGATATCCAGCCATCACCAACATTAATGAATGAATCAATGGAGTTAACCATTGATCCATTCATTAATGTAAACGATGGTTCGACATCTTACATAGAGCTAGACCAGGAAAGTCTCGATCGTACGATTGATTTGGCATCCGCAGATCCCAAATCACTGGTGCAACCAAAAAAAAAATTCCAACTTACATTTACTGCCGAGGAGTGGCAGCAAATTAAACCGAAACGAGTTGCGTACAGAATAAAAGACAGGTCAGGCGTGCGCATGCGTGATATTTTACCACAGTACGGATGGGCAAATGTGCTTGTGGCGAAATTATGGCAGGACCACAAATTGCCGTGTCCATATAGTGTCACCCGAGGGCAGGTGTCAACCAGTGAAGGGACGGAATACATAAAAATAATCGCACAATGTAAGGAGTGCGGTGCCGCTGCCACAGGGGTGATACTCTGTATGCCTATAGAAGGCGAAAATGTAACGCTTGTGGCGCGCACCGGACACCGGATTCGTCCCTCACTCTAAATCACGGTGGCTTTCGTGTGACGAGCGCAAAAATGTGGCACTTTTGATGCAGCGCAACTGCGCTACAACATTACAAAAAGAAATGGCGCAAAATATAATGGACCAAGGGGATCTCAAGCCTCCCCACTTGTGGTCCACCGAGGTCTTAAGAAAGGCAAAGCAAGAAGGACGGACGGAGAGACTGGGAATTAAAGGGCCAACACACCCAGTGTTAAACCTTCAATGCATGAAGTACTCAAAATACGCCGGAGCCATTCACGACATTTGTATGGACAAATATTTCGTTCACTATTATACTGCGGCGCAGATGCTTTTATACAAAAAGTACTCTGCTATTCTGTACACCAAACTTAGCATTGATGCGACTGGGAGTGTTGTGAAAAAAATAGAAGGGCCCCTTAAACGTAGGGCACATATTTTTGTACGACGGTGTGAGAACAACAGTGTCGGAAAATGGAACCAGTACCCTACCGGCGTGTCAAATGTTATCGGAGAAACATGACACTAACTCCATAATATACTGGCTGAATGAGTGGAGGCGAGCCGGCGCACCAGTACCTAACGAAGTGGTTGTCGACAATTCGGCAGCACTGAAAAGTGCTGTCACCAAGGTCTTTGCGGGGGTTGACCTGAAAACGTACAAAAATATGTGCTTCCAATACTTAAAGAGCACTGGGAGCCCTTTGCCCCAGTGCTACGTGAGGCTAGACGTCGCCCACTACATAAATGCCGCATGTAGGTGGTCTATCTGGGCCGACAAAACAAAAAAAAGGTTGAAGTTTTTTTACGTAAAGTGCTTGGGTGCCTTGGTAAACACGGAGTCTCTCGATGAATATAAGCAAATATTTGAAAGCTGGTGGTGGCGTTATCCCCATCAGAGATAGACAGGAGTGGGCGTGCTCTGCCTATGGAGGACAGCCTGTCCTTCTTATTACGACTAATGGCTGGGGATAACGCCATCCCCCTGATTGAAGACGACGCCAACACACCGACAATGGAGCAAGGCGAATCCTCACCAGATCCGGCAAGTAATATAGAGGATGGGTCTGTCTTGGACGACTGGGCAAAAACAATAAAAAATAATATTAGCTTGAAAGAAGACTCAGAAGGCAGGCCTAACCCGTATTTTTTGCCGGAGGTGGCGAAGGAATTTTGCCGCATGACCACAGAATTCGTTCTGTGGTCAAATGTTATGGCTCGCGGCTTTGGTTCCCCTTTTAAACGGGGTACTTCGGCGCCAATTGAAGGTGAATTAGCCGACTTTGAAGTGCCGCGTTCTGAAAGGAGAATCAAAGCCCCTTAAAGTGGATACGTTCGTGGCCACACACATTAATGCAATTGAAGGAGCGTGCAGGCTGGCCGAGATACGCCCAATGCAAGCAACTTCAATAGCGTTAATGAATACGAAACCACTAACTGAAGAACGGCTCAATGACATAGCAGAGTTAAATCAACAAGAAAATTGGCGAGGGCTGGGGAAATAAAAAAAAGGCGAAGTATCTGTCTGCTCTCCCTGGGGCTGAATTAAATATGAACAATAAAATATTAAAAGCACCGACCAACCGCCTTTTACGAAACGGCACAGGGAGAGCAGTCACTTCAAGTGACAGCAGCACAGTACTATTGGTTAAAAACACGTGCTCGTTTGATTCTCTCTGTCATTTGGTCGCCAACTCATATATGATATTTGAGTGCTATCGCGACCAAATGGCAGAGAGCCAGAATAAATTTATGAATACGGCCAAATGCCTTGCGCACGATGGCGCAACACTTAAGACGTACGCGGCCCGAGCAGAGACCCTTGCCGCGGTCCTGGAGAATTGAAAATGCCGCCAACTAGGCGTCGTACTCTAGCACTAGAGTATGACGCTTTTGGCAGTGTGGGACACCTCCTGAATAAAATTTTAGAACCACACGCATCACTCGAAGTGATGTGCGAGGTTCAAGACCATACAGTGAAAAATGTATGATTGATCCCAATTCTAATGTTTTAACAGATCTGGGAATCGAAGGCCTCGGGGAAGCCTTAATAGGGTTAGGGATATGTTTTATGTGTAGGGTAAATTATGGTCCTCACATTTTTGTGGACGTAGAATTTTTGTCCGCTGTCGATTTCCCAGGAAGGAGTAATCGTAGCACCGCAAGGTTCTACGCACTCCGAGAACTAGCGCGGCAATTAATTCTCGGCAACCAAACATATCAATTGTCCGGTGTTGTGCAGTACAGCAATTTCCATTATGTTGCTTATTGCTGTAGTTCACAATACTGGACCAAATTTGACGATTTAGACGCCAAAGAAACCAGCGTCAAAGACACTACAAAAATTTGGCCATGCATAGTTATGTAAGTGAAAGTTTAGAACCTACTACAATTCTTGCTATTCACAAAGAGTGAGCTTTACTCGTGGTTCTGCAGGAATCTGCACGTCCAATATCTGTATGCACAATAAAATCGTGGTATTCTTATTAGCGCTTTTCCACAGCTTGGTAAAAAAAGAGTAGAAATAGATAATACTATTTATTACAACCCTGGCAACTTTGCTGTATTTGTCATATATAGGGTTAGGATTCTGGTGGTAGTTTAGCACAAGTAATGCAGTGGAGTCGCCGTTGTATATTTTTTTAATTGAATAAATTAAAAACTAAACGATAATTCTATATTACAGTACCAGCCAATAATATATCACCTTTGCGTTTTATTGTATGAATGTGTATAGAGTAAACAATTTAGGTTTAATAATAATAATAATAAATACAGTCTTACACAAATCGACCTAGTCCCAAACTAAGCAAAGCTTGTACTATGGGTACTAGACGACGATATACATACTCATATAGATAAATACATAAAGAACATCCAAGACCCAAGAACAAAATCCGTGCTAAATGCACAAATAATGCCGTGGCCGGGATCCGAACCTGGGACCTCTAGCTTCGGAGGCAGTGTCACTACCAACTAGGCTAAAAAAAAAAATCGCATATTTTACTAGTTACATATTTCACATAAATTTTTGAAGACAACTGAAATGCATAACTGTAAATTACAATTATATACGGTAAGCATAGACTGGCGAGTCATACCTTTTAATTATAGTCGAATTTATTTAAGATGTCCAGATGGTACTTGACAGCTTATCTTTGGAACAATGGTATTGCGCTTTTAGTTAACAAAGAGCATAACACTATACAACCGCCAGCTTCTAGCTCATACAACAAGGAAACATGTAATAGTTATTTATGATAAACGTGCGGAAAGTTTGTGATTTTCAACGAGTGTTATTCTTATACACGTATCGTGTTAGACAGATGGATGGAGTATACTTAGGAATGTTTTTTTTTTCTCAAAAATGCAAATGAATTTCCGTAACGTGCGAATAGGTAATTCGCAACTAGTGTCGATTTAAAACGCTCCCTTCGGTCGTGTTTTAATTTATCACCACTCGTTGCGAATTTCCTGTTCTCCGCACTTGTATCGTAATGTACTATAGTAACACCTTATTTTATTATTAAAGGTAGATAATGTTGCCAAGTTTTACGATGTTGCTCTTGGTCATCCTAATTTTGTACTTGTTTCCTATGTACCCAATATAAGCTGTGGGATCGTAGGGAAAACCCCCGTATTTTGTGTAAATAGGTATGTTCGTACGAGCTGGACGAATGCTATACGTTCACATAGCATCAATCATCATGCTAGCTAGGCTAGAACCACATTAAATATTTAATATCGAATCAGCAACTTGTAATGAAACGTCAAAAACGCTCTTTTAGTTTTAAGTTTGTAGGAAAATAGTGATGTGAGGAAGTGACGTCACACCTTTTTATATGATCAAATAGCGCCCATTTTTTATTTCTCGCGTAATAACAAATCTTTAAAACAGCAAAATTAAGTACAGTCGTGATATATTTTCCTATTACTTTCCTGAGTTTCGGTTATTGGTAATGTAAAAAAAATATTATTTTTATTTTTGTCAACATCTCTATTATTGAAATTTAGTGTAGAGGAAACTGTTGTACCATGGGCAGACTTTACTCTTTTTTGGTACAACAGTTTCCTCTGTTCTCAATAATTGTTAATATTGGTTATTTATATAGGTAATTTATATCAGAGAAATATGATATTCTTGATAATGTAATAAAACATGTTTGAAAAATACATATATAATTTTATTTCGTCATTTTATGAATAAACACTGAAGTAATTAATCTGATTATCACTGATAGACCTGTACCTCCTTTTGGAATAGAATAACAAAGGAAAATTATTCTAGAGACACGCTACTACTGCACTAGTACAAGTATAAAATCCAAGTTTGGTTTAAAAACTGCATCAGTAAATTAATAAACGGTTGTATGGTTCAATCAATCAAAATCAAAAATTATTAATTCGAAATAGATTCATGATGCAGAACAGGGGCCTTTCAGCTCGAAGTACGAATTTTTCTATGGAAATGTTAGTTTAACTTATTTGCACCAGATGTCTCTGGGTGCTGTCTCTATCGCACTTGCATATTGAAGTGACAGGGATGCAGCGGTCGTGCGGTTAGTTTTTACTAAATACACAACGGCGCTACGATCTATGTGGAGTATTTCACTGGTATCTCTATCTCAGTATATATATTGTACTTATACTTTGTGATGAAGAACACTTTTTGAACGTCAGAGGTTGTACGTACATTAGGAATACAATCAGGGTTGGGCAAAATACTAGGTTCATTGTATTTGAAATACAAATTACAAAATACATTTAAAAATGTATTTGAAATACAAAATACAGTATTCAGAATAATGTATTTAAAATACAAATTACAAAATACATTTTATGATTTCTTTGACACTGATATCTGACAAGACAATGCATTTTACAGGTTTTTTTTTAAATTGAAGAAGGCAATTCCTTTAATAAAAACTAAATGCTTAAAAGCACATCGAAGTATTTGCCGATTAGAAGAACCAGCCAATTACGAGTCGGAACTCGGCTAGTAGTGTTCCGTACTATCAGTTGTTTTACATGTTCACATTTTACGTACTAACATACCATAGAATTCGTCCCATTCTGCAGATGTGCAATATGGTCTTAGTTTTTTGATTTTTATCCTGGAAAATTAATTAAATTTACACATCTAGATCGAATAAGAAGTGTCTGTAGACGTTTGTTCAGGCAGTTAAATCGTAAGGACCCGATTCCATTCTTGCTTTTGACCCCTCTGACTTTCGTACTCCGGTTGAAAATAATAATTTTCTTCGGATTTTTTTTCTGGCAAATCCTGTTCGTGTGCCCGCAAGTTACACATCTAGATCGAGTAAGAAGTGTCTGTAGATATTTGTTTAGGCAGTTAAATCGTTAGGACCCGATTACGTCTCGCCTTTTGTCCGCTCTGAAATATGTACTCCAGTAGACAAATCTTGAATTTTACGGATTTTTATTTTTTGACCAAATGTTATTGAGTGCCCGCAAGTTACACATCTAGATAGAATAAGTAGTGTCTGTAGACGTTTGTTCAGTCAGTTAAATCGTAAGGACCTGATTCCATCTTTGCTTTTGACCCCTCTGACTTTCGTACTCCAGTTGAAACGTTTACGTGAACTGACGATGCTTAATATTACTGCATAATTATTTGCTTTAATTGCTACATTGGGGTGGCTAACTTGAAAACGACGTCCCCTCTTAAATTAAAACAAGAACATATCATCATATATATATTTAAAAATCTCTCAATCCCTCAAAGGTTAGCTGGAAGAGATGTTTTAAACTGTTATTGTGTACAATAAAGTGCTTACATACATACATACATATTCAGAGTCGGGTCCTTACGATATTTTTCTATGAATTAGCGTGAACTAACGAATATCTACTGATAACAGTCGATACTAACCGTAAAAGAGGTTTTGGGGCGGTAGAATGAAGTTGACCTCCCCACTTGAATAAAAAAAAATCGGATCGGGTCCTTACGATATTTCTTTGTGAGTTAGCGTGAACTAACGAATATCTACCGATAACAGTCGATACAAATCGTAAAAGACGTTTTGGGGCGGTAGCGTTGTAACGATCCCCCCCCTCTCTTAAAATAAATAAACCCCCAATACCTCCTTAATATAAATTAATTAATAAATAAAATATTAAAACTAATGGCTGTTAAAACCCAGGATAAAATTACGTATCGGCCAAAGTGAATCGTCTAGGTAGGACCCCGAAGAGTTGTGAACCGTAAGAAACCCTGAATCTTTAATGCGAATATTTGTCAGGTATTGAACTCCTCTCCCCTTTGCTGATACACTACTATCGTTACCTAGTACCTTACTTAGCCTATACCTCAATGAAATTACGTTAATACTGAAGTTAAGAGAAATATAAATTTATAGGAATTATTAATGATAAAATAGTAACCAATTATATAAGATCCTTAAGAGATTTGCCATCCCTACAAGCTCTATGTACCTAGCTTCCGAATAGCTCATATCCTGTTATGTATTGCTTATTTACAGATTCGTATAAATATAATCAATTTTATTGATTGGTGTAAGGTAGGGCTCCTCCAGCCGCCCTAGGGATTGCTATCCCCCTCCGGTACTAACCAGAGACCCGTGGCTCTCGACCTTAGACATGGACAAGCCCCCGCCAATCTTTTATTTCACTATGCGGAGTGTAAGACAATTTCGTCCAAATGACCTAAGTTACTTTAACAGGAGTACTCTGCTAGGCTTATCCGATCAATTCGTTCGGATGGCCTTTAGGAGCGCTCGGGATAAAATCAGTTTGTAAAAGAGACTAAACCATAAGAATATGGTTCTACCTAGCAAATGCATCTACTAGCGCTTCGGAAGACGCGCCGTATGATGAGGAGAATCGCCGCAAGGCCTCATCATCGGAAGCGGGCGAAATCCTGGTGATTCCTCGCCAGAATCTGGCCCTGACCCTGAATAACCTACTCTCCCTACTCCTCGTTCCCTAATACCTATGAACTACTCTGCCAGACCTTTACTAAAAGAAGTGAACAGCTCGGCTTGTCACTTAAGATGCCTGATTCAATGAACTGCTCAGCTTGTCACCGAATAGTCTTTCAAGTGAACCGCTCTGCTCTTCACTTGAAGGCCTTAATTCAACGAACGGCTCAACTAGTCATTAAATTAGCTTATTCTGAGTAAATTTTAATCATTTAACTAGAAATCGCAACTTTAAAGATACTGTCCCTTTTATACCAAACATGACTAATTTTATCACAACTATTCCCAATACTCCAAATTAACGACAAACCTAAAATAAATTATTAAACCCTATTTCCCTAATAAATGTGTGTGAAGCTACCCTACTGTTCCCCAGGAAACTCGCTAAACTGAAAGAGCATAAATCCCTTACCAGAACCAGCTCTTTTGACTGCGAATCCCTAACCTATGCAGCGAAAGTTCAGTCGGCTAAACTGAGAATTGCAATGCTAAAGGCCTGTGTTGGTTGTCTCCCCCCACTGCGCCCGCAGGCTAGGATACAGTGAGTAAGACGCCCTATTGTGTATATAAGTTTTATATATAAATATATTTAACAAGACCGTTCCTCAAATACTGAACAATTTCGACAAGCGAGGTATACACCTCTATGCTGAGACCCCATATTGGCAGCCATGTCTACGTTGTCAGCTGGGCATTGAAGGAACGTAAGGGATTTGATTCGTCTCCATGTAGGTAAAAGGTAGACGCCAGACCACCCTTAGATCTGGTAACTAAAGACTCTGAACCCTGCTCATTGGCACCGTTAGGCGAGCAAGACCCCTCAGGCAAAACTGGTGCCTGGACAAGATTCTGGTCATTTAACTCAAATTAAATAAACTCTTAAACCCCGAGGAAATATTCAATATTTTACTTAAAAACTGATTCATCAACATGAAGAGAGTCCCCTCACGAAGAAGAACCACCTTTAAATCAATAGAATAACCCACCAAGTATTTATTATTGCGAAGACCAGAGACCTTGTCAGTCTGAATGTCGAATTCTAAGTGACGTCAATAAAACTTCGCGCCCCTTTATATACTCTAATATCTCAGACAAATGCACGACATATGTCCGACAAATATCGGACAAATCCCCGACACATCTACGACAAATCCACGACATATGTCGGACAAATCCCCGACAAATGCACGACAAATCTACGACATATGACGGACAAATACACGACAAATCCACGACATATGAGGCCGAAGCTAGTAGGGTAAACGTTACTATGCTCATCCAGCTTATTAAAACTACTTTTCCTTCATATAGGTATTTTAATAACACGTGTTTTTGTAGCCTAATTGTGTTCCGTTACAGCTGCCCTCGATGAATTTCATAAATATGTTCTCTCAGAACTTGTTTATGAAAGTCATCTCTAAGTATTATTTTTTTAACTGCTTCACTCAAGCGAATAACATTATTATTATTATGTATTGTTTTATGCTTATTATATATCTTCCTTTTAATTGGTTAATTAAAGATACCCTTGTTCCTATAAACCTCATGATTAATTACCCTTTTTAAGATTTACCAATAATATGTTAAGCAACTATTAGTTTGATTAAAGTATGCCTTTCCTATCTTTGTTTTCTGAATTAATTTAATGATCTAAAGTAGCCTTTTCCCCAAAATTCCTATTTGCTTGGAGTACCAGTTTGTGAAGCTGATGGATTATAGTAATCTGATTATTGTAATATCAAACTGAATGTCTAGATCTGGCTGGGCATCTTTCGATTCTGTTCACATTGTTCGAACGAGTGATATTCCAAAAACCCCTCCTACAAATTAGGAAATTTCTTTATGTAAGTACTAAGGCGTTTTTTTTCTCATTAAAATAAACTTGAACCAAAACTCTTTACCTTTTCCCGTCCCAGAGTGTGTTATAAACATGAACCTTACTCATTTTCAGAATAATAATCAATTTCTTTGAATGTTTACTCAAGAACCTGATTAAACTAATAAATGTTACATTTAATCTTAAATTTCTTCTTATTAACTTATTGTGAACTCAATCTATTGAAAATCAATCCCTCCTTCAAAGGTGATTTTAATGTGGTGTATGTTTAAACCAATAGGTTATGGTAGGCGACCATTTGGCAAAAGATAGTGAATCATTAAACTTTAACAATAATTCAAGACCACTTTTTCCTCATGCAAACCTGCCTTGTTAGAGAAACCAGGTCGTGAGTCCGGTCGGCCCTAATGACCCAACTAAGAGTTTTTACCCCAAGGCTATGTCTACATTGTTCAGACGGCGCCTATAGGAAACATTGTCCTTCCTGTAGATAAATCCCGTTAGTCGCCCCATACAAAACAGTTAAGCCTTTGGTATAAGTACTAAAGAGTTCAATCATTAGGATTAAAGTTCGATCCACCCTCGATCATCAAACAGCCCAGACCATTCCCATTGGCGTATGTAACACTTGAATAAGATAACCGACTTATCCTCTTTACACTCTAACAAGGTAAATTTTTATTACCGTTAGTTGTTTTTTTATTCCAATGACGAACACACCAAAAGTTAATTTTTAACCATTTAAACCTAAATTGTAATTTAATTACTTGAATGTTTTCTTTAATACTTGTTAGAGATAATAATCTTTTCAATAATAATAATCTTGAAACATTGCTGTCGTGTATGTTTGCACACAAATGTTACTTATTTATCAATATGCGAAGCAAATGTTCCTTTAATATTTGTTCGTAGAAACTCGTATGATGATTAATGTTCATTAATTCAAAAGTCGGTTATCCTTTCCGAAGTGAGGTGTGTATTACCATATAACCAGCTTAGAGCTCGAGTAGAGTCTGTGTCCTCACAGTAAGTCACAAAAGGACCTTGTCAAATTACGACTTTAACCTAACACGTATTACTGTGATAACACATTGTGTTTCATTTGGAGAGACCAACTACCAATAAATCTAGGTTGTACTGTAACCTTAGCCCGTCCGGAAGAAACTCCTTCAAACCTTTCAATATCACCTTCATAGACTACCTTGTATTCGACCTCTTGTGTCGAGTCTCCCCTCTCTTACACACCCGCACAAACTAATCATTCCTTCATTCTATACTCCAACGCTCAGCCTCTACCGAACAAGCTAAACTTTCTTAAGTACAACCACAACACAAATGTTGCTGTTCTCTAAATATTCTATGGAAAACTATATATTTAAAAAGGCAAACCCCCTTTTGTGCCTTAAATCAAATTTTATTCCCTGCCCTCCACTTTAACAACTCTTATAGTATGTTTGACCAGTTAAAGAAGCTACTTAATAAAAATACTCGTTATTAAACCTTTTAATCCAAATTTTATAATCCTGCCCTCCGCTTTAGCAATTCTAAGTAGTTTAAGGCATTAATCAATTAAAGATTATTTATTAGGCATTAGCTGTCTTAGATTTTATGTGTATAGCAAAAAATCTCTTTTCCTTTAACTGAAATTAAAAGTGAAACCCTGGCTTTTCTTTCTTTGTTAAAATTTAAAATAGACATGAAATTTGAAAAGTCAATCATCGTATTAATCTGAAATTATAGTGATGATTTTTATCCAAAATTATTTTTTTATCCCAAATTTCTTTAATAAGTATGAAATTTAAATTTTCGTCCCCTATATACGTATCAATATTATTTTTTCTAACAACAAAAAGGTTCTAAAGATTTTCTGAGCTGGCCCTCAAGCTTTTATTTCGTGTATTAACCTAAATTGGTCCAAACTAAAAGTCCCTATGTTACTATTAGGTGAAAAGAGTAAAGAAGAAGTTCAAAACCTTGACAAAATCGCACTCCATTTCACGGCAACAAAATGTAGCCCAAAGGCTACTTGAATATTTTTATTATTTATCCTGGTAACAGCCTATTTTATCCTGGTAACAGCCTATTTTATCCTGGTCACGGCACCAAAATGTAACGATCCCCCCCTCTCTTAAAATAAATAAACCCCCAATACCTCCTTAATATAAATTAATTAATAAATAAAATATTAAAACTAATGGCTGTTAAAACCCAGGAAAAAATTACGTATCGGCCAAAGTGAATCGTCTAGGTAGGACCCCGAAGAGTTGTGAACCGTAAGAAACCCTGAATCTTTAATGCGAATATTTGTCAGGTATTGAACTCCTCTCCCCTTTGCTGATACACTACTATCGTTACCTAGTACCTTACTTAGCCTATACCTCAATGAAATTACGTTAATACTGAAGTTAAGAGAAATATAAATTTATAGGAATTATTAATGATAAAATAGTAACCAATTATATAAGATCCTTAAGAGATTTGCCATCCCTACAAGCTCTATGTACCTAGCTTCCGAATAGCTCATATCCTGTTATGTATTGCTTATTTACAGATTCGTATAAATATAATCAATTTTATTGATTGGTGTAAGGTAGGGCTCCTCCAGCCGCCCTAGGGATTGCTATCCCCCTCCGGTACTAACCAGAGACCCGTGACTCTCGACCTTAGACATGGACAAGCCCCCGCCAATCTTTTATTTCACTATGCGGAGTGTAAGACAATTTCGTCCAAATGACCTAAGTTACTTTAACAGGAGTACTCTGCTAGGCTTATCCGATCAATTCGTTCGGATGGCCTTTAGGAGCGCTCGGGATAAAATCAGTTTGTAAAAGAGACTAAACCATAAGAATATGGTTCTACCTAGCAAATGCATCTACTAGCGCTTCGGAAGACGCGCCGTATGATGAGGAGAATCGCCGCAAGGCCTCATCATCGGAAGCGGGCGAAATCCTGGTGATTCCTCGCCAGAATCTGGCCCTGACCCTGAATAACCTACTCTCCCTACTCCTCGTTCCCTAATACCTATGAACTACTCTGCCAGACCTTTACTAAAAGAAGTGAACAGCTCGGCTTGTCACTTAAGATGCCTGATTCAATGAACTGCTCAGCTTGTCACCGAATAGTCTTTCAAGTGAACCGCTCTGCTCTTCACTTGAAGGCCTTAATTCAACGAACGGCTCAACTAGTCATTAAATTAGCTTATTCTGAGTAAATTTTAATCATTTAACTAGAAATCGCAACTTTAAAGATACTGTCCCTTTTATACCAAACATGACTAATTTTATCACAACTATTCCCAATACTCCAAATTAACGACAAACCTAAAATAAATTATTAAACCCTATTTCCCTAATAAATGTGTGTGAAGCTACCCTACTGTTCCCCAGGAAACTCGCTAAACTGAAAGAGCATAAATCCCTTACCAGAACCAGCTCTTTTGACTGCGAATCCCTAACCTATGCAGCGAAAGTTCAGTCGGCTAAACTGAGAATTGCAATGCTAAAGGCCTGTGTTGGTTGTCTCCCCCCACTGCGCCCGCAGGCTAGGATACAGTGAGTAAGACGCCCTATTGTGTATATAAGTTTTATATATAAATATATTTAACAAGACCGTTCCTCAAATACTGAACAATTTCGACAAGCGAGGTATACACCTCTATGCTGAGACCCCATATTGGCAGCCATGTCTACGTTGTCAGCTGGGCATTGAAGGAACGTAAGGGATTTGATTCGTCTCCATGTAGGTAAAAGGTAGACGCCAGACCACCCTTAGATCTGGTAACTAAAGACTCTGAACCCTGCTCATTGGCACCGTTAGGCGAGCAAGACCCCTCAGGCAAAACTGGTGCCTGGACAAGATTCTGGTCATTTAACTCAAATTAAATAAACTCTTAAACCCCGAGGAAATATTCAATATTTTACTTAAAAACTGATTCATCAACATGAAGAGAGTCCCCTCACGAAGAAGAACCACCTTTAAATCAATAGAATAACCCACCAAGTATTTATTATTGCGAAGACCAGAGACCTTGTCAGTCTGAATGTCGAATTCTAAGTGACGTCAATAAAACTTCGCGCCCCTTTATATACTCTAATATCTCAGACAAATGCACGACATATGTCCGACAAATATCGGACAAATCCCCGACACATCTACGACAAATCCACGACATATGTCGGACAAATCCCCGACAAATGCACGACAAATCTACGACATATGACGGACAAATACACGACAAATCCACGACATATGAGGCCGAAGCTAGTAGGGTAAACGTTACTATGCTCATCCAGCTTATTAAAACTACTTTTCCTTCATATAGGTATTTTAATAACACGTGTTTTTGTAGCCTAATTGTGTTCCGTTACAGCGTGAAGTTGACCTCCCCACTTGAATTAAAAAAAAATATATTCTGAATCGGGTCCTTACGAAATTTCTTTGTGAATTAGCGTGAACTAACGAATATCTACCGATAGCAATCGATAAAAACCGGAAAATAGGTTATGGGGCGGTAACGTGAAGTTGATCTCCCCACTTGAATTTAAAAAAAAACCGAATCGGGTCCTTACGAAATTTCTTTGTGAATTAGCGTGAACCGTGAATAATCCGGTTCATTTATATTCTATCAACCAGCAACAGTCCCTGTACACCCTGGCGGGTGCTCTCTCTGTGCGCGTCCCATGACACGGGCCGGGACAGCATCCGGTGTACCCCTTCCATTTCATTAAATTGTCAAAAGGGCATCTACGTGTTGGCTATACATACTATACTCTACGAACGCCTCCCAAAGGGCCTGAGGGCCTACTCCGAACTTCGAACTTCGTGTCGTGCCGTCCCTTTCACTCTCGTGTTATACACTATATGAGGGAAGACATTTAACCTCCTGACGACTGGTATCAAAATTTGCCAGAAAAAATTATACTCTGTCAAATTGACAAAGAAGCAAAACTTAATTGGGGCCTAATGTACTATGAGTAGGACGCCGCATAGTGGGACAAAACGGTCATTTCCATCTCAAAAATCTGTAACTTTTTTGTTTATTGAGATTTATTGCTGAAATTTGGCTTAGGTAATCTTGAATAGTTATGCCTTTATATAATCAAAACGCCTTTATTATAAAACTTATATATATTGAGTAATATAGAGTTGAAAATAAAATTTCACAATTTTTCATACAAAAATTTAAAATAATATTTTTATAATTTTTTTTGTTCATATAATTAAGTATTAAAGGATAAATATTAACTAATAATTATAATAAACTTGATTTAAATAGGTAGATATAGGTATATTTTTAATTTTCTTTTTATTTTATTTTATTTATAATAACATAAATATATAAAAAAAATATGTGTAGTAATTAGGTTAAAAAGGCAGACATTAAGGCTGGGTTGCACCAAACCGTCTGTAATCGTAAGCTGTGTTCGTTAAAATTTCAATGTATGGAAAGTTTGACAAGTTTCTATGGGATGACAGCTGCTAGCTGCTAGCAGCCTAAGACTGGGTTGCACCGACTTACGATCACAGACTGATCAACGTTAAACATGGCGCCGGCAGCTGTCATCCCATAGAAACTTGTCAAACTTTCCATACATTGAAATTTTAACGAACACAGCTTACGATTACAGACGGTTTGGTGCAACCCAGCCTAAGTGTCTTAATTGATACTGCAACTTACAACTACCTAGTAACAAAAAAAATCAAGCAGTATCACTTGTCACCAGAAGTTCTTTCGCTTCATTCAACAATTCTTTTGTTAATAGGACATTTGCACTATTTATACTGGATATGTAGGGATCCGATGTATACAGCAAGGTGTGAAAAACGTATTCCATTGTAGCTGACCGCGAACACTTCCGGGCGTGATTTAATCTATACCAATACTGTTTATAATTACCACAATAGATAAAGGTGTGATGATAGGTATTGTTATCAAAATTGTGATAAAATCATATACTCTAAAAGATAGCCAAATAAACCTATTTTATCAAATATGAATAAAAACAACGGTAAATCTCACTAATATAACTACAATAACGTATATTATGTAAAAAAGTTCCATAAATAGGTATAAGTAAAAATAATGAGTTTGGTCCTCTGCTGACATTTTAGGTTCTAGCTCAAAAAGGCGCTATAATGACGCAGGTTTTTTTGTTTCTTTGGATTATTTACTAATTAAGGATTCTATAAATGATAATAACTCGACATCGGCAGCTTTCGATAACAAGGAAACCTCCAATTGAAATCGAAACATTCGGAAATTTTCATGGGGCATTTCAAAATTTATTTAAAAAATACATATTTTATTTTTCAGTAAAATAGTACCGCATTTGAAAACTAGAGATCCTGGTAAATCTAAATATGTGTAACACTTATATATTTCTTTGAGAAACTAAAAAAATATCTAAAGTCAAACTTCACGAAGGTCTAGTCTGTTAAATACGAAATTATCGAAGTTCAATGTTTCAGTGCAATTTTATGTAGGTAAAACTTAACAATTATTATTTTACACACAGGTAGGCCTTTTATCATAGAACGTAGAACTATCAAAATTATATCAGAACTACGACTTTCGCTAAAACCATTTTTGAGATGGTTAAGAACGTTATGTCCCAGTGTGCGCCGGTCGTCAGACGGATAAACAAGAGAAATTAAAAGTTTTTTTTAAAAACCCGACTGCTTTTGGAGTTCCATACCAATAAACTACTATCATACACAATTAATACGAATCTAACGGCACCTTTGAAGCTAAAATCCATCGAGCCGTTCAGGCTGCAGAGCGTGCCAAACAATTATACATACATACATACATACTCCCGAAAAACATAACCCTCCTTCTGGCGCAGTCGGGTACCAATAATAAATCGATCTTTGCACACACAAAAAAAAAAGAAAGAATCAAAAATCAAACGTTTAGGCGCCTTCCTGACTTGTCGATGCGGGGGCGGTACGATATATGAAAACTGTCAGCTGTCAGCGTCACCGATACTAATGCAGTACTGCCCCACTTCTGCGCAAACGTATTACTGACAGTATTTCGTCAAGGGAGGAAATCTCACATCGGCAAATTCACGTCAAAGAGCAAAATACGTATGACATATCGCTCCCGCCCCGCCAAATCAGGAAGTCGCCTTACTCTGTGGCTTACTTACACTTACTTACTTACAGTCCTCGTGTCGTCTTGGCGACGAACATCTGAAACGTCTAGCCAGCGTTTCTTAGTCCGATAGTCATATAAGGGATCTCGTACATACCAAATGGCGAAGTAATAGCAGCCTTAGGAATCTCTTCTTCACTGACCGGAATTTGGTTGCAGGCTTTTAGAGCCAGCGATGTTTTGCGTGAAGTCATGGATGTGGCGGATTGGGTAGCGGTCAGACTAATTAAACTTAAAAATATAAAACGTCACTGGTGTACCGTACCTGTGACTTACAATACCATCCATCGCACTGAAAAAGAAAGGGCTTATTAGTACCTACCAGCCAGACCCGGTAAACTCAGCACTATCGCTACCTACTAAACGTACTGTATGTCCTATTAAATAGTACATTACTACAGAGGCCGGGACGAAAGGGGTTGCCGGCCGAAGACATATAGACGGCCGAGCGAAGCGAGGTCGGATAGGTCTCAGGCGGGCAACCCCATATTTTCCGCCGAGGTATGTATAGTGCTTTTCTCAAACATGCAATGCAATAAACAACAAAAAAATCAATTTTTAATACGCATAGTGGCAGAATGTCATGATGCCTGCGCCACAAATTCATGTGGAATTGAAATTAAAAAAGAGGACTTTGCCGGCCTAGGCCTGCAACATTTGTATGAAATTGCATTAACGACCTCTTGTCTTAGCCGCACCTGAAACGTCATACTTCGCAGCCTATTATAAGGAACATAACATCAATATTTCATTGCATGCTTGAGAAAATGACGTTTGATGATACAGAGAAGCTATTGATTATATTAAACTAGTTACCAAGAAATAATGTATTGGTTTTATTTAAATGAATATTAATAGACATATATCTGTACCTTTTTGCCTGAACCACAGGGAATTCCTAGCTCAGGCTCCTTTTTATACATAACTGTAAATTTTAGTCTATAGTTATAACATTTGTACAAAAGTTATTCAATAAATTTATTTGTATTTGTATTGTATTGTAGTATAATCACTTATCGTCGCAACCGTGGTACTTACCTACAAGATGTTTTTGCTCTTAAAACGATACCTCACTTATATATTTCCTTTTTACCCGACTGCACGACACAAACGAGGGTAATGTATTTAACAGTCTATGTTTGTATTTTGTCCTTTTGTGGCACTCTGGAGACCAAAGGCGTCGGCCGATATTGATAATTCTTACGACAATCGAGTCGTCTTAATTGTCCAAATGTCACTAAAGACATTTTTTTCGGAGTCGGGTTTTTTTAATATTGCTTGTTAACATATTGATTTTATTCTAGACACTGGCTAGGCCACTATTTTGTATACGAGTATACATTTTTTTTTATGTTTTGACGATCCTATTGTGAATATAACTCGATAATTATTTCTTAATTTTGACATTAACTGCAGCAATTCGATATATTATAAGAATAATAATAGCATTAATTAATTGCTCTAAGTAATTAACTTAATATAATGTTTTAACTAATGATTGCAAGGCGGTTGTTGCTAGGCCTATTTGAATAAAGAAAATTTTGACTTGACTTGAAAATGTACCCATGTAAAAATTAACTGTCTTCTTTTATTTCCTTCGTATTTTTTTTGATGTTTTAATATAGTATATCTGTTTTCTTCGCCTGTGCAAGTATGCTACAGACAGTAAACAATTTTTAAACGGGTTTATTATCAAAAAAATCACAACGTTACCTTACACACGATTTTTTCGTATTTCGATCGGTTTCGCAGTGCGGAATTTTTCTGTATCATACGCGACCGAGACGTCAGCGACCGAAATCAGAGTAGGAGGTATTAAACCTAAGGCGACTTCCTGAGATGTATTATGTATTTTGTTATTTGACGTGAGTTTATTGGTGTGAGATTTCGTTCGATGAAATACTACCAGCAAATGCTGCCCAATTAAATTTTAAATATATTATTCTGTGTGTCAATCTGTCTGTCTGTCTGTTTGTTTGTCTGTCTGTCTGTCTGTTTGTATGTTTGTCTGTATGTCTATTTTCAGGGTGGTTATGTTATTTTGAAGTTAGTTTTATTTTTATTTCAGGCAAACCTAATGCCACGTAATTATAAAAGAAAAACCACTCGAGGACAGTGGTCACAAGAATCAATGACAGCCGCTCATGATGCTGTAAAAAATGGCATGGTTTTTAAAAAAGCGAGTAAATAATTTTTAGTGCCCATCATGTCATTGAAACGAAAGGCCAATGAAAACAATAAAATAGCTGTTGGCGCAGTAAAATATTTAGGAGGAAAGAAAACCGTTTTCACAGAAGAACAAGAAAACGAGCTCGTGAAACACATAAAGGACATGGAGGCAAGAATGTATGGCTAAAAAAGGAACTGCTATCGTTGGCATATCAATTAGCCGTAAAAAATAATATTTCACATCCATTTAAAGGTAAAAAAGGAGGTAATGACTGGTTAAAAGGATTTCGACAGAGACATCAAGATATCACCCTCCGTGCTCCTGAATCCACTTCAACTGCTCGAGCGCGCGCTTTCAACAAACCTGTAGTAGACAAGTTTTATTCTACGTTGAAAAGCGTCCAGGATGCGAAAAATATTCCAGCACATCGAAATTACAACGTTGATGAGACGAGCATTTGTACTGTGCCAACTAAAAACACAAAGGTGTTTGCAGGAACTGGACGAAAACAAGTAGCACGGGTTACATCAGCAGAACGAGGAGTCACTACAACGGCTGTTATTTGCATGTCTGCTTCAGGAACTTTCGTTCCACCGATGTTTATTTTTCGAAGGGTCCGTATGAAGATTGAGCTCATGGATGGGGCACCGCCAGGATATGTTTGGGCATATAATTCATCAGGATGGATGAAACTGGAAGTATTTACCCAGTGGTTTGACCATTTTCTGCACCACACGAAGCCATCCGAAGAGGATCCAGTAATGCTGATTTTAGACGGTCACCTATCTCATACGAAAAATTTAGAAGTCATTTTAAAAGCACGAGCTAACCACGTCACAATTGACAACCTTTCATATTTTCAAGGTGGCCATTTTATGATCTAGATCGATAGAAAATGAAATTTTAAGGTACACGTGTTTTTTATTTCTCCCAAAATAACATTTTTCTTTCTGAAATATAAAATATAAAAGTAGTGAATTCCAAAAGGTCGTAAGTAAATTATGACGTAGTGACGTCATAATTGTGGCTGTAAAACTTGTTTTACCATTGCCACTTATTTTTCTAAAAAACCTTGGAGCATTACGTTTGATTGACTTGACATGGCGTTCACTTCGCGTCAGTGTCAAGTAGTGTCAGTCAAGTATTTAAAATTTCGTGAAGTTTTCCGAGGTTATAGTTTATTTAGAAAAGAAAGGAATTATGGCATCTAAAGAGCCCTATAAACCCCCGCCTATGCCTAAATACTGTTATATAACAGCTTGCAAAAATAATACCATATTAGCACCACAAAAACAGTTCTTTTGCGTGCCTGCTGGAAACCAAGCGGAATGGTGTCGAGCTGTAGGGCTGGACCGGATTCCTAAGAGAACATTATTTATTTGTGAAGATCATCTGGATTCATTCATTCACACGACCACTTTATAGGTTCTTGGCGTTAACTAGTAATGTCTATGTAGCCGTTTTAGTTTTTATTAGTATATACGACTAGGTACGATGGTTTTTGCACCCAGCAGCACCGTTTAGCTGCCAGGGGTGCTATATTATATCTGAGGATTCCCATCGCTTACTCAACTTCAAAATAAACAACAACAATTTTAAAAAAAGATGTTTTATTTAATATTGGATAGCTCTACAATATTAATATTTTGCATTATTTTACACTTTCTAAAACTGAATTAAAAATATTAGCTTTCCAAAACTTTTCTGCTGCAGATATTAGGTTATCTGCATAATCTTCATCATATGTTATCCAGTATTTATATACTTTGTGGTTTATTTCAAATTAGATCTGCTACACAGAACAAGCCTTTAGTTTTATGTGTGGCATGCATTTGTATTTGTGCTCTGATTTTTTCACTAATCTTATTGTTCTTTACATAATGATGAATTGTGTTGAAGTTCTCAAATGTCAGGTGATCATTATTAGCCTTGGACGTAAAATGAAGCATCAAGTCAAAAATACAACAATAGGTTCAAACTAGGTTTCTTCATGCTGTATTCAAGTATCAATCTGGTACCTATATTGTGCTTCTTAGCCTCTGCTAAAAAATCAATTGAGGTTGAAGAAGGTTCCTCAGTCCGTTTAACCAGCCACATTAGAAAACATAAAGCATGTTTACATCCACCTTGTGATGCGGCACAATAGTTATCAAATAACATACAGAAAAAGGAAAGGCCAGGCGAACGTGTGAATTGTTACAATGGTCAATGACAGTTTAAATTTGAACTTAGTGACAACCGGAAGTGGTTAGAATTTTCTAAGTCTAGACAGTTTAGTGAACTAAAGTGTTGTCCCTTAACAGCCATAGTAATGACGTCACACTTCCGCTTTATACATATTCGTGATTTTCTTGGAAACTACTAAAGAAAAAAATCTAAAAACTATTTTATTACGTTCTAGTAGCCTATTTACTGAAATGGTTTTCGATTTAGGCATCATTATAAATTTTGAAATGTTGTCAATTGTTTGTTTGCCGCCACACTGCACTCATAAACTGCAGCCATTGGATGTCAGTTTCATGTATCCTTTGAGTGCTTATCACAACCAATCACTGGAAAAATGGATGAATAAAAACTCCGGTAGACCAGTGACAGTGTTCCAGATAGCAAAATTGTTTGGCGAGGCTTACCTAAAATCTGCAATCCCAACAAACATGGATTTGCTAAAACAGGAATATTCAGTTCGAAAGACCTTCTGTTAGTTTTAATACGCAGCAACTGCCCCCTACCGATAATTTTGAATTGGATTTGACATGGATTTGAAGATGACACAGAGTGTCTGTACTGCACAGAAAAGTTTTCAAGCGATAACAAGGGTGAAGGATGGATAAAATGTGGTGCATGAAAAATGGAGCCATGAAGCTTGTGCCGGGATAGATGACGACGACCCTGGTGAATTCATTTGTGATATATGCAGCATAGCACCTGCCAAAAAGCGTTTAAACTTATAAAAGGCGAGAATAAGTTTAATTCGTTATTAATTATTATATGGTAAAAAAACTTTTTTTTGTTACTTAGTAACAGTTTGTTTTTTTAATTATTCGGGAAGAAACACAGTATCTTTTATATGATCTCATTATGATTATTGTGAGGGTTACAATTTAATCACTAACTAAGAAGACTGATTTATTTCTGTTTTTAATTTTTGTGACGATAAAACTCTTCTAATTGTTGATTTTGTTTATTTTATAGACCAGAGTCTACATTGTAAGATTATTTTAAATAAAGACGATGTAGGATTTTTGCATATTTTTGTTTTTATTTACCTTCTTCTTAAATATATTTGGTTACTCGAAATAGGGGTAAGACGATCATAGGAATCATCTTATCCCTACCATGGGGATCATCTTATACACAGGGGTGTACAAGATGATTGATTAAGTAAGTAAGTAAGTATTTTTTATTTGTAAACATAGGTATATACAGAGTGGTGGTGTAAACGGTACAGAGTGGCACTATGTTTCGCCGGTAGGCATACAAATTTAAATTTTTACTTGACATTATAATTCATAACATAATTATTAAATATAAGTAGAATAATTGGATTAAAATAACAATATGTCCCGGATATACATTAAACTCGTAATTAACACTAAAAAATAAATACCAAACAAATTAAACATTAAAATAACAAAATAATTCAACTTTTGTCCGCAAAAAAGTCTGTCAAGGAATAGTAACATTTGTCACTGAGTAATTGACATAAATTATTTTTAAATGTCGTTAGAGGTGCCAGTCTTAGAGGCAAGGGTATTTTATTATAGATTTTACTTGCCAAGCAGAACACGCTTTTCCGCATCAGTGCAGTACGTGAGAGTGAGAACACTGTACATAAATTGTGAGCTCGATAAGTATCTCTATTGAATACTTCAGATACTTGTTTGAAATAAGTTGGATTTGTCTTAACAAATATAGCTGTTTCAAATATAAAAAGACAGGGCAGAGTTAAAATATTAAATTTTTTGAAATATGGCACACAGCTGTCAGTTTGTTTCAGGCCACACATAGCTCGGATGCATCTTTTTTGAGCTCTAAAGATGGTTTCACTGTTGGTGCCATTTCCCCAATAAATAAGACCATAGCGGAGAGTTGTCCCTACATAACCATGATAGGCTGAAATGACCGCCTCAATGCTCACTTGTTTGGACAACTTATAAAGCACATATGCATATTTACTGAGGTTTTTACAAATTTGCTCTGCCTGTGGTTTCCATGACAATTTATTATCTATAATTACTCCTAAGAATTTTGTATCATTAACAGATTCAATAGCATGTCCTTGGTAATTACATTGAATTGGCAATATAGGTACATTTTGTCGAAAGTGGATAATTTTAGTCTTTTTAAAATTTATTACAAGATTATTATCATTGAGCCATTTCAGTATATCATTCATAGTATCATTAAAAAAAATTAAAAAAAAATTAAAATTATTTATTTCGTAAAATCTACACGTGTTTATAATCTAGGGGATGGTGCCGCCCGGTAAGCAAAATATTGCCTGTGTTGGGAGACACCGCTCTTCCTTAGGTTATCAGATTGTTACAAGAAAATTACACCACTACATAAGATCCTAAAACAAGTGCATGCAACTAGAAACATGAAAATGATAAATGCAATTGTATATAAAACTATGTAAGTATCAAAGTTATCACGTTATCAGATATGTATTATTCAGTAATGGTTCATACCAGTATTTGTGTGTGCGTGCGTGTGCGTGTGTGTGTGTGTGTGTGTGTGTGTGTGTGTGTGTGTTAGTGCGCGCGTGCGTGTGTGTGTGTGTGTGTATGTGTGTGTTTAATAAGTGGATATGTGAATGTCGCGTGTTTTTAATTATTTAAATTATTTTGTTAACCTTGGAAGTTTTCTATTTCCTGGTAATTTTTTGATTTAAGCCACTTTATAATTATTCTTTTGCAATCGTAGTATGGTTTTGGGTATATGTTTAAGCATTTATTGAGTTTGTTGTATATGTGTCCAGACTTAGCATTGTACTGTGAGCACGCAAACTTAGTGTTAGTGTTTTTTATAATAGCAACGTTAGTTATTTTTCTTTTAGAGCTATAGTTAGCATTGTACGAAAGGGTTTTATGTTTTTTTAGAGAGACTTGTAAAATATATAGTTTCCTCACTGACAGAAGGTCGCCAAGCTGGTATAATAATTCAGTGGGAAAACTGATTTTTTTAAAATACATCACTTTCAAGAGTGCACGCTGAGCTCTTTCCAGGTCAATGAATCGAGTTTTGGCCGCCCCACCCCAAACAGATATGCAGTACACCAAGACAGACTGTACCAGGGACGTGTAAATTTCTTTTAGTATGTTCCGTTGTTTCAACGAGGTCGTTAATGCTCCACCTGGTACAATATGTCTTAGCGCCCCGAAAATCCAGAGCAGCTTTCTGACCCTCCCTATTACCTGGTCAAGATGAGCGTACCAATTTAGATGCTCGTCTAAAGTGACTCCTAGGTATTTAATTTGTGATACCTTTTCAATAACTGGGCAGCTACAAGTATTGGGATTTGTTCCGTGACAATAGTGGACTTTGAGATCTACATCGAAGTTGGGTTGTGTGGATTTTGTGATGCTGAAACACGTGTATTTTGTTTTATCTGTGTTAAGTGTTAACAGATTTAGTCTTAACCATTTTGAAATCTGAGCTAAGCCCTGTTCAGCATTTGTTTTGGCTTCCATCCAAGTTTTACCAACGAACACTATGGCTGTATCGTCAGCATATGAGAAGACTTTACCATTAGCTACAGCCATGTCACAAAGATCGTTGATGTAAGCCAAGAACAGTGTAGGTCCTAAGACACTTCCCTGAGGAACTCCGTACGATACATACTCATTGTCACTAACGTGTTCACCTAATTTAACTTGTTGCTTTCTGTCAGAAAGGTAGCTTTTAAATAAGGAAAGCGGAGTACCTCTAACCCCCATTTTCTCGAGTTTTTGAATAAGGATAGGGATAGAGACGGTGTCAAAAGCCTTTTTTAGGTCTAGAAAGACTGCCAAGCATTTATTTTTGTTATCTATGTTATCTACAACTTCCGAAGTAAGAGCAGTTATAGTATCTTCCGTCGATTTCCCTTGTCTAAATCCATACTGTGATTTCGACAAAAGATTAAATTTTGTAAAAAAGCTCATCAGTCTGGCATTGAGAATCTTTTCAAAGATTTTCGATACTGCTGGTAAAACAGATATCGGCCTATAATTGCTCACATCGTCTCTATCCCCACTCTTATACACAGGAGTAATTAGAGATTTTTTTAGTGAGTTAGGGAAAGTTCCCGAGTTGATACTGAGGTTTATGAGGTGTGTAATTATCGGAACTATTTCTTGAGCTGTGTATTTTAGAAACTTTGTTGACACATTGTCCCAGCCAGGTGCGCTATTAGACTTCAGACTGGACAAAGTGTTGGAGACTTCGTCCTGGCTTACAGATAGTAGGACCAAAGAACTGGATTGAACAGGCAAGGTATCAAGGAATGCGTTTAAACTGTCTTGAGGATCAGGGGTAATTTTTAGAGCAAGCTCTCTCCCAATGTCAGCAAAGTACTTATTGATAAAATGAGCTGACTCAGACGGAGTAGTTTTAATGTTTAATAGCTCTGTGTTGAGTTTGTTAGATTTGGTAGTATACGTTAGGTTTTTTATATTTTTCCACAGAAGTTTATTATTATGTATTGAATTTGCTAATAGCTCCCGTTCATACTTTCTTTTTAATTTTTTTATCAATTTATTACAATAATTTCTATAGCGAGTGTAGGTTATTTTTATAATTTTATTGTCAGGATCATTATTTAGTTGTCGTTGGAGTTTATTTCGGTTGCGAATACAACGCAGCATTCCGGAGGAAATCCAGGGCTTCATTATACGATTTTTGCTAGGTATAGAAGTAGTAACAGAGTTATTTTTTACTGATTCATTTAACATGTCTATTAAACGATTGGTTACAACGTCGGGGTCATTACAAAACATTAGATTGGATAAGTTTTTTTCTTTTAGATATTTTAGAGCGTTTTCAAAGTTTAAAGTAGTCTTGGTTTTATTTACAGAAAGTAGGGTTTTATTGTTATTCTTTGCCAATGTCAAGAAGATTGAA
This sequence comes from Notocelia uddmanniana, assembly GCA_905163555.1. Taxonomy (NCBI): domain Eukaryota; kingdom Metazoa; phylum Arthropoda; class Insecta; order Lepidoptera; family Tortricidae; genus Notocelia; species Notocelia uddmanniana. The sequence continues at coordinate 1,112,469 of LR991063.1, read as the reverse complement.
TAGTGATCAGATGTAGTCGTTTTTATAATAGCAATGGTAGGAGAATACTTAATCTTATTAATTTTTAACATAAAGTGATCTAAGCAGTTCTTTCCCCTGGTAGGTCTCGTATGTCCAGCCAGAAGTCCAAATGAGGATAACATGTTTAGATAGTTATTTCTGTTTTTGTACTCATACGAGAGTTCTAACGGCTTAGGTCTTAAGTTAATATTAATATCCCCCGCGATGATTAAGTTACTTCCTGATTTTATTGATCCCAAATGATTTTGTAGCGACTCAATAAAACTTTCTGCGTTCACAGTTGATGGAGATCTATATATACCTAGAACTGTATTATTTAGTACCTCCAGCTGAAGGCAAGACGCATGGTTTAATTTAATTTCCATGACTTAATGTTTTAAATTACTCTTTACATATATAACCACACCATCATTTTGGTTCAGCTGAAATGAAGTAGAGTAAGAGTCGTACGCTTCTAGCTGAGGAAGAGGTTTATTACAGTTTAATCTACATTCTGTAAGTATAATGATATCAGGTTTATATGTAAATCTAGACAAGGTGATAACAAAATCGTCGAAATTGCAATAGATGCTCCTAATGTTCTGTGCTATTATCGTAAAGTCATTTTGACGTAATCGTATTAGTTTCATTAAATCCCCAACGTTGTTACATTCTATAGTGCGGGCAATTTCAATCTCGTCTATATTTGTTATAGTTTGTAAAGTGTCACTCATTACTAAAGTGGCAGAGTAAACGCGTCAATGTATGAAAGTTGATATGTAAAGGAAGATTTAAATCAGTGTTGGGCATAATGAAGCGCGATATATAGGATAGCGATATAGAGGGTATAAGGTCTAAGTGTCCTACAAAATTATATAAACAACAGATAATTAAGTTATCTGTATGAAGTGCGCTAATAGCGAGTGAGTAAATGTTAGATTTGTGTTTAAGTGTATCTGCTCGTAAGTATATATGTATAAATGTGTATATGTGTGTTTGTGTGTTTAGAGTATTACTGGTTGAACATAGTTTAATTAACATAAAGGATTGTAAAATTTGACATAGAGTTAAGTCGAACATAGAGTAAATTAAATTAACGCCGTAACCGTTGCCGGTTAGTCAGATCTGTAAAAGACGATGTACTTGATCCTCAGAGTGTATTAGGATAATTGGAGATTCGTCCGTCTCTCGTACATACACCTTGCCATATGACGTCCAGCAGTACTTGTAATTTTTTGTCTTCTTAAGGTCTCTAGCTAAGAAGTGTAGTCGGGAGCCCTTGGAAGTGAGATGCTCCGAGATAAATACTTGGACGTCCTCGTTCGTAGTGAAACCTAGGTGTTTAGCGCACAGTCTAGACGCGTGCCTACTATTAAAAGTTTTCGCCGCTTTAATCAGGTCCAATTTTAGTAAAGCGGAGTTCGTCTCTAAAATGATTGGTGTGTTTCGTTGTTCTTGAACCCTGCCTCGCACCCTGTAGATATCTTTTATATCCGATTTATTTATCTGGCAACCTAGATTTTCTGACAGGCGCATAACCATGCCCAGCAGGTCTTGCTTGGTTTCATTCTGTTTCCTAGGAACATTTTTGATCTCTATGTTAGTCTTACGGCAACCTACTTGCATTTCTTCGAGTTTATTCTCTAGGAATACCAAGTACTCGCCATCCGCCTTTGCCTGCCTTTCCACCTGCTCTAACCTTTGTCTAAACTCGTCGTTTTGTTTCGTTAACTCATGAATGGAGGCCTCAATGGACTCATTTGTGTGCTTAATCTCCTGCATGGTCTCCTTTATTTCTTTGAGTTCGGCTGTTTGTTTGGTCGTGAAGAATGTAAAGAGCTTTCTTATCTCAATTCTGAAGTCGTCTAGTTCCCCGCCTGTTACGCCTCTAGGTTCGACTCTTTGTCTAGGCTGAGGCTGAGTTACATTATCGGGAGATGACTCATGTCCCGATCCCATTGCGTGTCCCTCGCAAATAGACATGTTCGATTCACTCATTGTAGAGGACTGGGATATCAGACAATGGTAGGAGATAAGCGGCGCACTGTGCGTAGTAATGGCGGCTAAATATTGAGCGTTGATTGGGCGACGGGGGCGTGGCCGCGATATTAGTTTTACAAATGGCTTCGGTGCGGAGCTCGCTGATTGGTGCACGGCGACGCGTACGCGCAGCAGAAAAAAGGATGACTCACTCGTCTCCCGCGGAGTACCAGGCGGCGTACCAGGCGCCGCAGTTGTCACGATACCTCCTTGCTCTTATGCACTCCTATTTTTTGACACTTTTATTTTACATGAATTACATATTTAATTTAAAAAATATTTTTTTTGCGGAACAGTGAACAAGTCTACGCCTTACGGCGGTCCGAGGGGAAGAGCAAATAATTTCCTTTTCGTAGTTATGAGCATCGTTACATTTAATTATTACAGTGCTGTCGTCTGCAAACAAGACCATAGGGTGCTTGATATGCTTAGGAAGGTCATTAATATAAATGAGAAACAACAATGGGCCCAAAACGCTACCCTGTGGAACACCATACATTATTTTACGAGCATCCGACTTGTATGACCTTTCTTCTTTCGAATTCAAACAGATTTGTGTTAGCTCTGTACACTGTTGCCTGTTGCTCAGATATGACTCTAAAAGACTCGAAATATTCCCACGAATGCCATAAGCTTTCAATTTCTTAATGAGCAACTTGTGATCCACATGATCAAACGCCTTAGTTAAATCCATGAAGATAGCGCAAATATGTTGTCTCTTATCCATTGATGAAATCAAGGGTTAGACTAAATCATATATAGCCATGTTAATGGTCTTTTTTTTGCGGAATCCCTTCTGTTCAGAGGCTAACAGGTTATATTTTTCAAGATAGCCATACAGAGTTTCATAAATGAATTTCTCAAATATCTTTGAAAATACTGCAACTAGAGCAATCGGCCTGTAATTCCTAACGTCATTTTTGTCACCTTTTTTAAAGAACATAAAGAGTATAGTTTCTCAAAAATTAAAATTTTAAAATGAAACCTAAATTAAGTGATTTTTTTTAGTATGAGAATAGTTAAGATAGATAAATTTACTAGTAGTTAGCATTTTTGGTTTGCAAGGAAAAATATATATTTTACGTCCATTCTTGCTTAAGGGGATCATCTCGTACTACTTTCCCCTACGTTTGCGCAGTACTAATATCATGCGCAGAAGCGGGGCAGTACTGCATTGATATCGGTTGACACTGACAGCTGACAGTTTTCTCATATCGTACCGCCTGCCTCCGCATCGATAAATCAGGAAGGATCCTAAGGTTGAACTGAAAGTTAAATCTACCTCACTGACGTTTGGCGTGTACTGTACACGGCGCAATACTTAGGCTTAAAATCACAATAACTATATTTAAATTTCACTTCTTTGTTATATTAAACATTAAAATAGCAATAATTAAATTACAGACGGCGCTGAAGTTAACCACACAATCTTTCACAGCATAAGAAACTCAGAGTAAGGATTTCTATAGAGATCCTAGACGAGTTTCACCAAGGGGGACAGAAAAGCTCAGCACATGATGCAGCTAAATAGAGTACGTATTTTAAACGTCTGGCGGGTTACCATAAGCAGCCTCTTTAATTTGGGCGGGTAATCGTTTATTTGCCTCAAACTATTTGACATGACGTTTAGATGACATTGAGACAAATAAAGAAAAGCGAAACTATGACAAGGACAACAAATGATGTATTTCTCTCTGTCGCTCTTATTCAATTTAGTATATGACCATCTCGCTGGGTAGCGGCATTATTATTTGACGTCTACTCTGGTACTCTTAGAAAAGAAAAAAAAGTTTTTTGTTTTTTATTCTTTTCTTAGCATGTGTGATGACGGGGGTGGGAAATTCATCGCGTTTAGGCGGTTTTTTCAATTATTTATTTGAAAACTGTAATATCGCCCTTTTTTAATATATTATTAATTCTTTAACCTTAAGTAGGCCAAAATTCTTAATTGAAAATGAATCAAGACAGTGGCGGCAAGGTTTCTGCTGCCGCCAAAAGAAAATCTTCCCCTGGTGAAGAGGAATGTTCGCCTAACAAAATGGTGGCCAATTTAATTTCGTCCAAAAGAGGCCTTTTTAAGGACTACGTGCACATTTATAGAGAAGACGGAAAAAAAGAAGACCCGATTTTGTTATCTTCAGCAAAATACCGAACACCAAAATGGACTTACTTAAAACAACATCAGTGGTGAAATCGTGTATAGGACTGACTCATGTGAAGCCCGTTGGCAATATGCTCATAAAGGTATTCTTCTCAAACAAAAAGGACGCAAACGCGCTATTATTGAATTCAGAACTTCTGGATTCTCACTCATGGCAAGCAAAAATCCCGTATGACAATTTGGAATCGCTTGGCATAATTAAAGCTCCAATAGAACTTTCTGAAGAAGACTTGTTAACTAACTTAAAATCAAATGCAGAAATTATTGGTGTTAAGCGCTTTACTAGGAAAAATACAGATGGTTCATCTTCTCCAACTCCCACCGTGTTGATCACATTCCTGAGCTCTGCCCGTCCAGACCATGTAACATATGATTATATTTGGTTTGATGTCAATGAATATGTGAAACCTATTCGTCAGTGCTTCGTCTGTTATAAATTTGGACATGGTCGTGGTTCATGCAGGAGCTCCCAGATTTGTTCCATCTGCGGTGCTGGCCACTTCTTCAAGGACTGCAGTGACAAAACAAACATGAAGTGTGTTAATTGTAAAGGTCCCCACATGGCAGTGAGTAACTCCTGCCCAATAAAAGCTGCAAAAAACCAGGAAATAAAGGACAAGATCAATGGTAAAGTAACATTTGCCACAGTTACCGCCAAAAGTGCAACAAGTGCTATTTCTAGCTCCAAGTTGTCACAGGAAAACCCCAAGAAGTCATCCCAGGGCCCTCATTCGAGAGCTCTCTTCTCTGATTTACTAAATTCTGATGAAGTCCTTAATGTTTTCACTAAAACATTAGTAGATTTAATTAAAACTAAATCACTGCAGAGTGATGCCACAATTTCAAGCAAGGTCATAAAAGAAACATTGATTAAAAATCTCAATATCCAGTAATGGACCCTAATGTTAGTATTAGTAATCTAAATATCTGTCATTGGAATTCTCGCAGCATCCTTTCAAAATTAGACCAATTTAAACATTTTATTTTCTCTCATAATAGCAATATTGACCTAGTTCTGTTAAATGAGACTTGGTTGGATCCTCAAAAGTCTTTTAAGTTGCCAGGATACAGCATATTACGTCGAGACTCTGATCGTCCACATGGTGGCATTGCAGTAGCTATAAAAGATAAGTATACTTTTAGCACCATTACCACATCTTCTAGTTATCGTATTTAAAATTTGTTAATTTCTTTAAATGTTGGTTCTATTTGCATTGAGATACTATGTGTATACATTCCTCCACCTCCTAATGGTAAATTTGACCTAAATATGTTATCCAATGCCTTTTCTAAAATCTCCAGCCATATTTTTTTAATCATAGGTGATTTTAATGCTCACAATACAGCGTGGGGTTCCCGCCGCAATGATAGCAGAGGCAATATTATTAGCTCTTTTGTGGATGAACATAATCTAGTTTGTTTAAATGATTTTTCTGTAACCACTTTCTCCCCTTTTGGTCAACTGGGCAACACTCTGGATTTAGTATTCGCATCCCCAGTGCTAAGCTCCAGTTGCTCCTTTAGTATCCACGACGATCTCATGAGTAGCAATCACTTTCCCATTTTAGTTTGTGAGGGCCCCAGCGTCCAGCGGCTACGGCGGCAGCGGTGCGCGCTACGTTACTCGCGCCGAAGGTGGCGCGCGGGGAGAGAGCGGGGCGGGGTGACGCATCGCCCGTTCCCCACCGCGCCGTCCAGCCCCGCCGCGGCGGCCGGCCCCGCCACCGACCGGAGCACATAAAACCGGCCACGCCGCGGCACGCGACAGCAGTAGGCATTCATTCATCATTATATTCTGCCGTCGTCCGCCGCGTTGAGCGCCCGCTTGCTCCGCGTTCCGCGCTCCGCGTTCCGCGCTCCGAGCAGTCAGACTGTCTCTCTCTCTCTAGCTGCGTTGTGCGCGTTGAGCCAGGCTCCGCGTAAGTATGCTCTCTCGCGTGAGCAAGTTCCGCGACAAATAAAATCCTCCTTCTATTGTGTAACAGTGCCTCTCGTCGCGTTGAGCTATTCCGCGAAGTGCGTGTTTTCCGCGTTGAGCCTTGCTCCGCGAAGTGGATATAGACCATATTAGTTAGTGCTCGTCCCTATGGAACGATACTAGTTAAGTGCAGTTCTACTAAAGAAGATGTCAGGCTCTAACGACCCGCCTTTGGGGTCGAGTTTTATAGACCTCCACCTATACAGGTGGCTGACTGTGAAGCGCCCTGACATCCTGAAGGAGTTTTTAAAGGAAAAAGCTGAGAAGACCCTCAAGCAAGGAAACCGGCTCCCGCGTTCGGCTGATGGCAGCCGTTCTCGCTGCCGTACGCGCTCCCGCTCACGTCCCCGCTCAAGAAAAGAGGGAAACAGCGCCAAACTCACCAGGCCAAAGATAGCCCCAGCCCGAAAACGCAGACCCGCAGTAAGTACCAATGTGCTAAATACCATTAATGACCCATGGAGTCCCCAAATCGAATCCCATGCCATTAACAGCATTCAAAACCCAAACCATTCTCACGATAATGCCGACTCATCAGTGGAATGTCCTGCTCGAGCCGAGCCCACTGCTACCCAAGACAATACCAAATACGTAGTCATGCCTTCTTCCACGCCCCCAAGCGAGATGAGTGCGCCCACCACCGCACGCGATGCCCCGTCTCTCGACGGCCATTTCTCGAGTCACAGCACGGAGCGCGTACATCAAAACGGCGCCTCCGTACAAAAACTTATGCCAAATTTTACCTCCCCAAATCCAATCAGTAGTTTTGATGCCCTGCCCTTAGACGATGATGGAGAGATGGAAATCTGTGATTATAATGACCCACAGGACAATTCCAACAAACGAACACGACTTCATACCTGTCTCAAATACTAAATCAAAGAGAAAACTAAGAGTCTCCCCTAGCAAATTACTCCCCGACAATGACGCCACTCTCTTAGATAGCACCCCACCTTCCGCCAATGAGGCACCAAAAAGGCACAAGGCAAAGGACTCACCACAGACCGACAAACAAAAGACAAAAAATATTCGCCGCCCACCGGCCCTCCTCCTCTACGATACCAGTAGATGGGTTGAACTGGCAAATAAAGCAAAGGCTGGTGGTTTTCCACATTTGAGGGCCAGGCCAGTAAATGAATCTGAGGGATGGCGCTGCCCTGGCATCTTAATTCAAACCGAAAACAGTGACCACTACCGAGCATGGGTGAAAATGATGGGCAATAAGGGATATCACACCCAACATAATAAAGATGATTTGCCACTGCGGGCATACGTAAAAGGAATACCTGTGCATGTTGAAGAGGATCACATCCTTGCCGACATTCAACGTCAAAACTACCCGGCCCATGAGGTACACAGAATGCGTAGAACTAGAGGCAGAGTCCCTTACAACGCTGTAATTGTAGTGCTGGACAGGAACCCTGAAGGTGACAAAATTTTCAACATCGATACCATCTGCGGGCTGCGGGGTCTGAAAGTGGAGAAACCGCGGAAGGACCACCGCATCCCCCAGTGCCGCAACTGCCTGTACTACGGTCACACAGCCCATTACTGCAAGATGGAGCCCCGCTGTGGCCACTGCCCGGGGGCTCATCTCACAGGTGACTGCACCAGAGCCGCCGACTCTGTTGAACCCTACCATTGCCAGTTATGTAAAAATGATGGCCACTCTGCTTTTTACGCACTGTGCCCAGCTGCCCCTCAGGTCAACAAGGTCCGGCGAGGGCATGAACCCACACCTGGTGAAAACAGTGTCTCTTTTCGCTCCCATGAGACTACCCACTACAAACATTGCAGGCATGCATCCTCCCAAAGAGACATCCAATGCTGAAGATCTTTATAAAACGACCTCCACAAATCCACTACCTAGACCAGTTACCTCACGGGCCCCTCGCTCACACCGTCCTGCGCAGGTCGACCTCTCCACACCTTTAGGATCAAACAACATTAACCATTATAACCAAACTTATTGCCCAACAGTCTCCATCCACAATAAGGTTAATAACAACACAGTCAGAAACGTAACCAGGGCGGGAGACAGCCTCCATGACGATATTAGCCTGGTCCTCAAACTGGCCAATTATATTGACATTGATGAGCTCCTCCAGCTCGCCCAAGACTTTAAAAGTGCAAACTCTCCTCTTGAAAAGTTGGAAATCCTGGCCCGACATGCCACCTTGCTCCGTAATGTCAAAACTTTTAGTGCTCCGTAATGGATAACGAAACCGCAAGAGTAAAGCCAAAATCGCTAATCGTTGGCATATTCAATGTCAATGGTCTGCGATTCAAGCGAGACGAGGTGGCGTTATTTATGCGTAGTGAGCATAAAATCGATATATTCCTAATACAGGAAACTCTCCTAAAAGGCCATGTTCGGGACCCTAGGATCTCAAACTATAACCTAATCCGACATGATAGACAGACAGAAGGTGGAGGTACCCTAATTTACTATAAAAAATGCCTTCATGTCTCCCCGTTACCGATTCCCCCCCTCACAGACCTAGAAGTCTCTGCTTGCCGTCTATCCCTCACTGGACATCGCCCAATAACTATATTCTCGGCTTACCTGTCTCCAAACAAAGTGATGAGGCAGGCTGACCTTGAGGCCATTTTTGGAGTTGATGAATCAGTCATCCTGGCTGGTGACCTCAATTCCAAGCATATCCTGTGGAACTGCCTTATCACTAACCCAAATGGAAGAAGGCTCCACCAGTACTCCCAAACACTTAACTTTGACGTAATTGCCCCTCTTGAACCCACGCATTACCCGGACATAATAACACACAGACCCGACATACTCGACATAGCCCTCCTAAAGGGAATCACCCTCTCGCTTAGACAGATCCAAGTCTTCCACGAACTCCATTCTGATCATCGCCCCATAGTCCTCTGCCTGGGCCAAAACCCCAACGATGCACAGACTGATATGACCATTACAGACTGGGACAAAGTTCGCAGAACATTACGGTCTGACACGCCTTTACTCACTGCCATCGAGAGAGATGGCATTGTAACCACCGAACAGACTGATGCGGCGATCGACTCTCTCACCAGAGGTCTCACCACTGTGCTCAGTGATTGCTCTAGGCGGATCCCTGTGGTGGATGACCGTCGCTGGGCGCTGCCTGATCATCTGAAACAGCTGGTGAGGGAGAAAAACGCCGCAGTCAGGGCCTATGATGCGCTCCCCTCTGTTTTAAATAAAAATCACATGAACCGTCTTCAGAAAGTGCTGAAGCGGCGAATGCAGGCTTATAGGGGACAAAAATGGAACACCACGCTCAGTGAAATAGAACCAACCCACCTAGCTTACTGGAAGCTGGCTCGTACACTCAAGAATGACACGGTGGCAACAATGCCGCCCCTCTCAAGAGGTAACAACCTCCCTCCGGCCTTCGATGACGTCGAGAAGGCAGACTGCCTGGCTGAAAGCCTGGAAAACCAATGTTCTCCCAGCCAAACTCAAATTGACCCTGCGCATATCGAGGAGATCGAGGAGGAGGTGGAGCGCCGCTCTGCTCTCCCACTTCAATCAGCCCCATTAAGGCCCGTCAACATCGATGAACTTAAACTCATAATCAAAACCCTAAAACCTAAAAAGGCACCAGGATCGGACGGCATAAACAACCGTCTGATCAAACTCCTACCTGACCAAATACTCGAGCTCATGTTACTCATATACAACGCGGCCCTTGCCAACAGTCGCTTCCCGGCAGCTTGGAAGGAGGCTGATGTTATAGGAATCCCTAAACCGGGCAAACCTCGAAACATTCCATCCAGTTACCGCCCCATCAGCCTCCTAAAGTCTCTGGGCAAAATCTATGAAAAAATTATACTCAGCCGTCTACTCACACACCTAAACACCAACCAAATTATCATAAACGAACAATTCGGCTTCCGTACTCAACACTCTTGCGTCCACCAAATCCACCGCCTTGTGGAGCACGTCCTTTTTTGGATGACTGGCTGGGGCCGTACGATCCCTACTGGAGCAATCTTCCTCGATATAGCGAAAGCATTCGACAAGGTCTGGCATGAGGGTTTGCTATTTAAACTTTACAATATCGGAGTGCCAGATCGTCTTGTCCGCCTATTACAAGACTACCTTAAAAATCGATGCTTTCGCTATAAAGTGGAAGGTTCTCGCTCTGCCTCTCATCCCATCAGGGCTGGTGTTCCACAGGGCTCAGTCCTCTCCCCCACTCTCTTCTCAGTCTATATTAACGACATCCCAAAACTCCCCCAAGTCAACTACGCCCTCTTTGCGGATGACACAGCCATCTTCGCCACTTCCCCACGCATAAACCGGGTAACCCAACTACTGCAATCTGCAATCGATGCCCTAGGTCATTGGTGCAGATTGTGGCGTATAGAGGTTAACCCGGAGAAAAGCGTGGGGCTTATCTTCTCCCGTACCTCCCGCTACTCGCAGATGCTAAATTCTATCCCCCAAATCACCCTAAATCAAACCCCTATCCTCTGGAAAAGTGACGCAAAGTACCTCGGCGTTACCCTAGACAAACGCCTAAATTTTAAAAATCACATAAAGGCCGTATCTGACAGAGCAAAGTTTTACCTGGCCCGTCTTCATCCTCTCCTCAACGGGAGAAGCAGGATGTCGGTCAGAAACAAACTGCTCCTTTATAAAACCATCATCCGCCCAATTTTCTCATATGCCTCGGTAGCTTTCGCCCAATCCACCCCCTACACACTAAAGCGCCTCCAGGTGCTTCAGAATAAATTTCTACGCAGAGCGGTAAATGCACCTTGGTACGTGAGAAACCTGGACCTTCACAGGGACCTAGGCATTCCCTCTATTCAAAAACATTTCCAAGAAGCCAGTATTCGATATTTCGACTCCACCACAAATAGTCCCAACCCTCTGATAAGACATGCCTCGGACTACATCCCTGAACTTCCTCCCAGGAAGGGGGTGCGCCGTCCGAGACATGTCTTGTCGGAGCCAAATGATCCCATTACAATAGCCCAGATTGAACAACAGGAGCTCATCCAAATATTAAACCGCAGGAGACAGGCTGAGCGCCGACGCCAAAGAAATCGCACAATATTATATAGACCGGGGATTCGCCGCCCCGCTAGCTACTACATAAACCGCCCGCACTGGGACGGCAGACGTGCGGCGGACCATGATGCCCGCTTCGGGGAGAGAAACTACGTGCGGATCCCGGATCCACCGGTCCCTCCAGACCCAAGGGATTCGCCGTAAAAATTTTAATTTTTCCAACTTAAAATCTGTCCCCTCTTTCTTTCTTTTTTCTTTTCCCTCTTGGCCTCGACTTGGCCCAAAGGCTGAGTCGAGCGTATTCCAGGAAGAAGTAACTGGCCCCATAGGAGGCCAAACTTGAAGACACACTCTGCAAAAAAAAAAAAAAACGCGACAGTAGTGTGAGCTACCGCGCGGTGGCGAACACTGCCCTTCCTCTCGCTCCGAGGCGGCGCTGGCACGTCCTCGCTTCAGCCCGAGCAATTCCCCTCACTCCGAGGCGGCGCTGGCATCGTCCTCGCTTCAGCCCGAGTAATCCTTTCCGCTCCGAGGCGGCGCTGGCTCATCCTCGCCTCAGCCCGAGCAACCTTTCCTCACCCCTCCGAGGCAGCGCTGGCATCGTCCTCGCTCGCCCGAGACAACATCCCGAACACCCTAGAGTCCTCCCGAGGCGGTGAGGTTCGCCTCGCCCGCCCAGGACTCTAGGTTCCTGTAGCCTCCGGGCTTCCGACTAACAACTCCGCTCCTGTCCGCCTCCGCCACCAATAACCGCCGTTCGTAGGGATAAGTTCGCGATAACACTTTTCCGTACAATATTTACGTTAGCCCGTAGATTCGTGTTAACACTCCGTTCCGTAGTTTATTAATTCCGTAGCATTTAGACTTAAGGTTTCAGGAACCAATAAAAGGGCATAGAAGACCCATATTTATAATAATCATAATCCTTGTTTAGTTTTCGCCTTACCTTGATCCCTGATAGCACCTCTGAGCTAGCCTGGAAACCCTCGTAAGGCCATAACGGTCCGAGGGATTGTATGTGTCCTAAACCCACACATCACAAGTTAATGTTCTGTACGAGGATGTAGGTTTCCCTTCTAATCAATTCGTTCCTTCTTATAATTCAGTTAGGGCTGCTCCAGCTGATGTATCGGACATTAACTTTAATAAAATCAATTGGTTGAATTTTTCTAAACTTTGTGTCGAAAGATATTCCTCATTTCTCCTTGAGCCTGACCCATTACACAGTTACAAAAAAAATATAGAAGTTTTAACTGACATCTTGCTGTCATTTCCTAAGAAAACATATAGTTACCATACTAGAAAACGGAAAGCTCTTATTTGGTGGAACAACTTGTGCTCAGAAGCTGTCAATCAATCTAAATTTGCGTTATTTTCCTATAAAAGGTATCCTACTTTAGAAAATTATTTACTTTATAAGCAATTTGACGCTAGAAAGAAAAGAGTCATTTCAGAGCAAAAACAGTTGAGTTGGGTTAAACTTTGTTCTTCATTCAACCGAATGACGCCTTTATAACTAATATGGGACCATATTAAAAGATTTAAGTTTGCGAAATTAAGTACCAATTATACATAATAAAAAATTTTCGACATTCCTTCTAATGCCCAGAATTTTTTGGATAAAATTGCTTCGGTTAGTTCTATTGACAACGATTCTAACGCTTTAAACGTATACTTTGCCTCTAAAGGCTTAGAAACTGCTCAGTGGATTCTCAACTCCTTCGAATTTGATGAATTTGTAGCTTCTCTAGACAACAAAAAGAACACGTCACCTGGTCCCGATTTCATCCCATATTCTGTTATTAAAAACTTGCCTATTCATGTAAAGAGAATTCTCCTAAGTATTTACAATCAGCTTTGGCTTCATAAAGTCATTCCTCCCATCTGGAAACTTCAGTTTGTAGTTCCTATATTAAAACCAAGCAAATATTCTAATAGATCTTTCGAATTGTAATATTATTATCGAATTTTGTTGGGTTCCTGGACATTCTGGTATTCTGGGCGATGAAATTGTTGATTCTCTTGCCAAGCGTACAGCAAATGCTGAATATAGTACTTTTAAAGTTCCTAGCTCGGACTTGCAAAAATCTCTTAAAGACATGATGCTAAATCGATGGAAAATATCCCTGCTTAGTTCCAGAAACATTAAAGGGAAGTGGCTTGCTGAGATTCAGCCATATCCTTCAACTACCGCTTGGTTTGAAAAGGGCAACGTTTACTTGGGTAGACAATTAATTAAAAGCCTTTGCAGATTACGAATCGGCCATTGCCATTTCCCAGCTCATCTTCACAGATTAAAATTGTCTAGTAGTTCTGTTTGTAAATACTGTAACACCGATAACTGTAATTTGAATCATTTGTTTTTTATTTGTCCCTATTTTAACATACAAAGATTATTATTTATTAGCTTAGATAGCCCTTTTTCGACATCTGTTCAGGAATTACTGAAACATATTTGTTTGTACAAATTTATTTTTAGTTTTGTAAAAAACACATTTGGTATTTTGTAAATTCTAAATTGTTATAATAATTTTTTCCCTCTTACTTCTATTGTAGTGATGTTTGTTGTTTTTTTTTGACTAGTTTAGTATTACTCTGAATTTGTAATGGCTGTTTATAGCTGATGGCCCTGGAAGCCAAAGCTTAATAAATTAAAAAAAAAACTTAGCATGTCGGAAAGCGGCAAGTACGTACAAAGAATCTTTACCTCAGACCAACAGTTACTTCCCTCGCACTGAAATATAAAAACATTAATTAAATATAAAAACATATTTGGAAGAACCATCAGCTTCGCTTGCCGTGTTCGCGTTTTCCGACGAAAAAGCCTAAATATATAAACAAAGATAATTAAGTAATGTAAGTATATATCCGGGATCCCTTTGTATCCCATTAACTTGTTGTTTCGAATTTCGATGGTCAGAAGTTGATGCCCATAAAATTTATAGACATCAATAGTCATCCTTTTTATTAAGTATATAACTCTTAATAGTTGTAATATTAATGACCTTAAACCCTATAGTCACCAAATTCATAAAATTGATAATTATAATGTCCAAAGGTCTATTAATACTTATTCAGAAATATTTTCACGTACTAATGGTTGTTATTCATACCTATCGTTTTAAGAGGCATTTATCGTGTCCACTACCGCTAATAATTTTAATAAAGGAGGCCACTCTGTAATGTATAGCTTTTGAATACATCAAACTAGTTTTTACGTTGCTCCGTACGTGATATAGTGTATAACACGGCACGACACAAAGATTGATTTTCGAAGTTCGGAGTAGGCACTCTGGATTCGTCGATCTATGAGATCAAAAATAAAAGAAACGTTTTTACTTTAGCATGGATCGCCGAATCGAGCAACGTTACGTCGTTCATGTCTAAATGTAAAACAACACAAACCAAAACACCAGAGTAACGAATAAAATAAATATTTACACCGAAGAAGGTCCTTACGGCCCATCAGAAGTTGTTCGACTCCGTCTTACTGGAAGGGAGAACGCCAAAGGCATGGTGCAGAGGTGTGGTGGTGCTGTTCTTCAAAAAGGGTGACAACGCCCTACTGAAAAACTACCGACCCATATCATCGCGAGTAGTTAATTACTGTTGGAAAAATTCACTTCATTTAACTTTTTATTTATTTATTCAAAAAATATGTTATCATGACATTACAGTATGCACTAATGCGTCATGGAACTAAATAGAAAAAATATTAAATTAAACTAACCTAACTTGGCACAGTGGAAAGCCTAGCGTCCATCGTCCCACAGAACCTCAGGCACTCATAACACACATCCGTCCATCGCCATGCATGCCTGTCACATTCCGGTGCTGCTGCCAGAAGCGCATTGAGCTGTGAGAGGGCGCGGAGCAAAAGCGAGCTCCTGCGTGATACAGTGCGCGCCGATGGTACTGCCAACAAATCACGTCTTTGTGGCCTAAGAGCAATCGGGGGACATCTGGGACGGACAGACACACAAGTCGCATCACCAGTTCCGGACAATCGCATTCGCCGCGCATGGCACGACACGCAAAATACCAACAAACCGCAGTTACGCCTCACCTCAAGCGAATTGTAACCGAGCGCCCCGAGAAGATATTTGGTCGGATAGAGGAATGGGTAGTACGCGTAAGATTTTTTATATAAAAACCTTAGAAAAGCTTTTCGGACTTTTTCGAGTAATAAGGCGTACGTCGATTCAGAAGGGTGCCATACAACCGACGATGTCTCCAGTTTACTTCTTACTAAACCATCATACACTAACTTGATAGCGACAGGGTCATGAAAGTTACGAAGGTTGCGGATCACAAAGCCCAACCTTCGATAGCAGCTAGCAGCAAGCGATGCCATGTGCTCATGAAAAGTGAGCCGCGTATCGAAGATCACGTCCAGATCCTTAACCGAAAAAACACAGACACAACATTTCTCTACATTGAAGAGCTGTTTGTTATCTACACTCCACCGGAAGACCGCGTCGATGTCCCATTGTAGACACTCACAGTCAGTTGTTTGCTGAACGCCGAGAACTAGTTTTACATCATCAGCATACAGAAGACACTGGGCTGACTGAAGGACGCCCTCTGCTCTGCCAACAGGTTATGGGCCCAGATCCAACCAATGTTTTAATTTAACCCAGAAAGGGTTCACGAATACTTGTTTCTTGATTAACAGTGAAAGGACGTGTTTGCAGCGATATAAAACTTTTTAGTTGTTGGACGCAACACGTCATAACCTATAAACTATGGCGGAGACACAATCAATGGTCGCAATCAAAATAGTTCGACGTCCATGGAAAAATTGGAAGGATTAACAAATTATCTATCGTGGAAGTTTGCAATCAAAATGGTACTTACACCGGAAAATCTTTGGGTATGCCTTGAGGATACAGATATGGATAACACAAAGGATGCTAGAGCCTTAACGCGAATTTGTCTTTCGCTGCAGCCTAGCCTTTAGCAGCTTGTGAGGGACTGCAAGAACGCAAAAGACGCGTGGAAAAAGCTGGCGGACACCTTCGAGGACAAAGGATTCAAATCAAATCAAATCAAATAATTTATTTCAGAAACATGGTTCCATATAAATGACAAAGATGTTAGTAACAATTAATCTTACGAACACTATGTTAGTAAAGAAGTACAATTTGATATAAATAATTTAAATTGAAATTAATTATCAACATTAGTGCACCACTGTGGTGTGGAGCTGTATCCATCGCCGCAGTATCGGGGAGTCCCATCTCTCGGCCAGCTTTTGTAGGATGGTGTTCGTGGAGCCGCGCACTCGTCTCATCATCGAGGCGGCCCGCTTTCTGGATCAAAGGATTGTACAGAAACAAACAACTTCACAGAGTCGAATACAACAATTACTCCTGCATGTCTGAATACATTGAAGGCGTCATGAAGCTCGTCGCTCAGAAATACTGCTCTCCGGTCTACCCGAGGAACTTAACGCTCTTGTATCTGGCTTAGAAACCGCTGGATTGACAAACTCGGTAACTACTGAAATCGTACGCTCCCGTTTATTACAAGAAGACCATCCTCGTAACAATTCAGATAAGTCTGACACTTTGGCTTGCATTGCAAGCAAGAAGAGGAACACAAAGTTAACATGCTTATACTACAAGCGTGCTGGACATGTGGCCCGGAGGTGTTTTAAGAAGAAGCGTGAGGAAGGCAAATCTAAGGATCCCGATCACACCATGCATGCATCAGCCTACTCCACATGCAGCTCCGGCGAATTCATTGTCGATAGTGGATGCACGACCAATATGTCTAAGGAACGCGATATGATCACCGAGGCGAAGAAGAAGAAATCTGTAGATTCTGTTGCTAACGGTGAACAACTTAGTAGTGAGCTTATAGGTAAAGTTTATCTAAATGGTCTATACTTAAATAATATTTTATATGTGCCAAAGTTGTCTAGTAATTTACTCTCAGTATATGAACTTACCAATAATGGTTATATTGTTATATTTGATAAACATGTAAAATTTATAGTGAGAACTCTTGTAAAATCATGGGCCACTATGTCTTAAGTGCTGATAAAAGTAATGGGCTTTATAAATTAAAAGGCAAGGGCAGCCCACTCCCGAAGTAGGTCATTCGGTGTCCCTTCATTCTAGGCAGGGACCACAGAGTGCCAATGCTGCATCGTCAACACCTATGAGTGTATGGCATAAGCGTCTTGGGCATTTACATCGCAATGGTATGTATATACTGGGTGGTGGTAGTCAATGTGTTGGTATCGTTTTTCAGAATAAAGACGATTTGCCAAGCAGCTGCGTCTCGTGCCTCACCGGGAAGATGTCAGTTACATCGTATCCCTCGGTCGGCAGCGGACGTGCTGATCTGCAGCTGGACGTGATCCACAGCGATGTCTGCGGCCCGATGCAAGTTAGCAGCTGGAATGGAGTTCGCTTCTTGCTCGTTATCACTGACAGTTGCACGAGGAAGAGCTTTGGCTAAGGCTGGTCCAAGTCAGAGGTGAGTTCCCATTTTATCACTTTTAAGAATATGGTACAGAAACAGACTGGTTTGCACATTAAGATTTTGAGAACAGATTGTGGTACCGAATATTGTAATAGTAATAAGTATAGAGCGCTCGTGGCCCAGCGGCGCTCGCGTACCGCGTGCGGTATGCGAGGTTAAGCAATGTGGGTGCAGGTCAGTTCTTGGAGACTAATAACTGGAGGGAGTGGTGGCGGTGTCTCTTGACATCGCCAACGCGTTCGGCTCCCTCCCATACTCAGTAATACTGGAGGCCCTGCGCTACCACAAGGTGCCAGCATACCTGCGCGGGATCATTGAGCACTACCTCACGGATAGGGTAGTGCTCTATGAAGAACAGGGTGGGCAGCGGCGAGAGCGGGCGATGGCGTGTGGGGTCCCCCAAGGATCTGTGCTCGGACCCCTCTTATGGAACATCGGGTTCGACTGGGCCATAAGAGGGACCCTGCTCCCCCGATCGACGGTCATTTGCTATGCAGACGATACACTGGTGGCCGTCCGGGGAGCAGAGCTGGAAGGAGCCCTGCGGAGAGCGGCAGTCGCGGCGGACCTGACGGTCAGGCGGATTCAGCTGCTGGGGCTGAAGGTGGCCCTGACCAAAACGGACGCCATCATATTCGGAGGCAGAGGTTGGCGGCCGCCCGCTGCGACCATCATCCCCGTGGAAGGAGAAGCGGTCCAGGTGAAGGCCCATATCAAATATCTGGGCATCCACCTGGACCGCAGGTGGAACTTCGAGGAACATTTCCGCCAACTTGCTCCTCGAATTGTAGCGGCGGCGTCTGCGCTCGGCAGGTTACTGCCCAACATAGGGGGACCCAGCGTGGCGTGTCGCCACTTATACGCTGGGGTGGCCCGAAGCATGGCCCTATATGGTGCGCCGATCTGGGCCGATCGGTTAAATGCAACCAACAGTGGCCATCTCCGAAGGCCGCAAAGAATAGTGGCCAGCCGCATAGTGAGGGCCTATTGCACGGTAGCGTGGGCGGCGGCGTGCGCCTTAGCGGGCACCCTGCCCTGGGAACTGGACGCCCAGGTGCTTGCAGAGGCACACAGGGAGCGGGTCAGGCGCAGGGCCCTAAACGAGTTCCCCGCACCCGAAGAGCTGAGGGAGGAGCGCCGCCAGGCGGAGCGCAGAATGAGGGACCGGTGGAAGAACGACCTGGGGGACTCTCCCTATGTAGTCCGCACCATAGGGGCACTCCTCCCGTCGTTCGACCACTGGCTGGAGAGGGCACACGGCGCAGTTGGGTTTAGGCTGGCGCAGGTAAT
This sequence comes from Notocelia uddmanniana, assembly GCA_905163555.1. Classification (NCBI taxonomy): domain Eukaryota; kingdom Metazoa; phylum Arthropoda; class Insecta; order Lepidoptera; family Tortricidae; genus Notocelia; species Notocelia uddmanniana. The sequence goes on along the minus strand of LR991063.1, from coordinate 1,093,485 downwards.
GACCGGACACGGATGCTTCGGTCATTACTTGCACCAAATCGGGAGAGAGGCCAGCCCGGCCTGCCATGAGTGCGGTGACCCAGACGACAACGCCCAGCACACCCTAGAGGCGTGCAATCGTTGGGTTGGGGAACGCCGCACCCTGGTCAACGCACTCGGAGGGGGAGACCTCTCACTTCCCAGCGTCGTGGCAGCCATGCTGAGAAGCGAGAGATCGTGGCAGGCAGTGGCCTCCTTCTGCGAAAAAGTCATCGCGCAGAAGGAGGCCTCGGAACGGGAGCGCGAAGATAGGGCAGATGCGCTCCCGATCCGGCGCAGACGGAGGGGGAGGAGGCGGGCGCAGTATGCTGCACGCCAAAACCCCTAGTAGAGTTCGTGGGGGAGGGGCCCACGACAACAGTTAAGACTCCACACAGCTGGGGGAGGGATCGTTGCGTATTCCGATCCCTCCCACCTCTGGCGAGGTAGCCCTGGACGGAACCAGGGCAGCCGGGGGGCGTCGTGGTAGAATGTTCGCCACCCCATGGCGCCCCCAGGAACGGCAAAGCGGAGAATCGCCGGCGTGTTTTTAGTGGGTATGCCCCTCCCTCTGAGGGGAGAGTCCCACATAACCCCCCATCATGGGCGTCCCTAGCCCCGGGGGGTATGCTTAAAATGCAATTTCACACCGTTAAAAAAAGAAAAAAAAAAAAAAAAAGAAAAAGGTCAGTTCTTGGAGCCCCCCGACGTGTTGCCACCTTGCAGTGGTGGGGGGGCTTGCGTGTTCTTATGATCCCCAAGGCTATGCCGGACAGGGCTACCCATACCGGGAAGGCAAGGGGGGAGGAGCCAGACTAAGAGCGACACAGGAGAGGGTGCGCCCAGTTGCGCACAGGGCGAGGAGCTCTCTCCACTTCCTTCTGATCAGCAGAAGGCGTAGGAGATGAGCCACGAGGAAGAAAACCTCATTAAAAAATCACTAATGGTGGAGGAGAGGGCGGCGGTTGACTCAGGTTAGCCGTCGGCCGACTTGTAACCTGGCCCGTGGGGTCGGCACGAGGGTCGCTGTCTGCGGACAGGGACTGTGAGGAAGGACACCTCTTTAAAAAACCACTTTGGACGAGGAGGGGGGTTCCTAACCGAACCCCCAGGGGGCCTACGCCAGGTCTCCCTGACATCGTTATCCGCAGCATTCTCTCAACGATCCCTATTGGTGGCGTTATAGGGATACGAGAGGTGCCAGGCAAACGGAAAACGGGCCTAAAATTAATTCGGCTCGCAGAGGTAGGCCCGTGGCACAACCACGTGGGATCCAGGGCAGAAGGTGTGAAGCCAGTGAAAATAGACTGCCCACTATCCCCGAGACAAGGGAAAGGAGCCCAGTAAATGGAGGGTGCTCGTCTCCAACCCTGGCGACAAGCGACTCCATCTTAGAGGTTATAATGAAAGAGGTTCATGCCATAATCGAAGAAGCTCGGAAATCGGGGAACCTAAGTGGCAAGGTCCACGGTCGCATCAACCGAGCGTGCCGAGAAATTTTGCTTGGGGCTGAGAACCTCCAATCCCGCGAGGAAAAGGATGAGATGCGTATCCTCAAAGCGGATAATAAAAGGATGCGGGAACAGTTAGCCCAATTGGAGGCGGAAACTAAGGCGCTGAGGAAGGCTTTCTCCGAGAGGAAAGTCGAACCTCAGTTGGAGTTGGCGGCAGGGCAACTCCCAGCGCTTCTCAAACGAGCTATGTTAGAGATGAGGGAGGAGCTCATGAGGGACATCATAGTGAGCACGGGTGAAATGATGAATGCTCGCCTGGAGGACATCAGGCAACGCCTCCCTCCCGAGCCAATTCTTCGCCCTCCACTGGCGGCGGATAGGAGAACGACTGAAGCAGCTGCGCGAACAGAAAATTCACTGGCGGCCTCGACCAGCCAGATGCAGCCAGAGGAAAGGGTGGGCCCCAAACCCAAGAGGTCAGCCGGCAAGAAAAAAGTGGCACGCAAAAATTACCGAGCTGCAGTGGTTACCCCTACCCCCGAGGCAGTGATGCCTACGCCTGCTCCGACGCCGGCGCCGAGGTCACAGCCTGGCGAATGGGTGGACGTGGGGAAGGGAGGCAAAGCGAAGAAGCCTTCTCAAACTCGAGCCGCGACTGCCCCTGCCCCCAAGCCGGCTAAGAAGCCTGTAGCTCCCAAATTGGTGGCGCCCTCATCGGCGGCGGTCGTTATCGCACTGAAGCCGGAGTCTGAGACAGATTACTTAACAGTAATGGCTAAGGCGACTACCATCAAACTAGAGGAGGTAGGCATTGCGCATGTCAAGGTGCGCAAAACTGCAACCGGGGCGCGCATTATTGAGGTTCCCGGGGCGCAAAGCGGTCCTGTAGCCGACAATTTGGCAGAAAGGCTGCGCAGCCTCATTGGGGATGGGGCCGAGGTCACCAGACCCACTAAAAAAGCTGAGTGCCGCATATATGGCTTCGATGAGTCGGTGACCTCGGATCATATCCAGAAGGAGGTGGCGGCAAAAGGCAAATGCCCGGAAGCCCAAGTCAGTGTTGGCAAAATTAGATGGGCGGGCAACGGGACCGGCGCCGTCATTGTGCGATGCCCAGTCGCTGCGGCAAAAAGTATGGTGTCGGCGGGTCGCCTGATGTTGGGCTGGACGGCAGCGCAGGTAAAGGCATTGGAGCTGCTACCTATGCGCTGCTACCGATGCATGGGGACGGGCCACACTAGGCCGATGTGTCCATCGCCAGTGGACAGAAGCGGTTACTGTTTCCGATGCAGCAAGCTGGGGCACACTACGAAAGTGTGCAATGCCACCACTCCGTGGTGCGCGGTGTGTCACCAGGCGAAAAAGGCGGCGGGTCACATCATGGGGGGGCCGTCTTGTGCCCCTCCGAATGTAAAAGGCAGGGAGGTCACTGCAAGGACCTCCAACAAATCTAGTGAGGGGCAACAAATGGACCTCTAATGCCAGTAAGACCCACTGCGCATCTGGAGGTTCTACAATGCAACGCCAACCACTCTGCCCGTGCACAGGATCTCATAATACAGCACATGGCAGAGTGGAACATTGGCGTTGCCATTATTGCGGAGCCTTACTATGTCCCCTGCCAATCCAACTGGGTGGGAGACACCAACAGCCTAGTGGCGGTGGTTGTTCCTGCAATGGGCAGCCACCCACCCATAACAAAAATCAGGAGTGGACAGGGGTACGCAGCGGTCAAGTGGGGGGGAATAGTACTCATCGGCGTTTATTTCTCCCCAAACCGCCCGCTGCGTGCCTTTGAACAATTTTTGGAGGAGCTAGAGAGGGTAATAGGAGGGGCGGCGCCGGCGCCAATCTTACTACTGGGGGACCTCAACGCCAAGTGCGAGGCGTGGGGTTCCCCAAGGACCAATCCGAGAGGAGCAGTCCTTTGGAACTGGGTGACGGGACTGGGGCTTGAAGTCCTAAACCGGGGCACAGCCGAAACCTGCGTACGCCGGCAGGGGGGGTCCATCGTGGATGTATCTTTCGCGACCCCTGCCGTCGCAGCGAGAGTAGCAGATTGGCGTGTTTTGGGGGACGTGGAGACCCTTTCTGACCACTTATATGTCAGATTTAGGGTCTCCGAGAGCAGGCAAGCCCTATCAGCCGACCCTGCAACAGTGAGAAGGGGAGGCTTCCCAAAATGGCGTCTGGGCTCCCTCGATAGGGATGCTGCCAAGGAGGCAGCAATGGTGGAGTCCAGATGGGGGCAGACTCCGGACTCACATCAGGGGGTGGAGGAGAGGGCGGTCCAGTTCCGGGACTCTCTTAAAGCTATTTGCGATGCAGATTTAAGCGAGACCTTGCGAAGGGCGGAAGTGTCGGCGGAACTAATGATCGCCCGCATCCGGCTGCTCGGGCTGAAGGTGTCCCTTCCCAAAACGGAAGCCATAATTTTCGGGGGGAGGGGATGGCGGCCGCCTGCGGGTGCATCGATTGGGATTGCTGGGGAAGCGGTTCAGGTTAGGCCCCATATCAAATATTTGGGGCTTATCCTGGACCGCAAATGGAAGTTCGGGGAGCACTTCCGCCAACTCGCTCCCAGGATAGTAGCGGCTGCTTCGGCCTTGGGCAGGCTGCTGCCCAACGTGGGAGGGCCATCCGTTACGTGCCGCCGCCTGTACGCGGGGGTCGCCCGGAGCATGGCCCTTTACGGGGCTCCAATTTGGGTAGACTCCCTGAGTACGGCAAACAAGGCCCTACTCAGGAGGCCCCAAAGGGTGGTGGCCATCCGTATTTGCAGGGCCTACGTAACGGTGGCGTGGGCAGTAGCGTGCGCGCTGGCGAGCACTCCCCCATGGGAGTTAGATGCCGAGATGCTCGCCGAAGCGCACAGGGAGCGGGTTAGGTGGAGGGCTACGGGGGAGTTTCCCGCTCCAGAAGAAATAAGGGCAATGAGAAGGCGGACCGAGCTGAGGTTGAGGGAGAGATGGAAGGACTACCTAGAGGACTCCCCCTATGGAGTCCGCACCATAGGGGCACTCCTCCGGTCGTTCGATAGATGGTTGGACAGGGAACATGGCAAGGTGGGGTTCAGGCTGACGCAGATAGTGACCGGACATGGCTGCTTCGGTCATTATCTGCACAAAATAAAGAGGGAGGAGAGCCCCATCTGCCATGAGTGCGGGGCAGATGACGACACGGCCCAGCACACTCTGCAGCACTGTGTTCGTTGGGACCAGGAACGCCGCAATTTGATAGCAGCCATGCAGACTGACGATCTCTCGCTGCCGAACATTGTAGCCGTGATGTTGCGTGGCGAGAGATATTGGGAAGCAATGGCATCCTTTTGCGAAACAATCATCTCGCAAAAGGAGGCCGCGGAGAGGGAGCGCGAAGATAGTGCGGACGCGCTCCCGCTCCGACAAAGACGAAGGGGTAGAGGACGCGCACGGTATGCTGCTGCAGGCCGCGTCCTCCCCCAGTAGGGCTTGTGGGTTAAAAAACCCACATAATACGGTTGTACACGTTTGAAGGAAGGGTCAAAGCGTCCTGACCTTCCCCTCCTTTGGCGCGGGTGCCCTGGCACAAACTAGCCAGGGCCGCCGGGGGGCGTCGTGGTGAAATGTTCGCATGGCGCCCCCTTAACGGCAGAGCGGGTGACGCCGGTGTGTTTTTAGTGGGTATGCTCCTCCCCTCCCTCTGACTAGCGGAGGGAGTTGCGGGATGGAGTGAGTCCCACATAACCCCCGAAAGGCCTCGCGGCTGGGGGTATGCGTAACAGCATTTTCACACCGTCAAAAAAAAGGTCTGTTCTTGGAGGGGTGACCGCTTTGAGTGGTTACTAACTGAGCGCTTTCGTGCTTTGGAAGGCACGTTAAGCCGTTGATCCCGGCTGCTGTCTACGACAGCAGTCGTTAAGCCAAGTTAGAGGCCTTCGGGCGGCTTGAGAATTTCTAACAGTCAAGTTGCCCACTCACTTGACAAAGGGGGGTCGAAGTTGCAACACGTCCGTAGGGAGTACCCACCGTTACCCTACACGTGACCCCTGGGCGGTGCTAAAAGTGCAACAAAAACTGGCAACCGTACTTGTCTTCTCGAAGATCTCACGGTTCGTAAATAAATGCCATACGATTAAATGACCCGTGTATGTCCTATGACCCGGGTATGTCCTAAAACTACGACCAAGACCACCGGGGCATGGGCAGCAGCATTCCTAGAGTGCGGTGGAGATACTGCGATCGCCAACCCGCATGCCAAGCGTGGCGATTATGGCATTTACCCCTCATGAAATTGGGGGAGGCCTATGTCCAGCAGTGGACGTCCTAGGGCTGATATGGTGGTGGTGGTGGATTAAATAAAATAAATAGTAATATGTCAAACTTCCTTAAGCGCCATGGCATTCATTATTCACCAGACATCAGTGCCTTATAATGCCGGACAGAATGGTTTGGCCGAAAGAACAAATCTAGTAACTTTTGAAAAAGCTAGGGCTATTTTGCTGGAATCTGGTTTGAGTGATCGTTACTGGGGAGAGGCTGTAATGACAGCTATTTACTTGAAAAATAGGTCCCCTAGTAGATCTTTATCAAACATCATACCTGAGTGTGAGTGGACTGGATCAAAGATTGATCTGAGTCAATTGCGAGTATTTAGCTGTATAGCATATTCACATGTTCCTGATGTTAAAGGCGTAAACTCGATGGTAAAGCTAAGCAATATATTTTTGTTGGCTATGGTGAAACGTGCAAGGGATATAGACTAGTTGATCCTAGTAATCCTCTTAGAGTAATTTACTCTCGTAGTGTAGTGTTTCTAGAGGATAAATTAATGGACAAGAGCACAATTACAGCTAGGCAGGCTAGAGAGATTTTTATTACACATGACCTACTTAATTCTACAAATTTTAATTCTGATTTAATTAATAATGAAATTGATAATGGTAATTTACAGTGCAGTGATGATGATGATGGTCCTTATACAGAAAATATTATCTGCGATACTAGTGATAAGTCTGAAAGTAATAATGATGACTGTGATATTAGTATTAAGTCTAATAAAAGCCCTGAGCCCTGTGTGTGTGTGGCCCTGTGTGTGTGTGTGTTTCAGGTGCGGAAGCAGCGCAATCTGCGCAATCACCGCTGTCTGAGCAGTATCACTCGCTCGGTGAAAGTGGCGGTGATGAGGATGGCGTGACTTCACTTCGAGGAGGAGAGTCAATTAATTACGTTGGTGGATGCTGACGCGTCGACTTCTCGCCCCGTTAGGAGTACGAGAGGTATTTTCCCAGGGAAATGTGACGATTTCGTATTATCATCATTGCTAGTCGCTGAAGGTCATGAGGATGTTCCTTAAACGTATCTCGAGGCTATCGGTGTTACGTTATCTGTGTTAAGGGTTATCTGTGGATCATGATGGTGAATACATATTTTATTAGAAGAAAGTATTTTATTTAATTAAACATGGTGTCAGGTTTTACTCCGCGCTGTTAATAAATACAAAATATAATAATGGGTGAATCACATAATAGAAATGACAAGAATATACGTTCGCTTAACTTGGAAGAGGAAGATATTGCCGGCGCTTGGAAAAAATGGCTGCAAAAATTTTCATTTTTTCTTGTAGCGTGCGATTTAGAAAGTGCATCGGACACAAGAAAAATAGCGCTTCTTTTGCATAACATTGGGGATGGAGGACTTGATGTATATAATTCGTTTAACTTAGATGCAGAAAAGTTAACTTATAAAGAATTAATAGAAGCCTTCGACAAACACTTTTTGCCAAAGAAATGTGTTACAGTAGAGAGGCATAAATTTTTTACCAGGTCACAAAAAGAGTCTGAATCTTTCAATGAATTTCTAACTGACTTACAAAGAAAAAGCTTATCATGTGAGTTTGACAAAATGAAAGATGAATTGATAAGAGACATGATAATAGTAGGCCTCAAGAACATACAGGTAAAGGAGAGACTGCTTCGAGAGGAGGAGTTGACATTAGATAGGACCATATCTATCTGCAGGGCCGCAGAACTAACACAGTCTCAGCTGGCAGACATATCAAAACCAGAGGCGGTATTGGCTGTACATGAAAAAGGGAAAAATGTCAAGACTTGTTTTAGATGTGGGTTTCGACCATGGTTTCCAGCGCACAAATGCCCTGCGAATGGAACGGTATGTCAAAAATGCAAAGGAAGAAATCATTTTGCCAAAGTATGTAGAAATAAGGTAGATCAGTTTGCACGGAAACAAGTGGCTAATGTTGATGAGCAGCATAGCGATGAAGAAGACCAAGTTGAGACATTCTTCATTGGCAGTATAAGCAAAAAGGACAGTTCTCCAAGTGAGTGGTTTGAAACTTTATACATTAATGAAAAGGGTCATAAGGTTAAACTAGATACAGGTGCACAGGTTAATGTAATGAGTTATAATACATATAAAGAATTAGGTCTGAATCCTAAGTTTATTGAGAAAAAACCTATCCGACTTGTTACCCTAGATGATAAAAATATTTCAGTAAAAGGGGTTAGTACTCTTAAATGTTACCTCAGAAATGGGAAATGTGATAATGTGGAATTTGTATTAACTAATTCAAATTGCATAACAATATTGGGTCTTAGAACCTGCTCTGATCTCAAGTTAATAAAGAGAAATTATGTAAATAATGTAACAATGACACCTAACATCAATGAATACAAAGATGTCTTTGAAGGCATAGGATGTTTTGATAAAGTATATAAAATTGTTTTGCAGGAGTCAGCAATTCCTAGAGCCGACCCACCTCGACGAGTGCCTATAGCCTTAAGAGAACCACTTAAATTGGAATTGGATAAGATGGTGCAACTAGGTATCATAGAGAAGGTAGAGGAGCCTGTTGAGTGGGTCAACTCTATCGTAATTACCAAGAAGAGCAATAATAAAATTAGGCTTTGCCTAGATCCAAGATATTTGAACAATTTCATAATTAGATCTCACAGGGTACTTCCTACTGTTGAGGATGTTACTGACAGACTATCTGGTTCTAAATATTTTTCGAAACTAGATTGTAATAGTGGGTTTTGGACTGTCTTACTTGATTCTGAAAGTTCCAAATTGTGTACATTTTCCACACCTTTTGGGAATTATAGATATAAAAGACTTCCATTTGGGCTATCAGTGTCAACGGAGGCATTTCAAGAAAGAATGAAGGAAGTGTACGAAAATATTAAAGGGGTTGAGTTTTATGTTGACGATGTAATTGTACATGCACCTACCATTGAGGAACATAATAGATTATTACATAAGGTCCTTGAAATTGCAAGAAATCATAATGTTAAATTTAACAAAGAAAAATGTGAGTTTTTAAAAAATAACATTAAATTTTTAGGTGTTATTGTAGGTGAAGAAGGAATAAGGCCAGATCCTGGCAAGGTGTTGGCAATAAATCAAGTAAATAAAATCAATGATAAAAAAGAATTAGAACGATTCCTTGGTTTGACAAATTACTTGTCAAAATTTATAAACAATTATTCAACAATTACTGCACCATTAAGAGAATTACTGAAGAAGGATATAATTTTTCAATGGAATTTAACTCATGAAAATGCTTTTTCTAAATTAAAAGAGGCTCTCACAAATGCGCCAACTTTAAAAATATTTGATCCTAATAAAGAAGTTACAGTTTCAGTAGATTGTAGTTCTGAAGGTGTCGGAGCATGTCTGTTACAAAATGGTCAGCCAATAGCATATGCATCAAAGGCTTTAACGGAATGCCAGAAAGGATATGCACAAGTAGAACGTGAGATGTTTGCAATTGTTTTTGGCTGTATACGATTTCACAAATACATTTTAGGGCGTTTTGTTACTTTAGAAACTGACCATTCAGCACTAGAAATATTATTTAGAAGACCATTAAATAAAGTTCCTCCACGTTTACAAAGAATGATGTTGAAAGTTCAAGGATATGACTTAAATGTTAAATATGTTCCAGGGTCTAAAATGTTTATTTCTGACTTCCTAAGTAGATCATATATAGATAATAAAGATGAAAATATAGACAAACTTGATGTAGAATTCAATAAAGAAATAATTTGTCATGTCCAGGCATCAGTGGATTTTCTACCTATATCTAAACAAAAATATTTACTGATTAGTCAAAAAACCAGAGAAGATAATATCCTTCAAACAGTCATACAATACATAACAAATGGTTGGCCAATATTTAAAAAGGAAGTATGTGATACTGTAAAACCATTCTGGAATTTTAGATTTGATTTAAGTGTAATAGAAGGTATAGTTTTTAAAAATAATGTAATTGTTATACCATATGCTTTACAAAAAATAATGTTGAATATTGTGCATGAAGGTCATCAGGGAGTGAATACTTGCATAAGAAGGGCTAAAAGTGTCATGTTCTGGCCTGGTATGACTTCTCAAATTAAAGATTTATGTATAAATTGTCAGGTGTGTGCAACATTTACAAATAATAATTGTAAAGAAACATTACAGTTTCATGATGTTCCATCACTGCCATGGATTAAGGTGGGATCAGATTTGTTTGAGTTCCGGGGTCATCATTATTTACTTATTGTGGATTATTACAGTAAATATATAGAAATAGCCAAGTTAGAAAATTTGACTTCTAGTACAGTAATTAAACACTGTAAGGCAATTTTTGCAAGACATGGTATTCCATTAGAAGTAGTTACAGATAATGGTCCACAATACTCAAGTGCAGAATTCAAGATATTTTCAGATGACTATGGGTTCAAACATATTACATCCTCCCCGAATTATCCCAAGTCTAATGGCATGTCTGAATCTAGTATTAAAATGGTTAAAAGTATGTTGAGAAAATGTGTTTATGATGGGACTGATCCTTATATAGGTTTATTAAATTTAAGGAACAGCTCAAAAGAAAACAGTCCTTCACCAGCCAATTTATTATTTAACAGGAATTTGAATTGTAAATATCCGGTGTCTAAATTTTATCTTCAGCCTCAGATATTTTACAGGGATTTAGAATTGGATGCTAGGTGTCATGAAAAAATAAAAAAACATTATGATAAATCCGCGAGACCTTTAAAAGAAATTTCGATTGGTGATAGGGTCTGGTTCAAAAAGAAAACTGAAGATAAATTTTGGACGAAGGGAAAGGTTTCTGACAAGTCACCATTTCCTCGTTCATATATAATTGAAGATGAGAGTGGTGGCAAGTTCAGAAGGAATAGAGTACATGTGAATAAGAATGCTTTTAGTACTGACTTTGATAATATAGTGTGTAATGATAGGAATATGTTACATGTAAATAAGAATGCTTTTAATACCGACTTTGATAATATAGTGGGTAATGATTCTGTAGAATCGGCTGATGATTTACAGCCTGATCATGGTTCAATTAGTGATCAGTATAGAACGAGATCCGGTAGGGTAGTAAAAGCTCCAAAGAGGCTTAATTTGTAATTTGAGATTATGCTTTGATATTGTGTTATTTTATTAGAGAAGAGGAATGTTACGTTATCTGTGTTAAGGGTTATCTGTGGATCATGATGGTGAATACATATTTTATTAGAAGAAAGTATTTTATTTAATTAAACAATCGGTTCGCCAGAGAAGTCTGAGTGGCTCTCAGCTATGAGAATAGAATTTGATTCTATGATCAAAAATAATGTTTGGGAACTGGTAGACCCCTATAAACGAGAATTTAGTTAAAAACAAGAGGTTTTAAAGAGAGAACATGATACTGCAGGTAATTTTATGAGATACAAGGCACGTTTAGTTGCCTGTGGTTATAGCCAAAAGGAGGGATATCTATGCACCAGTAGTTCGACATCAAACCCTCAGATTGTTGTTCAGCATTTCAAATCAGCTGAATTTAAATATGGACCACATAGACGTAACGATCGCTTTTTTAAATGGTGATTTAGATCAAGTGATCTATATGGAGCAACCGGCTGGTTTCAAACGCACTAGTAATAATAATAAAGTGTGTTTATTGAGTGTAATAAAAAATGGTCAAAATGTCATCAATTGTGAAGCTAGAAAGCAGAGATGCACATCGCTTGTGAAGCTGAGTTTGTCGCAATAAGTGATGTATGCAAGGACATCTGTTTTGTTAAGCATTTTTTTACAGAAATAATTGACAAACACTTTGATGTCACTGTGTTTAACGACAAACAAATTGCTCAGAAACTTGTATTGGTTAAAATATAGTCCCATAAAAGAACAAAACATAACGACTTGCGATACCATTATGTTAAACAGCTGATAGAGGAAAATAAGTTTAATGTTAAATATTTATCAACAGATAAAATGCTTGCTGATATTTTTACTAAGCCATTGTGTATTGAGAAACATGCTAGTTTTGTTAACAGGTTTGCATTTGAAATGTGGAGCATTAATCTAATTTTAATTGGCCTATGCTGTGATATAAGCATGTATGTTAAATTTATAGAGCATTAATTTTATATTAATTTGCCTGTGTTATGGACATGCATGTAAACAAATACTGTGTATTTTATATATATACAGGAGCACATAAGGAGTAAGGTTGGAAAAATACACTTCATTTAACGCACGCACGCACGCACGCACGCACGCACGCACGCACACACACACGCACGCACGCACGTACCCACGCACGCACGCACGCACACACACACACACACACACACACACACACACACACACACACACACACACACACACACACACACACACACACACACACACACACACACACACACACACACACACACACACTCACGCGCGCGCGCGGAAAAAAAGAGAGGCTCTTTTTCACTTGCATAAAAACTTGGGCACTGTTACTGTTATCTATTAATAATCATAACTAAATAAAACTTATTTCCTTTTTGTTACATACTTTGATATTTTTTCTGCATATCTCATACCCTTAAGCCGCTATGTTTTTAAGGTAATTGCGCATGTTTCTAACTCCCACGATACAGGCATAGCCTGGTGTGGGGGTTGTTGATAAAATGTTAATTTTAGCACTAAGATCAATTTTTGGTAATTAATTTTTTTTAATTTTTTATTTTATTTTTTGATTGATTTTTTTGTAGCCATGTAAGTTTGTGGCGTCGAACCACTATGTGTTTAATTGTATAATATTAAGCCAATCCTCAATTAGTTTGCTCTAATAACATGTGAAAAACGAATATATGAATTATTGGATTAATTCCCTTTTTTGATTAGTGTCACCGTCAACACGAGACCTACTGCGCCCTCTGCTCTGCCAACAATTACTTATACGAAATAAAGGTGTTTCTTCAAGGAGAAAGCTATGTTGGGAGTTTCTCTGCGTGATCGCATCAGGGATGAAGCCATCAGTAGCAGAACCAAAGTGACCGATATAGCCCTTCGAATCGCTAAACTTAAGTGGCAGTGGGCGGGGCACATAGCATGTAGAACCGATGGCCGTTAGGGGGGAAAGGTTTTCGAGTGGCGACCACGTACCGGAAGGCGTAGCGTGGGCAGGCCCCCCACACGGTGGACTGATGACCTGGTAAGGGCCGCGGGTGTCCGCTGGATGCGGGTGCCGCAGGACCGGTCATTGTGGAAGTCTTTGAGGGAGACCCTTAGGCCTCAGTTGGACTTATCCAGCAGTGGACGTTTTGTCTGAGAGAGATCGGATTCTGTACAATAATTACCTCTGCTTGTATGTCGGATTTGTTTGGAAGAACTGAAAAATATGTTACCAGTTAGCTGTGGTGTCATTTCGTGTTTGTCAGTTAATTTATTTGCCAATCACCTGCCTTATCGACATGATCATCATGAGTTTACAAACAATAAACAAGCCGGTGAAGTTCAAGTATTCTCACTTGGACGGTTAAGTCGCAAGGAACTAAAACGCATGTAGGTATTTTGACAACCACGAAAAACTGAAATCTAAGAGGTAATAAAGCGGGTTTTGGGCCCTACTAAACTTTATGTGCGCGCACTTTGTAACATTGAAAATAAGTCTATTGTTGATACTCCACTGATACTGTCTATCGACGTCGTTTTTAAGAGACTTACAATCCAAAATATCCTGCACACAATAGATTAGCTTTATGTCATTGGCGTAAAGTAGACACCTGGTGTACTTTGGAACCAAATCCAAATCGTTGACCATAATTTCAAAGAGAAATGTACCTAATATTGAACCCTGGCTGACTCCAGAACGAGTAAGGTGGGTCTTCGAAACAAAGGATCCGTGCTTCAAGTACTGCTGCCTGTCGCGTAGATAGCTAGCAAAGAATCGGAGCGTTTTTGGTGAAAACCCAACACTGCACAATCTACATCATTATCTACGCGACCAAATGCTTTACAGCACGTCTTCCTGAATTCCGCTATCCATATTGTTGGCATATTAGACTGATGTCTGTCTTATTTTAAGTCAAAGAAAACACACCGTGTGACAGGGAGACGTCATGGTGGACTCGCTCACAAAGTTTACGATGAAAAAAAGCGCGGGAAACGTCTACCGGTTCGGTTGTGTTTTTGGGATTTTGTTATTTAAAATTGGTTTTTCGCTGATGCCCAACCGATTAAAACCAACTGAATCTATGATTCTGACCTTTGATGGACAGATACTCCCGAAACGCATCTTCTTATGCTATACAGCTTTGCCTGTTGAAACTTATATTTTTCCCACAATACAGTGCTTTAAATATTGCAGCTTTGGTCATGTTCAATTAAATTGCTGCGCCGAAAGTACCAGATGTAACAAATGTGGCCAGTCTGGCCACTCAGATGATGCCTGTTCTGTAGAAGAAGAGAATACCATATGTTGCCTTTGTCAAGGAGCCCATTTCGCTACTAGCAAATCTTGTCCTGAATTCAGTCGTCAGAAAGCCATAAAAGATTCAATGGTAAAAAGCTGTATTTCATATGCAGAAGCTTCTAAACTTCACCCAGCTGTCCTCAAAGTTTCATATGCTGATAACTACTAATATCAATAGTATTTCTCCTACAGAAAGCCCACAATATCCCAAACCTATGCATCCTGGAGTTTCTTCCCACAAGAAAACTACGAGTATATTAAACCAAAGTCTCCTCCAATACTTGACAAAGGGTATGACCATACTGCCCACAACTCCATTATAAGAGATTTTAATATGCCAGAGCCTTGCAATGGCTGTATCTTTAATAATAATAATAGCAATTCACCCCGTGAAGCTTCTGTTACTGATCTTATAGCTGCACTTATTAAGTCATTATGCCAATCTAATTTCTTCACAACGTCCAACGCTGCCCCAATATTTGATGCTATATCTAAAATACCTTTTAACAGTGGACAATTTAGCTCTAATTCAGTGGAATTGTTGGAGCCCCCAAAACAAGTTAATTTATTTGTTTAATTCATAAATATAAACTATTTATTGTTGTCTTACAAGAGACATGGTTGAAACCAGGCTATTTTTTTAGGATTCCTGGTTATGCCTGTCTTAGAGAAGATAAGTCTGATGGGTATGGTGGTACAGCCTTACCCATAAAACATCCCTTATCCTTTACCTATTTTGCTACCCCGCATGTGAACAAAGATTTTTCAATAATTGCTGTCATAGTTAAGAATATCTGTTTTGTTTATTATATATTTCTCACCCCTCCTCTATTATTTTTGATGAAGTTGACCAAATCATCTCCACACTTCTTAAACCATTCATTATCCTTGGTGATTTTAACTCCTAACATTATTCATGGGTTTCTTCTTTAAATCACTATGGTTCCATTATACTACACATATTTGATAGTCACATTAGTTGCGTGCTGAATAATGGCAATCCAACCCGACGAAACGGTCCTAATGAGGGATTCAGTGGGCCTGATCTTTCGCTTAGCACATCTCGTCTGGCATCTACGCTTACATGGGATACTCTTCCATCAACATACGGAAGTGGCCATTTTCCTATGTTAATCACTTTCCCTTTTATTGGCGGTCCTTTGAATAAGTGCCCTCCTCGACTAAAATACAATTTAAGGAATGCAGATTGGGCATCATTTAGTGCGTGCATTGAGGCTAAACTTGTTACAGCAGAACCACAAATATAAGTTACAACGGCAATCTTCGTTCACGCCGATGAGTGCAGACAAGTACCGAATGTAATCGAATGTATGGCCAATTCAATAAAAACCTTGTTGCATAAAGGATGATTCACAGTAGACCGTTCCGTATCCGGGCCGGCCCGTTTTCTTCTAGAGAAATACGCCGGCCGTTACGTTTGCTGTCATAGAAAACGGGCCGGCCTGGACACGGAACGGTCTACTGTGAATCATCCTTTATACGTTGCAATTTCAGCTGAATTCGTGCTCATTCACTACGCGCAGCCAGACAATAAGGCGGTCGCCGGAGTTGCCCGCGTCGCGCGCAAAATGTTGGTCCAGGATTTTACCCGCGCAAAGGCACTGTATGATTGGTTAAAAAGTTTTCAAAAAATGATTTCTGCGCAGATACATCGATGTAAGTTATATTCGTGGTACTACTGTACCTTTCCTTATTACAATCGTGGAACCGTCCTGTCTGTGCGTCAACTTTAGCCAAGGCGTTTAGCAGGCTGCTGACGAAATGTTTCCCGAAAAGAAGAAATGCTTGAATTTTATTCCACCCAGATGGTGGGATAATGAATGTAGTGAAGCGGTTAAAAATAGGAAATGTATAGAATCAAAGTACAATGAGTGTGAATCTGACGAAAACTTTCATTTATTATCGGCTGCTATTACGAGTACCTACAAGCAAATTGTTTAAAAAAATTGATAGTTGGAAAAGTTTCTGTTTGTCCTTATGTCATGTTTCTCCAACTGAAGTCTGGCGTAACATTCGACGATTCCGTTGTGCTGTCAGTCAGTCGTCGCCACAACATTTTCCCCCAGCACTAGCTAATAGCTTTTTAAGTAAACTAGCCCCTTCGTCAGCTCCAGGATTACTTTCAAGTTACTCTATTCCATCTTGTATTGCAAATGATCCTGATCTAACACTCTCTTATATTTTTTAGACCTAATTAATTATATTTTTATCTCGGGCATTATTCCTACCTCGCGGAAATCTCAAGAGGTTCTTCCCATATTAAAACCTAATAAAATTTCGTCTGATCCGTCATCATACAGACCAATAGCTCATTCTTCGGTTTTAATGAAAATTGCTGAACAACTGGTTAAAAATAGATTAGAAAGGTACTGAAACGAGGCAGCGCTTGCGATGCGACAACCACTTAAGGACACACCGCGCGTCAGGGCCAATCAGCGTGCTTCCAGAGTTAGGCGCGTCGGATTCCACGAAATACTCTAGCACTGGCCACGGCTACCACCCTTCGGCACATGGAGGAAATTATTAAATACTTAGACTTCGGCAGTTGCTGAGCGACGCGCGTTGAAAGCACATCTATGACGGTCGATACAAAGACTCCGCTCGCGATTGATTTTGCCAAATCCTAAATAAATCTTATTACTTTCTATTAAATGGTATTTTCAGTTAGTGAATTCCTAACAGTACATTGAAACTAATAACAGTATAAGTAAAAATCAGTTTGATTTTAGATGAGGTAAAAGTACCCAACATAGTATAAGCATTTTCATAACTGACATAAGATTAGCATTCTCTAATAACCAATCTGTAGTCGCAGCTTTCCTTGATATAAATTCTGCGTATGATAATGTTGTCTTAAGTACACTAAAGGAAAAACTAAATAATTTGAACTTCCCGACTCTTCTGAGTAAATTCATAATTAACATCCTATCAGAGAGGCGTATCCACTTAATATTAGATGTTGACAACGAGGAATCAAGATTAGTATGGAAAGGTCTTTCACAAGGATCTGTATTAAGCCCAATTTTGTACAATTTGTACACTTATGATCTGGAAGCATCGTTTATAGGTAATAACGCCAGGTTTTTTTTTGTTAACGTTTGCGTCCTTCAATATGCTGGTGATTTTATGTTGTATTGCAGTGATCGATCTATTGAAAATGCCAGTACTTCTTTAACTTCCTCTTTAAATCTTTTGAGGAGATGGTTGGATAAATTGGTCTGGATTTGTCTCCATCTAAACGCTCCGTTGTGTTATTCCTAGAATGCATTTGCCCCTTCTAGTTTCTGTATAAACAAAATTTTCAGGTATTGTTCTTGATTCTAAATTAACTGGTACGCCACATTGTGAATATATCATCGCTAACTGTGAACATTTGTTAACTATGCTTAGATGTCTCTCTGGTTTTTCGTGGGACGCCCATCCGTTTTGTATGAAATTAATATACAATGCTCTTAATTTGTAGTATTTTAGACTTTCTTCTTTATCGTACAGCCCGGAAGTGTAGCTGCTTTAAAAAAACTGGATAATATTCAGTCGAAAGCTTTAAGTTCAGTTCCCTCTTACAACGTCTTAGGGAGACGTACAGCGACATCTACCGTAGAAGACTTCTATTAACGGCACCAACGTCTAAAAATTACATTGAGAAATCGTCAGTAACAATGCGCCATCCGATACTAAATTAATTTTACAAATTTCAAATTAAAGGGAAAAATCGTTAGCAGCGTTTTTTCCCTTTAATTTGACAATTATTTTGTGCCCAAGAAGAACCTAGCTATTTCCAGGCATAAGTTTTTTACACAAACTCAAGGAGAAGATAATACGTAGGATATGTTTTTAACCAAATTAAAAAAGCTGGCTAAGGACTGCGAATTCAAGGAATTGCAAGACTCTTTAGTCAGAGATATGTTTATATGTAACATGGACAAGCGGCATTCTAACATCAGGCAAAAATTGCTAGCCGAAAATGATATAGAACTAGAAAAAGTTATAAACATATATTGCAGCATGGAGATATCCAGTTAAAGCAACTCATATTTACAACAAGAAGAAATATTGGTAGTTAGAATGACAAATAAGAAACAACAATGGTCTAAACCAGAACCAAGAGAATAAAATGGCAACCCAAGCCATGTAAACTAAATAAACATATCATAATAGCAGGAGATTTCAATATAAATATGTTAGCTAACTCAAATGAATACCTTAAGTTACGTAATATGATGCTAGAATACAACCTGTCTCAAATAATTAAGGATCCAACTAGAGAAACTGACAAGAGCTCCACATGTATTGATTTAATTTTTACCAATTTTAAAAATTATAATGTTTCTGTGGCTGACTTGGGCTTATCGGATCATAAAAGTTTAACTTACCGTTTTCAAAGATTTTCCGATTCCTCTGTTAAAAATGTCTTCACTACCAAGCGATTATTTACCCCAAAAAATTTAACGCATTTTAAACTAGCGCTTCAGCAAACAAACTGGCATAACGTCATTACTACAAATTAAACGACAACTACAACTCATTCGACAGCAAGATGCAGGATATGCTTAATCTGCATATTCCGGAAATAAAGATAAAACTTAGGCGTGATAATAAGAAAAATTGGCTAACTTACGGGGTAAAAAAGTCGTGTAAGCACAAACGAATACTTAGATCATTAATTAACCAGACAAATAATAGCATCCTAAAAAAACATTACCAAATCTATACAAAAATTTTGAGAAAAAGTATTAAACTCTCCAATAAAATAAATTACACACGGCAGGTAAACAAATCCCACAACAAAACAAGAACTATGTGGAACATTGTTAACCAAGTAACAAACGGAAACGCCCGTTGTGTTTCCTACAATAATATGACGCTTAAATCAAGTAACTCAATTATATCCTGTCCAAACCAAATCGCAAACCATTTAAACGAACACTTCGCGTAGGTCGGTAGAGACATCGGGAGCGCGTGCATTACGGCCGCGCGGCCACCCGGTCATAAAGCCTGCTATTAACTCAATATATTTAAGCCAGGTTACGGAAAAATAAGTCGACGGCATTATCCGAAACATACCGAACAAACTGAGTTGTGGTATTGATAACATACCTTCAATTTTAATAAAGCATTGCAGAAATGAGCTCGTACTTACACAATTAATAAATCAATCTATCCGTGAAGCGGTTTTCCCGGAGAGACATAAGATTGCAGTCATTAAACCAATATTGAAATAGGCGGCAAACCAGACAATCCGTGCCATTATCGACCGATAGCCCTCTTGCCCGTTATGTCGAAAATATATGAAAAGGCAATTACAAATCGCATCACTAGCTTTTTAGAAAAATATGAACTTTTTGATAGCAGTCAATATGGTTTTCGCCGAAAGCGTAGTACAAACCACGCTGTATGCAACTATGTGCAAGAAATATTGGAATGTCTAAGGGAAAGAAAACATGCAATTGGATTATTACTAGACATGACAAAGGCGTATGATACCGTTTCGCATGACATCCTCTTGTCTAAATTATACGGAGTAGGCAGACGCGCACGCACTAATGAAATCTTACCTCAGAGATAGAAAACAGCTCGTACAAATTGAACACTACAATAAACGGTCGGGCGAATTATCATTTATTCGGTCACAGATGCGCGTCATTAACTGCTCCATCCCTCAAGGCAGCGTGATAGGTTGCGTCCTCTTCTTGATCTATATAAACGACCTTCCACAAGTGTCAGACCCTACATGTGTCCTCTTTGCGGATGATGTATCCCTTCTGTACAAGTTCCCCAAAGATCACGATATTAATAGTTATATTAAGGATTCTTTTAATAAAATAAAAAAATGCCTATGGGATCACAATCTGGAACTTAATATGTCCAAGACGAAATTAATCCAATTTAGACCGTATCAAAAGGATCCAGTAGACCTGAGTTCTATTGTACATGACATCGGTGTAGAGGAGGTAGATGAGTTTAACTTGTTGGGAATTACTCTAGACACACACCTAAATTGGAAAAAACACGTCGAGAAAACAAAAAGCTTACTATCCCGATTCATTTACACGCTAAGCATCTTAAAACGGAACCCTCACCGCGAGTGTGCCCTGTCCGCCTACCACGGGCGCGCGTGCGCCTGGCTACGGTACGGACTGCTAATGTGGGGCCACAGCACGGACGCCAATTACCTTTTTATCTTGCAAAAGAAATGCCTCGGAATTATCCAAAACATACGACAAACGGAAAGTTGCCGTCCACATTTCACGCAATTAAAAATATTTACCCTCCCATCAATGTATATTTTGGAGGCAGCTTTATTTGTAAAAAAAACATGGCACTATTCGATTTTGTTAAAAGCTCAAGGCGTAAAACCAACTGACCCTCCCGGCTCCTAAAATGGATCTATACAAGAGAAGCCCATATTATAGATGTATCGAAATCTATAACAAAATACCAAAAGCAATCAAAAGCGAGGATAGAATCAATGTTTTCTACAATAACTTAAAAAGAATTCTTATTAATAAATGCTATTACCATTGGAATGAGTTTATGATAGATAAGACCCTTAGATTAGCTTGCTGACATTCAAATGTAAAATTGAGTAAAACAAATAATAATTGTGATGAAATAATATTAGCTATGGACACCCTTGTGTAAAATTGTAACGATGATTTGTGTATGTTTGTTGTAAATGTATTATAATTTCAATTTAGTTTGAATTTATATATATGTTAGCGTGTTGCATGCATTAATTTAGAATAAGTATTTTTTATTTTATTTAGGAGTAATGTTGCTGTGCCCTAACAGGGTTATGCTGGAACTGTATTTATAGCTATGTAACATCTTGTAAGACCCATACTGCAATAAATAAATAAATAAAATAACCAGATCAACCAATGAGAAATTTAAGGGAAGCTTACCGGAATGCACCAGATGTGGTAATGTGCATTACTCAAATTGGGTAAAATGTCCTGCCTATGGTGTCACATGCAACAAATGCGGCAAACCTAGACACTTTGCTAAATTCTTCAGGACACCAATCCGCTCCATACGGTTGAGTGAGTCTGATGCTACTTCAGGTAATGCTGATGAAGACTTTTTCATTGGAAATTTTATACTTTATAATAATAATAGAATGCGTTCCTCCATGTTGTCATATGAATGGTTAATTGATGTCAAAATTATGAATAATGATGTAAAATATTTCTAATTGATACAGGAGCTAAAGCTAACTGCATTTCATATGATGTCAATTACAACTAGCTGAGAATAATTAGTATCAAGTTCTGCTAATTTAATAGCATACAATTGCAATAAAATACCGATAAAAGGAAGCTGTGTCTTAAATTGTACAGTAAACAACAATTTGAGTGGTATTAATTTTATGGTTGTAGATATATCTTGTCAGCCGGTGTTAGGTGCAAAAACTTGCACTGAATTGGGTCTAGTAAAACGTATATATAGTAATATGACCCGAGAAAATAAAGAATTAAATGATTTATTAAGTGAATATGATAATGTTTTTCAGGGTCTGGGCTGCTTACCACACGAGTGTCATCTGACCGTGCGTCCGGAGGTACAACCGAAGATTGATGCACAGCGTAAAGTTGCATTTGCACTTCAGGAGAGGTTAAAAGAAGAGTTGGATCGGATGACAGGACTCGGTGTAATAGAGCCTGTTTCAAAACCTACTGACTGGGTCAGTTCAATTGTAATTGTAGAAAAGGCAAACAAAAATTAAGAATTTGTTTAGACCCTAGAAACCTGAATCAGGCAAACGTTTTAACGATAGGTAAATATTTTTTTTGTGGAAATATAGTTTCTCCGACTGAAGAGAACGAAAACCGCTTTAAACAATATTCAAAACGCCTAAAGAAAATCGTGTTGCTAACACAAAACTCCCAAAATGACCACTATATTAAAATATCGGCTAATAAATCTAAAGCAACATGGAATATTGTTAACATTCCCAAAACAGTACATCCTAAGGAAAACATCACACAAATTACTCATAACGGTAATATAATAAAGAACCCCAAATTAATCGCACAAATATTCAACAATTACTTCATAGACCAAATCCAATCTAGTCAACATTCAAATAATAATACTAATGATAATAATGTTCCTCCCAATAATACTTCTCAAATATATAATACATTGACATATAGTTCATCTAGATCCTTATTTATGAAGCCAACTAATCCCAATGACATTCTTAATATTATTAATTCCCTAAATAATACAAATAGTACCGGATATGACGGAATATGTACGAGAATTGTAAAAAGAGTAGCACCTTTAATAGAATCGCATATGATAAACGTGTATAGAGCAAGCCGTCTATCCAGAAAAATTAAAGTTAGCTATTCTGCGACCATTTTTTTAAAAAGGCGACAAATAAAATATGGATTTTAGGCCAATTGCACTTTTAAATGTTTTTTCCAAAATAATTGATAAAGTTATCTATAACAGTATAAACCAATATTTTGAATCAAATAACTTATTTGCACAAGAACTAAAAGGATTCCGTAAGAATAAATCGATAAACATGGCTATTTTTGACTTGCTACAAGAAATAATGACTAACATAGATAGAAAACACTCTGTATGCGCCCTATATATGGATTTAACTAAGGCCTTTGATTTCGTTGACCATAATATTCTATTGCGTAAATTACATAATTACGGGATACGCGGCAATATCTACGACCTCTTTAAAGTCATACTTAGCTGGTAGGAAACAAATGGTTCAAATTAATCAGATATGTTTAAAAACCAATGTGAAATAGCCCTTTCATCGGAGTTCAGAGAAACATGTTATGGAATGCCACAAGGGAGCATACTGGGGCACCTTTTGTTTCTGATCTATATCAATGATCTGCCCCAGGTCATTGACCACCCCATGGTTCTTTTTGCGGATGACAGCACGGTCATATCAACGGGAGAAAATCCACAAATATGTCACAGCAAATATAAATAACTCATTAGAATTAATAATTGACTGGCATAAACACAACAGCTTACATATAAATTTAGTAAAAACTAAAGTAATGAATTTTTATCAGGGGAATAATAATTTGACTAATTTAATAGTGACATTTAAGAATCATACAATTGAGGAAAAGGAATGCACAAAATTCTTAGGATTAAGCTTAGATCATAAGTTAACATGGAAGAACCAAATCGACATTATATGTAAAAAATTAAATAAGTACTCTTATGCCCTATATTACTTGAATAAAATAGTGAATCGGCCGACAGTACATACCGCCTGCCACGCCTACTTATGTAACCTCTACACTTAGATACGGCATCATATTCTGACCGAGAATTGGTTTTCAGGGCTCAGAAGAAGTGCTTGAGATCTGTTTGTGGGCTACAGCCAACAGATTCATGCAAGCCTTACTTTATCCAATTTAAAATATTGACACTGCCATGTTTATATATTTTCGAGTTAGTTATGTATATCAAGTGCAACATCAAGCAATTTCCTATTATTAATAGTATACGCCAGCGGCACAATATTAATTCAAGGCCTTTAAAAACAGCTTTACTAGCAAAAAGTACTTTCGGCATGGCACCGAAATTATACAATAAGTTACTTGAATTTATAAGAGAAACTGACATGCCCCAATTGAAATCAAAATTATTTAAATTCTTAACAGATAAAGGTTTTTATTCACGGAATGAGTACTTAAACTGTAATTAGCAAAGTATAATATAAATAAGACTATCTATATATCTATCTATATATGTGTCTTATTTATAATATAAATAAGACTATCTATATACGTATAACGAAGTAATGCATGCTGCTTGCAAATTTGTATGCCTAATGGCCAAACATAGTGATACACATATTACCATTGTACCATCTTTGTTACCTATGTTTTACAAATTAACTTTGCTTTACTTTACAAGTTTTCACAATACTTAAACATTCAGAATATGAAGACGACGAGGAAGATCCTTTTGCAGAAAATGACATTGAAGATGAGTACACCCCAGGTACGAACGAGGCCAGTGAAAGAAACTATGGAACCACTACTAGCACAGAATCAGAGCCTACGAGTCAACCACCAATTTAACAACGTGATTGAGGACGATGAGGCTCCTAATATTAATTTTATGGTAGTTTACGAGGCGTCTATGTTGAGTATAAATTTAATTTAATTTGGGTTTTATCCAGTTTTTATAAGTATAAAGATTTCTTTACCTTTTGGAACTGAGATGTCAAGAATAGTCTTTGGTTGATTTTTTTGTAACATTAATGTTAATGTTGTTTCAATTCCCATTTTCTATAAGATTTCTTATATTTCTATGCTTGTATATTAAAGAATTTAGTTATGTTAACTATTGTTACATTGAACATACTTATTATTATTTTTATTTGTTGTAACATTAAGTGTCATAATTTTCATTCGCAGTAGGTTTTCTAAGTTCTGTCAAGAAAAAAACTAATGTATCCTTACTGTTTGTGTTACGACATTGACATAATTATTTACTTGATATTTTGCAATTTAGGTGTTTGAATTTCTGATTTCATATGGGAATTTTAAACTTTGTACGTTTCTTACGCCAAATATGTTAACTGTAATGACATTGATAGTATTATTTTATTTCATTGATATTTTTTTAATTTCTGTGTATAAATTCTAATTTTTATGGGATTTGTAAGACTATACCAACTGAAATTGATTTAGCGAATCAAAGGCTTTGCTATAGTCCACAAATGAGCAGTACAAAGGCATATCATACTCCTTATATTTCTCGAATATTTGTCTGAGTGTCTGTATATGGTCTAAGACTGAATAGTCACTTCTGAAGCCCGCCTGTTCCTTTGGTTGGTTTTCGTCTAAAACTGTTGGACATCAGGCTTATTGGCCTATAATTACTAATATTACTTCTGTCGCCTTTCTTGTGTAGTAATATGATATTTGAAATCGTCCATTGTACTGGTATTGCTTCTGTACTAAGAATTTTGTTGAAAATGTTAGCTAGGATAGGTGAAATTAGGTCTCTTGTGCCTAGAAGTATTTCATTTGAGAACCCATCTGGCCCGGGTGCTCTGTCCTTCTTTTGGGTTTCAATGGCTCTTTCTACCTCTCTAATTGTGATAGGTGGTACTGGAGAATTGTCGGACAGCTCCGGGCAGTTAATTATTTCTTCGTCTCTTCGTGTGTATAATTCCGTGTAGAACTCTGTTGCAACATGCATTATATCATGTCTTTTTGTTTGGTCTTTGTTTTCTTTGTTTTTGAGGTTTGTCATCCATCCTTTATTATGTGTTAGTATCTTCCAAGCTTTTCTAATTGCCCCTGATCGTAGCAAGTGTTCTTCAATCGTCCTAAGTCTGTGTTGTTTTTTATCATTTCTTATGTTTTGTTTGATTTGTTTGCTAAGTTCTGTTATTTTCTTTCTATGGGTTTTTGTTGGTTTTGTTCTTATAAGTTGTAACCGCTCTCTTAGCAAAGTGTCTGTTTCTTCCGATATATGTTTGTGTCTTGAGTTTCTGGTCTGGGAGCTCTTGCTAACTGCCGATTTTAGCCTCCTCTCAAAATAATCGTATTGTTCCTGAACGCCTAAGGTTTTGGTGTCATCTTTGAAAGCTTCTAAGTTTTGTTCTAAAGCTGTTCTAGTTTTCCTTAAGGATTCTTCATCTTCTATCTTCAGTGGAAGCTGCATTTGCGGTCTACGATTCTTCATAGGTTTCGTTTTTAGATCTCCTCTGACCATTCGATGGTTTGTGTTGAAATTAAATTTGTTTATCACATTAATATCCTGGAAGGCTTTTGGTCTGTTTGTGAGGATGAAATCGATTTCATTAGTGTATCTCCCATCAGGCGATATCCATGTCCATTTCTTTTTCGTTTTTTTCTTGTAGATACTGTTTAGTACTGTAAGATTGTGTGTGAATGCAAGGTTGATAAGTCTTTCTCCGTTTTTACTACGTCTTCCAGTACAGTATTTACCCAGGATACTATCCTCTCCATGTTGGCTGTTTCCGACTTGGGCATTGAAGTCACCCATTACCACTAAGTTTTTGTGACCATGTTGTTCAATAGTATTATTTAAGTCGGCATAAAATTTTTCAGCATCATCAATATTCGCATTTTCAGTAGGAGCATAAGCCTGTATAATTGTCCAGTTATCCTTATAATTGGGTACTTTCAAGTTCAATACTGCTATGCGTTCTGATATTCCAATTATTTCTTCTATTTGGTCTTTAAGATGCTTTTTTATTATATATCCAACTCCATGTCTTCCCTGAGTTTCGCCTCTGAAGTAGAATAGGAAATCATCCCATTCTTCCAATATGGTTATGGTTATGGTTATGGACTCCTTTTTCCGCACTTAGTCCGTGAAAGTTGGACCATTGTGCGTGACGTAAAAACGCCGGCTAGGGATCTAGCCAGCCTAACTCCGACCAGAAGCGCAGGATCCTCCTGGTGTCACCACAGGCTTCGCGGAGTGACCTCGGTGCGTTGAGGATTTGAGTCCGTTGTGTAGCTACACCTTCGCATTCCAGGATGACGTGGGTGGCTGTTTCATCGGCCGACAGGCATCCCCTGCATAGGGGGCTGTCGGTCGTACCTAGAACATATAAATGTTTGTTGAGTGAGCAGTGTCCAGTAATGGTGCCTACGATTATACGTAGTGACGCTCTGTTAAGAGAGAGTAGACGCCTAGTAAATCGTGCATCCGGGTGTGGCATTGTTTCCCGGGATTGTCTGCATGTACTGGTATTTGTCCATTGATCAGCGTGTTGTTCAGATGTTCTGTGACGTAGCCATGATCTTATCTGGTTGAAAGGTAGCGGGAGCGTTGGACTAGGGCCAAACGCAGGCCGGCTAGATCCTCTCCTGGCCAGCTCGTCAGCTACGTCGTTACCTAGAGAGTCACTGTGCCCTTTTATCCATTGCAAGGTGACAGTGTTTTTTGTTCCTATCACCTCCAAAGCTCGGTGGCACTCTAGGATGAGCCCAGACTGGATGAGGTTACTGTCTAGGGCTTGTAATACTGCAGCGCTGTCGGACACAATGCGTATCTTTTGGTCTCTGATATGCCGCTTAGCTACTGCCTTGGCAGCCTGTGTGATGGCGATGCATTCGCATTGGTAAATGGAACTATGTTCGCCTAAGGCTATTGATATATTAATGTTTATCTCGGGTGAGTACATTCCTGCGCCCGATCCTGTCTTCGTTTTCGAGCCATCGGTGTAAATGCGCAGTTCTTGTACTCCGGACCGATCGTATTGTTCTTCAACTAGCTGTATTGCATAGCTTTTGTTGAAGATATGTTGTTTGGGTACCTTGTCATTAGGAGCGGCTATCATTGGTTGGTAGGTGATTGCTTCCTTAAGTACTTCGGTATGGGTCCCATTTGTTACCCCCCAGAGGTTAAGTGACTTTAGCCTGATGGCCGCCGAGGCCGCCTCCTGCTGGATAAACAGGTCAAGAGGCGGCAGTCCCAGCAGTACCTCCAGTGCCGCTGTGGGTGTAGTTTTCATGCAGCCAGTCACCGCTGTACAAGCTAGTCTCTGGAACTGTCGCAGTTTATTCTTGGCGGTCGTTAGTCTAGTTCTTGGCCACCAGACTACCGCGCCGTAGGTGATTATGGGTCTTATCACTGCAGTGTAAAGCCACATGGTGATTTTGGGGTGTATGCCCCAGGTTCTCCCAAGCAGCCTTTTACACTGCCAAAATATGACACAGGCCTTTTCCAGTTTGTTGCTTAGATGTTTACTCCATAGCAGTTTGTCGTCTAAGGTTACACCTAGGTATTTTACCTCTTTTGTAAGGGATAGTGTAGTGCCTTGAAGTTTTGGTAAGCTAAGATTGTCTAGAGTGCGCTTCTTTGTGAACATTACTAATTCGGTTTTTGATGGGTTCACTGACAATCCATGTTCAGAACACCATCGTTCGACGATTTTAAGTGCCCCTTGCATAAGCTCGCATAGGACCTTTTCAAACTTTCCCCTAACGAGGATTGTTACATCGTCTGCATAGCCAACAGTGTAGAAGCCGGCCTCGTTGAGGGACCTGATCAGGTCATCCACTACAAGGTTCCACAGGAGCGGTGAAATGACGCCTCCTTGTGGGCAGCCTCTGGAGACAATGGCTCGTGTGGTCCCATTCACTGTCACTTGCACTGCCCTATTCCTCAGCATGCAGTCGATCCAACCAGCTGTGGTCTGATCCGCGCCGTGGTTGAGCAGCGCATGGCTAATGCTGTTAAATTGCGTCTTGTCAAACGCCCCTTCGATATCTATAAAGGCTGCAAGAGCAGATGATTGTGTTAATAGTGCGTCTTCTATCGGCGAGATGACACTGTGGAGCGCTGATTCAGTTGATTTGCCTGCACAGTAGGCATGTTGTTGGTGGTGTAGAGGATTCTGCGCCAGTGCCCTGTCTCTGAGATCCCGATCGCACAGTCTCTCTAGGGTCTTAAGGAGAAAAGAAGTGAGGCTTATTGGCCTGTATGCTTTGGGCTGCGTGTAATCGCTCTTACCTGGTTTGGGTATAAATACCACTTTAACTTCTCTCCATTTTAGGGGAACATAGCGGTGCTCGAGGCATGCTCGGTGGATTCTAACTAGATGCGGAGCGATCGTGTTTTTGCACCATTGTAGAAGACCTGGAAAGATGCCATCTAAGCCTGCCGCTTTGAATGAAGAGAAGCTGTTAATTGCCCATATCATCTTTTCCAAGGTTACTATTCTATGGGCAGTGTTGGTGGCCTCAACGGTTGGATTGTTAAATCCCTGTTGATCGTCCTCTTCCCACGTACTGCATTCCGTGATGGAGCATTCTGGGAAGTGTGTATTTAGTAACAGCTCGCACATTTCATTGGAGGTGGTTGTGAAGCTGTTATCTGGTTTTTTCAAGGAGCCTAGGTTTCTGTTGGGTTCGCTGGACAGAATGTTTTTTACCCTGGCTGCCTGACTGTTGGTTTCGATGTTGGTACAGAAGGTTCTCCAGCATTCTCGTTTCCTTTCGCGGATACGTTTTTTGTACAGAGCTTGGGTTGTTTTGTAGACGTCCCAGTCTGTTGCCCTCCTTGTGTTTTTCGCTCTGTTAAACAGTTTGCGTAGTTTGCGTCGCAGCTTCTCGAGTTCATGTCCCCACCAGCCATTGCGGTTGGTGGCTTTCGTCGAGGGCGATGTTAGTGGACAGCTTTCATTAAATGCCTTTATTAACGTTTCCGTCAGGTTATTCACGTGCCTCTCTATGTCGGCTGGCTCCTTATAACTCATGGGGATATTGGTGAGAGCCGGACTACCAGATATCATATTGCTATATTTAGCGCGGTCTGTCCGTCTGGGGTTCCGCCATAGTTCTGGTTTTAGAGAGTCGACGTTTAGTTTATATCTTACCCATCTATGGTCGGAGCATGACAGGTCGCTCGACACATGCCAGTCGGAGATTTTGTCCGATACTCTTTCCGTAGCGAGTGTGATGTCTATTATAGTTTGGAATCTGGAGGTGACATTCTTCCAATTTATCGCCTTTTCGTCTCACCTCGCTGAGGCCTAGGATGTCCCACTTTATATCTTTGAGCGCTCTTTCTAATTCTATCAAGTTCTCGTCTGATCTTAGAGTGAGTACATTCAGTGTAGCGATGTTCAGAATTTCAGTTTTGCTTTGTGTTGGAGGGTATTGGTCAAATGTCCCACGGGGACCAGCCGGCTTGGGACCTTTTTGTTGTTGTTGTTTATTTTGTTGTTGTCTATTGTGTGTTGGTTTTTGAGTTGTTTTATTTAAGTGTTTCTTATCTGTTTGTTTTTGTTGTGCTATAGTTTGTTCCAGATTAATTGTTGAGGTAGGTGTTTTTTTCAGATG
The DNA here is from genome assembly GCA_905163555.1 of Notocelia uddmanniana. Taxonomy (NCBI): domain Eukaryota; kingdom Metazoa; phylum Arthropoda; class Insecta; order Lepidoptera; family Tortricidae; genus Notocelia; species Notocelia uddmanniana. The sequence continues at coordinate 1,063,424 of LR991063.1, read as the reverse complement.
TGGAGTATGCTCGCTCCCGCATAAGTTGGAATGCATCCATTTTCGGGAGTTTCTTGATAGTGGTGCTGTTGCTGTCCTTTGGGCTTGGTGTCTCGGAGTTTCTTTTCCTTTTCTCATTCTCCCGAAAGGGCTTTTTATTAGATTTGTGGTTCACCACAATATCCTTCGGGTAGTCTTGGGTGATATAGGTATTTTGGTTCATCTTCTTCTTATTTCTGAGTATTAAGATTTTCTTTTGCATAGTTGTTGTTGTTAATAGTATTGGTCTAGTCTTCCCACTATCCGTTTTTTTTCCCGAGACGCTGTGTCTTGCTTATTTCACTGTTTTCAAGGGGCACTCCTATTTCTCTTATGGTTTTTAATACAAGATCTATCAAGTCTTCCATTTTTTCGTCGTGATTTTCTGTAATTCCGTGTATAATAATGTTGTTTTTCCTTGCGTTTAAGTCCAAGGTACGGATTTTTCTGTTTAATTTCTCCACTTCTCCTTTGAGCTTATTGTTTTCTTCTATTATTGGTTTAATTTTCTCGTCTACTGTTCTTAATACCGCTACCGTAATGCTTTTGGTTATTTGGGTTGTTTGTTTTTGCATTTCTTCTTTCATTTTATCGAAAAGTAATGACATTTCCCCTGACAGTTGGGTAGCCATAGTGTTCGTAGAATGGAACGTATCGGGTTCGGATGACTAATCTTGAAATGGAGCGCACCCTCCTTTGTCGTTCAGTGTACGTTGTAGTCCAGCCGTCAATGTACTTCGAAGTTGCTTAGGCGTCAATGTTGCCGCCTTGATTGCTGTCTATGGCCTTGTTTGATTTGACAGCTGATTATAACCTCTAAAATACGTTGGGACGTAAAAATGGATAGATTTTCACTTCACAGGACTTGATGCGTATGTTCTTCTAGTACTTTCGATTTTATGGCACTTTTCGGATACGTATCGATGTTTTTAGCATGGAATCACTTGTAATTGCACTTGTTTTTGAGTTAAAGCACGGGAGCGATCAACAACACGTCTTTACTGTTTAGCACCGGAACCGGAACGCTAAATCATAACTCCATATGGACAGCATTGAAGGAGCAAGGAGTGGAACACAAATTAATAAGAATAATAAAAAACATTTACAGTAACAGCAAAGCCCACATACAATTGGAATCCAAAGGAAATGAAATAAAAATTATGAGAGGAGTCCGTCAAGGAGACCCATTATCTCCTAAACTTTTTTCGGCAGTACTAGAAAAAATCTTTAGGAATTTAAACTGGGAACACTGTGGTATTGTGCTGGATGGAGATCGCCTTTCACACCTACGATTTGCTGACGACCTAGTGATAATGAGCAATGAACCAGAAGAACTGCAAGGAATGTTGCAACAACTAACAGAAGAAAGCAAAAAAATAGGACTACTAATGAACACGGAAAAAACAAAAGTTATGACCAATAAACTAAGAGTTCCAATCAAGGTGGATCAAGGCATAATTGAGTATGTGGATGAATATCTCTATTTGGGGCAAATTATATCTCCAAACGATATAATGGACAAGGAGGTAGATAGAAGAATTGCGAACGCCTGGAAGCGATATTGGAGCTTAAAAGAAGTGATGAAGAACAAGAGCTTGTCCATGGCACCTAAGCGCAAACTTTTCGATACCTGCATCCTACCAGTACTTTCCTACGGTTGCCAAACATGGGCACTTACTAAAAAGCAGCTAAGCAAACTAAAGGTCTGCCAACACTCGATGGAGCGAAGCATGGTAGGGGTAAAAAGGAAGGACAAAAAACGACTGGATGATATTAGGAAAGAAACAAAAATAGAAGACATAACTGTAAAGATTAAGAAACTCAAATGGAAGTGGACGGGTCATATGATGAGAGGAAAGGACAAATGGAGTCGGGCTGCTACAATATGGTACCCCAGGGACAAAAAGAGAAAGAGAGGACGACAATATAAAAGATGGGTGGACGAAATTGTCCAAGTAGCTGGGAGAACCTGGACAAGACTCGCAACCGACCGGCACAAATGGAGAATGTTGGAGGAGGCCTTTGCCAAAAGGCAAACAGACTAAACAGCAACTGATCTACTATTACTCTTGTTTAACAAAATGTCTGAATAAAAAGGCTATTATTATTATTATTATTACCAACTGAAATTATAATTATATGTAGTGGCCCAACGTGATAAATAAAGAACAAAATATTCTGGAGTCTTCTCTTTCTTTTTAGCAAGCCTAAATCAATATTTATAGTACCCCTAAAATATGGCATGGCGTATCTGTTGTGTTTACCAAGATATGAACAATTTTTGGTCTGGGCGTTACTGACTTTACTAATAAGTTCTAAAATTAGGACACCGGGCCTTTCACGGAAGAAGCCTCATTGAAACTGGGCCGCACCGCAGGAGGTTAATACTGGCAGGCATCCTAAGCGGTGTATTGCCGTTTCTGCCGCCTTTTTAACTCCACAGGCACATTCTGGACAAGTCAAGTAGCCTTTTCCACCTCAGAAAGAGTTTTATTGAGCGGAGGCCACAAATGTAGGTAAATCGCTTGTGGGTCTAGGTACTCCTCTGAGACGGCTTAACCGATGTGCTACAAATTTAGCAAAATGACATCGAGACTAGTCTAGATAGCCTAGGCTTGAGTGTAATAACTCTGAAATCATAAAAAATGGACTAATCACGGAGGTCTAATTACCGAAAAAAAATGGACATTGTCAAAAATTAACGAGCGCGTTCGAATAGAATTGTCATACCTACCAACAACTACGCTTGCTCAACATTTGCAACCACAAGATTGTACAATATGCATAGAGTGAGGGTACTCTGCTATTATCATAATAGTTTCGTCTGAGAGAGATCGGATTCTCTATAATAATTAACTCTGCTGTGGTGTCATTTCATTTATTTTTTTGTCAGTTAATGTATTTGCCAATCAAGTGCTTTATCGATGTGATCATCATGATTCATGAGTTTTAAAACACGATGAACAAGCCGATGAAGATAAACTATTATCCCTTGGACGTTTAAGACGCAAGGAACTAAATCGCATGTATTTTGGCTACTACGATAAAGCACAAACTATTTCCAATGACGATGAAGTAGATAATTGGAGCCTAAATCTTGTTTCAACTGATTCGGTACGTGATATTACGTCGAAGCAACTTACTGCGACTTCCTCCAAGATCATTTCAGTGATGTCAGATACAGCTTCGAGTCCTGATTTAGCGATCCTGTCCTGACTTATCATTGGAGGTGGCTTCAATGATAAGTCACAAAGCTTAAACTTCACAAACGAAGATTCAGATGATTTCTCCATCATTTCCCCTGAGATCATTACAATACCGTTGTCAAACACAACTTTGAGTCCTGATATAATTGAGTCAATCAAATCAATTATAAGACAATTCCATTTAAGACACCTGGTGATTGCAAAGTAGGTAATTGAGAGTAAGAAATTTAGAGACAGATAAAATAACAAGTCATTTGAAGCAAAATCACGAGAAAAAGGGGATTTTAACCAATTCCATCTACATTTTCATTGAAGAAATCTCCAGGCAAAAGAAATGCATTTCAGCACATTGTAAAACAACTGCAATGATTGATGTTTAAAATGTACCTACAATGCCAGACTCAATGGGCGAAAAAAATGGCGCATAGGAACAGACATAGGAGGAAAGAGGATGAGACTGAAAAGCCACTTACCGATGATAAGACAATTCCATCTAAGACACCTGGTGATTGCAAAGTAACTGAGAGTAAGGTCAATTTAGAGACAGATAAAATATCAAAATATCATTTGAAGCAAAATCAGGAGGAAAAGGATATGTTAACCAATCCATCTACATCTTCATTATATTATTATTTTACATTTTGACATTATTGTATTTTGATTTTATTATTGTATTCTTTGTTAACATTTTTATTTTAATTTGAATTTTTATGTATATAATTATTGGCTACCAGTTGTTAATTTGTAGGATATTTTGATTATTATATTATTTAAATTTAAATTTCAAGGCTCATCTGGTTTAATGTACTTATATCTTGTGTGTTGCGTCCTGTATTTACTAGCAATAGTTTGGTAAGAGACTGTATCTACTAACACTATATGGGCAATGCCTGAATTAAATAATTTTATTATTATTATTATAGAAATCTCCAAGCAAAAGAAATGCATTTCAGCACATTATCCTGTTGCTAGTTATATCAACAATAGCCCACAAGTTCCCTTAATGCAAAATGTGCGTCCGAAAAAAACTGTCATCCATCCCAAAGCTCGTAACGAATACTCCAATGCAGAGTAAGAAGAAAATGTAAATCTCCCTCTCATACCTACAATGCCAGACTCAATGGGCAAAAAAATTGGCGCAATCACGACCCAGACCTGCTGTGATAAAACACACATAGGAGGAAAGAGGATGTCAATCATCCACCATCAAAAAAGCCAGAAGACAATTTTATTTGGGTGACCTATCAGTTCTTCAAACTGCTATCTCCGTTTGTTCTAAGAAGTCTGTTTTCTAGTCTTTGTTACACTTAATTGGATTCTTAATTAATTTTATATGATAAAAATGGTAATAATATGAAGCAATAAAATGAGTACACATCGTATATTATTTTTAATTTTATATTAACAAAAGAGCCTATATTGACCTGAATTCTCAGTTAAATTAATGATCATTTGATATTAACTACCTACCAGCAGTTATCTCAGCTAATTTCACTCTTTTCAAAGTGACACTTTATCTACTCTGTAACCTCACTTTTACTAAGAAAACACTATGGAAGATTGATGTGTATTGTGGGCAATGGGCTAGCAACCTGTCACTGCAATATCACATTTACTCAGTCTACAAACCTACAATTGCTAAAAGTGGCACTGAAATTAATGTTCGCGTGCTCTGCCTACACCTTTTGGGAATATAGGCGTGAGTTTATGTATGTATGTAGCACTATGGAGTCCGCTAAGCAGTCCATTACGGAGATGGCGGAGATCTGCAACATGAAGCTGGCAGAGTTCCAGGGCCAGAATGACAAGGCCGGCGGGGCTACCCACAGTGTCGTCTGTGGGTTAAGCTTTTGACTTTTGAGGCATTCCGAGCATTCATATTGAGAGCCGTAAAGGGCCTGCAGGCTCAGGTGAAGTTACTGCTGATAACACTCGGTGATGGAAGTCGGAATAAAAGCTGGAGAGTTGCAATCCGTGATAATTTTGAAATGTAGCCCGAGTAAGTACACTCGGAAACGCTGCAAGGAACATACAACAGCCAACGTCTCTAAATCATAAGATGTGAAATGTTGCTCTTCGGGAGAGGTTTGGCGACTATAGTATGCTACTGCTTTAAACGGAGAATCAGAATTTTCCTTTTGGAGCAGTATACCGCCTAAGCCAAGTGTACTTGCGTCCGTGTGTACCTGCGTTTCAGAGGTCGGATTGTAAAACACAAGAACAGGCCGCTCAACCAGCACTTTACGCAAAGTATTGAAAGCCGTTTCTTCGTTCTCACCCCATTTCCATTTCGAGTCCTTTTTTAGTAGTTGTGTAAGAGGCCTGGCAATAGAAGAGAAACCCTGTACAAATCTTCTGAAAAAACTTGCAAGACCTATAAATTGCCTGACATTGTGTTGGTCTTGCGGTCTTGGGAAGTTTTTAACTGCGTCAATTTTTCTACTACCGGGTTTCACACCTGCTGCGGAAATATCAAAGCCCAGGTACTCGATATTTTTTCGAAAGAAATGACATTTAGATAGTTTAAGGGTTAAACCCGCCTCTTTGAACAAAGTCAATATATGCCTCAGATCATCTAACCCTGTTTCTACATCTATTGATGGAATTACAATGTCGTCCATGTAAGCAAACGCATTTTTAAATCTGGAGTGGCCAAGTATTTTATTGATGGTGCGTTGAAAGTTTGACGGAGCATTTGCGAGCCCGAACGGCATACGATTGAATTCGTAGTGACCGTCCGGGGTCACAAATGCGGTCAGTGGTTTGGATTTTTCTGACATTGGGATCTGGTAATAACCGGATTGTAAAATATCGAAATCCAGCCAAATTATCTATCTGGTCCTCAATCCGTGGCATTGGATAATGTTCCTTGATTGTGTTTTTGTTAAGTTTCCTATAATCTACACACATTCGAGTTTCGCCAGTCTTTTTCTTAACTAAAACTATAGGTGATGCAAACTCTGAGCATGACTCCCTAACTATACCACACTTTTCTAAATCATCAATAATTTTTCTTACAGTTTCCCTTTCCATGTGAGACAGTCGGTAAGGCCGATAAACGACTGGGGTGGAGTCCTTCAACCGAATCTCCATTTCGGACACGTTGGTGCATCCAATTTCACTCGTATTAAATGCAAAACATTGCCTAAAATTATTTAGAAGTGATGTTAATTTTGTAAGATTATTGTTACCAAAGTCATCATCAACCAATAGGTCTTTGAAGTGAATAACCGTTCCATCAGGATTAACGTCGCACATCTCTGTTAGATTAACATTAATTATATCAACGGGAGAGGAACGTACTAGCAACGTGTCTCTCGGTATTACAAACTGCCTACATGGAAAGCCTCTCATGGTGATTTGCCCTTGACCGTCTTCAATTCGACAAAAATCACGAAATATTTCGTATTCTTTACGCGGTTCCTGTCTCAACTGTTGCTCAATCATCAAGTCACCGGAAAATTTTGGCAAAGTGTAAACTTTTACAGTGCATACCCCGTTAATTTTAGTATCTGCTTTTGTATAAACCAAAACTTTATTAATTTTTACACTATTATCAGTAATCCGCAATGTATCTTTGGTTTTCACGACTGTGATATGACTCTGTTCCGTGAACGTTTGTCCTACTAGCAAAGAAACCGACAAAAATTCATCTGGCACTATTATAATAGGAACTTTGGCACAAACACCGTCAATAGATATCTCTGCTAAACATTTACCTAGAGGTGTCACAATCGCGTTACCAAAACCTCTAAGGAGGGGAAGGTCATCAGAGCTCAAGGTCAAAAATTTATTTGCATCAGAAGCCCGCATCATAGTACATTGGCTACCAAAATCAATGAAACAAGGGAAATCTCTTTTATTAACTAAAGCTGTTTTATAATACTTAGTATCGTCTTTGTCAATACCAACCATTTTAACAGATTTCTCTTCTTTATTAGCTATTGGTTTATTATTCGAATTTCTAATAAAACAGTGTTAAAGCAAACTTCACATTTCTTTTGCGGTTGTTTGCATCTGAAACTTGGATGACCTTCCTCTCCGCAATTATAACATTTTAGCGTCTTGCCATCTCTATTAGCTCTATTATATGGTTTTGATCTAGATGTTTGATCAGGAGCAGATGGCTTTTGAAAAGGCCTCTCAAATCTTTTGATTGATTTGACACTTCGTAAATAGACTAACAATTTATCTGGATCGGTAAATTGTGCCGCTTCTGCTCCTGTTCGAACCGACCGATCATCAATGCCTAGTAAGATGCAATCGACAGCATCCTTTCCAGATAACCTACACCTATGTAATAGAATCATTTTTTCATAAAAATAATGTTCAAGTGAATCGCCGAATTTGACTCGTAGGTTTAACATTTCTGTCAGTAAAATACCATAATTCTCGGTACTTGGAAACGCTGTTTTCAATTTAACCTGCCATTCCTCCCATGAATATTTCATAGTAGGCAATGACTGATACCATCGCTGTGCTACACCACTCAGTTTAGGCAATGCATAATGAAGGATCTCAGGTTCCGACCAGTTATAAATAGTAGCACATTCGTTAACTTTGGTGAGCCACATATCAATAGTTTGACTACTCTTGCCTGGATCAAACTCCGGAACAGCACTGGTAGCAACAGGGTATCTAATAGATGGTCTTGTACCATCACGTTCAGATTTAATGACCTTCATCAGCTCTTTGAAAACATCTGTTACACTCTGAGGCACCGCGTGCTCTCCAGGGCTATTTACATTTATGTTATTAATATTTACATCATTATTTTCTGGTCCATGTGTTGACAACAGATCCACACCAGGGATACCTACGTTGTTAGAATTACCAATATCATTAAATTGACCACTAGGAAGTCTTACATTCGGCACCCTAGTATGCGATCTGTTGCCATCACGACTCCGCGATCTGTAAGACATATGAGGACTACGAGATCGGGTCTTTTCAAAATCTACCCGTACTTTTCAAAATCAAGCAATCTATCGTTAAATTGATCTACAAAAATGGTTCTGTGGTCAGATCTTGGTTGGATATAAAACAATTGCAATTGATTTGGTACTTAATTCAGACACAAATAAAAAGGCACCAATGACTGCTAGTATCAAAAACAACATCTTTGCTAAATGTAGTTAGAACGATAACAGTTTTCTTTTTTCACTTTTTACGAATTCGAATTACTAGAACACTTAATATAAAACAACATTTGACATAAACCAAGCCCTTAAATAAACAGGATAAAAGTAATTACCTTAAATGTTGGCGTGTTACATCCCACAATTCTGAAGCTGATAACACTCGGTGATGGAAGTCGGAATAAAAGCTGGAGACGTTTCAATGATAATAATTTATTGGATATCACTTTACACTGGTACCACCTTTTAACTTTAAAAGCACAATAACAGACGTCTTACGCCTAGTGAACCCAATCGCAGAATGACCCAGATTCACGTGATTCGAACTATTTTATACTTTCCGTCAGAGGAAAGTCATATTGTTGAGGGTAAATTAGAAAAGGGTAAAAAGTGAATACCTTCATCAATTTAATATAAATTACTTAGATCATTCTGCAATTACGAAACCTTATTATAATCAACGGATAATATACCCACAAATGTAATTAGTTATAATACGAAAGTTAACACTAGGTCAGCAGGTAGACAGCCTGGAGATGAGATCTCGACGCAAGATCCTCATGTTCCATGGTGTGCCTGAATCTGGTGGAGACGAGTCCACTGCATGTATTGTGAATTTGCTTGTCTCATCTTAAGAGCCACCTCACTGCTGATGACATATCTCGGAGTCATCGTATGGGCCGACCTCGCTGCAATCAAACCACATGCATTCTAGTCAAATTTCGTGATTTGTCAGATCGCAATGCTGTCTGACCTCGATCGGATCCAAGACGCGCCGTCATCTGAACCCGGGGCTGCAGGTACTGAAGGTGCGACAGGGCCGTCTGCTAGTCAGCTGACCAAGAAAGTAAAGCCCCCAAAAAGGCAGGCAGCAAACAAGTCGCGTGCTTCATAGCTTGGTATGAATTTTTGTATGTACTGTGTTGTTGTACTATCTTTGTATCTATAATATTTTCTTCTTCCATTTGGCGTGTTATATCTGTTGCGCACTTTAGTTTTACCCTGGACTGGAAACTACAAAACTTAGGACACAATTTAACAAAAGATAAATTTGCCCCTGTCCTTAAAACAGCGTTGCAATCGCTCACTGATGATTCCATTGAGAATGGTTTTCGCGCTGGCGGTTTGTATCCTTTTGGCCCAGACTACATCGATCTAACTAAAATAAAATCTCGACAAAACCCGCAAGTTGCAGCAGAACAGGCACTCTTTGTTAATTTCTTGGAAAAGGAAATAGTGGCAAAATTGGGGACAGAAAGTTGCAGTTTTTCAATGAACTCTTTTATAAAGGTCGAGATGAATTAAATTCTCGGTTAAATGAGGAAGACACGTGGCTGTATATAATATGGGCTAGCAATAAACAGAGAGTTCAACGTACAGCTCATGTTGTTGAACGATCAGTACAAGTTGAAATTAACTTGATTCAAGAAGAAGATGGTTCCAATCTAGTGGAAAATTGTGATAACAATGGTGCAAATTCAGGTCCTTTAAATGAAACCAGAACATCTAATAATTCTACATCGAATATACTGACAAACCTAACTAGTGGACAAGAATCAAAAGTAACAACAAATAACACCTCAATTATTGATAAGCCGAGTTGTTCTAACATAACAGATTCAGTTACAATACCTTCGACATCTTGCTCTTCAACTTCAGCTACGACAGAATCCACAACTGTAAAAGAGACGACCAGACCCGAACCAAAAGAAAACTTTAATGACGTGTTAATTGTTAATGAGCAAAGTTCTTCCAACCAATTAGTAAATCCACTTCAGACAGCTGCCAATGCCTGCACTTCAACATTTACCCTCAATAAGAATTCTGTAGTAGAAATAATATCTTCAAAAGAGACGATCACACTTGAATCCAAAGAAAAGTCTAATGAAGCTTTGATAATTAATCAGCCAAGTTCATCGAAGCAAGCAAGAGGTTTACTTCAGATATCTTCAACTTCTTCAATGTGTGTAATGTGTGTATAAGTGCTGCAGAAAAAACACCTTTAAAAGAGATGATAAGCACTAATACATCAAAAACCTTTGCAAATAAAGTGGGAAATACACATATTCCATCGCCATTTAAACGAAATTTATTTTGGCCCGGAGAAGATAAAGATAAAAAAGGAAAAAAAAGAAAATTAAGAGAAAAAATTCCTTCTGCCATCACAAGTAAAATGTGGAGGGATTATCATGAAGTGAAAGAGAACCAAAAAAGAGAAGCAGCAAAACTAAAAGAAATTAAAGCCCAAGAAAGAGTAGAGAAAAGACAGTTAAAACAGAGAGAAATGGAAAACAAAAAGCAAAATAGAATAAAAGATAAAGAACATAAGAAGAAAAAACGAAATACAACACCAAAACCGAATCCAAATGATACATCGTCGGACAATACAGACACCGAGGTAAACTATGCAGAAAGTGAAGATAGCTACAACATGGAAATCGAACAAGAACTAACAGACGAAGATATACCATTGAGCAAATATTCTAAGCCAGCAAAAACATATTCTAGTGGAGATTATGTTATAATCCAATACGAAGGCGAATTTTTCCCAGGCGAAATAAAAAATGTTGATAATAACAAATTTGAAATTAGCACCATGACCTTTTCTGTGGGTAACACGTTCAAATGGCCGGAAAAAGAAGATAAAATCTGGTACCAAAAGTCTGACATAGTCAAAGCAATTTCAAAACAAACGCTATGCAATAAAAGAGGTTTTTATACGATACCAGAAATGAAAGAATATCTGCCTTTCACAATGTAAGGTATTAAGTATTTAATTTAATGTTCTTCAGAAAACATTTAACTTTCTTTGTTTTATAGATTTTTAAGCCAAACAACTATTAATTAAATGGTAGACTAAAGCGAGTCTGTGATCAAAACCTGCCATAAATTTATTATTAAATAATAAATAGGTACCTACTTAATAATATTGTAATTCCAAGTGGAAATATCATAAGAAGTATGTTAATTTTATATGCCACTGAGAAGATCTCATTAAGTTTTGTTGATTAGTATTAAGCAAGTAGATGAAACTTAGTATTAGTAACCTACTTAAGTAACAAAAATGTGATTAAAAGTTGACATAATAAATAAGAAAAAACTATTTTATAATATAGAGGATTTAAAAAATTAAAACATTAACACCATAGCGTTAAGATTATTAGTTACGTAAGTACCACAATTACCAAAGCATTACATGCCAACATGTCCTTGTTTTTATTTAGCGAAATTAAAATGATTAAAAGACTGAGTAAGACTTTTATTTGGGAATGGTGTTCGAAGTTAGGTCGATATTTGGATGACGATAAATAGGATATGTTGATTACTAGATCACGATTATTGTAACATGTCGATTACTGGGTGTCGATATATAGAATTTTGCAGTCGATAACTAGGCTAAAAAGAGCCTAAATCTATCTCGTCTTATTTCCTAAGTTATTAGTATTACACTTCTTTTTACTGTAAAATAATATAGAATGAAGCCTAAAATTTCACTCAGTGCATTAAAGAACCATGTATCATCATAAAGAATCCAGATATTTAAAAATTTGCTCGAATCTCGACGTTAAAGAGTCGATAATTGGGTGTTTTACCTTATGTATATCAATTGCAACATCAAGCAATTTGCTAGTATTAATAGTACACGCTAGCGGCACAATATTAATTCAAGGCCTTTAAAAACAGCTTTACTAGCAAAAAGTGCTTTCGGCATGGCACCGAAATTGTACAATAAATTACCGGAATTTATAAGAGAAACTGACATGCCCCAATTTAAATCAAAACGATTCAAATTCTTAGCAGATAAAGGTTTTTATTCAGGGAATGAGTACTTAAACTGTAATTAGCAAAGTATAATTTATAATATAAATAAGACTATCTATATATGTATAACGAAGTAATGCATGCTGCTTGCAAATTTGTATGCCTAATGGCCAAACATAGTTGTTGGCAATACGCCCCTAGCGGGCATTGCAGGTTTTGTATTGTCTGTGGTAAGCGAGCCAATACTATGGTCGCGATGTCATAAAATAAAATCATTTAATTAAAATAGTGTTTTATTACAAATTATTTCTATTATTTCTCCTATACATTAATGATTTATCGAAGGTGACAACACAAAAAACAATAATGTACGCTGATGATACAACTCTTGTAGTAAAATGTAATAATAAATCAAATTTCGAACATGACATAAATAATTCATTACAAGACATAATTAATTGGATGTATGTTAATGACCTTCATATAAATATAATCAAAACTAAATTAATACAATTTTCATCATATAATGCAAATAGTGTACCATTAAATATTAACTATAATAATAATGCAGTAGATGAGGTCAACTCGTTTAATTTTCTCGGAATCACAGTTGATAAACACCTAAATTGGAAGGCACACATTGACAAAATCTGCAACAGACTAGGCCGTTTTGTATTTGCACTTAAAAGGCTGAGAGATACTGTGTTAGTTGAAGCAGCTTTGACCGCTTATCATGGATACGTATCATCTGTCCTTGGTTATGGATTGATATTGTGGGGAAACGCAGTGGAAGTGGACAGAGTCTTTAAGATACAAAAAAAGTGTGTCAGGGTCATTTGTGGTTCGTGGTGGGATGAGAGTTGCGTACCTCTTTTTAAGAAACTTAAAATCCTTTCTTTGCCTTGTTGATATTTAAGAGAGGTATGTAATTTTGTCAGATCACATCACTCGTACTTTAAAACACGTGGTGAAGTTCTTGACAGGCAAACCAGGGTAAAAATTATGAACCTTCTATATCACCCTCGAAGTCACAAGATGATCTACAGGAGAAACGTATTCAATATGTGCATTGTTATTTATAATCATCTCCCGGAGGAAGTAAAGCTGCTAGAGGGAAACGCCTTTAAACGCAGTCTAACAAACTGGCTTTTAGATCGTTGTTTTTACAGCGTAAAGGCGTATCTCGAACACTGAGATTATTACAATTAGTAGTATTTATTTATATAATTGTAATTGTATTAGATTTAATGAATTTATTGTGCCTCTTTGACTTTGATATGCCTAATAATAGTAAACTTTTTCTAGTATTTAAATTTAACATTTTATATTGATTTTAACTTATTTTTTACTCTTTTGACATTTTAATTTACTACTGTATATTTGCACGCTTGCATGCGAGCTAGATACAAGAAACATAATGTACTGTAACATCCATAGCTATACTGTGTCTATGCAAATAAATAATTTCTGATTTCTGATTTCTGATTTCAAAAACAAGTACTATTAAAACATGGTGGCAGCGTGAAAAAGAACCCAATGGAAGCACAATTAGCAGAACTCGTGCGGCAACAAGGTGAAATGATAAGGCTGATGCAACAACAAATTACCTCAATGGCATCATGTGCATCGCCATCTTCGCCGGTAGTAAATGTTCCGTGGCCGGCGCCTTTAAACATTAACCTCGATCCGGAAGAAGCGTATCGCATCTTCAAAGCCGGTTGGGAAAATTATACGCGAGCGGCACAAATTGACAACTGGCCAACAGATCAAGAGCCACGAAAACTGAGCATCTTATTAACTGCGATTGGTACGGACGCATTAAAAAAATACAATAATTTTTTAGAAAATCCTGCCTCGTGTGATCAATTGCTCTTGGAAATTAAATCTAAGCTAGTGCCATTAAAAATGTAATCTATAATAGATTCGTATTTAATTCGAAAACTCAAAGCCAGGGAGAGGGCTTCGAATCTTTCTTCAGCGCCATTTCAACCTTGATAGAAGAATGTGACTACAAGGAAAAGGATGAGATGTTGCGCGATAGAATTGTTATGGGAATTTATGATTCAAACTTAAAAAAAGAAATGTTAAAAAAATAGAAGTTGACACTTACTCAAGCAAAGAACATGTGCAAGGCTGCAGAGGCTATGGATATACAGATGAAGACTATGACTGAGTGTCAGAAAAATGTACCAGAAGGGTTTAATATACAAAAAGTGGAAGAAAAAATGCAAATTCTGTGGCAATTTCCATATATTCAAAAAAGGAGTTTGTCCTGCATGGGGAAAAACATGCACAAACTGTGAAGGGAAAAATCACACTGCAAGTGTCTGCAAGAAAAAGAAGATTGAAGAAATATATGAAGAAACAAGTGAAGTTAAATCTGAGCCTATGATAAGAAAATTAATAGACCATAAGAACAAAAATCTTGCGGAGTGTAATTTACAATATTACCAAAATAATCAGTGGAAAGACATTAATTGTCTCTTGGACACAGCGGCTGATGATTGTTTGATAGGCCTAAAAAATGTGCAGCAAATGTTTGATGTGGATTTCATACAAAATAAGATGAGACCTTCAAATAAAAAACTATACAGTTTTGGTGCGCACAGCATCAATATACATGGGGAGCTGGACATTACATTTAAAGTAATAATTCCAAACAAACCCACTAAAAAGTATAAAATTACTTTCCAAGTTGTTGATGTTGCACACATTCCTTTACTTTCTTGTCAGGCATGTACATCAATGGGCTTGGTTCGATTCTGTAAAACTGTTAGGTATGAGTCCAATGACACTAAGCATATACTAGAAAAATATAGTTCAGTATTCAATGGACTAGGAAGGTTTTCAGGTGAAATTGAATTGGAAATTGATGATAAGGTGCCTCCCGTGATACAGAAACCTCGCCGAATTCCAGTTGCTCTACGGGATCCCTTAAAAGATGAATTGAAAAGACTGGAAGAACTGGGAATCATTGAAAAAGAGGAACATCACACGGAATGGGTAAGTAACATACTTATTGTCAAAAAGAATGAAAATTTCAGAATTTGTTTGGATCCTATTCCACTAAACAAAGCCATTAAGAGACCTAACTACCAGTACACTACAGTTGATGAAATTTTACCAGAATTAGGAAAAGCCAAGATCTTTTCAACCTTTGATGTTAAAAAAGGCTTTTGGCACCTAAATCTGACACCTGAAAGTAGTAAGTTGACAACATTTTGGACACCGTTTGGTAAGTACCGTTGGAGAGTTCTACCTTTTGGGATATCATCGTCTCCGGACTACTTTCAAATGAAGATGGCTGAAACAATACAGGGTCTGTCTGGAGTCGAGATACTTGTTGATGACATCTTGGTGTATGGTATAGGGGATTCTATTGAGGAGGCCATCAATGACCATAACATTAAACTAGAAAATCTGTTCCTAAGACTAGTGAAACACAACTGCAAACTCAATAAAGACAAAATGAAGTTATTGCAAACTTCTGTTAAATATTATGGCCATATATTTAAGCCTAAAATAGAAGCCATTCTAGAATTTTGTAAATCCTTCATTTCCTTAATAACTGAAACAGGTACACTAAAATATTTTGATAAGAATGTACCATTGACCATTGAATGTGATTCCAGCAGTGCAGCCCTGGGAGCAGCAGTATTTCAAGAAGGACGTCCAGTGGGATATGCATCCAGGACCCTTACAGCAGCTGAATGCAGATATGCCCAAATTGAAAAAGAGCTATTGGCTATATTGTTTGCATGCACTCGTTTTGAGCAGCTCATAGTGGGGAATAAGAAAACAATAATCAAGACTGATCACAAACCCTTGTAAAATATATTTAAGAAGCCATTACTACATGCACCTAAACGACTGCAGTCAATGCTCTTGTTACTTCAGAGATATCAGCTGAAATCACAATTCGTGTCAGGTAAAGATAATATTCTGGCAGATGCCTTGTCTAGATTTTACACAGAATGTGAAGATATTGAAGGATCAAAAGAAAAGAAAATATTTGCCATAATAAAGAACATAGATCCCATGAAAGATGTACCTATAGCGGATTCCTGTATTGAAGAAATAAAAAATACTCTTGCATAGATGAAAATTACATAACTTTGATAGAGTATGTATTGAATGGTTGGCCCACTAAAACAAGAGACATACCAGATGCTCTAAAATACTATTACAGTTTCAAGGATGAATTGCCAGTATATGATAATCTCATTTTGAAACGTCAAGCTATAATAATTCCTGAGAAAATGCGCCCACAGATACTTACTAAATTACATAGGGCTCACTCTGGAATAGATAATACTCTGAAATTAGCCAGAGACGCAGTATTTTGGCCTTCAATGTCTGCAGACATTAAAGATATGTAAATTTCTTGTCCTATTTGTGTTAAATATTTACCAGCACAGCAAAAACTACCAATGCAAAGTCATGCAATCCCAGAGTATCCATTTCATCTGGTATCTATGGATGTGTTTTTTATGTTAGACAATGGCAAACAAAATAAATACCTAATCACTGTAGACCACTACTCAGATTATTTTGAATTAGATAAACTAAAAGATCTGTCTGCTAAGTCAGTAATAGAGACATGTAAAAGAAACTTTGCACGTCATGGAATTCCGGAAATAGTTTATACAGATAATGGCACTAATTTTGTTTGTCAGGAGTTTGCCAAATTTGCCGTCAACTGGAAATTTAAACATGTCACATCATCACCTAATCACCCCCAAGGAAATGGAAAGGCAGAAGCTACAGTAAAGATTGCTAAAAAATTGTTATTAAAGTCAAATGAAGGGGGAGAAGATATATGGTTAAGTTTACTGTGTCTGCGTAACACACCGAACAAATTGAATACCAGCCCTGTGCAACGCTTATATTCAAGACGTACTCGTGGGACTTTACCAATATTACCGGAACTTCTTAAACCTGCAATAATACATAATGTCAGGGAAGATATAATAAAAAATAGAGAAAGAGTTAAATGTCAATATGATAAAACAGCCAGAAAAGATACGACATTGCAGATTGGACAACCAGTGGTGGTGCAGTTGCAGCCTTCTGTAAACAAACACTGGACACCAGGCTCCATACAAGATGTGTTGTCTGACAGGTCTTACTTAGTCAAGGTAAATGATTCACTTTATAGAAGGGACTTAGTAAACATTCGACCTTATGTATCACATAATAAGGGTCATATAATGTATTATAAGGGTGATATACCACCACAATATGCTTTGTCAAAACCGGCACCAGCACTATCATTAGATACATCAAATTTGCAATCTCCAAATAAAGAGAGATCACCTTCTATTTATAATGATACTGAAGGAACTCCTAATAATTTAACATCAAATGTAATGGACAACTCAAGCCCGAATCAAACATTTGCTCACATCTCTCCTAGTGCAATTGAAAGTGATATTGATGAGTCATATCATAGTCCAAGTACACCATCAAACACAAATTTGTTAAGACCTAGAAGGGAGATAAGAAAACCTCGTTACTTAATTGATTATTATTGTGAAGAATAGAGATAAGTTAAATTCTACTATACTTATTGATTTTGTGGTAGTATTTTAAATGATGATTATATACTAAGTTTTGTTATTATAAGAAAAGAGAACGTGTTGGCAATTGGCTATGTGCGAAGTAGGTGGTGGGGGTAAACTAAGCGATCGCAGCGCACACCATGGCAGAAATGTGCAATTTCCGGGGACTTATATGTCAAATTTACTTCGGACGTTTCCTATTGGTTTCCTACGATTCGTTTCGTTTGTATTTATTTATTTATTTTCTTATTTATTTCAGTCAAATTTCCAGTAAGGGGTCTTTCTCGCTTACTAAAATAAATAAAATATTCATGTGTCATTATTTGACATCTCTGAGTTTGACATTGCCCCGGGACCCGTGACGTTTGACGTTTCTGACGTGCACATAGCCAATACGCCCCTAGCGGGCATTGCAGGTTTTGTATTGTCTGTGGTAAGCGAGCCAATACTATGGTCGCGATGTCATAAAATAAAATCATTTAATTAAAATAGTGGATTATTACAAAAACAAGTACTATTAAAACAATAGTGATACACATATTACCATTGTACCATCTTTGTTACCTATGTTTTACAAATAAACATTACTTTACTTTAAAAGTTTTCACAATACTTAAACATTCAGAATTTGAAGACGACGAGGAAGATCCTTTTGCAGGAGATGACATTAAAGATGAGTACACCCCAGGTACGAACGAGGCCAGTGAAAGAAACTATGGAACCACTACTAGCAAAGAATCAGAGCCTACGAGTTAACCACCAATTTAACAACGTGATTGAGGACGATGTGGCTCCTAATATTAATTTTATGGTAGTTTGCGAGGCGTCTATGTTAAGTATAAATTTATTAAAATTTGGGTTTTATTTATTTTTATAAGTACAAAGGTTTCTTTACCTTTTGGAACTGAGATGTCAAGAATAGTCTTTCGTTGCTTTTTTTGTAACATTAAGTGTTTCAATTCCCATTTTCTATAAGATTTCTAATATTTCTATGCTTGTATATTAAAGAATTTAGTTATGTTAACTATTGTTACATTGAACATACTTATTTTTTTTTTATTTGTTGTAAAATTAAGTGTCATAATTTTCATTCGCAGTAGGTTTTCTAAATTCTGTCAAGAAAAAAAACTAATGTATCCTTACTGTTTGTGTTACGACATTGACATAATTATTTACTTGATATTTTGCAATTTAGGTGTTTGAATTTCTGATTTCATATGGGAATTTTAAACTTCGTACGTTTCTTACGCCAAATATGTTAACTGTAATGACATTGATAGTATTATTTCATTTAATTTGATATTTTTTTTAATTTCTGTGTATAAATTCTAATTTTTATGGGATTTGTAAGACTATACCAACTGAAATTATAATTATATGTAGTGGCCCAACGTGATAAATAAAGAACAAAATATTCTGGAGTCTTCTCTTTCTTTTTAGCAAGCCTAAATCAATATTTATAGTACCCCTAAAATATGGCATGGCGTATCTGTTGTGTTTACCAAGATATGAACAATTTTTGGTCTGGGCGTTACTGATTTTACTAATTAGTTCTAAAATTAGGACACCGGGCCTTTCTCGGAAGAAGCCTCATTGAAACTGGGCCGCACCGCAGGAGGTTAATACTGGCAGGCATCTTAAGCGGTGTATTGCCGTTTCTGCCGCCTTTTAACTTCACAGGCACATTCTGGACAAGTCAAGTAGCCTTTTCCACCTCAGAAAGAGTTTTATTGAGCGGAGGCCACAAATGTAGGTAAATCGCTTGTGGGTCTAGGTACTCCTCTGAGACGGCTTAACCGATGAGCTACAAATTTAGCAAAATGACAAAGAGACTATCATACAAAATTAGTGGGGCTGAAAGTGACTATCAAATGTTTTCCTATTATCGAGCACATATAAAGCAAAAACTTACAGCTTCATTTGAGAAATACCAGGAACGTTTGCAAGAACAATTTAAGCATGCTCCGGCATCTTTCTGGGGTTTCGTTAGATCTCAGCGTTCCAGTCGCAACACGTGTAAAATGTCTAAGGATGGTCAAACTTTAAAACAGGAGGAATGTGCTCAGGAACTCGCAAAATATTTTCGGTCCGTGTACACTGAAATCGAGCCTCGTCTCGATGCGGACCTAGCGGCGGCGGCTGCGGCGGCGGCAAGCGGCGCGGGAGGGGGTGCGCGCGTGCACGTGGCGCGCCTGCAGTTGCAGGACGTGTGCGCCGCGCTACGGCGTCTCAAGCCCAAGCACTCCGCCGGCCCCGACGGCATTCCATCATACATAGTTAAAGACTGCCGAGGTTGGCTCGCGGAGCCACTCTTACATATTTTTAACTTGTGCCTCGATAAAAGTGTCTATCCCGAATGCTGGAAGACGACACGAGTTACGCCCGTTCCGAAGGGAGGTTGCGGAACAGATGTGAGCGGTTTCCGACCGGTAGCGGTTTTGTCAACGTTTGCAAAAGTGTTCGAATCGGCGATGCACGCCGCTATACTTCCTCAGGTGAGCGCGAGACTGAGCGATACCCAACATGGGTTCCGACCGGGCCGCAGCACGGAGAGCAATCTGTTGTGCTTTATGAATTACGCGGCCCTGGAGGTGGACCGACTGGGTGGGCAAGTCGATGTCGCGTACCTCGACTTTAGGAAGGCGTTCGATACTGTCGATAACGACATATTATTGGCAAAACTAGCTGCCATTGGCTTCACACCAAGACTCCTCAAGTTGTATGCAGACTACCTTAAGGATCGAAAGCAATATGTCGATTACAGAGGCTATGTTTCAGACTGTTATCGAACGCTTTCGGGAGTAAGCCAGGGCAGCAACTTGGGGCCTTTAAATTTTACTATCATGATCAACGATCTCCCAGACGTAGTTGAACATGCTGCTTGCCTTCTATTCGCAGATGACCTAAAGCTGTTTTTGAAAGTTGACACTATTAGTGATTGTGAACGGTTGCAAAGCGACATTGATAGGGTTGTGGATTGGAGTCACAAAAATAAATTATATTTCAATTTATCGAAATGCAGTGTAATGACATGTAGTAAAGCCCTGTCTCCCTTGAGCCACAATTACAATGTGGCTGGGCAGCCGGTCACGAGGGTATCGGCTGTACGGGATCTGGGGCTGCACGTAGAGTCTGACCTATCCTTCCGGAAGCATATAATAGTCACATGCAAAAAAGCTTTTAGAAACTTAGGGTTCATATTGCGCCAAACAAAGAGTTTTCATAACACCGCGGCAGTAAGGGCTTTGTATAATGCGCTAGTTAGGAGTAGGATGGAAAGCGGCGGAATTATATGGAACTCGCACGAGAAAAAATATACCGATATGGTGGAGAAAATACAAAACAAATTTATCAGATATTTGTATTTCAAAGAATATGGGATATATCCTTTTTACCCCCTGATGTATCCTACACTTTTTGTACTCGGTATGGTGGGGTACACAAAATTAGAGGTAAGAAGGAACGTAGCGTTGGCCTCTTATGTATTTAAAGTGTTACGGGGTAAATTACATAACCCTACCGTGCTAGAGTCGCTGGGGCTGGCGGTGCCGCGCGGGCCGCGGCGGCGCGCGCCGCGCCTGCTCGCGCGCCCGACCGCACGTACCAACTTGCTCGCTAACGCGCCACTTGTCAGAGCCATAAAAATGCTGAACGCGACTTCAACTAAAATTGATTTATTCAATTGTTCGCTGGCTGAATTCACAGAGGTCATATATAGAATACTATGCTTTTTTAGTTAATATAAATAGAAAAAAAATGATTTTTTTTTACTAGGTATATGTGTAATTGGGTGGTTTATGTAATTATTTCCTATTGATTTTTATATTTGTTTCTTAGCGTTGTAATATGTATCACGTGTTGGATTAGTCTGTAAGTGATATGTATATTAATTAATTAAATAAATAAATAAATAAAAATAAATAGCCTAGATAGCCTAGACTTGAGTGTAATAACTCTGAAATCATAAAAAATGGACTAATCACGAAGGTCTAATTACCGAAAAAAAATGGACATTGACAAAAATTAACGAGCGCGTTCGAATAGAATTGTCAATATGCATAGATTGTACAATATGCATAGAGTGAGGGTACTCTGCTATTATCATAATAGTTTCGTCTGAGAGAGATCGGATTCTCTATAATAATTAACTCTGCTGTGGTGTCATTTCATTTCTTTTTTGTTAGTTAATGTATTTGCCAATCAAGTGCCTTAGCGATGTGATCATCATGATTCATGAGTTTTAAAACACGATGAACAAGCCGGTGAAGATAAACTATTCTCCCTTGGACGTTTAAGGCGCAAGGAACTAAAACGCATGTATTTTGGCTACTACGATAAACCACTAACTATTTCCAATGACGATGAAGTAGATAATTGGAGCCTAAATCTTGTTTCAACTGATTCGGTACGTGATATTACGTCGAAGCAAGACTGCGACTTCCTCCGAGATCATTTCAGTAATGTCAGATACAGCTTCGAGTCCTGATTTAGCGATCCTGTCACAAAGCTTAAACTTCACAAACGAAGATTCAGATGATTTCTCCATCATTTCCCCTGAGATCATTACAATACCGTTGTCAGACACAGCTTTGAGTCCTGGTGATACAATCCAGTCCACCAGTGATAGTGACATTTTAAATGTAGCAAAAATTATCGAAGACTTATATGATACACTTTCCCCGAGATCATTTCAATACTATCTGCCAACAGGGATGATAAATCATCAGACAGCTTCGAATTAGAAAAAGTGGTAAAAAATTCATGTGTTACCTACCTCCATCAAGTACTTGATAGAACTCTGAGTTGACGGATTTCATTTTGCAAAAGCCACTTACCAATGATAAGACAATTCCATTTAAGACACCTGGTGATTGCAAAGTAGGTAATTGAGAGTAAGAAATTTAGAGACAGATAAAATAACAAGTCATTTGAAGCAAAATCACGAGGAAAAGGGGATTTTAACCAATTCCATCTACATTTTCATTGAAGAAATCTCCAGGCAAAAGAAATGCATTTCAGCACATTGTAAAACAACTGCAATGATTGATGTTTAAAATGTACCTACAGTGCCAGACTCAATGGGCGAAAAAAAATGGCGCATAGGAACAGACATAGGAGGAAAGAGGATGAGACTGAAAAGCCACTTACCGATGATAAGACAATTCCATCTAAGACACCTGGTGATTGCAAAGTAACTGAGAGTAAGGCCAATTTAGAGACAGATAAAATATCAAAATATCATTTGAAGCAAAATCAGGAGGAAAAGGAGATGTTAACCAATCCATCTACATTATTTTTTTTTAATTACTTGACAGGTAGGTCACAGTCTGTTGCCATCGACGGCCACAAAAGTAATCCATCTCCGGTAAATTTTGGTGTGCCACAGGGGAGCATTTTGGGACCTATATTATTTATTATATATGTGAATGACTTGGCTAGTTATAAACTGGATAGAACGGACATTTTTTGCTATGCCGATGTCACTGTCATTATTTTCCATGGAAAAAGTTGGGAACAGGTAGCCACCTCCGCAGAAAAAGGCTTAAGCAGAATAGCACTCTGGCTTCAAAATAACCTCCTTACTCTCAACTTGTCAAAGACGAAGTATATTTGCTTTCATAAGACCAAGGCTTCGGCTCCTGACCGCCTTCCCTTATTGAAAGTCCATAGCTGCCAGTATGTTAGCCACAAATCGTCTCCCTGTTCCTGTAAATACATCAACAGAACTCCGCACATTAAATATCTCGGTGTTATCGTTGACGAGAAACTAGATTTCCGGCAGCATGTGACCGCTGTAGCAAACCGAACTCGTAAACTTATTTATGTGTTCAGGAATTTACGCAATTCAGCAGGAAGAGATCTACTAAGAACTGTGTATATTAGCATCTGTCAGTCTGTGTTGACCTATTGCATAACTACGTGGGGTGGTGCAGCAAAAACTCACATGCTCATTTTAGAAAGGGCACAAAGAGCGGTTTTAAAGACCATTTAAAAAAAAAGGATTAGATATCCTTCGGCGTCCGTCTACAAGGACATGAATGTTCTCAGCGTGAGAGGTCTATTTATTATGCGTGTGACTGTGAAGGTGCACTCGGAAGTCCTGAAGTCTCCCTGTTACAGCGCGATGCTGCAGAAGCGTATATTTAAAGTGCCTGTATCACTATCGGACACAGCTTTTGCTAAAAGATTTGCTGCATCCCTACACCCATCAATCTACAATAGAGTAAGCAACAAATTAACAATAAAAGAACTTACTATTTTTCAATTAAAACGCAAGCTGCACGAGTGGTTGAGCACCTTAAGTTATTCGGAATCTGAAGGCCTTTTGAAAGGAATCTAAAACACTGATACCGAAAAATACACACACACACACACACACACACACACACACACGTACATTCACTCACATCAATCTTTCACTCGCACAACTTACCCACTAGATATATACTCTATCCATGTTAACTTACTCGTATGTAGTACTTAGTTCTAGGTTATTTTGTAATATTAGCTTGTTTGTTAAATGCACAATCGTTTGTTTAGTTACTAAATGTTTCGCGTCACTTTGTTTTGTAACTCGGCTTCGTACTGATTTCCTACGGGACAGGCTTCGCCTAGTGTAGGAGTCAGGCTAACAATGGCAAAGGCACAAAAAAAAAAAAAAAAAAAAGTATATAATAATGTACTACTCGTATGATAGACATATGTTATATAAGGTACTGTGCTGTAACTGTTTGCAATGAATAAATGATTTATGATTTATGATTTTATGATTTATATTCATTATATTATTATTTTACATTTTGACATTATTGTATTTTGATTTTATTATTGTATTCTTTGTTGACATTTTAATTTAAATTAGAATTTTTATGTATATAATTATTGGCTACCAGTTGTTAATTTGTAGGATATTTTGATTATTATATGATTTAAATTTAAATTTCAAGGCTCATCCGGTTGTACTTACTTATATATCTTGTGTGTTGCGTCCTGTATTTACTAGCAATAGTTTGGTAAGAGACTGTATCTACTAACACTATATGGGCAATGCCTGAATTAAATAATTTTATTATTTTTATTATAGAAATCTCCAAGCAAAAGAAATGCATTTCAGCACATTATCCTGTTGCTAGTTATATCAACAATAGCCCACAAGTTCCCTTAATGCAAAATGTGTGTCCGAAAAAAACTGTCATCCATCCCAAAGCTCGTAACGAATACTCCAATCAAGCAGAGTAAGAAGAAAATGTAGATCTCCCTCCTGTACCTACAATGCCAGACTCAATAGGCGAAAAAAATGGCGCAATCACGACCCAGACCTGCTTTGATAAAACAAATATAGGAGGAAAGAGGACGTCAATCATCCACCATCAAAAAAGCCAGAAGACAATTTTATTTGGGTGACCTATCAGTTCTTCAAACTGATATCTCCGTTTGTTCTAAGAAGTCTGTTTTCTAGTCTTTGTTACACTTAATTGGATTCTTAATTATTTTTATATGATAAAAATGGTAATATTTTGAAGCAATAAAATGAGTACACATCATATATTATTTTTAATTTTATATTAACAAAAAAGCCTATATTGACCTGAATTCTCAGTTAAATTAATGATCATTTGATATTAACTACCCACCAGCAGTTATCTCAGCTAATTTCACTCTTTTCAAAGTGACACTTTATCTACTCTGTTACCTCACTTTTACTAAGAAAACATTATGGAAGATTGATGTGTATTGTGGGCAATGGGCTAGCAACCTGTCACTGCAATATCACATTTACTCAGTCTACAAACCTACAATTGCTAAAAGTGACACTGAAATTAATGTTCGCGTGCTCTGCCTACGCCTTTTGGGAATATAGGTGTGAGTTTATGTATGTATGTAGCACTATGGAGTCCGCTAAGCAGTCCATTACGGAGATGGCGGAGATCTGCAACATGAAGCTGGCAGAATTCCAGGGCCAGAATGACAAGGCCGGCGGGGCTACCCACAGGTGTCATCTGTGGGTTAAGCTTTTGACTTTTGAGGCATTCCGAGCATTCATATTGAGAGCCGTAAAGGGCGTGCAGGCACAGGTGAAGTTACTAGGTCAGCAGGTGGACAGCCTGGAGATGAGATCTCGACGCAAGATCCTCCTGTTCCATGGTGTGCCTGAATCTGGTGGAGACGAGTCCACTGCATGTATTGTGAATTTGCTTGTCTCATCTTAAGAGCAACCTCACTGCTGATGACATATCTCGGAGTCATCGTATGGGCCGACCTCGCTGCAATCAAACCACATGCATTCTAGTCAAATTTCGTGATTTGTCAGATCGCAATGCTGTCTGGTTTACCAAAACTGCATTTATGGGGTCAGGCATACTTCCCCAGTTCCTGACCAAGTGGCGGCACGATATTTTCATGGAGGCCAGGGAGCGGTTTGGAGTCCGGCGCTGCTGGAGATGGCAACGTTTACGTCCTGGTCGGGGACGGTGAGCGTCGCAGTGTGACCACTCGTGCTGACCTCGATCGGATCCAAGACGCGCCGTCATCTGAACCCGGTGCTGCAGGTACTGAAGGTGCGATAGGGCCGTCTGCTAGTCAGCTGACCAAGAAAGTAAAGCCCCCAAAAAGGCAGGCAGCAAACAAGTCGCGTGCTTCATAGCTTGGTATGAATTTTTGTATGTACTGTGTTTTTGTACTATATTTGTATCTATAACATTTTCTTCTTCCATTTGGCGTGTTATATCTGTTGCGCACTTTAGTTTTACCCTACATTTAATATTTGTTATTCTTATTTTGCTTTGTTTCGTTACTTGTTTAAATTGTCAATTGTCATTGTCACATATTATGCTAGTGATGGGCGACTTTGAATAATACTAAGTCGATTATTACAATGATTCGACTTAGTCGACTAATTCAAAAATCATTGGGCTATTAGTAACACCACTAATCGACGTTCGACGCCCGGCCCAAGTCGTTTGACGTTGACATTTGTAACTAATGTAATGTCATTAGTTGAGCTCCCGGACGAATCGAATATTTAAGCCGAAGTCGACACGAATGACGCCCGAGCCGGCTCGAAGATGAACATCGACCACCATAAGCAAAACTCTCTTGTCGTAGTAAATGGTACGGCTAAAAGGTCACGCCTTATAGCCGATACACACTGAATGCGTGCGCAGCACGTGCGCGTGCGCGTGTGCGTGACGTCATGACGTGCGCGTTGTATCGTATGAAATGTCATAGTAGATGACACACCGCTTGCAAGTCACGCGCACGTGCACGCCACGCAAGCGGTGTGGCATCTACAGTGACATTTCATACGATACAACGCGCACGCCACGCACACGCGTACGTGCTGTGCACGCATTCGGTGTGGCTCGGCCTTCACGCATTTATTATTTATTTTATTTTCTTTATTTAGAAACAAACAGTCTCTTATAGTGATAAATTGTTACAATATAGGGTATTAGACTTATAGACCTACAGTTTCCTTAAATATGGTATAAAACCATATAACTTATACATATAAGAACTAAACTAAACTAGAAATTGTAAGTTGCCAAATCGAAGCCACAAAAATACTCGTACATCCTAACAAAAATAAAACAAATATGAATAAATTGTAATAACAAACAATCTAATTAAAGCCCATTAATACACTTCAAGGTCAATCTTTTGAAGCTACAAAACTTTTCGTTGAAAATATCTAAATTTTGAAATTTATCATCATACATCCTGCATGCTCTTCTGATGAAACCATTGCTCGCGTATGAAGTACGACTACGAGGAATATAAAAACCGGCCAAGAGCGTGTCGGGCCACGCTCAGTGTAGGGTTCCGTAGTTTTCCGTCCGTCACATTAAGTTGACATATTAAGTACAGAAACAGAAAACCTTTGAAAGCACGTCATTTCATTGTGATTTTGTAGAAATGACAGGTACAATAAACACCTGTTTATACGGTTAAATTACAAACTTAGTTCAGAAATTATTTTTGTAATTTTTTCAAAAACTATTCAACCTATCAAGTTCAAAATAATTTTCCTACAAAGTTTTTATAAAGTTCTACTTTTGAGATTTTTTTCATATTTTTAAAACTTATGGTTCAAAAGTTAGAGGGGGGGACACAATTTTTTTACTTCTGGAGCGATTATTTCCGAAAATATTAACATTATCAAAAAATGATTTTAGTAAACCCCTATTTTTTTTTAAATACCTATCTAACAATATATCACACGTTAGGGTTAAAATGAAAAAAAAAAACACTCCCCACTTTACGTATAGGGGAGGTACCCTAATAAAATATTTTATTCCACTTTTTATTTTACCACTTTGTCACGTCACAATATATCAGATGTATGCTTTTTAACAACAAACTTTTTATACAACTGCAGGAAAGCAAAAAACAAAACAAAAGTACAGATGCACAAAGGAAAAATAATAACTATGTGTTAATAATAATTATGTATGTCTGGTGGGAGAATCAAAATGGATTTCCATACATTATTATATAACTGTTATTTTTTTATTTTTAATAGAGGCGCACGTCAATGCCCGTATTCTGCCACCATATCGATTTTTAATTTAAATCAAATTATTAAGCCGTCGTAGAAAAATTATTGTATACAACGTTACTGACATACTTACGTCTTAAAATTATCGAGTCCTTAAAAACCGGCCAAGTGCGTGTCGGACCACGCTCAAAGAAGGGTTCTGTACCGACACTTCCTAAACTACATTTAAAACCACTATACGATACATTGAATCAAAAAAGGTCGTATCTTCATAGGAAGCCCTTTTCTTTGGGCAAAACAGTTTTTCAGTAATAACTCAAAAACCGTTAAACCTATCTTGTTCAAACTAAAAGTCATTGAAATTATTTATAAATGTACATCATCTTGATTTTTTTTTAGAATTTTAAACTTCAGAGTTTGGAAATAAGATGGGGGGGACACTTTTTACGACTTTGACAACTAATATCTTGCCAACGGTTAACTTAAATGGAAAAGTTTTTTAAAATCTCAATGTCATTTTAAGGCCTATACATAGATAAGATACCCCACAAACCTATGTGCATTTTAAAAAAAACTTGACCCCCGTTATGCATGTATGGGGTGCCCCCCCATTAGTTGTTTCGAAATTTTACATCATATTTCTTTAGCGGTTCATAACATACACCTCTCTACCAAATTTCATAATTGTAGTGCTCATAGTCTCCGCGTAAGTCGGCTGTGACATACGGACGGACGGACGGACAGACATGACAAATCTATAAGGGATCCGTTTTAGCTGCGGAACCCTAATAAAAAAACTCACTACGTTCGTTTTGTTATAAAAGACTCGAAATATATAAACACGACTTTATTTTTAAAAAGTATAAGGTTGGTTGCTCAGACCTTTTTGAACCTTTGAAAACGTACCTACACACATGTCTATGAATTCAGCCGTACCTAACTTGAAGATAAAATAAAAGCACCGATGACAACAAAATACATATAATCTTTATTTACATAATATATTCATCAACTTAAATACAAAGGACAGGGACCCTACGGGCGCGATTTACTTAGAAGCGAGAGATTTGGTATACTGTAGATGTTGATACGTTTTACTTAGGTTTTACGGTAGGCCTACATATTTTGAATCCATTCTACCTGTGCCCGTCAAGTGTCAAACGGCATCCCCGAGGAAAAAAATGCTTTCCATTATGATTCCTCATACGCCATGTATTTCCATTATACTTATGTACCTATAAATACATAAATTCATAGAAAACATCCAAGACTCAGGAACAAAATATTCGTGAAGTGACCCTACCTATGAAGCCGAAGATTCCGGGTTCGAATCCCGGTCAGTGCATTCATTTGTGTGATGAGCACGAATATTTTGTTTCAGGTACCTCCTCAATAAAATACCTGAAGACAGCTTAGAAGAGTTTTGGGTAGAAGTAATTAGTTGAACTAATAAATAAATAAGTTAAATTGTTTATATATATTTGATACCCACTATACTGTGATTAAACAACCCTCACAACAACACAATACCTAGTAGGCTCTAAGAATAAAAAAATAATATAAATAAAACTTTTAAGTCAACGTTGTTATGTACAATTATTAAATTATCATTTACATTACCTTACCTACCTAAGAATAGTAATGTAAACAACACCAAAACGGCAATCGGCGGAATGACGTGGTCTTACTCGCCCCGGAAGTCGGAACTACTATCCACCGTAACTAGAACTCACCCATCATAGTCAAAAGTATCATGAGGGAGTCACGCTTACGGCGGTTAATGTTCGGTACTAGTAGCAGAGATTAGTTACTACTAATTAATAGTCATCATTCGATTATTAGCATTAGTATACTACTAATTTCCGATTCAAATATTAGCATTAGTAATCGCTAATTATTTGAATAGGCATATCATTCAAAGTCGTCCATCACTGTATACTATATTCACACTATACTGTCACTGAATGACATATCACGTAAGTGACGTAACCGGTCTCAGTGTTGCAACTTTTGAAAATTGCGTTTCGTTCTTTTTCGTGGTACTTACTGCTGGCGGGTAGCCGGATTGTAATTTTAAATAATTAATATTTATATAAATACCTAATTTAATTTTATTGTTATTGTATTTATTTTATTATATAATATTTCGCATTTTAAAATGCTAATGTGTAATGATCTTTGCGTGTTTTCGACGTTTTGGCTACGGAATCCTAAAAACGTTATAATAAAGTGTCTAATGTTGATAGATAATAGAACGGAACCCTTTGTGTGCGAGTCCGACTCGCACTGGGGCGATTTTTAAGCTGTATCAAGGCGTAAAAAATTGGCTAAGTTTAGTTTGGTTTAGTTTTCATTTTTCCGATTTCAATAGAAGGAAGGAGGTATTCAGTCGTCTGCATGTTTCCTTGTTTTTTTTTTATGTATAAGTAAGTATACTGTATGTTTCCCGATAACTCTTGACTACGTTGGTCGATTTTGATAATTCTTTTTTGTTTCAAAGCAGGTATCCCGACATTGGTTCCATATAAATTTGGTGAAGGTCTGATGATGGGATCTAGTAGGAATCGAGGGAACTCCTCGAATTTGATAGGCACGCATATGCCGATTTCGGTATTTTCTGTAGGCTACCAAAGAATTGGCTCACGGAAACCACAAATTGTGACATAGCAAGTACAAAATTGGAGTCGTTTTTTTGGTATTAATTATTTGTACGTGGCATTTCCAATTCAAATTGGAGTCGACAGTTATGCCGAGAAGTGGAAAGTCAGGCACGCATTCTAAGGACTGTTCAATTTACTATGCGGACACTTAAAAATAGCATAGCAATATTTTTTTGACAATATAGTTTTATTCGCCTTTGCCTAAATGTTATGAAAACGAAAACAAACAGAATAATAGTTAATATGAAAAAAAAAAGAACATAATTACATCGTTAAAATTTTCGGACTTTTATCCGGATACGACGCATAAGTACTTGCACATCACTGTTTGTTACTTATCGGCAAGCTGCAAACCACATTCGTTTGATTTCATCCAGTGATTTAGATTCTCGGCCATCCTTTCTTAAGTTCCTCTTCACAATTGGTCAGTATCGCTCGATAGGACGGAGCTCAGGGCAATTTGTTGGATTGTCTTCTTTTTGAACGAATTCAATGTTTTTTTTATTTTAGTAGCTCCACTGTCTGACCAGCATAGCGGCCCCTTGCCAAATCAGGCCAAAACAAAGGCGGCGTATTATTTATGCTTCCGATAGATGGCAAGTAGTCGTTTTTGAATGCATTATTTTCTGTAAATGTCGCCACCAATGGTTGCTTTTGCAAAATAGGATGCACGAGAACAGATTCCCTGCCAAACAAGGATTTTCTTCCCGAATTTATCCATTTTTATGGTTTTCTCCTCATCTGGCACATGCTCTCCTATGACGGTATGGTAGTACTGGGGTCCTGGTAATGTAATACAGTCCAAATTGACCTACGTTTCGTCGTCCATTAAAATGCAACGAGATTTATCCTTTGGTAAGATGTCATACAGTTTCCGTACCTTTTTTTTGACTGTGATTTTCTCATTTGAACTTCTCTTCGGCATTTTTTGCTTTTGATAGGTCCGTATATTATTCCTCATTTTGATATTTTTAAAAACTACCTACGCTAACGCTTGCTTTTTTAGCAATTTCGCGAACCGATAGATAATTCTGAGATTTTAACAGCTGCATGACTTTTTCGTCGGCTTGACGATTTGCCGAACTACTTGCATCATGCCTAGATTTCGGTAAATATTCAAGCGTATGGTACCTACTCCAAATTTTTTTTAATGATTGGAAACCGCGGATTTTAAACAGTTGTACATTTTTGTGATTTTTCGCTGAGAACACTGCCCGGTACACCATGTTTGCGCAATTGATTTGCTATCTTCCAAATTAATACGCTCCATCGTGAAAAATAATTGATACTGGGAGAACAAATATGTAGCAATCGACGTTGATAGCTTTTCTAATGTCATCGTCTTCAATTGTTTATCAATTGTTTTTAAGGGTGCTTTACTGAAATGTAACGGGTCCAGTAGCGCCACTCGTAAATAATTGTGATTATTCAAATTTACCGACAGATATTGAAAAAAGGAGGCCACTATGCAAAATTTTACCTTTTGAATACATCAAACTAGTTTTTACGCAGTATTCGTCGATCTGTGAGTTCAAAAATAAAACGACCGTTTTTACTTTGGACGCATATATCGTCAAATCCAGCAACGCAAAAACTAGTTCGATGTATTCAGAAGGTACTTAAATGCGAAATATTTTACATAGTGGCCTCCTTTTTTCAATATTACTCGTTAATTTTAAATAATCACAATTATTTACGAGTGACGCTAGTGGACTTGTTACATTTTAGTAAAGCGCTCTTTCAAAGAGATTTTAGCGTGTCCGCTTAGTAATTTGAACAGTCCTTATTTTGTTATTTTGGAATGTGAAATTTATATGTACCTTTTGTTTTTGGTAAGGTCTAAATTGCATAATTTTGGTTTTCGAATAGTTAATTTCAAAATTGTGATCGTTCAACCGCTTATATAGCGACTTAGCGCTGCTTGTAATAGTTTGCCATAACTTTTCATTAAGTCTTTCACCAGTGTGTGCTGCCAGTGATGACATATGGCACTGAAACGTGGTCGCTTACTATGGGCCTCATAAGAAGGCTCAAAATCACCCAAAGAGCAATGGAGAGAGCTATGTTAGGAGTTTCTCTGCGTGATCGCATCAGGAATGAGGCCATCTGCAGCAGAACCAAAGTGACCGATATAGCCCTCCGAATCGCTAAACTTAAGTGGCAGTGGGCGGGGCACATTGCACGTAGAACCGATGGCCGTTGGGGCGGAAAGGTTCTCGAGTGGCGACCGAGTACCGGAAGGCGTAGCGTGGGCAGGCCCCCCACACGGTGGACCGATGACCTGGTAAAGGTCGCCGGTGTCCGCTGGATGCGGGTGGCGCAGGACCGGTCATTGTGGAAGTCTTTGGGGGAGGCCTATGTCCAGCAGTGGACGTCTTTCGGCTGACATGATGATGATGATGATGAATTATATTAGAAATGTTCTATGATTGCAGCTACATGTAAATTTTCCTAGCATACTATTTTACGTCAAGAGATTTTCGTATTAACAATTGACATTACAAATAAATACGTGTTCTGAAGTACTTAGCTTTCGTGGTGACGTGAGGCGAACCAGGAGCGCGCGGCACAGGACGTCAGGCTGCCGGCGAGCGAGGTCGCAGCGCACCTACAATCTACATACTGGTTTTATTTAGGTATAGACCCTGAGTGGCTCAAATGGAGATCACCACATTAGTTAGGTTCTGGTATGTATTGGTGTGTATTGAATATTTGACATTGAAGGTTGAGGGAAAGTGTGCCACTTGAACAATTATGAAAGTCTCAAAATGATTGAAATCTTGTCCACTGCTGTTGAGGAATTTTCCAGTTTTGCAGATATGTTACATTCATTTATGTTTGTGTTCGCTGTGATAAAAGTAGTGGTCATATCTTTAAAGACAATTATCTCAAAATGGCTAAACATGAGGGTTGTCATAGACATGAGTGTCTATATTGAACCAATGGGTGGTCACTATAGGCCATTGTCTGATAAAAAACTGTAGCATTAGTAATCGTCTTTTAAAGCTTTAATAAAACACTTGTAACCACCAACTTTTCTCCGAATGCGTATACAAAGCCTAAAATGCCGAATGCGTTAAGTATACTTAAAAATACTTTTTTATATTTATTATGAAAAACATACAAAAAGAAGAAGTACAAAGGCGAGCTTTTCCCTTTAAGGAATTTCTTCCAGCTAACCTTTATCTGTTAATGAATCACAATCACCAAACGTCGTAAGATACCGAAACCCCCAGCATGTAACAAAACAACTACTTTCTTTGCCGACCAAACACGAGATAATCGTGGACAAACATACATACCTTCATACGTACGTACACTACGTACAAACATACAGGTCAAACAGAGAACCTCTTTTTTGTAGACGGTTAAAAATTACGCTTAGTACGCGGGCGAAGCCGCGGGCAAAAGCTAGTCTTTGATAATTATAGAAGCATTAAAGATTTAAGTTATTTCACTAAATTATCTATATTATATATAGCTAGGTACTTTATAAAATTACCAAGTTAATTATATCCTTACCTCTGACTTACAATACTCTCCGTCACACTGATACGACACAAATACAAGAACATTAATAAAATAACCATATACGATAGAGTTAACAAAACCTGAGGGCCTACCGCGAACTTCGAAAATCGAACTTCGTATGGTACCGTCCCTTTCCGTCATATAGTATATAACACGAGAGTGAAAGGGACGGCACGACACGAAGTTCGATTTTCGAAGTTCGCTGTCTGTAGACAGCGAACTTCAGGTTGTAACCTGTCCCGCGAATCTTCGTTAGGTTACTACGAGTACACGCTTCATAAAAACGGACTAATGTTGTGCCCCGAGGACCAATTGACAGGTTCCTGGGTGTCATCCCATGAAGAGATTTTTAGATGGTTATTTCGTTTACCTCAACGTGGACCGGGTGTAAGGGTGGTATTCCACTCGTCCAATATCTTTGTCCAATCTTTGGTCAAATTTTTTTGACAGAGGCCCATTCCACTCATCCAATATCTTTGTCCAAGTTTTTTTTTTCATGCGTAGCCATATTGATTTAACTGTCATCAGAATCTTTGATCAAATATCGGGGTCCCATCCAATTTTTTAAATTAGGGTATTCCAGTCGTCCAATATCTTTGTCAAATCTTTGAATATGAAAATGAAAATTCTGTCATCGGAATCTTTGATCAAATGTCGGGGTCCCATCCAAGTTTGATGAAATCATCCAATTTCTTTGATCAAAGATATTGCATGGACAAAGATATTGGATGAGTTTTATACGGGGTGGTATTCTACTCATCCAATATCTTTGTCAAATCTTTGATCAACGTTCTTTGACGGAGGCCCATTCCACTCATCCAATATCTGTGTCCAAGTTTTTTTTTTTCATGCGTAGCCATATTGATTTAAATGTCATCAGAATCTTTGATCAAATGTAGGGTCCCATCCAAATTGGATGAAATCATCCAATTTCTTTGATCAAATGTATATTGGACAACGATATTGGATGAGAGGAATACCTCCCTTATGTCTTGTATGACGAATTGTTTATGAATCATATATGATAGGGTTTTTTAGATAGGTAATACGTATAAGGAATTTGTACATGCATACCACGCTGTTACACGTGCCCAGGCACTAGAAACATAAAAACATGTTTGTATAATAACCAGAATTGTACCACATTCACAGAAATAAATAATTGATTGATTGAAGCCTTACATATCGTAATGATACGAGTATACATATAGGTCTCTAAACTACTGAGTCCAGGGTCCGGGGAACGAGAGTCATGATGCCTCTTGCCGGTCCCTGACTAGGCCTGCCCGGCTAGTATGATAGCTTATACCGTGACGTTTTATGTGACGTTTCAGTACATTTTGCCATATAACGTGACGGTATAAGCTATCATACTAGCCGGGCAGATGGTTTTAAAATAAAACCGCTGGTACACCGGGCAGTGACGAGGGGTCAACTCGACATAGATTGTTATTAGGGTATGCCAGCCTAATAACATAAAATAAAATATTACAAAATACTATTATACATGTAATTCAAATGATTAAAATACTTGTACTGTTTAAGCCCTTATTGTCTCGGAACCTAGTATTTTCTTATACAAGTTTGATAAGATTATTATTACATGTAGCTGTAAGATTAACATTGCTGTGCCCTGACAGGGTTCATGTCTTGGATTTTAATGTACCTATATAAGACCTTATATATACACAACATGATGCAATGAATAAATGAATGAATGAATAATATTACTTTTGGTATATTTAAAGACCCATTAGTATAGGTATTTTATAACAACATATCATTTAGTTTTAAATTACTTAAACACATAGAAGACAGTTAATTTACAGATTGTTATTACATTACCTGACAAAAAGTAGTAGTAGGAGGTGCAATAAAGTAGCAAACACTTTATTGCACAAATTAAGTACGTAGCGGAAATTTAACTAAATCGACCGAGCGAAAAGAGCGAGTGAAGTCTTCATTTCAGGACTGACCGGTTTTTTCGTTTGGGGGAGGATGGGGGCAAACAGGAGGGAAGCTTGGCATAGCGTTGTTTATGAACGGATTTAAATTGTATGCGGAGGAAACCTCAAATACCTGATTGTTGAGAATAAAAAGTTTTTGAAAGGGGGAAAGAAGGTGAAGTTTACACGAAATAAAGAAATCTTTTTTTTTTATATAAAAAATGGGATTGCTCTTGGCCAGCATCTAGCTGGGGGGCAAAGATGACGCCGACGATGAAGCGAGCTCACCCAGAAGATGCCTATTCACTCGTGCCTTAAAAAGGTCCAGGTTATATGAACTCGGAAATACAGACGCCGGCAGAGAATTCCAAACCTTAGAAGTGCGCATTATAAAAGAAGATGCAAAGCGCTTGGTTCGAATTAGAGGAATTTCGACCAGGTAAGGATGGTAGCCAGCCGTACGTCCGGATGTCCGATGGAAGAAGGGGGAAGGCGGTATGAGCTCATGGAGCTCCTGAGCACACAATCCCATATAATTATCGACTTCGCGAGTTCTGCAGCTCACGGGGCTACTGAATCTTGTGCTTCTGTGGCGGAACAACAGTCCCGACTAGTTTATTGTCCTCGCAAAAAAAGACTTGTATAATTATTTTTCTTACAATCACAAAATCATTATGTCGGCCTGTTTAGCCCAGTTGGTACTGCCACTGCCTACTCGTATGAAGCTAGAGGTCGAATCCCGGTAAGGGCATTTGTTTCTGTGGTGAGCAGAAACATTTGTCCTTGAGACTTGGATGTTTTCTATGTATTTAAGTATATATCTATAAAATATATCGTCGTCTAGTACCCGTAACATTAGTCTTGTTGAGCTTGCTATGGGACTAGTTCCATTTGTGTAAAAAATTATCCCCTAATATTTATTTATCTATATTTATTTATTATTACCCAAAGCGTGCACCTAATTGTTTATCGATTTTGACATTCAAAAAAAGAAAACGACGAATGCATGCCCCTTTTATTCAAATCTGAAAAGTCTGTAAAGCGCGATACAGAAACTTGATCGAAGGGATCAGCGCCCTCTGGCTGACTAACAAAACTGCTGTGACGCGATGCGAGTAGAGAAAAATCTACCCTCCTCTCCAACACAATTCGCACACTTCCAGTGAGATAGGAATCGCTGAGTGGCACGTGATGCTACATGGCAGCAAGTTTTGCTAGCCCACCTCCAGTTCCACCACCACCATAACAGCTGAATGACGCCCACTGCTGGACATAGGCCTCCCCAATTTCATTTGGGGTAAATACCATAACCGCCACGCTTGACATGCGGATTGGCAATCGCAGTATCTCCACCGCACTCCAGGAATACTCCTGTCCATCCCCCCCAGTGGTCTTGGTCGTAGTTTGCTAGCCCACCCAGTGTGATATTATGTATTATATAATACAAATTATACTTACTGTGGACCTACATTGTTTAAATTTACACTGAAACATTAATATTATTCGTAAACGTATCTCGAAACACAGTATTGAAAATCATTATAGAAATGTCCGCGTTGGTTTTAAGTAATATAAAAAAAAAATAGGCAAAAATAAAATTCAGACTAGAAGCAATATTAAAACAACCGTGAATTGAATTTATTTCTTAATTCAAGGTGTCAAAATTGTAACTTTGGTTAACTAAGTTGCAGATCATTCAGGTTTTTTCACGCGATATTAAAAATCTCTGAAAAGTAAAGTTGATTTCTTTCAATTATAAGTTACAGGGAATTTTGCCACTGACCAGTATTATTTAACTACGAGGGTAGGTCAGGATCGGATGAGTCGGACGGATCACCAGGCCTGGGAGGGAAGAGGTTTATGTCCAAGACTGAATCACAAGTAGGCTACCATAATCATGACGATGAAACGGTATGATATTATTTTTTAACCCCCGACGCAAAAATAGGGGTGTTATAAGTTTAACGTGTCTGTCTGTCTGTGTATCTGTCTGTGGTATCGTAGCTCCCAAACGGATGAACCAATTTTCGTTTAGTTTTTTTTTGTGTAAGATATAGTATAGCTATTCCGCGGTGTCTCAAGACGAAAGTCTTTGACCAGTGTGTGTTGCCAGTGATGACATATGGCACTGAAACGTGGTCGCTTACTATGGGCCTCATATGAAGGCTCAAAGTCACCCAAAGAGCAATGGAGAGGGCTATGCTGGGAGTTTCTCTGCGTGATCGCATCAGGAATAATCTGGAGGTTTCCTCAGTTGAATTGCTCCAAATATGAGGGAACGGCACTCCGCTGTGCCCTACCTATGAAATGAAACTTGTAATAATTTATTCTCGAAGTGGGCCTCTTCGGCGCTGTTGAATGTCATACAATGCTACACAATATCATCATCATCCGAATCACAATCCGAAAGACGTCCACTGCTGGACATAGGCCTCCCCCAAAGACTTCCACAATGACCGGTCCTGCGCCACCCGCATCCAGCGGACACCCGCGACTTGTGGTGGTCGCTTACTATGGGCCTCATAAGAAGGCTCAAAGTCACCCAAAGAGCAATGGAGAGAGCTATGTTGGGAGTTTCTCTGCGTGATCGCATCAGGAATGAGGCCATCCGCAGCAGAACCAAAGTGACCGATATAGCCATGCGAATCGCTAAACTTAAGTGGCAGTGGGCGGGGCACATGGCACGCAGAACCGATGGCCGTTGGGGCGGAAAGGTCCTCGAGTGGCGACCACGTACCGGAAGGCGTAGCGTGGAAAGGCCCCCACACGGTGGACTGATGACCTGGTAAGGGTCGCGGGTGTCCGCTGGATGCGGGTGGCGCAGGACCGGTCATTGTGGAAGTCTTTGGGTGAGGCCTATGTCCAGCAGTGGACGTCATTCGGCTGAAATGATCCCGAGTGTTATGAGCCATGTTTCATGAAAATCTGTTTAGCCGTTTTTGAGATATTGAGCTGTGAAATGAAAATGTCGCGGGATTTTCAACTAATAATTTTTAAATCGTATACTTACGTATCCGCTACACCCGTCTCCGTCGCACTAGAACAATATGTCGTCAATGTCATCATCATCATCATTAGCCTATAAACGTGCCACTACTACTGGGTACAGTCCTCCTCTCATTAGATGAGAGGGAACGGGCGTTATCCCCACGCTGCAAATTGTTTCGTCAGTTTGGCAAGTAAATTTGAAATCGTCAGCGTTTTGTACAGTCGACTTAAATATTGGGGGAAAATTAATATTGGGGGACAATATTACACAAATCGACCTAGTCCCAAACTAAGCAAAGCTTGTACTATGGGTCCTAGACGACGATATACATACTTATATAGATAAATACATACTTAAATACATAGAGAACTTCCAAGACCCAAGAACAAAATCCGTGCTAAATGCACAAAATGCGTGCTATTATTTAATTGACGATCATGATGTAAATTCGTATAACTTTGACACTAAGCAAAATTATATTGTAATTTTATCATGAAATAAATAAATCTAATCTAATCTAATGCACAAATAATGCCCTGGCCGGGATTCGAACCCGGGACCTCTAGCTTCGGAGGCAGTGTCACTACCAACTAGGCTAAACAGGCCGTCAAACTTCAAAGATATGTATACATTTTTCGCCTTATTACTAATGAAATGAGGTGCAAAACTGTAAACATATCTTTGACGTCGACTGTACAGGTAAGGAATTTGATTTCTAGGCCACTTCGTACCTTGTCACACTGACAAGAATATTAAATCTACTACAGCCGCTTTCATATTGATTTTCACTGTGGCAAAGGTACGTAAGTGGCCCAGAAATTAAATTTCTCGCCTGTACGTTATGTACACGCTATAAATATAAATATTAGGGGACATTTTTTTACACAAATCGAACTAGTAGTCCCGTAGTAAACGCAATTAGGCTACCGTAAGGATATTAAAAATTAAGGCTTGTGTTATGCATTTTCAGAAAAGGTTTCATCCACCCGTACCCCAGTAGCACCATTCTAATAGCGACCTCAAAATAACTATCAGATGAGAAGGTACCCTCATATCCGCAAGTATCTTCAAGAGGTATGCCCATATATAACAGGGTGACATCGGAGACGTGATCAGAAATTATGTGCCTCGATGAAATATTGAAAGACAAACTCAATAAAGATGATATCACAGTTACTACTTGCAATATTGACTATTATTCCTCAAATTATTAACAAAAAAAAATTTTTAATACTGCTTGGTCACCCTACACCACACGACGTCGTGTCATCCCTCATCCTCATACAACGTGTGTCAAAAGTGATAGGGTGACCATGATTTAAGTATGGCGTTATTATTTTTGTAGTAAAAATTTGAAAAAATAAACTTGTTTTGTTTGATGTAACAACTATTGCATTGAAAAGGCGATCATGTGTAGAGTCTGAAAAATTAGCTTCTGATCACGTCTCCGATGTCACCCTGTATAGGTATGCCAGAGGTATGGTATATGAGGTGGTAGTCTGGTGGTGTATGGAGGTATGAGTGGTTTGACTGTGTCAAACTCTTTGAGGATAACAAACCGTCAGGCGATTTGTCTATTGTCAGCTCGTTTGCCTCCTACGTCATAAAAAATACCTCCTGGCAGGGGGGCGACACGGCCTATCGGTGTGAGTCGAGCGCCGGTGACCTTGTAACGTCACGTCTGTTGCATAGGGTTGGCAATGTAGCTGCCTTGGCAAGAGGAAATAATGTTTATTCAATGATCATGATATTCATCAATCAAACACCGGGAAGCTAGTCAAATTTAATCTATAAGTTTTGATTACAAACAGACAGACAGATGCACTGAGTCAGGAGAAAACTTACTAAAAGCTCGTAAAATAGGTACCTACAAAACTTCTCATAGTATGGAAACTTATTTTTCTTGTGTAAATCTAAGCTTCACATGAATATAATTGTATGCTAAAATAATAACAATAATATAAAAAATATTTTTTTAAACCTCAATCCATAGAAATTATGTGACATGAAATGAAGTCATTCACTGCGACCGCGACACCCGCGTTAAGTATAATTTGAAAGACTCAATTGACATTTGATCTATTTCGCCATTTCATTTTTTTTTTGTTTAATTTATTCCGAAGATGTAGGTACTTCTTAATGTATTGCAAGTCAAAATGCATCTATACTCATACCAACCTTTCATCTTTCTTTAGTCTTTCGAATTAAAAAACGGATTTTAGGTGAAGTCTTAATTCTAAATGTAGGGAATGACACAACATATAAAATTTTATAACTAACTTATCTGGATCGGTAGGTAGCCTAAAGTAGCTTTTCCCTTTGTGGCTTTTGGTATTACTGTCACAACCGTAGACACAGCAATAAAAAGCTTCAGCCATAGTTGATTACATTGAATTACAAATGATAAATTCTAACGAATTTCAAGTAAAACTACACGCCCGCTACCGGCCGATCGATCTCTGTTGTGTGAGCGCACGTCACGCGAGCGAATGTTGAAGCGAGCGGCACCCCTGCGTTTCATCTTGCCGCGGCTAGCTGTCCACACACCGCGCGCCCCTCGCGCACCCCCGTTCACGTCCAGACACGCACACATAGCCGCGAGACGGGTTTACAGCACACATGCTTCGGTGTCGCTTCTTGTTACGTTAGTATATATCTTCTTTGCTCCTGGCTATTTACTTACCGCTTGAGTACATTTGTCTTCTGTTTCAGTATGCTCCTGTTAAATAATTTAATCGGTTTAATTTAAGTTGTATGACTGTACTAAAGTTTATTTATTGATCGAATCAGGCGTTATTTTGCGGAATTCCTTTATAAATCTCTAGAACTATATTTCTCTGATATTCCGCTTAAGAATATGGAGGTCTATAAGTGATATTGCAATGTATCCAATTGCGTATTTTTGCATGAACTTAATGTTCCCACCTTACCTCCGCACGCGCAAATATACAAATAAATACAACAAACCACCACCAATAATTACAAACCTCGACATGTGTTTCGCCTCTCTACGAGGCATCAGGAGATGCTCGCAGGAGATGTTGCTTGCGCCACGTCTACGGAGCTGCTTTTTTGATCAGTGGACGTGGCGCAAGCAACTTTGCGCATGCGTAGGGGGATATTACACTGTGACATTACTTAATTACGCAAGTGGACACATTACATTACTTATTACTAATACACCTACGCGTTCTTAAGCAGAATAGCAAAGGAAAGTGATTCTAAAGATATACTAACGTACAAAATTCGCAAGCGGAACTTACGTTAACACACTTTGGCCAGTTTGCTCCAGTGCACTATAAATATAAATAGAACATTAGAAATAGCTTTAATAATCATAACCATTTAATATGATTACAATAAACTGTTACTGCTTTATGTTCGCTCCGCTATTAAGGCGAAGGGGTGGGCAAGCTCTTTCCATACAAACTTTGTGCAAGTTTTTCTTCGTTTGTGTTTGCACTAAAGTTACTATTTTTGGTCCATATGCTTATTTTTTTGTTAGCTATGTCTTGATGTTTTTCTTTTGTAATTCTGATTTTTTTGTATTTTTTTATTTTTATTTTTTTTGTTATAATGCAAAATTTTAACTTCAAGTTCTGCGTATATCCAATGTGTACCAACAAAAAATTAAATTAAATGCTGTAGTGCCAAAACTAACGCAAAAAACTTGCACAACCTTTGTATGGAGAATGGCTTGCCCTACCCTGCGCCTTAAAAGTTAATACGCTCTCACCTCTGCTTCCTTATACCTCGCTATGTTGTGAACTGTTTTTGTATTTTTATTGAGGAGAGGTAGAGTATTTTTATTGTTGTAAAAAAACGGTCAAAAAAATAGCTTGGTCAATTATTATCCCAAAACTGTCCCCTTAAATGGGGCAAACGCATTTTTGGCTTCAGTTACAGAATTAGACCATCAATTGCCATACCTATACAACGTTTCAGCTTCATGTATCAAGCGATCTTCGAGAAAACTGACTGAGAAAGACTGACAGACACCGAGTGTGCGTACATGTGTTATAGCGGTTGTAACAATGGCAATAGAAATACATTACCTATGTGTGCCGGACGTGTCACGCATATATGTATATAATTTACTTTAGTGTCATACATATGTAATATCTAGAATAGTAGGTTAAGTAATAAATTAAGATAAGTGTTAACTAATTACCCACAAGCCTAAAAGGCTATAAGCTAAAGTTAGGTAATAAAGCATACCACGGCGTTCTTTCATTTCCCACAATATAAGCCTATAAGGCTACGAATACTTAGACTAGACTGGACTATTTGGTCTCATAAAACTAAAAAGGTAGTTAATGGCCCTTAAGGCTAACTACACAATAATTACCGCCCTTCAGGCAAATTAATGCATTAGGGTAATTGGCAAGCCCATCTGGCACTTCAAGGTCCGGTGAAACAGCCGGGACAGTGAACCCAAATATATAGGACCTAAGTTCATACGACGGTCAGGCTACCACGCCAACTATAACATAGGTCTCGTTAGCATTCCTAACACTGTAAGGCGCGTGCTCGTCCCGCGCTCTCATTGGCCGACACGCCTCCCACGCACCGTACTCGCACGGGCCTTTCTGCGTGCCAAAACACAAGAATAAAATGGCGGCTCCCAACGAACGCCTATATGATAAACTTCCTTCGCGATCACTCAGTAGATATATTCCTGGTCCAAGAGACCTTTTACAGATCCGGTACTAGAGCCTTTCGCGTCCCTGGATTCAATCAGATTAGAGATGATAGGCAAGATGGTAGGCCATTCGGGGGCACGCTCATTTTCTATAAACGTAGCTTACATTGCATAAGTCTTACTCCCCCACCCCTGACAAATATGGAAGTGTCAGTTTGCCGCATATCGATGGAGGGCCACCCCCCGATATCGATTGCGTCAACCTACCTTTCACCTCAACGTGACTTACTTAAGACCGACCTCGACTCGCTAGCCTCCCTAGGTCCTTCGGTCATCGTGGCTGGGGACCTAAACAGTAAGCACATTAACTGGGGTTGCACGGCAACCAATCCCAACGGCAATCGGCTTCATCACCTTTTGATCGACAGCCTCCCTTTCGATCTCCTCGCTCCCCTAGAACCGACCCATTTCCCTCATAACGTAGAGCACCGACCTGACATACTCGACATCGCACTTCTAAAGAACGTAGCGTTAACTCTGCGTTCTATAGAAGTGATACACGAACTTGACTCGGACCATAGGCCAGTCCTTTTGAGACTAGGACCTCACCCCAATAGTACACCTCGTACCAGAACACTCGTGGACTGGGACAAGGTACAATCAGGTCTCCTACAGACAGATCCTCCTCTGCTTAGAGACATCCCCAACAATATAACCACTACTGAACAGACCGACCAAGCGATCGATTCTTTCACTAACTACCTCAACACTGTTCGAAGTGAGGCCTCAAGGGAGGTATCGGCGGAGGATATCCAAAACCGACCCCTACCTAGGGAATTGAGAGAGTTAGTGACTAGGAAAAATCGTGCCATCAGGACCTACTCTAATCACCCTTCTGCCGAAAACCGTCAAATCCTGAGGGACTTGTGCAACGAGTCCAAACAGAGAATTGCCGAGTTTCGGGAGAACTCGTTCAGGGATCTGATGGGTGAGATCGCGCCTAGTCATCTGGCTTACTGGAAACTA
This sequence comes from Notocelia uddmanniana, assembly GCA_905163555.1. Taxonomy (NCBI): domain Eukaryota; kingdom Metazoa; phylum Arthropoda; class Insecta; order Lepidoptera; family Tortricidae; genus Notocelia; species Notocelia uddmanniana. The sequence goes on along the minus strand of LR991063.1, from coordinate 1,018,447 downwards.
GCGAGATCTCTCAAATCAGACACCTGTTGGACTATACCCCCCTTGGATCGTCCGGATCACCCTACCCCTGCGTTCGAGGATAGTGAGAAAGCCGAATGCCTTGCGAGTAGCTTAGAGTCCCAATGTTCGCCTAGTCTCCTGCACACCGACGAAGCCCATATTAGATGGGTCGATTCCGAAGTGGACAGGAGATCGCGTCTCCCCGTAACTTCACCCGTTTTACCGGTGTCGGCTAAGGAAGTCAGTGACCTCGTCAGGCGTCTTCGTGTTAGGAAGGCTCCGGGTGCGGATGGTGTATCCAATCGTATCCTGAAACTTCTCCCCGAAACCCTTCTCCTCATTTTGGTTGGCATCTTCAATGCCGCGCTGACCAATGCTCACTTCCCAGCCGCGTGGAAAGGTGCATCGGTCATAGGGATAGCGAAGCCCGGCAAACCCCGGACTTCGCCTGCCTCTTACAGGCCGATCAGCTTGCTTAGCTCCCTTGGAAAGCTATATGAGCGGATCCTACTCACTAGAATTCTCAGATTTACGGCTGAGAATAACGTCATCATCGACGAGCAGTTCGGCTTTAGATCCGGAATCCTCGTGCACCGCGTCACGGAGCACGTGCTGGACGGTTTGCGATCTTTCTTGACGTGGCGAAAGCCTTCGACAAAGTCTGGCATAACGGGTTGATATACAAGTTATATCTGCTCGGCATGCCGGACAGACTCGTACTCACAATACGAGATTTTCTCAGGGATCGAAGCTTTCGTTACAGAGTAGAGGGAACGTACTCGGACCCACACCCCATCCGAGCCGGAGTCCCGCAAGGCTCCGTGCTCTCTCCCACTCTGTACTCGTTATTCACGAATGACATTCCCAGGCACACTAAAGTGCATCTGGGGTTGTTCGCGGATGACACCGCGCTCTTTACGACTCATTGTAAGTACGCTTTTATCCGGCGATATCTCCAGGAGGCAATCACCGACCTTGGTCGTTGGTTTAATCTTTGGCGTATCGAAGTCAATCCGGAGAAAAGCACTGCAATAGTCTTCCACCCTTCTGACTGCGTTAGCACGGAAAGGCGGGTGGCTCCGATCCAAATGTTTGACCGGCCTATCCCCTGGGCCAACGAGGTCAAATATCTTGGAGTGACCCTCGACAGGAAACTGACTTTCCGCAGCCACATCCGTAGGGTACGCAACCGTGCGTTGTTCGTGCTAGGAAGGCTTGGGCCGATGATCAACAAGTTTAGTAAAATGTCGCTTAGAAATAAGCTGACACTTTACAAAACTTGTGTTCGTCCAATCATGTCTTATGCAAGTGTAGCTTTTGCTCACGTGCCTATGACATCGCTCAAGCCGCTTCAGGTCATTCAAAATCGTTTTCTCCGTAGGGCGACTGGCGCCCCGTGGTACCAGTCGAACCTCAGCCTGCACCACGACATGGGGATTAGCACCATGTATGGTTTCTTTTAGCAGACTGCTAGGCGTTATTTTGACAACGCTCCCCATCATAGGAATCCGTTAGTTAGGAAGGCTGTCGACTACGTTCCCATCCCTCCCCCCTCTGTCGTAACTCGGTGATCACTGATTAGGGGCCGCACGGTCCGGCGTCCTAGGCACACACTCACGGACCCGGACGACGTAATCACAGCGTCCATCGAAAGGTGGAACGCTGCGCTTACGGCGTCCAACTCAGACACGACGCGTACACTTAGGCTTTCCCGCCGGCGGGGACGTCCACCGCGCGATCGCGACAACACAGACACATATAGTCCCTATTCGTCCCGGTACCGCCGCATACCGGGTAGAGTCAGTCCAACGCAGGTCGGGCCTAGCTGAGTTTCTTGCTGGACTCTTCTCAGCTAGGCTAGGTTTAGTGAACCAGCGACAAAACTCCCAGTAGCTCGATTCCACTCACACCCCAGATTTGGTTGAAACCGTTCAACCAATCTCACTGGAGCGCAAACTCTTAGAGTATTCCAGTGTTTAAACCGCCCACGCGGTCGTGTCGGAGGTTTTCCCCTGGATTTTCCCCAGGCAACTTTCCCACCGCGTGTTCCTATCGCTTTAATGGGCACGGCCTATAAAGCCACAGTCAGATAAAAAAAAAAAAACGCCTATATACCGCTACTGAACGCCGGCACGAGCACTCGCTAGAAGAAAGAAATCTCTGTTCAACAATTAGTTACTCCGTGTTTAAATTAATTAGTAAAATAGTTTGTGTAATTCAGTATTAAATTTCAAATAGTAAATTCAGTGTTCCGTTTTTCCTACACACTCTCTCGAGCAATCGAAGCGTGCCAACTGCCCCTACAGTCCCGGTTCGGCACACTATGAAAATTTCAACTGTCTAACTATCACGGTTCATGAGATACAGCCGGGTACAGAACCCTAAAGAGGACCGAAAATTTATAACGCGATCCCAGATTGCATCAAAGAGGGGAACGGACAGTCATTTTATGACAAATTAAAATCGTGGCTCGTTGAAAAAGCACATTATAATCGTGTTTTACCCGTGGTACCACGGCTTTTGTACCACAGGGGGACCACGAGTATTTTTTTTACCCGTTGTCCCACCGTTCTAAACAGTGTTCGCCAGTGGGTCTACGGGTAATTTACTTTTTCCCATGGTCCCACGATGCGATGTGTTTAAAAATGTTCGGTTCTGGCGCTTCGCCGGCCGCTGCCGCGGCACGCTCGCTTCGCTCGCTCGGCTCGCGCACTTTAGGATCGCAGTTCTACTAACACTCCTCCTCGCTCCGCTCGTCGTCGTACCTAACTATTCTGTAGGATAAATTTAGTGAAAACAAACATTTCAGTAATAATTACGAACATAGACGAACCATGGGGAAAAATAAATTACCCGTGGTCCCCCTGTGGTACAAAAGCAGTGGTACCACGGGTAATACCCTATTATAATGTATCCGAATTGTTGTGACATTTAACTGATCCAATAATCATAATAGTAATTTAATTTTGTATCTTAATTTGTAATTTAACTTTAACTGTAAGAGACACTGACATATTTAATGGGTAAAGTTTTTGGACCTTTAAGTACTTATGTTAATGTAAATACCTAGTATGATGAAATGTATTATTTTGACGTGTAATGTGTAAAATCATTGCAAATAAATGAGTATGAGATGGTCCGCTGCAAATATGAGCGAGAAATTACGCTGTGCTTTGTCTGTTTAAAAAGTTACTTACGTCTACAAAGCAAGACTGAAAATTACATATAGTTTGTAATATCCAAAGCAAAGTCCAAGTAATGGTTTGATATTGTTATCCTAATAAGGTAAACGTTTCAGTGCACAAGTAGACACGACCCCATAGTTAATAAATAAATAAATAAATATTATAGGACAATTTTTTTCCACAAATCGAACTAGTCCCATAGTAAGCTCAATAAGGCTTGTGTTATGGGTACTAGACGACGATATATTTAATAGATATACTTAAATACATAGAAAACATCCAAGTCTCAGGAACAAATGTTACTGCTCACCACAGAAACAAATGCCCTTACCGGGATTCGAACCCAGGACCTCTAGCTTCGGAGGCAGTGTCACTAACAACGAGGCTAAACAGGCCGACTCTAGCTTCGGAGGCAGTGTCACTACCAACCAACTAGGCTAAACAGGCCGACTAACCGATACTTGGCACTTTCAATCTTATTTCATAATAATAGGAGTCTAAAATATGCTTCAACTAGTAGTACTAAGGTGTCAGATATCGAGACATTTACCTTATGGTGATCCTAATTACAATAAAAAAAACCGGCCAAGTGCGTGTCGGGCTACGCGTTGCCGAAGCATTAATGGAAAACTATAAAGTTTAAGGCGTTAATTATGAAATAATACAAATTTTTACCCACGTATTACTATAAGTAGTACTTATAACGGGTTGGGTCGCCACCATTATACATTCTGTATACTGGTGAAGGAATTTTTGAAATTAGATTAGTTTCGGAGATCACCCTCTCTCTACACACAAAATTACAATTCACAAACTTTAATACTTATTTATAATTTCGCCATATTCGTCCGTCTGTCCGCGGCTTAGCTCAATAACCGTTACTACTATAATATAAGACTTTAATTTGGCTTAAGTGTACATATCAATCATGCCGACAAAGCATTATAATCTTGAAAAAATCATGTTTAAGGTTACTTCTCCTACACGAAAAATGGAGATGACAAAGTTTTCTCGCAAAACCCATCGTGTGAGCTATCGTTGGATGGGTCGTTTAAAAGTAACGTGGGTTTTATTTTACCATTTTATAAAATTAACATTGAATGAACAAAATAAAAACTAAACTATCTAATATTAAAAACTAAATTAAAAATAATTATAAATAAAAGATTAGCCCCAAATCGCGTTCTGAGGGCAGCGTGCCTAGAAGGCTGGCAGCAATGCCACGTTGAATGGCAATGCTGATCCTCTGTGCCAGGTATGATCCAGCCCTCCGGCCACGCGTTACCTCCACCATTTTATTATTCCGTTTGCGTGATTATTTAAGTGTTGGTACTGAGTATGTGAAAAAGATGGTACTAGTAATAATATGGTTTTAGTATATATAATAAATTTAAAATTAAAACTAAGTGTACGTAAGCTTAAGTGAACATTACTAGTTAACGAGTAAAAGACTAACTTTAGAAATGTACCTTGAAAAGCAAACTTTCGTACAATTTACACTAATTACTTAGATAAGTAAGTACCTACGTAATCACATAAGTTTGTTAACATTTAAGTCCTCGTGGCCCGACACGCACTTGGCCGCTTTATTTTATATGAAATTTTAGTTAAAATCTTTATAAGAAAAAATGCTAATTTCAACGTTTATGAGAATTCATACCAACCTAGACCTAAAAAAGGGGTAAAATATTTATATGGAAAATGGGGAAATTGGAAAGCGTGGTTGGATTGTAAAAGTTCATAACAGTCAAAAAGTGGTTGAGAGTTGTAATATTAAGTATAGTAGTATAAGCAAATGTTACAAAATGAGAGACATTAAGACACGAGTGTGGATTAATGGATTTATGAACCTAGCCGCAGGCGATGTTTTAATATCTGATTATGTACAGTTGCATACATCAGTTTATCTATATACATATACTAGCTGTTGCCCGCGACTTCGTTCGCGTCTTCACTCCTATTGGTTGCAGCGTGATATTATATAGCCTGTAGCCTTCCTCGATAAATGGACTATTTATCCAACACAAAAAAAAATTCATTTCGTACCAGTAGTTCCTGAGATAGCGCGTTCATATATAACGTTTTTGAACACATTAAAGAGGATTTACTATATGGGTGTGGATAATTAGTATAAACACACTTGCAAGAAAGGATATTTTAATGTTAGCTTTTTGAAGATTCATGTAATATATATATTTTTTTACTTTTGAAGTAGAATTTTAGGAACTGAGAGTCTAAGGCTACTTTGCTGTGTTTGGAAAATACTTCATTCATATAATATATAATTTTATTACAAGAAACCTGAAGGAACCTACCTCTAAGTCGTCGTAGTAGGGTACACAACACGCTGTTCTTAAGGAATTCTGAAATTAATATGTACAGTCAATTTTTTGATAGTTGTTCTGGGAACCACATGAACGGGGGTTGGTCTGGGGGTTCCACATGCCCCCATTTTTTACTGACAGAAGTCGGTTGTAATTGAGTTCCAAATCTTTAAGATAAACTCTAAAATAATACATATTCGGGGACAATGGAAAATCCTCAGACCAAGAAGAACAGACAGACGGCGCATTACAATCTAGTGACGCTAGTTTTAAAAACACGACCAGCGTCAGTGTGCGTGCGTGAGCTTATGCTTTTTTATTGGTACTTAATTGTTAAAAATCAGCTTGACTAGGTTTGTCATAAAGCTCCTTCCTTTTTTCTTTCCTAGGGGACATCATACACAAATCGACCAAGACCCATATAATGCTAAATTTGTCAATGACAACCTACCTAGAGACGCAGCTATACATATAACAAGGAAAAGACGACGACGAATTTTAAAACCTGTAGATTATTATAATTAATATAAAATAAAAAGGTTAATTGTAGGTATCTGTTTAACTGGTAGATATATGATCAGGACACATTCTGGTGATGCTTTTACTAAGATGGCTTAAAGAAAATATATCTTATCTCTCTAGATCTTGTGTTATAAAATTAAACAAAGCGAATTTAGCTTACATATAAAAGTACCATGCACAAATATAACTACACATAAGTATGTTCTATATATTAATACGTACCTAGCACTATATAGGATGGAAAGATCGAATGCCACAGGGATGGCAACTACCTTAAATATTTTAAATGTAAAGGAGACTTTCCTTTATTTAAAAGAAAAATCTGCATTTATGGATTTATAAAAAATTGCTTGTCTTATATAACTACACATAAGTATGTTCTATAAATGAATACGTACCTAACACTATACAGGGTGAAATAGATATGTACCTAAAACCACTAATCGATAAAAATCGAATGCCACATGGAAGGCTACTAACTACCTTAAATATTGGGAAAAGCACATTCAGTGTAAAGGAAACTTTACTAAAAATATCCCCCCCCCCCCCTGGGGTGCAAACGTGGCTAATTAAGGTAAATAATTAATTTCGCGTTAGTCCCGTATACGAATATTTTTAAGATCGCCTATCTTAGTTTGTTTAAGTTTAGAAGTGAAAAAGCTTACCGTCGTTATAAACAGTAGTAGTATGAGATGTTCCCAATGGTCCATGGTGGTCTGAAAATGATAAGACCCGTTGGCCTCGATATGTAACTGGAGCTTTTACTATTTAGACACACGGCAGTGTATCAGCCATGTTCGCAAAGCAAAAAAATAGTAGTGATTATCGGACGTCAGAACCTCTTGAACGGTAAGGAGTTCTTCATTGAATTTCCAGACTCGGTAATCAGAAGATGATTTAGAAGATGTAGGTCAAATACATTTTAAGTAATTAGGGTGTCAAAAGTAGCCCGAAATTGCTACTTTTGACACCCTAATTACTTAAAATGTATTTGACCTACATCTTCTAAATCATCTTCTGATTACCGAGTCTGGAAATTCAATGAAGAACTCCTTACCGTTCAAGAGGTTCTGACGTCCGATAATCACTACTATTTTACACTGACTGTCTGACTCACTTTCTCATCAAAATGTTAAACTATTTCCAGGAACTTTTACATGCGTTTTTTTATATATAAAAATAAAGATTCCGTAGCACATTTTAGTTATACTACGGGGTGTCTTTATTGATTTCCGTTCGTTCAAGCATATAGCCGTGTACAGCCATAGAAACGACGTAGCATAGATATTTAGTTTTTCAAAATTCAAGAAAAAATGTTTTTTTCATTTTCATACAAAATAATTAATTATATCACCAAGGGTGAATGAAAAACGGCCTTAAGAGTTAACGTGGAGTTAAGAAAAGTTAACGTCAAGTATGACAATTCGGAATTTTAATGACACGCACGTCAACATTGTTTAATTGTTAGGATCTTTTATACTATACTAGGGTTGTTAATTAACAAAAATGAATTCTTGAATATCTTCGAAATGGTACGAATTAGGGTACTAGTGTCTAAGAGAAGATTACTTTATTTCATCTCAGAATGAGCACGGACTTAGATTGTAGTATGATCTGCAGCGCGTGCCGTTCTGAGCTGTTGGTAGGTGAAGAATATTTGCAGTGTATGGTCGAGACTTGCGGAAAATCGTACCACTATGCATGTACCTACAAGTCCCTTTCTGAGATAGAGAAGGCGACCTGGGTATGCCCCGAATGCGCCTGTGCAGCTAAGAAGGGTGGTGCGAATACCGAAACTCCTGTTGGAACCCCGGCAAGTTTAAAAAATGTGACACTACGAAAACCTTCAATTCCTCGCCCTTCCTCGGTTTTGCGTTCTCCACAAAAGGATGTATCGTCTATGGCTGTGTCAACTGACGTTGAAATCTAACTTCTTAGGGAACAAATTACTTTTTTAACTGAACGGCTAGCGGATGCAGTGTCCACCATTGATCGGTACCAAACTGCGCTTAAGACATGTACAAATAAGGTCGAAGTGGTCAGTGACAGATTGTTCGAATTGGAGCAGCTCATCAGGTTCCGAGGCTTGTCTGAAGTTGCATCAACCCCGCCAACACCTTACAACGAGGTCGTAAAGTCTTCAAAAAAGTTAAGTAGTTTTACTCATAGCCGCGTCGACCTTAGTGACCATGAGATGGTGCAAGCGAATTCAATAAAGGAGATACCTGGAGGCGTGCGGTCGGACAGTGTACCGGCAAAAGTTATAACACCCGAAAATGTTGACATAGACAATCGTTGCCATTCAAATCAACAGATTAGTCAAGCGAATACATCGGAACGCGAGCACAACTCCAGCAAGGATAACTCTGAGCAGGCTCGTGTCGGGAGGCAGAGGCTCTTGACCTCCATTCGCGGTACTGCAGGTCCAAACATTACTTCCCTAAGAGCGGTTGAATATAGGAAGCATATTCACTTATGGAATATGTTATCAGGTGCTGATGAAGTTCGTGAATATTTGCAAACCTTATGCCCCAATACAACGTGCACAGTGGAAGAGCTTAAGCCGAAGGGTGACTATAAGTCTTATAAAATCGGTGTCCCGGCTACGTTCTTTGATAAGTGCCTTTCTGCGGACGTCTGGCCTAAAAACGCAAGGTTCAAAACGTGGTTATTTCGTAGACAAGGAGCCAAAAATCATCAAACGCCGGCGTAATAAGCTATGTGAACGTACCACGCACACGTTTCTCAATCTTACATATCAAAACGTTCGAGGCCTCAACACAAAACTGAAGATTTTCAGACAGGCAACGCTGGCTCTTGACAGTGATGTCATTGGTGTAACTGAAACTTGGCTGTCTGGGTCAGTGCAGGATTCCGAATTGGTGAGTGGCCAGTGGAGCGTTCTGCGCCGTGATCGTACTGACCGTCAGGGAGGCGGCGTGCTGTTAGCGGCTCGGCCCGGTATTGTTCTGCGGCGCAGGTCAGAGTTGGAGACGCCGGAAGGCGAGGATCTGTGGGCTTCGTTTAGGCTTGAGCAACTTATGTGTCATGTGTGCGTCATATACATTCCACCAAAAGCTGCCGATGACGTCTATATGTGCTTCTTTCACAAAGTAGAATCTATTATCGATTCACTTAATGGTGTGGTGTTAATTGTCGGGGATTTAAATCTCAACCCTGTATATTCTTCTGCTAACATATTAAGTTACTTTTGTTATTTCACTTCTGTTTGTAATTTGAAAGAGATGAATAATGTGGTGAATGCGTTTGGCGGAGTGTTAGATGTTGTGCTAGTGCGAGGAGAAACTCACTGTGTAAATGTCTGTGAGATTGACGACGGTGGCTTAGTACTTCATCGTGATGCATACCACCCTCCGCTCGATATTACCGTATCTCTTACGCAGTTTGATCAGAATTCTTTATATATAGAACCTAGCAATTTTGACCTGAGCCGTGACTGGAACTTTGCCAAAGGAGATTACGATCTTCTCTATTTATTATTTTCTCAGGCTTCTTGGAACGAAGTTCTTCAGTCTGACAATGTGAATGTTGCGGTGGGCCTTTTATACAGGTCAGCTTATGGCATTTTTAACGAATGTATACCTAGAAAGTCTAGGCCCAATAATCTCTGCCGACGATACCCGGTTTGGTTCACGTCAGATATTATAAAGCACATTAAGTGGAAAGCATATCTGCACCGAAATTGGAAGCGTACTAAAGACAAGGCCATATATGCCACCTTTTCTAGGGTCAGGGCGGATATTAAAGCCCGTATTTCGATTGCTTATGACAGCTATATCAACCAGATGCAAAGTAAACTTACGTATGACCCAAGCTCATTCTGGCAGCACATTCGTTGTTTAAAATCCAAGGGTGGCTTTGAGTCTCAAGTTACCTTCAAAGGTAACGAGTTTGAGGGTGGTGATGCGGCTCAGGCCTTTGCTGACTTCTTTTCGTCCGTTTTCTTGCCAAATAAACCACACCTTGATTTTAATAAGTCTATTCGTGAAGATCAGACTTGTAACGCTAACCTTGTCCATATAAACCGGATATCTCAGGAGGATGTAGAAAAGGCGATAAAACGTATAAAGCCACGTGGCCCCGCGGGTCCTGACAACTTTCCAGCGTATATTTTGAAAGGTTGTAAAGAGTGGCTTATACCACCTCTACTCCATATTTTTAGATTAATTCTAGCAACTGGAGAGTATCCTCAACAATGGAAGGTCACAAGAGTGAGGCCTATTCCTAAATTGAGCAGTTCTACCCGCGTTGAAGACCATAGGCCTATAGCTATTCTCTCGTCGATGGCCAAACTGTTTGAGTCCATTATAAATAGACTTTTAGTGCCTCAAATTCAGCCTTACCTCTGTGACTCCCAGCATGGTTTTAGACCTCGGCGTTCAGTAGAATCGAACCTCTTAACTTTGGTGGATTCTATCTCGGATCATCTGGACAAGGGAATACAAGTTGACGTGTTATACTTCGATTTCCAAAAAGCCTTCGACCGTGTTGATAACGATGTGCTGTTGAGTAAGTTGTGTAGCATAGGTTTTTCTCCGCAACTTCTCCGGCTCTTTGCCAGTTATCTACGGGACAGAGCGCAGTACGTACAACATGGAAGCTTTATTTCAAAGACTTTCCAGACTCGATCAGGAGTCAATCAAGGTTCGATTCTTGGTCCTTTACTGTTCGGTATAATGGTCAATGATCTTTCGTCAGTTCTCAGATCTGCCAGATGTCTGCTGTATGCCGATGATCTAAAGCTTATCTACGGCATACAGCAGATTGCGGACTGTGAATCACTCCAAATGGATATTGACCGAGTGCATCAGTGGAGTACCAGCAATATGCTTGATTTCAATGTCCCCAAATGCGCTGTTATATCATTCAGTCGGTCGCGAAACCCGCTTCTCTACGGATATTCTTTGGGATCGGAATCCATAGTCCGTGTCAGCACTATTCGGGATTTAGGTGTCATCCTTGACACTCATCTCAATTTCCACGAACACTTCAACTCATTGACCCGTAACTGTTACCAGAGGTTAGGATTTGTTATACGGAATGCCAAGGAATTCCGCGACCCCGCAATCATAAAATTGCTTTATACAGCTTTAGTCAGAAGTAAGCTGGAAGCAGCTTGCGTCGTTTGGAACCCATACGAAGAGACTTACATCCTACTTTTGGAGAGGGTACAAAAAGTGTTCTTGCGGTTCTTGTATAAAAAAATGTACGGGTACTACCCATTCTTATACCCTACTAAATTCCTTTTAGGTATCTTGGGTTTTAACTCCTTGGAGGTCAGACGCAATCTTGCTCTTCTCACCACAACCGGCAGTATCTTGCGTGGCGAGTCAGACTGTGTTGAGTTAGTAGCACAATTAGTGCGCCTGTCCGTTCCCTTTCCAACCAGATTTGATTTCCGGCCTCGTATTCGTTGTCTCTTAGCCGTACCCAAATCGCGAACGGTGTCACGCAGTAAGTCTCCGTTGGTTCGTGCATTACAAATTTTGAACGCACTCCTCGCATCAGCCCCTGATTGTGATGTGTTTGCTAGCAGATGGGCAGTGGTGCGTGATGAATGTTTGAAGTTCTGCGAGAAGATGGATGTACGTCTCTCGTCAGTTTATTATTAGTTTAGTGTATAATTGTTTCTTCATATAAATTTGTATAGTTGATTTGTAGTGTCACAGTGATTTAGTTCATACTGTTATGCTGTGTATCTATTTCTTTTAATAATAAATAAATAAATAAATAAATAAATAAATAAATCTCAGGATTGTACCCTCGCAATTAACGGAATTCAATAAAAACATCCTGTATAACTAACCTGATATAGATATTTATCCGAAATAAAGTTTGATTTGTTTTTTATCCGAATCGGCGAAAGCAACAGAGATATACCAATTAATAATCTTCACCCACTACCAGTCACCGAATAATTGAAATTAGCTAAGAAAATACTGTCAATAACGCGATTTGTGTATTAGAACCGGCCGGATCAACATTCATAGCGTGCGACAATTGGTTGTGCTTTAACAGTCACATGTCTTACAGAATCATCACCCGTGAGCATCGATTTCCATTGTGAAATGAAGCAATGGAGTTTGGATCGATTGTTAATTACTTGATTGATCAATTTGTTTCAGCCTATTGTTTTCAGTACCGTAGCCAGCGGAGAAAATTGAGCACTATTCTATTGTTCTTCTTCGAGCAAATCTCTTACTGCCACAGCCGTTAGCCGACACTCTGAAGCGCAGGTACTTAAATATAAGTATATGAATTTTGTGTAAATTTCATCATTTTATAAATATATAATAATCTTATGTTAAAAAAAAAAATTCATCATATCCAAAGACCCCAACTTCACGCCACTTAACCCCAAAACATTGCAAATGTTCATATACCGTATTAGTAATACAATCATTTTTCTCCAATTATTACAGAAGGCGACATGACTAGAGCATGGCTCCTCGCGTTGTCAACCTTGGCACTGGTATGTTATCTGTTTATTTTCCTTGAAGAATACACTACTCATCCCTTATTTTCATAATCATCATCATCATATCAGCCAAAGGACACAGCCACGATGACCGGTCCTGCGCCACCGTCATCCAGCGAACTCCCGCGACTTTTACCAGGTTAAGTATCTGTCTACCTTGTCACATGTCTACTACCTACGCTGCGCCTTCCGGTACACCCCGGAGGCGGCGGCAGCGGTGGAACCGGGTGGGCTAAACTGTTTTGTCTATCTATATTTACAATCTTGACGTTGAGCAAAAACTTAAAAAAAAAATGTTTCCAGATTGGCGGATTATATGTATGTATTACCACAGTATTACACCCAAAGTGTTTCAACTACGATTGATTGGTGATTTTAAGGCACGAGTGAATAGGCATCTTCAGAGTGAGCTCGCTTTATCGTCGGCCTCACCTTTGCCTCCTGGCTAGATGCTGGACAAGAGCAATCCCATTTCTCATAATAAAAAAAAACTACGATAAAACTATTGGGCTATAGAAAAACGGTCTTAGTCTCACTCACATTTCCAAGGGTTTCAGGTCCATTGTGTGTTGTTGTCCACATGTCATACATGGCTATTCACAATAATTAACAGCTTTTAAGTATTTAAAAAGTGATCTGAGCCGACATTTTTCGAATGACAAAAATAACTTCAGTTCAGATGACATATTAATTAATATTATTTCATGAAGTTCGGTTCGGTGATAAAAAAAAATGTGGTACCTGCTGCAAACGCATATTTTTGGAGAGATATGTTCTTAAGCCCAATGTCGTACATGGAGTAAACTTCAAACTTCAAGGTTTTTTACCCGACTGCGCCAGAACGAGGGTTATGTTTTTCGAGAGTATTAATGTATGTAAGTATGTATAATTGTTTGGCACGCTCTGCGGCCAGAATGGCTCGATGGATTTTAGCTTGAGAGGTGTCGTTAGATTCGTATTTACTGTGAGAGTGACACTGGATATATAAAAAAACAAAATGGCGGATTTTTGGCGCCAAATTCAAATGTTTGGCACGCTCTGCAGCCTGAACGGCTCGATGGATTTTAGCTTCACAGATGTCGTTAGAATCGTATTAAATGATGGTAGTTTATTGATATCGACTCCAAAAGCAGTACAGTTTTTCAAAAATCCTTTTAATTTCTCTTGTTCATTGATGCAAGACCAGTTCACATTTCATCTAAATTTACAAGCAGAAACCGCTTTCAGGGCCGATGTCAGATGAGTGTAAGTACTTATACTTATTTCCGTAACTTTACCGTCACTGTGTCTCCAAGGAGCATCGATTCCAATCCATAGATCATCATCGTCAGCCTATATATTGTATATTCGTTCCACTGTTTGGCACAAGCCTTCCTTAGGTGAGAGGGAACGGGCAATGGCCAGACTTTACGCTGGCCTCTTGAGGACTTCACGTACACAATTGAATATCTTCGCAGGTGTATTCAGCTATCCTCACGATGTTTTCCTTCACCAAAAAGCTAACGGTAAATAATTTAATATCAAATGACATTCCGTACAAACGTTCGAGAAATTCGTTCGAGCCGGGATTCGAACCCACGATCGCCGCTTTACAGCCGCAATGTGACCCTTTTAAGTCATGCTAGCTGTCATCATCATCATCAGTTATCAATACCATACAGTATGGTTCTGGTTTTGGATACATTTATGTATTGCTGTTTTTGTTGATAAATATTAAAAATACTCTAATTTTGGTGGATACAATACAAATAGTGTTTATGTTACGGTTGCCTAACATAACAGCGTTTGAAAAAAACGCGCGAAGAAAATTCGCGAGTCTCAAAACAGCAATTCGCTACATTCCTTGGTTTTCACTGTTCTTAAAACACAAACGCGTTCCTTTTGCTACGTTCACAAATACGTTTGTCGGCCTGTTTAACCTAGGTGGTAGTGTCACTGCCTCCGAAGCTAGAGGTCCCGGGTTCGAATCCCGGTAAGGGCATTTTTCTCTGTGGTGAGCAGAGACATTTTTTCCTGAGACTTGGAGGTTTTCTATGTATTTAAGTATATATCTATTAAATATCTCGTCGTCTAGTACCCATAACACAAGCCTTCTTACTATGGGCCAAGTTCGATTTGTGTAAATAATTGTCCCCTAATATTTATTTATTATTTAAATATGCACAAATATTGTTTATATGCGACGCTGCGCAAGCGCTGTGCCGCGACGCTGCGCAGGGTGCGCGCCAGCCGCCACGGTCTCCTGCGTATTGCCACTACATGGGACAGCAGCCCGCTGAGGCACTGGACCTCCCTTCATTTAAGTTTAGGTACTAACATAGTTATTTAAGTTCTTGTAATACTAACAATCTATGGATCACGAAGTCCGAAATAAAATCATTTTATTTTATTTTATTTATTTTATTTTTTATTTACTGCAGCCATTCACCACATTCGTACTTTAGTACAAAATACTGTAATACATTTCAGAACATTCGTTATTCATGATGTACTTACGTAAAATGAGAACTGTTGTCGAGTTGTAAAAAATGCGTTCTTGAAGTATTGCAAATAGGAAGTAATGATTGTGTGTCAAGACTAGCATGAATATTTGTATCTCTTGTGTAGTGTTCGGGACTATGCACGGAACACGTAAGTACATGCACCGTAATGCCTTGATTACACGAGTATGATATAGGTTAAGGTTCAATTTGATCAGCAGCTATTCTTCGAGAAGTGGACAGATGCCATCCAAGAAGTTACCAGGACTACACATCAGCACAAAATAATGAAACTTTTTTTGTTACTCACCTACATACAGAAGGTTTTCTATTAAACAGAACCGATATTTTAAAGACTAGAAAACACCGAATCCGGCTACCTTTTTCACCACCAGGAAGGGGCAAAAGACTCGCCATGGAAACAGGAATATTTATATTTTATACACTAACGTGAGACATATTAAAACACGTAGGGTTGCACCAAACCGTCTGTAATCGTATGCTGTGTCCGTTTAAATTTTAATGTATGGAAAGTTTGACAAGTTTCTATGGGATGACAGCTGCTGGCGCCATATTTAACGTTGCTCAGTCTGTGATCGTAAGTCGGTGCAACGTAGCCTTAAAGAAAGAAATACGGCAGAAACTTTTCTTTTAGAAAGAAGAAGAAACAAGAAAATACATTTATTAATGATAAACACAGGTAATAGAAGTTTACAAAAAATAGGACGAACACTGTTTGTCAGAAAAGGGCCGTTTTAGGAATGTTTACGTATACTATGTGGTAGGCTATGTGCTTGTGATTCTTCTCTGGAGTCGCAAGCGTCCATAGGCTACGGTGTATGCTTTTTTATATACGACTTGCGACTCCAGAGAATCAGAAGCGCGTTATCGCCCGTTTATTGACTTAAGGATTCGTTGTGTTGACAGCTAGATCAGGTCACACCTTTCACCACCAGGAACAACACCACATGCCTAATTAGCATGCAGTGATGTTTTTGTGGCTGCGGTCTTCTGTGTGGTAAAGGTACTCCTCAGTTGGGACGCTCCAATGTGTTCCGCTGTTTCCCTACCTCTCTTAACTGCTTACCTTCAGGCAAGCAGCGTCATTATATGAAAAAAAAAACGGTGTAGAGTGTTTTCATACGCGTCTCGCGTCGCAGAACGCTGGTCGTAAACAAGGCTTCACAGCTCGAAACGCACAGAGCGGGCGCATCATATGTCACACACGCCGTTCAACCGCGCTACCGAATACCGCTCCGTTTTTTTGGTGCCATGCAACGATGCCGTGTCGGGCTCTGTGCTTTTGAAGCTGGGCCTTTGCGACCTTCACTCACGTCGCCAAGAGAAGATTAACATATATATTGATACTTTATGTCTCACAGGTAAAAATTAACAACTGCTCTTCTAAAGTAAGTAAACCGCTACGCGCTAAAAACTGTCCGCCGCGGGTACCCTGTCGCTACATCCGCTCCGTATGGGATTTCACCCACATGTAGTCGAATTCCCTCCATGCCGCACCTCGCGGTTTAACAAATCATTTCTGATTCGCACTGCTTCAGTCTGGAATTCTCTTCCGGCGTCTGTATTTCCAGAAGCATATGACCTCGATGTCTTCAAGGTAAGAGTGAATAGGCATCTTCTGGGTGAGCGTGTTCCATCTTAGACTTTGTCTTAACTTTCCATCAGGTTACACTAAGGTCAAACGCAATGCCATTTACAATAAAAAAAACCCTAGAACCACCTCTATATAGCCGCCGCCCTAAGTGTGTCATCATTATTAGCCTATATACGTCCCACTGCTGGGCACAGGCCTCCTCACTCATAACAGGGATTAGGCAGTAGTCCTTACGCTGGCCCAGTAAGGGCTTCACATGCATCTTAGAAGTTCTTTGCAGATGTATAATTGTATATGCATGTTGTCGCGAGTGTCGCGACGTACGGTAAATATCAAAAGTTATCAGTCCTGTCAAACTGTATAGAGTTTTTTTACACAGATATCAGAGTAAGGCGCCTTCCTGATTTATCGATGCGGGGGCGGTACGATATGAGAAAACTGTCAGCTGTCAGTGTCAACCGATACGAATGCAGTACTGCCCCACTTCTGCGCATCGTATTAGTACTGCGCAAACGTAATACTGACAGTATTCCGTGAAGTGAGGAAATCTCACAATACTATTATACTGGCTGTGCTTGCGTTAAAGAGCAAAATACCTGACATATCGCATACCCCCATAAGTCAAAAGCATACCCCCCCGTACAAAAGGCCCTCCGTCTCGTTTTCAATTTGTAGCGTATATTAGCAATATTCTTGCAGGACTACTAAGCATGGTAAATACTAAATGATTTTATGCCAATGAATCACTTTATGATGAGTTATTTTTTGCAGTGCAGTGGCCCTATGTTGTGTTCCGGAGAAGTAAGTTAAAATGGGTTACTAATGTAATACATCATTTTTCCCCTCACTAGCTCGGAAAGCCGTCTTTTATCCTTTGAAACAAGCGGGTAAAAACGCATTTTATCCACAAGTGGGGAAAGTAATTTGACCTTGGAGCGTGTTTGAGTAGCTTTTGACAGATAACAAAACAGTAGTTAGGAGTATACTGTTTCTGCGGCACCCCTGCGGCGCGGCCCGAAGGGCTGAAATTTTTTTTGGTTTTTTGCTGCGGCAGGTTTTTTTGGGTGTCTTTTTCGTGTGAATTTGAAATGCAGCTATGTGATATGTGACCCCCCGTTGTTTTATGTTTATGACAGGTGTGGGTGCATTGTTGTTTTTTTGCTGCGGCAGGTTTTTTGGGTATCTTTTTCGTGTGAATTTGAAATGCAGGTATGTGATATGTGACCCCCCGTTGTTTTATGTTTATGACAGGTGTGGGTGCATTGTTGTTTTTTGTTAGAAGATTGCTGTTTTGAGACGATTTGTGTATTTTATTTAAAAACGATTTATTTGATTAGGATCAACAGTCTGTTTTTGCTCTATTCCCACGCAAAGGTAGGTAATTAATTACATTCTGTGAACAGCAATATATTTTAAAATTAATGTTGACAGAAATGATCGTGAGAATGACATGGGTTTTCTATTTGATTGGGTATAAATAAAAGTAAAGAACATTTGAAGCTAAGCAGGTTCAAACACGCCCCATCCGTTGGAATATTGCAGTAAAAAACTAGTTGTTTCGTGTCGTAACATGCAACGAACAGATGTTCATTTTTATGGGGGTAACATATTTATTGTCTTATCTGTGACATGTGAGCGTGTATTATATTTGGAAAAAAAACGATAAATATCAGCAACTATTACGAAATGTCATGCTTGCCGTATTTTATTGGTCACTAAACTACCTAAAGATCATTTAAATCTATGCAGGTTCCATTTCCAAGAATATTGCAGTAAAAAACTAATAAAATTCCACGTCTTGCTACAAGTTAGAACGTGTTGTATCAAATGAACAGGTACCTGTTTTATTAATAGATTTTTTTCTCCTAACCGCTACGTGTGTCCCGGTGTGTGTGTGTGTGTGTGTGTGTGTGTGTCTGTCGTGAATAAAAGCAAAGCTCAAATCCAGAGGGCCGCCATTCGCTCAGATTAGTTTGTCTGAAAACCGTGTCAAGTGTTAAATAAAAGTGTACTAAAGTAGATAGTTGTCAATAGTTTTAATTTTTCTTGCTACGAGTTAAAATGGAGGTAAGTCCCACATTAACTAATTAATTATGTGCAAAAATTACATGTTTCCATTTGTATCAAGCATCTCACATGTTTTTTTGGTTGTTTTAGATATCAAACGAGAATTCCCTTGAGTACACTATGAAAAATTATTATTATAACAATTTGAGTGACGATGAAGCCCAATGCTCAAAACCACTTATAATTCAAGCACAAAAACGAACCAACAACATTGATGTATTTTTTGATAAGCCTAAAAAGAAGCAGGCTACAGAATATTCATCTACTGTCGCCAAGTCTACAAATGGAGGCACTAATTATATATCTTCTCGCGTAGATGATGTTACAAAGATCACTCATGTCGTTAAAATTGACGTCTACGATATAAAAAAATTGCGTGGTATCCCAAACGATCAGCACTGGAAATTCGCGGATACTAGAATCAAATACTATACGCAGGGTGAAGAAGATGACTTTTATTCTAACACAAAAGAATTGATTTACAATATTACGAAAGATATTGCAACAAAAAACGATTGCAAGAAATATTTTATCAACGCTAAGCCATAAATTATATCTTACTCCACCCACAAGCAACTCTCCCCCCACCAACGAACAAATGATTTTTGGGGCTATATAAAGTTCGACACCGCAAAAGAAACCATACCGTATCTCTATTAACACCCGTGAAAGTCAAGCTGCACAATGGATCTACAAAACTCACAATACGATGAAGAGCTTTATGAACGCTGCGAAGACGTGGATCTATATAACTCATTTTACGACGAAGATTTGAGTAACCTCTGCGACGACGCTGAAATGCTCCATGCGTCATCAAACGGTTATTCACCAGCTTTGCAACCTATATTTTCGGGGTATGTCGGTAACCCTCTTTTGATAGAATGGGAAGATGAAGAAGACACAGAAATGTATGACATGGAGACGAGACCTCCAAGTGGCGATGCATATGAACCCATAGCATATGAAACATTGCGTTTGCCTGCATTTAAAAGTGATGAACTATTTATGGAGTGTGAAAAGTGGTGTGATATGCAATAAGGATTTCAGCTTATTGATGTAATAAAATGAAAACCGTTCTGTATTATTGTTTTTATTTTAATGTGTTACTTTTGTTTTAATGTATGAAATACTTGTATGTGAAATAAATGGTTTCAACGATCCTCTTGCATTTTTGATGAATTGATAATGTTGTATATGTTTACTAAGAATTAGTGAAGGAAAGAAAAGACAACTTTTAATAAAATATTTATTTATTTCGTAAAAACATAGATCTATACATATCTTCTATAATCAAATCATTATACATGGTATTTTCAAAAAATAAGTTTACAAAATCAAACATTGTTTTACCTTTGAACTTAAAATATATATAAACTAAACAGTATTTACCACAAACTGAAGTAAGATGGTTTTGAATTATTATATGGTTATAAAACCATTTTTTTGCATTCCGTTTTAAAAACAACTTATGATAACCAGAAGGTTTTCTACCAAATGAATCAAAATATTCACCATTACCATTAATATCAATATGAATTGCCACCCAGTGAGAGCCAGGTTTTGAGTCAGGGTCCAAATTACTTATGATATAAATCGGAAGATCCATGAAAACAGGGATTCTATTTGCCGCAAAAACATGCGATTCAATGGTAGGACAAATTTTTTTCATACATAATTGCAATTCCTTAGTGTCCATTACAAAGTATTGCATTTACCGATGAATTCGTTGCTAAGGTTTGGTAAAAAGTGGTACAATCTCTCATAAACGTATTATTATATATGTACATCATTCTAATTAACTGTTATAATCTACACTTACATCTCGATGTTTGTTTATTTCAATTATATTATCAAACTCTGCATAGACGACGCAATTAACGGTCGTGGTAAGAGCTTTTTCAAATCGAACTTCTAACCGTACACTACCATGTCTAACAAGATTCCAATGAGAAGTAGAACTCGCTGATAAATCAGGTGTTAAATCGAAACACATCAAACAATAACCGTTGCCATAATCTTCTCGACTTATTGAGTTCCCTTCATTAAGAAAATGAATACCCGTTCCAGAAAACAGAGTGTGATATGTTGTTACCATTAAATCGGTATTGAAAGATGGTTGTAGTGTTTTAGAAGGAATTTGATGACCGTCTACATACAAACTAAATAAGTTCATATCGTGGTGGTGGAAGTTAAAGGGATTATGTTTTAAACTTCCATTAAATGCTATATTATCAACAAAACCTACAATACACCTTTTTGGAACTTGACCGAGGAATATATTATCAAGGGATTTCCCTTGTACCCCTGATGGTATTGTAAGTACTTTAACTTCCGCTCTTGTGATGGGATATTTTGCAGTCGTTGAAGCTAAAACCTTTTGATGTGCAAGCAAAACACTTGGGTTAATTTTTGTTCTTCTTATTATTAAACTAGCATCCATTATGCGTACTTTAAGTTTTTTATCTTGAATGCACATTAGATTAAACGACTCTTTTGATCGTACTAATTTAACTCGAACTTCAACGCCATTTATTAAAAACTTTTCTTGATTAAAAATATCACCGTGTAAGTGTCCTATCATTTCAACTTCCTTACTATCTTTAATAAATTCTTGTCTTTTAGTCCAGCCTTTGTTAGCCGTATCAGTTCCATCCATATGACCCGAAGTGTCTTCATACCATAGCCCACATGTAAGATGGGACTGTTTTGCTGCAGGTCCATAATTTAGTAGGGTTTCCATATATGCACGGTACGCATATGTATTATTAGGCGGTGAAACTAGTTTTTGATTTAAATATATGTCCAACTGGTTAAACAGTGAATGTAACCAATTATTCACTGGAGCAACATGAGTTTCCGCGGATTTGATCTTAGTACCGTCTTGATTCAATACCTTGGCTTTGATATGTAGTAAAGTGTGAGACAGGTCAATATAGTCATCGCCTGATCCTGGAACTTGAAATTCAATAGGACCATCATCACTAAGAGACGAAATAGGTTTATAATGTATCCACTGCCCATTTTCTATACTTGTTTGCGTCGATGGCAGTGCAAATAAATCTAACTCTGACTTAGCGCATTCACATGAATGATGATGTAAAAATGACATGGTTTAATTAGAAAAAATATCGTTTGTATATTTTTTACTTTTTTTTGTACCTCTCCCCCGTAATGCTTTGGATGCAATGGTGCGCTCTCGTCTTTTTCGTATCATTTTATACCCAGACCCTGACATTAAAGAATCAATTTTTTCATCAGCTTTTCTTTTTAAATTACTGCTCGCATTCTTAAAACGAGACTTTATTGATTCGTCCATAGGGTGCGAATTCATCATGTCGGATAAAAGACCAACACCAGCATTTAATGCTTCTTTCCCAACCGTTCTAAATCCGCTAGATAACAGAGGAAATACCGATCTAAACAAGCCTCCTAAAAAACTTCCTATGCCATGCCCTCGCTGGTGAGGAACACCTTTATAAACAATGCCTACTCCTGAACCAGCTTGATGAGTATAATAATGTTCATATGGGCAGGGAATATTTTCACGTCTATAATTCATTTTATTCGTTGAAAATGTAGCTTCACGCATGAAGTTCCAAACTGGAATGGAACCTTTCCACCCGTATGCATTCTTATATCAATTTCAATAGTATCAAATTCTCTACGTAAAACTGGTATGTAATGTGCAGGAGAAAAGCTATGCATTTTATATGCTCCATATATGTATTTAGTTGGATCAAGTGGTATTATTCTTACTAACGATGTCATAACATCCCCTACTATTTGAGGTTGAACGATATCCGAATATATAAACAATTGTGATGGTAGACCCAAATATAAATTAGCAGGAAATTTTCCAATTTGACATTGAATAAGGTTCGTATTCGGTTTGAAACCTAGCTGGAGGTTTAGTATTGGTGTTGCACGTACGGAAACTATGTCTTTATGTGAAGTAGTGACCTTGATAACTTTCGATATTCCATCATAGCTAAATTTCACCTTATTTCTTAATAAGGAATTTTCATTAAAAGCAGATAAAAACTGATCCATGTCGTCATATGTCGTTGCTGGAATATGTGACTTAAATTCAACATTAACAGGCGACACTTCGTTTGGTAATTTCACCATCTTTTTTACATAGACTGCGTTTTCATGTTCTTGAACGTTGTACATTGAACATGGGTAGTGAAACTCCACTAATCCGACAACCCATTCTCCTTCTAGTTTTATTGTCTTTGGGAGTTTGGTGAGAAAGTTTGCTGTTGTATTTTCGGGGAAATATTGCATAGAGCTGTTACTTAACAAAGTTAAATAAAAACTGTCATCACTCATGTTTCTTCTAAGCTAGAAGCAGGTATCCAACTATTAAATTTATTCGGATAACCTCTCCACTTCACAAGCACCTCCTTTCTGTTACCTACGCGTCTAGAACGTATTATTTTATCTATTTTATATATCATGGTGGGGTTATAAGTAACTTTCTGTAACTCTTTAGAATAGAAAGTGCCAGTGATTGGTTCATTTTGTAAGTCCTTCAATGTGTAAACAAGATGAGGCGACCTATTAATTATTGATTCGATTACGAAGATTTCATCGCTCCAATTAGTTTCGTAACCTTTTTGAAATATGTGTTTATACTTCGTTATTCTGACATGATCACCAACATTTAAAGTACTATTACTAATTTTTTTTAATCCATTTTTTGGTGTATCGTATAAATTGGTCCAAACAGTCATAATATTGTTAAAATTAACATCTATCGGACGCATTTTAATACTTGAATGGTAACTGTGATTATATGAATAAAGGAGATCTTGTAAAATGTCAATGTATTTATAAGTATTTTTATGTGTAAAATAGCGCCACATTTTCATTTTTAATGTTCTTTGAAATCTTTCTACAATACTCGCCTTAATGTCAGGATTATTCGTTGTATAGTAGTTTATGTTTTTACTCTTAAAATATTGTCTTACCTCTTTGGAAACAAATTCAGTACCTTTATCGGATTGGATGTGACGTGGAGTTGCTCGAGCCTCGGTAAATATATCCTCAAAGCATTGTTTAACTGTTTCTGAATTTTTCTTTTTCATTGCCCTAGCAAAAGCATATTTACTAAAGACATCAATAACACATAATATATAATTAAAACCATCATTATATTTACTATATGTACGCATATCACTTAAATCTACTTGCCAAAGTTCATTATAGTTGGACAAAATGTACTTGTTTCGTGTAAAACGTCTTTGAACTGGTTTATGTAATGTATATGTTTCCTGGGACCGTAACCAGTTTGCTACCTCATCTTTGTTCATTCGACCATGCATTGCTTTAGCTAACTTATCAATACTACTGTAGCCAGCTGGATCAGAAACATTATAGTAAATCCTACTGATGTCTAATAGGGGGTCCATCTCTCCCAATCTATTTTCTTTTTTGATGATTCAGGAGTTTTGTATGAAATTGGTGTTGATTGTCCTTTTGATTGAATCGAAGTTGATCTGGTATTTTTGTATATTGGGGATTCTTGAACCTCGTCGATCTGAAGACCATTTATATATTCCAGATTAGTTGGGTTACCTATACAAGATATAGGAACTTCAATATCTTTTAAAACTAAAGCAAACTGTTTCCAACCAATCGGTTTGGGACGTTTGAGAGGTCTCAGCGTGTCACTTATCAATTCTGTTATATTGCTTTCTGGGATAACTTGATTATTTACTACGATTTCCCCTCCTTCTTTCCACCAAATCTTCGGTTTATTTTTTAAAATATTGTCAATCAAAGATTGTCCTTTTTTCACATAACTTTTAGGAATTTTGTTTATGATGTGAGATGGAGTAAACTTCTCAGGGTAAGTATGATTCGAAGGAGTACTCGCAGCGTCACTTTCGAACGGTCTTGAATGTGGTAATGTAGCATTATGTTCAGTTTCCTCCTTTTTAACCATCGATTTGTCAGAATATTCTTGGTGGACATTATTTGTATCATCAATCATTATTGGCACCTTGAACGGTTTTCGATCTGATTCAGTAAAATGCAAAAAACGTTGTAGTGCTTGAGAATACAATGCCCATTTTTCGCGATCCTCTATTTTACTTTTCAGTATTTTTTGCATGTCCTCATCTAAGCGAGATAGGGAATTTAAAGGAGCATTTTCATTGTGTTTGAGCTTCTCAATAAAGTCTGGTTCTACTAAAATCATTTTCTTCGTGTTCTCCATTTTAACTATGTTAATGAGCTCAATAAACTACTTAATACAGCCCCCAGTATAATTGGTAAAAACGCACCACCCTTTTGCACTATAATAGTCTTCCTTAATTTTTGTTTCCCCTTAGAAACTAATTTGCGTAATATATTCTTATGTTTATTTAACCTGTTTTTTTCTAAATTGTCTAATGGAACTTTTCCCTTTAAAACGTTGTAAATGCACTCACAAATTATATTTATTTCATCTTCATCACATGCTTTCAGTAAAGCTTTACGATATTTTGGTTTGAGCGTATGCAATGCTTTAAGTAAATGTTGATATGTGGCTACTCTGTCAGGCATTATCTAGAACTGACCAAAACAGAATGACTACTGGTATATTTAAACCCTTTTTTTGGAATGTATACTGTACAACCTTTATCGAATGGAAATACCTTAGTTTTAAAACGACATATATCATCAGTGCTTTGTTTCAAATCTATCATCAGGTATCCATGAGCTGTCATAGTGGCATCTTTATATGCTTCTTCAACAAATTTTGTATTTTCTGGATAAACTTGTCGGGACAAGTAGCGTATTTGAGTTTTGTCTCGAGGATTTTTAAAATAAATAATGTAGGTTGTGTTCAAAGAGATATCACGTTGTCCTCTTCCTTGGTGAAATAAGTTTTGAGTTATATAAAAAACGCTTAAATTTCTGTGATGGCTACCTTTAGTAAAAATATCAACAATACGTCCATCTGACTCTCTCATTAAATCATCGATTATAAGCAGTTTAGGTTGTTTCCCATCAAACATACTTAAATCGGGAATACCTTGAACATAATCAACACCATTCAAGTTATAAAGTGGCTGCATTTCATCATAGCACCACAGCACTTGATTAAAATCTATATTACACATATGTGCTACATTTTTCAAAAAATTTGTGACAAAGTTTGATTTTCCACAACCACTTGGACCAGCAATAATAGCTGTAAATGGATGAATGAAATGGTACATTATAAAAACTGTCCTTCCTCACTAAAGGTTGTCTATAAAATAAAATACATTTATGAGGCTATAGATATATATATATGTATCCATAATCTAATATAAGCATATGGTATATGATTGGCATACATTTGCTTATAATGTAATAATTTAAAAATAAAACTTTTTCTTTTTCTGATATATTTATATTTGATGTAAATACACGATTTACAAAATAAAAGTTCTTAAAACTAAAATAAAATAAAAACACTTATTTTAATATAAACAAAATTAAATCTAAAACCTCCCATGCAACGAACATTTTTTTTTTTAATTTAAACAGTTAATACGTCAACTTGTAATTATATTTACTGATACTTAAATACTATGAATTATAGTTATTGATACTTAAATATTTGTAACTCTAGATCTACCTTAATTTATAATGACCCCAAGCTAAAGTGTCAAATGAATCTTTACACAGATATCTTTTTGTGTCACAAGATGATAACGAGATTTTATTTATCTTCTGTGTAAAAATTACATGCTTAATAGAACGAAATCGGTACATTTCCGATAATACATATTTTTTCTCATTTAAACAACTTTTATAATCTTGAAGCTGAAACTTTTTAGTCACGCATTTATTTACACCTTTAGCCTTAGCCACTATACAGTCCTCAACATTTAAAGCGTACATTTTAGACCGTAATCCTACAAATTCCTTTAAAATTTTACCTTTATTTTCATCTTTAAAATATCCAATTATTTTTTTATTTATACATGGAAAATTGTAAATATTA
The DNA here is from genome assembly GCA_905163555.1 of Notocelia uddmanniana. NCBI lineage: Eukaryota > Metazoa > Arthropoda > Insecta > Lepidoptera > Tortricidae > Notocelia > Notocelia uddmanniana. The sequence goes on along the minus strand of LR991063.1, from coordinate 991,771 downwards.
TTAGGCGCATAGTCAGATGTATCGAAATATTTTTTTAAGTCATTTCTTATGTCATCGTAAAAATCCTCCGTAAAAATTTGATATATGAAACTATCTGTATCAGTATACAACAATTTAAGCCTTTTCTCGAATTTTTGTTGCATGTACCCATAATGAAATTGGTACATTAAAGTTTTTGATAAATCTAAAATACAAAAGCCTAAATAGATAGGCTTGTTATAAATTAGTTTAGTTTTTTTTAATTGTACTGCAGCTAAACTATCCGAAAAAATTGAAATGCTATGGAATTCAGGTCGAGCAATATAACTTTCAATTCCTTTGATATGACCATGATTTGCCCAATGCGTTAATAACTTAACATCGACCCTTTTCTCAATATTTTCCATTGTTTTTCCAAAAACTGCATTATTCATAAGTTTGTAAAAATCTTTTTCAAAGTCGCTTTTTGCAGCTATTCTTAATGTTGTGTTCAAATCGATATATTTTTTAAGCCAGTTAGTTTGTTTAAATTTTAAGATTCTATGAACTTTAGTTAAATTTAATCCATTTTGTAAACATTGTATAAGATTTCTATAGTGTATAATGTATTTTTGTTTATTTTTCAAATTTGGAACCAATTTTTTTTGTCTACTTTCATCAATTATGTGCTCAGCACAAAATGGTAGATCTGAATGGGAATTATGCAATGAATCAGGGTATTCAAGATCGACTTCTAAAATGTATCCAATGTCAGCTTCGTTAGAAATATTAAAATCCGTAGCAGGATCAACCCATTCAAATTCACCTACAGGAAGATATTGCGACATCGCCCAACCATACAAGTTATTAGCGTCAAGGTAAATGAGATAAGATGACGGCTTATCAGGATCAAATTCTGCCATGTAGTGATTATTTGATTTAGCATATCGATTACTACATTGTGATATACCACCTCGTAGCCCTTTTTTAATAAATGAAACTTTATCAAAATCGGTTAAAAGTTCAAGTTTAATCCCGGTCATTTTAAGCATAGCATCCCAACTGAGACCAGGTGCCGTAAAATAATGAGCTGGATCCAAGCTATATGTTTCAAGGCAAACGGAGCGAAAATTCTCAAATATATCTGTTAATAAGAGTACGTCTGTTTTTAAATACAAATTAGAATAATCTAACATTTTTTTACAATTGAAATGAGTCCAGACGTTTTGTGCATGTTGATAATCTTCACTTGTTATACAGCTATCTGTTAAGGAACTATAAAAGTGGCATATTTCAGGCAGTGATGACGCTTCAAGCGATTTACTCGATTTCATGAACTCATATGGAAATATCCCCTTTTGCTTCAGAAGTTTAAAATCTCCATCTGTAGGATATTGCTTCCTTAATTCATGAAATTGATTTTCTTGAAGATTTCTAGCTAAACTATCTAAACTACTCGACATGAACCTAAAGGAATCAACAAATCTCAGTGATAAGCATTTCTTATCAAATTTCAGTTGTTTGCTAAACGAAATATATTTTTCTTTATTTTGTGGGATAATGTCGATAGGTCCTTCACGGAAGTTCAAAGCTTTTACAATAAAATGTGCGTCGTAGTTGCTCAGATTGTGAAAAAATACTGGTACATATGAGGGAGGTATGAATTTATAATCACATGACTTATGTGCCACACCCTGAAATTTTCCCGTTATCCAATCATAGCTGAAAACGCTTTGGGATTTTAAGACATTGTTACATATAATACCCAGCCTTAAATATTTATGAAAACTATTTAATAACACTGGCTTGCTAAACATTTTAATATCCTCACTTGTAGTCGCCATAATGATGGTGTGAATAATATGGTGTATTTCGTTGAGAATTAACACTTATATTGGGATCTCCTCCCCACTGCTAGTCAACAAATATAACTGGTTAAAACATGTTTCAATTTTGAGTACTCACATATTTTGCGGTTGATTCTCGACTTCCAAACAATGTTGATAGAGTTCATCATCAAAAAGGGACTTATTGAGGTCTGAGACGTCTTCGCAGCGTTCATAAAGCTCTTCATCGTATTGTGAGTTTTGTAGATCCATTGTGCAGCTTGACTTTCACGGGTGTTAATAGAGATACGGTATGGTTTCTTTTGCGGTGTCGAACTTTATATAGCCCCAAAAATCATTTGTTCGTTGGTGGGGGGAGAGTTGCTTGTGGGTGGAGTAAGATATAATTTATGGCTTAGCGTTGATAAAATATTTCTTGCAATCGTTTTTTGTTGCAATATCTTTCGTAATATTGTAAATCAATTCTTTTGTGTTAGAATAAAAGTCATCTTCTTCACCCTGCGTATAGTATTTGATTCTAGTATCCGCGAATTTCCAGTGCTGATCGTTTGGGATACCACGCAATTTTTTTATATCGTAGACGTCAATTTTAACGACATGAGTGATCTTTGTAACATCATCTACGCGAGAAGATATATAATTAGTGCCTCCATTTGTAGACTTGGCGACAGTAGATGAATATTCTGTAGCCTGCTTCTTTTTAGGCTTATCAAAAAATACATCAATGTTGTTGGTTCGTTTTTGTGCTTGAATTATAAGTGGTTTTGAGCATTGGGCTTCATCGTCACTCAAATTGTTATAATAATAATTTTTCATAGTGTACTCAAGGGAATTCTCGTTTGATATCTAAAACAACCAAAAAAACATGTGAGATGCTTGATACAAATGGAAACATGTAATTTTTGCACATAATTAATTAGTTAATGTGGGACTTACCTCCATTTTAACTCGTAGCAAGAAAAATTAAAACTATTGACAACTATCTACTTTAGTACACTTTTATTTAACACTTGACACGGTTTTCAGACAAACTAATCTGAGCGAATGGCGGCCCTCTGGATTTGAGCTTTGCTTTTATTCACGACAGACACACACACACACACACACACACACACACACCGGGACACACGTAGCGGTTAGGAGAAAAAAATCTATTAATAAAACAGGTACCTGTTCATTTGATACAACACGTTCTAACTTGTAGCAAGACGTGGAATTTTATTAGTTTTTTACTGCAATATTCTTGGAAATGGAACCTGCATAGATTTAAATGATCTTTAGGTAGTTTAGTGACCAATAAAATACGGCAAGCATGACATTTCGTAATAGTTGCTGATATTTATCGTTTTTTTTCCAAATATAATACACGCTCACATGTCACAGATAAGACAATAAATATGTTACCCCCATAAAAATGAACATCTGTTCGTTGCATGTTACGACACGAAACAACTAGTTTTTTACTGCAATATTCCAACGGATGGGGCGTGTTTGAACCTGCTTAGCTTCAAATGTTCTTTACTTTTATTTATACCCAATCAAATAGAAAACCCATGTCATTCTCACGATCATTTCTGTCAACATTAATTTTAAAATATATTGCTGTTCACAGAATGTAATTAATTACCTACCTTTGCGTGGGAATAGAGCAAAAACAGACTGTTGATCCTAATCAAATAAATCGTTTTTAAATAAAATACACAAATCGTCTCAAAACAGCAATCTTCTAACAAAAAACAACAATGCACCCACACCTGTCATAAACATAAAACAACGGGGGGTCACATATCACATACCTGCATTTCAAATTCACACGAAAAAGATACCCAAAAAACCTGCCGCAGCAAAAAAACAACAATGCACCCACACCTGTCATAAACATAAAACAACGGGGGGTCACATATCACATAGCTGCATTTCAAATTCACACGAAAAAGATACCCAAAAAACCTGCCGCAGCAAAAAAACAACAATGCACCCACACCTGTCATAAACATAAAACAACGGGGGGTCACATATCACATAGCTGCATTTCAAATTCACACGAAAAAGACACCCAAAAAAACCTGCCGCAGCAAAAAACCAAAAAAAATTTCGGCCCTTCGGGCCGCGCCGCAGGGGTGCCGCAGAAACAGTATACTCCTAACTACTCAAAACGTAAAACGCTCATATTAATGGTTCGTTTGATATCAATTATCATTTAATAAATGGTTTGAGAATTTAATAAAAAATACTAAATTCAACTTTGTTTAATGATTTAAGTCGTAAACCTTAAAATTCTATAAGTAATTTTTTTTTTATAATGACTTTGAGTATAATTGTAAACGCACTAGTTGAGTCGATGCAATTTCAAAACGCATCGTCAGAAATGTCATCTTGTCAATGTCAACTAAAATATACACAACTTGTGACCGACTCCGACTCGCGTAAATATTATACACAACTTTCAGAGTTTTCTGTTATAATATCGTAAAAAAATCAGTGATTCCAGTGATGAAAATCATGCCTGTGGAACTGTGTTTATTGGCATGTTGCACTTTCCTCGCTATAGTGAGGAGAAAAGTTTTGTGTTACACACGGGTGCAAAGTTGTATTTTACTTCTCGTGTGTTGAAACACTCGCTACGCTCAGGATTCTATTTTAAAACCACTCGCTTCGCTCGTGGTTCAACTATAGAATCCTTTCGCTGGCTCGTGTTTCAATTCCACACTCGCGGGATATTTGCCGTTTCTATAAAACAAATGTAACCTAACCTTTACAGTTTCAGAAAAAAACACAGTTTTATGGCAAATGACGATTATGGCAAACACAATAGCTATGGCAAAATGATATTCATTTATAATGGATATCGAGGGGCTAAGTTAAAATATTTCGGCAAAATATTATATACGATAAACGTCCGAATATTTAATACCTTAATACGTAATAGTTCACATGACATGAGTTTGAAAATGTCAAGAAAGGGATCAGTGTCAACTTGTCAAACATAAAATCTTTATACAAAGTTTCAAGCACATTCACCTACTTTAAACAAGCCGTTGGATAACCAAGCAAGGCGTACAGCGACATCTACCGTAGAAGACTTAGGCTTCTATGACACGGCACCAACGTCTCAAATAACATTGAGAAATCGTCAGTAACGATGCGCCATCCCATACTAAATTAATTTTGTACTAAAGCAGTCTCGCTCCGTAAGGCGTTGTATGAGGGAACTAATGAGGGATTTCGTGGACGAGCTTGGTTGTTCCGATAGCTCAAAGGCTAGAGCGATTGGCCGCGTATGCCAGATGTCGCAGGTTCGAATCCTGCTCGGACCATGAAATTTTTCCCTTTAATTTGAAATTTTCGTTAGCAGCGTTACTGCTTTAGTACAAAATTAATAAACTATCTAATATTAAAAACTAAATTAAAAATAATTATAAATAAAAGATCAAATCGCCTTCTGAGGGCACCGTGCCTAGAAGGCTGGCAGCATTGGCACGTTGAATGGCAATGCTGATCCTCTGTGCCAGGTATGCAGCCCTCCGCGGCCACGCGTTACCTCCATCAGGCGTTTGGAGCATTCTTTAAATAAACTATGGGCGCTTTCCCCCCACGGACCCAGAGTCTCAACCCCAAACGGGTATAATATTATCTTATATGCAAAGTGGTTATTTCTAATAAATAAAATATATTGGTGATTTTCTTATGAATTATGATATTCGGACGTATGTTACTTGCATATGCATTTTGTTTTGTGGCGACTGAACGGCGTTCGAGTTTAAACTTGCTGTCTTGTAAATTTATGATTATTTTACTTATTTCAGTGCTCATCGGATAATATTGGATATCCTTGCGCCATTGACGTAAGTCTCAAAACAGGGGTTTTATGACGTTTAGAGGTGTATGTATGTAGGTCTGTGGCATCGTATCTTCAAAAGTATTTGTTAATTAAGGTTGTACTAAAATACATCACTGGCCTCCTTAAAAACTTCCTTTTGAGCTCCCATTATAACTTAGGCACAGTCAAGTTCCTAAATATCTGCGTGGACAGAGCGATCAAAAATATGTGAACATGACTTGTCAATGGCATATCAGGGTGCTAAGATATTTTTGAATCGTTGGCAACGAAAATATATTTATTAACTTGATTGTACTTATTTCTAAACTTTTCTCGAACGGGAGCGTCCGCAAACAAAATTATAATCTTAAATCAAAGTGAACAATTGAAAAACTTATCGCCACGGAAAGGAGATTCAAACCCGGAATCAAAGTAAACACAGAAAATCAATATAAAGAAGAGTCATACTCTTGTCGGTGTAGCTTCCTGTGGCTCTATCCTGGGCCTCCTTTGATTTCCTTAAGGACGAATTCACAGTTGGCCGTGCCGTTAGTCAATACAAATGTTTAATGGCCGACCGACTGCTACTTTTTCCTTTATTTGCTTCTTAATATTCCCTTTCGTTGCTTGCCTTTTTCATGAAGGTGACCAGTGTATCGTAGACCGGGACCCGGGCATGTCCTAAAACTACGACCAAGACCACCGGGGGATGGGCAGCAGCATCCCTGGAGTGCGGTGGAGATACTGCGATCGCCAACCCGCATGCCAAGCGTGGCGATTATGGCACATACCCCCCGTAAATTTGGGGGAGGCCTATGTCCAGCAGTGGACGTCCTTTGGCTGATATGGTGGTGGACCAGTAATTTTCCCTCTCCTATTCTCTATTATTTTTAACAGTGCATTTTTCTCTCCTACTCTTCTAAGTAGGTACTACTTCATTAGTGATTTTTCCACTAATCTTCTCCATATTTCGCCTAAACAAATCATCATCGCTTACATCAATAAAAACACAATTCTAATGCTTCTAAAGGATGATTCACAGTAGGCCGTTCCGTGTCCGAGCCGGCCCGTTTTCTATGACAGTAAGACGCCGGCTGTTGCGCGCCCGGGCCGTGCCCGCTCGGAAACGGCCTGAGGGCCTACTCCGAACTTCGAAAATCGAACTTCGTATCGTCTCGTCCCTTTCCGTCATATAGTGTATAACACGAGAGTGAAAGGGACGGCGCGACACGAAGTTCGATTTTCGAAGTTCGGAGTACGCGCTCTGGCCTGTCCACTTTTTGGTCAAAAGAAAAGCTGTTGCTGCGGCCGCGGTTCGGAAGCAGCCCGGTCTCGGTCCGGGACGGAAACGGAACGGTCTAGTGGGAAACATCCTTAATGTTGTATTTTCCTTTGGAAATACGTAGTTCCAATGATCCTCAAATCTGGTAACTTTACTTTTATAGTGCAGTGGCCCATCATGCAGAACATCGGTAAGCCATTATTCGTGTTTACTGAGTATAATAGGACACCTATATAAATAATGTATTTTTATACGACGGTGGCAAATAAGCTTACGGCCTGCGTGATGGTAAACAGACACCGTTGCCGATGGAAGTTTGTTACTGCAGAAGACCATATACGTACGTATTATAACTTTCAAATGAAAGCTAAGGAAGCTTAAATTGAGTCTTCTAGGTAGATGTTGCTGTACGCCTCCCTAGGCGGCTTCTTGATTTGTAGGATGTGGAAACGGTACGATATTATCTTTCAGCTGTCAGTGTCAAGCGATACGAATGCAGTACTGCCCCACTTCTGCGCAGTGGTAACTCATCATCATCATCGTGTCAGCCGAAAGACGTCCACTGCTGGACATAGGCCTCCCCCAAAGACTTCCACAATGACCGGTCCTGCGCCACCCGCATCCAGCGGACACCCGCGACCTTCACCAGGTCATCGGTCCACCGTGTGGGGGGCCTGCCCACGCTACGCCTTCCGGTACGTGGTCGCCACTCGAGAACCTTTCCGCCCCAACGGCCATCGGTTCTACGTGCTATGTGCAGTGGTAACTGCGCAAACGTAATACTGAGAGTATTTCGTCAAGTGAGAAAATCTCACATCAGTAAGCTTACGTCAAAGAACAAAACACCTACGACATATCGATCCCGCCCCGCCATGTCAGGGAGTCGCCTAAGGCGTTATAAGAGAGATTTGGTGATGGACCATGATGGTTCCGATAGCTCAGTTGGGTAAAGTGATTGGCCGCGTATTTAGCAATCGTTACTGCTATTAGTACAAAATTAATTCATATACGATTTTTTAAATTTTGGGGGTAAATTTATAGGCCATATTGAATATTTTGTCCAATTTATACCTAATGGTTTCAACAAAGCTTGGGAACGATGACGCCTGTCATTTAGCTGCCGTCCCAGAGCTTACGGCGAAACCAAAACGAACGAAATTCGTGTATATCCCTCTCACATTCGAGCGACAGGGAGGGAGACATACGAACTTCGTTCGTTATGTTTCGCAGTATAAGCTCAATACAATGCAACCTTACATCAAACATTTTGTACTGGTGTCTTACCAGTACGACAGCTGCCACCGTGAGACCAATCAGGAAATCAAAAAAATCGACTATGCCAAAAAATTCGGCCAGATCTCTAGAAGCCATGGAATATTTGTTTGTCTTATTTATTCAATTATTCGTTTTCGATGTAGTGTTCGGGGCAAGGATGCCAATCTTGGGTGAGATTTTGATCTACTTGTTTTAAAATATTACTGATTTTTTTTTAGTTAGCCTGTCGGATGATATGACATACAATATTACAGTTTAGGCGAACAAGTGAATAGCGAATTATTTCGTAACTGTGAATATTGTTTCACGGTAGGTAAGTATAAATATATTACGTTCATTCTTTGATTTCTGTAATCAATATGAATTGAACGAATTGAATAAAGATTAATTATTGAAGCCTATCAAATATTCATATATGTTTATTTTCATTGTATCACTTCTAGGAAATTAGTTACCACACGTTGGCTTGTTGAACTATGCATTGTTATTATTTTTCCTCTTTTTTTTGTATCCATATCCATACTCACATTTACTTATATTAAATAGGTTAAGTATTATCATTGTAATAAGCATATTTTTGGGGCAAAATGACTGACTGTCGAGTTTCTTACAGCGTTTCTTCTCGACAGCGGTCTTTTTTTCAGAAACGCTGGTAGATTTTGACTTGTAAAAGTGCCATTGCGACCTACTTGCTGAATAAAATTCATTTATTTGATTTATACTTATCTATCGACTACAGGCCTCCTCTCATAGAGAAGTGGGGATTGGACTGCATTTCTTACATGAGCCCAATGCGGCGAACTTTAGCTCATAACATAAATAATAACGATATTTTCCTTCACTGACATGTTCATATTACTAAGTACATAAATCGCATTATATTTGCAGTGTTCCGGAGATCGCTGTATAGCAGAGGTAAGATGCTCAATTTAGAAGTAAACTAATAATTATAGAGTCATGTAACAATTATGCCTCTAAAACAATGTTTCTTTGCAATTCCGCTACAAGAAATTGTAGCAATGTGCAGTGTCTACCTACCCTCCCATTTCCAAAACCCTAACTCGTCGCCATCCACGCTCGGGCGATTCACTGCCCCTTGACACTTCGCGAGAGGCAGTCACCGAAATATTCAAAAGGAACTTGAAATATTGAAATAAAGACGTGCTCCGTGTCGCGAGTGCCCCCCCTGCCAGCCCCTAAAACGCGTGTACAGTACAAGTAACGTGAACAGTACACTGTAAATGGCCTACCTAAAGGCTTCAGGCGTGAGTACCTTCCCTTAACTTTAACTACACCCCCTTAAACATTGCCACAAACGTAATAGCGCTTACTTTAGCGGTATAGCAAAGAAACAACGTTCTAGAGATTTATCATAGAAGATCAAGCCAATAGATCGTTCCTTGTCCGGGCCGGCCCGTTTTCTGTGACAGCAAGACGATGGCCGTTGTGCGACCTGTCGCGTCTGGGCCCGGTGAGGTATGACGCTCGGAAGCGGATCGGCCCGGCCCTGTTTAGTCAACGCAAACGTTTGACGGCCGATCCATAGCTACGACCGAGGCTCGGAAGCAGCCCGGTCTCGGTCCGGCCCGGACACGGAACGGTCTAATAGGAATCATCCTTTAACGTGCCGTGCAAAGCACGAGAGCGTTCAGTTACTTCGGCCGCTGGTATATACGGGTGCGCAGCTGAGCCACGATCGCTCGTTGGGTTGCTTAGTATTGCGCCTATTATGCTTACACACAGCTGTAAGCGGGAATACACTGAAAAGGGCGTTCATTTGAAGACTGGTTTGTTTGTAGCGCTTTTTGTAATAGAGCTTCCATTTCAGTGTGTTGGGGCTTACTGTAGTTCAGACGTAAGTTTCTTTTGAAGTAGTTACTCTTTTACATTTGGCATGAAACTACTCGCTGCGAGTGACGTTGTGAAACAAAACATGCAATCCGGATCACATAGGTAGCTGCATTTACCGTTCCCTTTTTAGGGTTCCGTAGCCAAAACGGCGAAAACGGAACCCTTATAGATTCGTCATGTCTGTCCGTCCGTCCGTCCGTATGTCACAGCCGATTTCTTGGAGACGATGAGCACTACAATTTGAAATTTGGTAGGAAGGTGTATGCTATGAACCGCTATATAAATATGATGTGAACTTACGAAAAAAATATTAAACTGGGTCACCCCATACATCGTTATCGTAACCGGTGTTTTTTTTTCAATGCACATTGGCGTGTTTTGTTCCTATGGATAGTTCAAAAATGACATACCTATTTCTTTCTTATTTTTTCCCATTTAAGTCAACCGTTGGTAAGATGTTAGCTGTCAAACTCGTAAAAAGTGTGTGCCCACCCCTCTAATTTCCAAACTATGAAGTTTAAAATTCTGAAAAAAATCAAGGTGGTGTAGGTACATTAAAAATCCTTTTAACGATTTTTGGTTTGGACAAGATAGGTTTAAGGGTATTTGAGTTATTGCTGAAAATCTGTCTTGCCCAAACAAAAGGGCGTAAGGGCCGTGAGTTTTATAAAGATACGACCTTTTTTGATTCAATGTATTGTATAGTGGTTTTAAATATAGATTAGGAGGCGTCGTTAAGGAACCCTTCTTTGTGCGTGGTCTGACACGCACTTGGCCGGTTTTCCTGTTGTTCACGGTTTTATGCTGTGTACTTTGCTGAATAGGGTCCCTTACGAGACCAAATTTTGCCCAGCGTTTAATTTTACCTAATAATTATATAATTTTAATAATTATATACTATTTACACAAAAGAAAATAGCGGCCGCTAATTTTGATCGTTACTTAAATATTATATTAGACACTAATATACAGGCTGATTTCTGGGTCGTGGAGCAAGAGAGCAAGACATCATACAGAATTCAAAGATGAACCTAATGGTGATGTTAATTATTGTTTATCATCAATAATATTGATTATTTTTCAGATGATAAATAGAAAAAAAAACATTTTTGAATACAGTTTGGTCACCCTACTCAATGTGACGTCTTGTCGCTTTCCATACAGCGTATGTCAAAAGTCATAGGGTGACCATGATTACTTAGTATAAGATTAATTTTACGTGAAAAATAAGAAAAAATAAACTAATTATTTTTTAATAAAATACTACTACATGATAATGAGGATCATTTACAGAGTCAGAAAAAGTGGTTTTGGATCACGACCCAGAAATCACCCTGTATATTAAAAAAAATTAGAACAAGGCGGTTGTTTTTATTTAGGCTGATAATCATATAATTAAGTAGTAAATGTTTGCCCAGCACTAATTTTATGTGTCTCTGTTTGTCCCAGTGGTTGACTGGTAGAGAATGCCCTTTGGCACTAAGTCCGCCATTTGTACATTTGTTTTTTGTGCAATAAAGCTTAAATAAATAAATAAATAAATGTTTCGCTCATTTATTTAGTTTATTTTTAATCACTAGCAATAAAACAGAAAATAGAGGCAGTGGCAGTGGTATTTTCTTTTGAGTAGTACGTGTATAAGTCTATCATTTGGTTTACCCTTAAAAGTGAAATTTGTAGGAGTCAATCGCAATAAACTGAAGTGAAATTAAAAAATAAGTAATCTATAGGTATAGGCCTAGCTGGTAAAGTAGGTACCTTTTTGTTTCTATTTTCGTATAATTTTTTTTTGTTTCTTATTGTTGTATTTCAGTGCTTTACTTCGTCCTGCACCGCATCGGTAACTGAATATTACATTAAGTGACAGTAATGTATAGGTAGGATAAGTTACGACGACTTCATATTTGAGTCTATTACACAGAAGATGGATAACTCCGAAAATAAACCCGGAAATGGCGACCCCGACAGGCGCGATTAGAATACAATACAAAAGGCGGTAGTTGCCTGCAACCGATCTGGGGTGCTACCGCGAACTTCGAAAATCGAACTTCGTATCGTACCGTCCCTTTCCGTCATATAGAGTATAACACGAGAGTGAAAGGGACGGCACGACACGAAGTTCGATTTACGAAGTTCGCGGTAGCACAGCTGGTGGTACCGCAGATATTGGCTTGCCTTTCCTGCGGGCCAAGCTGAAGAGGTCGAGAGGCTCGCGTAGGTTCTTGGCAACCATGCGTCCCCAAAAAGCATTCCAGGCGATGCAGCGTCTGTGAAGAGGACAAATTGGCTTATATATAGTCTCGAGAGATGTTGTCTCTCGCGTGCAGTCGCTGTCAAGATGTATGAGGCCTGATGACACATAACTTATTAAATAATCCAAAGACGTATGGGTGCTTACGCCCTACGCCCTACGCATCGACGTACCTATAGTTATAACCGCAGAACATCATTTACCCTTATTCGCATTAGCTTAGGTATACAGGGTGGAAAAAATTTGTGGGTCCCGGAGGAGAGCTACCTTAAAACGTTGAGATAGCTCAACTTCCTGAAAAGAAACATTACTTTATTTCTCCTAAACAATAAAACTGCGTTCACAGTTTTTTTTAATGAACAGACGGAAAAAAAAATGTTTTTTGTCATTTTTGTTAAAAAAATGTTTGATGCTAATTGTCAATCTATCCTATTTCTATCAAGGAACAAAAACTTCTTATAGACCGAACTCTCAATTAGTATTTTTCCTATTCGCAATTCTACATAAAGTACATACTTTCTATATCATTCAAAGCAATTTTTAAAAGTGACATTTTATTTGCGAGTGATTGCGGATACGAATAATCGCGAATAATAAATAATGAAACCTGTGAATAACAAAGACTGAGGTGAAAGGGAAATCATAAATACGTAAGTACTAGCCGAGTTTATTTAAATTACAGTGTTTGGGAGAAAAATGCCATTCCAAAGTACGTAATAGTTTGTTCATTGAGAATAGTAAGTGGGTGGGTAAAGAGGGTAGGTGCCTCAATATTCTAGCAGCGGCTAGTATTATTTATAGTGTCCGACGGAATCACGATTTTCAGTTCAAATTGAAACCGAATCTCGGCTTTTGTTTTGGTTTTGGCCGAAACCGAAAATAAAACTTTGGTTTGACACTCAATTTTTGTCGGCCTGTTTAGCCTAGTTGGTAGTGTCATTGCCTCCGAAGCTAGAGGTCCCGGGTTCGATTCCCGGTAAGGGCATTTGTTTCTGTGGTGAACAGAGACATTTGTTCCTGAGACTTGGACGTTTTCTATGTATTTAAGTATATATCTATTAAATATATCGTCGTCTAGTACCCATAACACAAGCCTTATTGAGCTTACTGTGGGACTAGTTCGATTTGTGTAAAAAAAAAAAAAGGTGCCCTAATATTTATTTATTTATTTATTTATTAATATTTAATTTTACGCACGCTCCGAGTTAAGGCCGACCCTTGGGAAATCTAGCAGTTCTTGAAACGCCGTACTGACAGGATTTAGAAATCATAATGGCTGATTTTCTTCACTAAAGCCGAAATAACGAATAAAATTTTCTCTATAGAAAAAAAAACAAATTTGAGTTTTGTCAATATAATTGGCAGAAGCTGAAACTTCGGTCGGGCACGAATTACTTACCTACGTACGTAATAAAGATATTAATTGCGAAAAATTTAATTGGTAAGTACAATCACATAAGGGATAAATTTCAAGTTAAAGGCTGCTCGGAGCATACAATTTTTCATTTCTTTTTCTGTTTTAATTGAAATTTGGATGTTTCATTAGCAGCGTTACTGCTTAATACAAAAGTAATAAGGGATAAAGTAAATAAACCTTCCTTAAATCTCAGGTATACGTCAAACCCAAACGTAATATAAGAAGAGACTAATAATACAATACAATAAAATAGAAATGCTCTTTATTGCTCACCTCAATAAATAAAACCCTTGAAGACAATTAATAATCAGTTATATTAACATTAATTACCTTATTACAGACAACTGCAAATTTGGTATGTTGCTTTTAAAATTATGAACATTTTACGAATCATATTCATCAAACGGTTTCCATAGATGAAATACATCCCGACTATTCATGCAGTTGAGGGCCGATATGTTTACATTTTAGGACCTTTCAATGGAATAAGGTAAAAAAATATGCATATTTGTGTCCTTGACTTTACCTATCGGTTGAAAACTTTGCATGTATAATATAGATAACAATACAAGAACTCATACTACCATCAATTTGATCTATTATACAGGGTGGGAATGAGTATACCGACAGATTTTAACCATCGATTTGCTGATTACTGGATAAAGCCTAATTTTCGAGATATTAATTTTATTCGGTAATTAACAAGTTAATAAATCTCAAGGGTAGCACGCCTTAATTATGTGACGTCACCACACACACACGCACACACGCAATACGGAATATCAGTCTACATTTGCCATAATTTTGACTACGAATATTTTTTAAATAATAGTTGAGTTAAAACAGCAAAATGTTTTCATTAGGTATTGAGAGAAATGAATGTTATGTCTAATGGTAGATAGCGATTGCTTTGTGTAGCAAACTAAGATACAATTAGATATTCATACTTTTGCGTCAGATATCTTTAAACAAAGTCAGTAATACTCAAAAGTGATCAACTTATTATAACTAGGTTGGTCTTTAGTTTTACTTCTGTTCTCCACCAACGAGTCCGCAAGTGTGCAAACTTTTTTTGGTGAATGACGTACCTACTGGCCGTTAACTAGATTTTAAAAAGTCGGGAGTCGTTCGTGAAGTCTGAAGTTTTCTTTATCACTCTTTAGACTAAGGCTGAGTTGCACCGACTTGCGGTCACATACTGATCAACGTTAAATATGGCGCCGGCAGCTGTCATCCCATAGAAACTTATCAAACTTTCCATACAATCATATTTTAACGAACACAGCTTACGATTACAGACGGTTTTCTCGGTTTGGTGCAACCCAGCCTAAGATTTCGTTCACAAGAAAGTACTATCGTTATTTTTTTTTTGTTCCAGAAATTAAGTAAGTTAATGAGGCAGTTTTGGATCCATGTTGATATAACATTATTTATTCGCAATACCACCAGGAATCTATGGTTGAAGTTTGTCGGTATACTCCTTCCCACCGTGTATAATGATGAAACTGAAACTCTTCAATGGCTAGTGATAAATTACAAATGCGCCTTACATCCAGATCAAGAAAGTGGCTGCTTAAGAATATTTTTTATGAAAATATTGTTTTTTTTTTTATTTACCATTGGCTTTGTGAAAATTCACTGATTTATGAGTTTTATGACCATGAATGAAACTACATAAACCTAATTATTTATAATTAGAGCATAATGTGTTGAAAACGACCTGTAACAATTGTTATCAATAAAATATTATTATTGTGCGTCCCGTGACACGGGCAGGGACAGCACCCACTCGGTGTATGTACCCCCTGTATTTCATTAAATGTCGAAGGAGCCCCTACAAGTTGGCTATAAGGTGTTCGTATGGTATTTCGGCTCGACGCATGCCTCCCAAAGGCCCGGGACACCCTGTCCCGTGAGCGGGAATGGTTTATTTTTAAAGAAAATCCACAAAAGTTTATTTTCCCAGGTTGAAGTAGGGGGGCAGAGTATGGCAGCTAAAGCAACTGTACGTTTTAACGAACATATTATTTTTTATAAATTAAACGTACCTATTAATTTTTGACACTTTAATACCCAACAGTTGACACCTATGATATGGTTCGCCCCTATTCTATGACATAACATTGAAAATGGCAACAATCGGTTCAGTGTCGGAAACTGGAAGATTACATTTCATAATAGTTGTACGAGTATTGTGTAACCATACTTCCGTAGGAATATCATTCACTATTCACGTTTTTTGTAGTTTTCGAACAATCCATAATACATACATAGCTATGAGTTCGTGCGTGGTTTGATATTGGTTTAAAAAAATCTAGTTGTCTGCGCTCCACAAGAATACTGCTCTGTGATTAGTTGGAATATTCAAGCTGTAAATCTAGTTGACCACGCATTGCAAGAATACTGCTCTGTGATTGGTTGAAATATAGAAGCTGCGCGCTCCTCTCGCAAGGACGCCCCGGCGATCATGCAGTGATACTTGACTGATACTGGAGCTGAAGTTGTCGATATCGTCAATTTGAATTGGTGCTGGAGTTATTTATTGATCTGGAGCTGCCACTGGGTCCAAGAATCCGACTTGCGCTGCCAGCCAGGACAGTAAATATGGCACCACAGTGCAATAATTTAATATATTTGAACGTGGAGCGCTGAGGACCGGGTGTGGTGGCGCGAATTGGGTAAGGCCTATGTCCAGCAGTGGACGACTGCGGGCTAATGATAATGACGATGAATAACATTGTTCATTTCTTACAGTGTGCCGGTAAAAGATGTTCGTCAGAGGTAATTTTGATGGTATTAAATATATTGTTGCTTAAATTCTAAGATAACGTGAAGGTACAGTCAACAGCGAATGTAGATGAACATTTTGGTACTTTGTCGCACTATCGTCACAATACTGCGACAGTTGGCATACGTCAAAGTTATGAAAGTGACAAGGTACCTACTAATGATCATCTACTCTTGCTGTTGGCTGTATAGGTCGATTCACAAAAGCTGGCGCGGAAAATGTATGGAACTGTCATTAATTTCATAGATATTCCGCGCCAGCTCTTGTGACTCGACCTATACGTATAATTCATTTTATACAAGGAAATACGCAATTTGCAGTGCATCGCGCCAGCGTGTCATTCTACGGTAATTTTCTACACACCCCATATTTATAAAATATTGACATTATTCAATTTTATAATAGTTATTGCCCGCGATATCTTCCGCGTAGTTAGCACTCGTTATTGCATTAGAGAAGTGTTTGCTATTAAATAATTTTAAATAAAATATAAAATAAATAAATATTGGAGGACAATCTTACACAAATCGACCTAGTCCCAAACTAAGCAAAGCTTGTACTATGGGTACTAGACGACGATATACATACTTATATAGATAAATACATACTTAAATACATAGAAAACATCCAAGACCCAAGAACAAATATCCGTGAAAAATGCACAAATAAATGCCCTGGCCGGGATTCGAACCACCAACTAGGCTAAACAGGTCGTTTTAGGCGCAGGCTTACATTATTATCACTCTGTTATGCAAACTTCCACCTCCCATTTTCCCCCGGGAATGATGTATGGGTACTAGTATTCTTTGATCTGTGGTATGGGATAAAAACCATCATATTATATTATAAGTAGTTTAGTTTCTCAGCGAATTGGATCTCTGTAATGCCTTGTAAATGTCGTATTTGTAACAATAAATAAATATGTCCTTGCCAGGGTCTCAAAACTCTCATATAAAATACCTTACAATAAAATCCATTCAGTGGTGTAAGCTTGAATAGGTAACAGACAGCAACATCTACTTTTACATTTACTTAAGTCCTAACACGGCTTATATTTGTGTTTCAGTGTTCGGGAGAAGACTGTGATGCTAAAGTAAGTTAAACATACACCCCGATGATGTCAAACAAGCGTACAATTCAACAGACGACTGTACAATATAATTCGGCCTTTATTAATACCGAAATGGATGTTATAATTGTGGGATTTTTATAGGTAGGTATTTAGTTTAACACTTTTGCGGTCGACGAAGTGTAATTGCCGCTTTAGTATTAATTTATTTTTAGTTAAATTTCAATAGTTTTTGTTCCATTTTTTTGAAATAATGTATGGTAAATAAGTACAAGCTTATGTAAGTTGTTGTCTCGTCCTGTATCCTTGTAACTCTTAATTATTGAACATATTGCGCTTTTCTATTCAGCATTCTAATATTCAGCATAACGCTATGAAAATTATGAAGTTGATATTCAGGGAAACCAGCAGGGTAATCGCGTAACTTTTCGAATGTACGATAGATAGATCTAACTGTCATATGAAAAATGATATTTAGATCTAGCTCGCATAAACGTTGCATCAACCCGCAGGTCGATTAAAAAGATTGATCAATCAATTTTTTTTATTTTTTATTATAAATGGGATTGCTCTTGGCCAGCATCTAGCCAGGGGGCAAAGATGAGGCCGACGATGAAGCGAGCTCACCCAAAAGATGCCTATTCACTCGTGCCTTAAAAAGGTCTAGGTTATATGAACTTGGAAATACAGACGCCGGCAGAGAATTCCAAACCTTAGAAGTGCGCATTATGAAAGATGAAGCAAAGAGCTTGGTTCGAATTGGCGGAATTTCGTCCAGGTAAGGATGGTAGCCAGCCGTACGTTTGGATGTCCGATGGAAGAAGGGGGAAGGCTACATTAATATTCAGCATAACGCTATGAAAATTATGACGTTGATATTCAGGGAAACCAGCAGGGTAATCGCGTAACTTTTCGAATGTACCATTGATAGATCTAACTGTCGTATGAAAAATGACATTTAGATCTAGGTACCTTATGCACGCTCGCAAACGTTGCATTAACCCTCAGGGAATTAATCGAAACATTTCAAAATTAAAAACCTATAGAACAACTCATTTACATTTACAGATTTTTATACGTAGCATCTCCTTTGTTATTTAATTTTATTAGCCTATTTCTTGTCTACGACTTAAAATAGGCGTCTCAAGCAGAAAATCACCAAGAGCTAATCATTTTTTTTATTTCGACGTGTGCCCCTATTATCAACCGACTTCCGAATGCGTAATTTGATATTATTTGTTATTTTCAGTGTAGCGGGAAAGTATGCATCATAAACAAAGTGTCATAAGTAAATATTGTCGATTTAAAAAATTGCTTCTTTTATTACATACGACCTTTCACCAAGACTGCGTCATAATCACGGTCGATTATCACAGATCTAAATGTGTATTTAGATCTGTGATTTTCGGGTTCGAATCCCGTTAAGGTAAGTCCCGAACACCCGAGCGCGCAGCCATCGGCAGCATTAATAGCATCAGACATGCAACAACATCAATGTTTACCGAAAAAAACGTGAATATGTGCCCTAAAATTTAGCGTCAGCGCAGGTTCCTTCCACGCAGTCCTCGACTACACATTTAACATTTGACTGCGTTCATATAAGTAGACATGTAAAAATGAACGTATTGAGAATGTGTGGATTTCATTTTGAATGCGAATGAGACCCGCACGATGTAAAATCCCGTAAGTAGGAAAACTTCGAGGTATCTGCAAAACTGATCCGAAATAAAGATTAATAAATAAAAACTGGAAAATTCCTCAACAGCAGTGGACAAGATTTCAATCATTTTGAGACTTTCATAATTATTCAAGTGGCACACTTTCCCTTAACCTTCAATATCAAATATTCAATACACATATATCAGAACCTAACCAATGAGGTGATCTCAATTTGAGTCACTCCGGGTCTAGGTATACCTTGTAACATGAAAAAACCTTCGCGGTGCAGCCGCCAGCGTACTGGCCAGCAATAAAAAGAAGTAGAATTTTTTCTCGAGCGTCTTTTGTTTGCCTGGCCGAGTTTCCCTGAAAAATGTGCTGTTCGCATTCAAAATCATAAATAATCACACTTTTTTAACTTACTACAGTTATTGTTTTTTTATGATCAATGTACAGTTCATGTCAGAAAGTTTGACAGTTTGTTATACTCTATTTCAGCTATGAAGAGTCCGGTGACAGCTGTCAACCCAGTACAAATTATGTCATTTTTGACGTATAATGACATAATTTGTACTGGGTTGACAGCTGTCACCGGACTCTTCATAGCTGAAATAGAGTATAAGAATATTTAACAACATGCAATGATATCTCGTAAATTAAATACCAGGCTATTACTTAATCTCCAAAAAAAAATCTCTCTCTCTAAATTTCCATCCTCACCACTTAGATGGTTGGCAGTCCTCAACTGTGCGTTTCTCCAGAAATTTCTTGCCTCGCACAGCTAAACTGTGGAATGAACTGTCGCCTGCGGTATTTCCGGACCGATTCGACCTTCAAACCTTCAAGAAAAGAGCGTACTCCCATCTTAAAGGCCGGCAACGCACTTACAACCCCTCTGGTGTTGCGAGTGTCCATGGGCGGTGCTAATCGCTTACCATCAGGCGATTTGTCTGCTCGTTTGCCACCTATGTCATAAAAAAAAAAACTACGAGGTTATTATCGTAATCTCATCACATTATATAATTTAACACCCGCCGACTTGCACGATGGTCCTCTTGTTTTGTTCTAAGTTTTTTGATCATATCTGTGCACACATACCTATTTTGAGTTGTAGTCCAGATCTGAATTTCCTTCATACCCTGTAATTGTTAATATGTTAACTATAACTTATTAACCGACTTCAAGATTTCATAATTTTTAAGAAAAAAAAACCGACTTCAATGGACGAAGCCGGTAAAAGATTATTATACTTAGATGGTGCACTCTTAGATAGATATACAATAAAATAAAAATGGCTTTAATGTACGTTTATAATGGTAGAAGACTAAGTGCCCTCAATTCCTCATGGAATCATGAAAAAACCTTGCTTGCTTGACAAACAAAACGAAAAGAACAAATCGCCAAACGTGAACTACGCGTCGTTGAAGAGTTCCGTTCTGATCATTATCAGCAGTTCCACTTCATCAAATGTCACTTTTATGAATGAAAATGCTTGATTAGTTCATGAAAATACTAAAATCACTATTTGTGTGCCTTTCACATTTGAGGAGTTCCCTCGATTCCTAATGGATCCTATCATCAGAACTCGAGCATGACAAAAATCAATCGTGAAAATAGAACTTGCTTAACAAACACAGCTAGAAGGACAAATCGCCAAACGTGAACTTTTCGTCGTTGAAGAGTTCTGTTCTGATCATCATCAGCAGTTCCACTTCATCAAATGTCACATTTTTGTATGATAATGCTCGATTTGTTGATAAAAACACAAAAATCACTATATGTTTGCCTTTAAGATTTGAGGAGTTCCCTCAATTCTCGATTTGTTGATAAAAACACAAACATCACTATATGTTTGCCTTTAAAATTTGAGGAGTTCCCTCAATTCCTCATGGATCCCATCATCAGAAATCAAGCATGACAAAAATTAATCGTGAAAATAAAACTTGCTTAACAAACACAGCTAGGAGGACAAATCGCCAAACATGAACTTTTCGTCGTTGAAGAGTTCTGTTCTGATCATCATCAGCAGTTCCACTTCATCAAAACATCATAAAAACACAAAAATCACTATATGTTTGCCTTAAAGATTTGAGGAGTTCCCTCAATTCCCCGTGGATCCCATCATCAGAACTGCGTTTTGACATAAACGGGACCAACTTGGATATATATACTTACAATCAAAAAAAGGATTTTCTAAATCGGTTAAGAAATGACGGAGTTATGGAGTAACAAACATTAAAAAAAAAAAAACACAACCGAATTGATAACCTCCTCTTTTGAAATTTTGAAGTCGGTTAAAAAGTGACATTTGATGAAGTGGAACTGCAGATGATGACCAGAACGAAACTCTTCAACGACGCGTAGTTCACGTTTGGCAAAATCAAATATTTATTCTGCAAATAGGCCACAAGGGCACTTTTACAAGTCAAAGCGTGAATTTATACAATTTAAAAAAAACTGACAATCTTACTTAGTAATAATGATTAAAAAAATATACTGATAAACAATTAAATAAAAATAAATTTACAAATATTCAGGACGTATTGAATACGATCTGTCCGAATAAACAAAAAGTACATAAAATTAATTTAATAATTCAGATATGTATATGGTCTCTGAGCGTCCAAATACGATTAATAACAATAATTTCAAAGTCCTTAGAGATGTAAGTGATCTCTAAGCGCTAAAATTAAAATAAGTAAACTTAATATTGTTAGAGCTGTATAAGGTCTCTAAGCGTCAATAACAATAAAACTAATCCAGAACAGGATTATGTCTCTCGTCAATCTACATACAATAAAATAACACTAGTATTAAGGTATTTACTTTGCCCTTGCAAG
This sequence comes from Notocelia uddmanniana, assembly GCA_905163555.1. NCBI lineage: Eukaryota > Metazoa > Arthropoda > Insecta > Lepidoptera > Tortricidae > Notocelia > Notocelia uddmanniana. The sequence continues at coordinate 969,714 of LR991063.1, read as the reverse complement.
CATGAACAGACCGGTCTCCATAAACAGCACCCGATCACGAGTATGACGCGTATCTCAGCCATCGCCTCCCTCGACCATCTGTTAGGGAAGGTGGCGACCCGATCAACGACGCCGCCGTAAGCAAAGCCCTTTAAGCGAGCATGACATATTCAGGCTGCCGGACATTAATAATATCAAAGATTAAAATGACTCTTCGGCGAGAAACAGCATCATGTTTCATAAAATGCAACGACAGAGCTATCTATACAAGGAAATATGCTAAGTGAAGCATATGTATATTAAAACTAACAGGATTTAACTATCACTGGCTTAAAAGCATTTTTGTCATTTAAGAAATCGTTGACAGTATAATAGGCTTGGCTTAACAAATAACGTTTAATATGAGACTTAAATTTACTGAATGGAAAATTAACTATATCGATGGGTATTTTATTATAAAATCGTATACAGTTCCCCACAAACGACGTGCTAACCTTCCGGAGACGACTGGCCTTCACTGCAATCTTGTGTTTACTTCTAGTGTTGTAGTCGTGGATATCACTGTTAAGTTTGAATTCTTGAATATTTTTCCGAACATACATAATATTTTCAAGAATGTATTGACATGCCACAGTAAGAATATTTGCCTCCTTAAATTTTTCTCTGAGATTCTCTGGCCTTAAGTTTGTACCTATAGATGAAGCGTACAGCTCGTTTCTGTAGCACGAAGACGGTCTGGATGTCAGCCGCTTTTCCCCACAACAGGATTCCATAGGACATAACACTATGAAAGTAACTGTAATATACCAGCCTGGCCGTCTCAACGTCAGTTAACTGTCTAATACGTCTTACTGCATAGGCCGCAGAACTAAGTTTGCCGGTCAGAGTGGCAATATGCGCTTGCCATTGCACTTTTGAATCTAAGGTGACACCTAAAAACACTGTTCTATCTACAAATTCCATTTCATCAGACTTTAGTTTGATCTTAGAATTGTTTGCCTGCTTGACATTAGGCATAGTGAATTTGATACACTTTGTTTTCTTGGAATTTAAAAGCAAATTATTTGCTGTAAACCAGTTCACAACAGTACCTAGTGCCTCATTAATACCGTCAAAGTTTTTGTCTTTGCGGCCTACCTTGAAGATAAGCGACGTATCATCTGCGAATAGATCACATCAATCAATAATAGATCACAGAACACTCCAATAGCATCTTGAGCCTCTTCCCAGGCATCAAAAATATGTTTAATTAGTACCACACCGGCATCAGTGGTAGAGCGACCTCTAGTGAACCCGAACTGATTGCTATTGAATAGTTTATTGCGATTAAAATGGGACATCAGCTGATTAAGAATAAGTTTCTCAAAAACTTTGCTTAATGCCGGTAGTATTGAGATTGGTCTGAAGTTGGTAGGGTCAGCTTTTGATCCTGATTTAACGGGATGATTTTACTGTGTTTCATCAGGTTAGGGAAAACTCCAGTTTCAATACATTTATTGAAAATATCAGCTAAGAATGGTGCGATTGATTCTACAATGGAATGTAATACTTTTACTGAAATGCCCCAAAGATCTTCAGTCTTTTTTAAGTTTAAAGATTTAAATGCTTTAATTATTATATGGGGGGTCACGTCAGTGAAGCTAAAGATTTCTGTACATTCTGTTACATTTTCTTTCAATAACGATTCAGCGACATCTGGTGATGAATTCAAAGATTTCGTGGTCTCGACGGGTACATTAGAAAAGAACCGCTCAAAATGATCTGCTGATTTGCTTTATTGTATGGAATCTAAGAGTGCACCATCTAAGTATAATAATTTTTCACCGGCCTCCATTGAAGTCGGTTTTTTTTTAATTATTTTGTGAGCCTAATTAATTAAATAAATAAATAAAGCCAAGCCTCATTTAGCCGTCACTGGCCTCTAGACTATATGAGGCTCGGATAGGTTTGAACCTGTGCTAAGAAATAGGATTGTTTGCAGCCCTTTATACTTGGCAACTTTTCTTCGGACGGCTTCTTCCACCGTGCATCGCCGCTCATGTACATATATCCGTCTGATCTGCACGCTGCTTTGAAGGAATTACTGAGCTATATGCTGGGGAAAAATGATCATCTTGACGAGATGGTGTCATTATATTGAGGCAAACCAATTATTACCAGTTTGTATTAACTATTTCAAATGTAAATCAGAAGCCCTCACGTATAGAATTATATCAATTATTTGGCTCCAGTGCTTAGTATAGAAACTCACAATCAAAGGAAATTTCCAATAGCATAGAGTATTGGCTACTATTTCCAAACATAATTTAGGTACGTTATTTTTAAAAAGATATATACATATATTTTTCCGATATTTTTTATTGGTAAACTTCGGAGTAAGGGGGGAAGGTAAGCTATATTTATTTTACATTTCCCTACGTAAATCGAAGTTTAAAAATGGTTATATTTAATTAAAACAGCTTAACATGTCTAGAAGTTTGTAAATCAGAAAATCAATCATGTTAAATCCATCAGGGTTAGCCATGTTATAACTATTTCAAGTTTGAAATCGATAGCAAAAATAGTTCTTGAGTTATTTAGCTATGTTACAAACAGAGCTTTTTATCTTTTCAGTACGGAAAAATAATACCTCTTTTTATGAAGAGTTATATCTATACTAATATTATAAAACTGAAGAGTTTGGTTGAACGCGCTAATCTCAGGAACTACTGGTTCGAATTGAAAAATTATTTTTGTGTTGGATAGTCCAGTTATCGAGGAAGGCTTTAGGCTATATAACATCACGCTGCGACCAATAGGTGCGAAGACGCGAAGTCGCGGGCAACAGCTAGTAAGTTTATATCAGTCGGAATAAAACTCAGCCTCATATGTAACAATTTTTATTTTACCAATATTAATAATATATTAACATACGTGGTCCAAAGCCACCTGACTCTGATAATAATATAATACAAAGAATTTGCACAAGAGGTCACTGAACCCATAACAAAACAAGAGCTACGGCGAGCCTCGCGGCCCGCGGGTACAGAAAGAACCCCTCGACGTGAACATCTCATAATATATTAATTATTACCGCTATTTATTACTATCGGGGCGAGACTCGCCCCGTCGTGAACTCACATTACTCGCTATCATTATACATTATATACAATGGGAAATAAATATATTATATGCACGACAAAATATATAATCGTGTATGGCCACATAAACGCACCCACAAGTTTATCACAAATACCCGCCCCCGGTGGATTTTCGTGTCCATACACCACTAAATGCCACTAAAGTTTAAATTAACGTTTTTGGTTTCCACATTGTACAAACAGCTTCGTCCAAAAATATCTCAACTAATCCCACCCGTGGACACTCTGAATACTTCTCCAAATAATATACAAAAGTCTAGAAACGTATAAAATTTTGGGTCCAAATACGTCGGAAATAAAGTCTCGGTTGGCGAGTCAATATTTTAAATACTTCTAAAACATGCGTGGTATATTTGGCGCTAAACTGTCCTGCACAAAAGGTCGCCAGTTCATAACATAACAGTTCGGTTGTTGCCATAAAAAAGTGTTAACACTATTATAAATTAATAGAAAAGTATAACGGGAAATGACGAATACAAAAACACGATTCAGACGATACACTCGTCCAATATCTTTGTCCAAGTTTTTTTTCATGTGTAGCCATATTGATTTAAATGTCATCAGAATCTTTGATCAAAAGCCGGGGTTCCTTCCAAGTTTGATGAAATCATCCAATATCTTTAAGTATGCCATTATGTTCTTAGACTTTTTTTTTCAACCAACTCCACAGTTGCATGGCTTGAAGCTTTGTGCAGGATAATATAGTCTATTGTATTCGGATCCTCATAAGACAATTTAAAGCTTACGCCGAACTTATCGATGTAAATCATATATCGTTAACTGTACGAGGATATGACATAACTACTAATTTAATGTACTTAAAAAACATCACCTGCAGGGCTAGTATGATCGCTTATATGTCGGACATATAGCATTCGTCCCGTACTGTCAAGTATGTAAGTGCGAGAGGGACGAATGCTATATGTCCGACATATAAGCGATCATACTAGCCCCCCTGTCGTTATCCTATAATGACTATCACGTGACGCTCGTCACTGTGTTCGATACGGGTGACACCCATTTATTGGCACCCATGCCGTTGCCACACTAATTAGTGGCTGGAGATGCCAATAATAGTGTGTCGATAGCTTTACCCTTTACTAACTACAGTCGGAAAAGCATTTCGACCTTACAGTCAAAAACTGTGAGGACTAAAAGGAATTCCAACCCATTTTTCTCGGAGACGCGGCAAGCGCTACTGGCCGGCATAAAATTAAATGTCGATCATCAACTTTGCACAGTTAAAATTTCGTTTTTTAGGTAATACTATAAAAACTACCTACAGTAACGCTCGCCGCGTTTTTATACCAAAAGGGCCTAAGTTGCATATTCGGCTTCGGAGCTACTCGAGCAAAATAATCACGAACAATAATAATAACGCGAACTTACAAGTAATCGAATAATATACAAAACAAAAATGAAATAAAGCTAATAATTATAAAACCTTACAATTATTCCGAACACTTTCTTAAACTCAAAATAAATCCGAAGCCGACGATCCCTCGTGCTCTTCAACACTCAAGACAGGGATATAAACCTTTATTTTTATTTTTAGTTCATTAAATCTCAACTTAGCCCTTTTTGGAGTAGACCTGGCCACTTTTCCACCAAACTATACGTTATCCTAAGGGTGGTATTCTACTCATCCAATATCTTTGTCAAATCTTTGATCAAAGTTCTTTGACGGAGGCCCATTCCACTCATCCAATATCTTTGTCCAAGTTTTATTCTTTTTCATGCGTAGCCATATTGATTTAACTGTCATAGGAATCTTTGATCAAATGTCGGGGTCCCATCCAAGTTGGATGAAATCATCCAATTTCTTTGATCAAAGATATCGGACAAAGATATTGGATGAGTTTAATACGGGGTAGTATTCTACTCATCCAATAACTTTGTCCAATTTCTTTGTCAAATCTTTGATCAAAGTTCTTTGACGGAGGCCCATTCCACTCATCCAATATCTTTGTCCAAGTTTATTTTTTATGCGTAGCCATATTGCTTTAACTGTCATCAGAATCTTTGATCAAATGTCGGGGTCCCATCCAAGTTGGATGAAGTCATCCAATTTCTTTGATCAAATGTATATTGGACAAAGATATTGGATGAGTGGAATACCTCCCTTAGGTGAGTATCCACCACAGACATGCGTGTTTTCGTATGTTTGCCACCTACACACAGCTATTTGTCAAATGCATGAAAAGACAAGTTAATCTGGTGGAAATTCACCCTTAGAACGGTACAGCAGCATCCACCACAGACATGCGTGTTTTCGTATGTTTGCCACCTACACACAGCTATTTGTCAAATGCATGAAAAGACAAGTTAATCTGGTGGAAATTCACCCTTAGAACGGTACAGCAGCAGTCGTGGGACTTTGCGCGAGGCGTCGTGCTTTATGAAAAGGCAAAAGTTTGTATATGAACTTATGAAGCCTGTGCTTTGGATTCTCTTCAACGCGACGCCCAGCATGTCTGCGAGTACTAAATGTAGAGATTAAAAACAAAAGTTCATCATGTTTCCGTAAATTTAAACATTTTGACGACGTAGTTTTGGTCTGTACTAGGCGTTGTAAGAATGTACATCTGCGTATGGCCTGAATATTTACAGCACAGATATGAAACTAAAACATTGCAAATGTAATGAATATCATACGAGCACTCGCAATTTATAACTAGCCAATGTTTGATGGAATTTCGCTTTCTAATCCATACAATACCTGGCGGTTTTCCATTAGAACACTCAACATTGTCAACTAATTATCAGGTTGTATGTTATTTTAATTAATGTTTATCCAGTTACTTAAGATTTCTAGTGGAAATCCGCCTGCCTAGCACCACTGCCGGGGACTTGCAGCCATTTTTCTTACACTGTAATAAACAGAAAGAGATGGCTAATATTTATCGCATGACCTGTGTGCGTAAACTGTCGTGTTTAGGCTGCGTTTCCACCAAAAGTGTGCGAGGATGCGTAGCGAGGGGTGTGTTTGTTAAGAACCAATAGAATCACTTCTAGAGATACTTCAATAGACGATAGGTAAATAAAGTGATTCTATTTGCCCTTAACAAACACATCCTCGCACATCTCTGGAGGAAAAACAGCCTTTCGTTTGTGGATTAACTTTTAATATAATTGTAGAACCAATGCCATTTAAATGTAATAGGCACTTAAAACTAGGACAGTAGTAACTTTGCCATTGACAATCGTCCTTTTATCTGCATCGATGTTGTTAATGATTTTCCATTCTCAAACTTCATAATTCAAACACATAACCTCAAATTGTTTACAAATATCTTCGAGTAAGATGTATGATTTTGATTTTATAGGTTAAATGTATATATCTAATAGAGATATGCCATACAACATGGGAAATGTTGCCAGAAACGGCACATCTCAAGTATTTTGGTTTCTATTGAACAAGCACTTTGATATAGATTACGAGAAATAAGACTGGTCTTTTTACAGCTGTCATCCCAGTGCAATTGATGTCATTTTTGACGTATGATGACATTATTTGCACTGTGATGGCAGCTGTCAAAAGACAAGTAACATTTCTCGTAATCTATAATTGGATATATCTTGATACATGACAGTGACTGGTACTTTTTCCACAAAGACAAACGCGTTCACCCGTGCAGTAGCGCTAGCGGTATTGCGTGGACTATTCCATGAATGGGCTAGGACCGGTGTTTGTCGGCTGCTGTCCCGGCTAGTGCCCGACGGGTTCCACGTAGTTGGCCGGGTAGAGCCCCACGCGGCCGTCTTTGCGGCCCTTGCACCAGCCCTGTTCGTCCTCGTCCTCTAGTTTCTCGAATACATCACCTGGAAACAAACATTATTATGTGTGAAACATCATCATCATTTTAATTTTTTTTTTATGTTCTAAAACTACGACCAAGACCACCGTGGGATGGGCAGCAGCATCCCTGGAGTGCGGTGGAGATACTGCGATCGCTAACCCGCATGCCAAGCGTGCCTATTATGGAATTTACGATCCATGGAATTGGGAAAGGCCTATGCCCAGCAGTGGACGTCCTTGGGCTGATATGGTATTCATCATTTTCAAGCCTGCAATCGCTCACTGGTCAGCATAGGCCTTCGAGTACGCGACAAGACCGAGTGAGGAACGTTGCCCAGTGTGTACCATCGGAGAAGCGACTAAACTCAAGTGGAGTTGGGCACTGGGCAGGACATATTGCCAGGCAGAGTGACGGACCATGTCGTTAACAGATTGATGGCCAGTAAAACATCAAAAAGACCGCGGGTCACACCTGGCTGAGACTAGCACGATACCGGGATTACCGGGGGTAAAGATATGTGAGATCATTTGACGTTCCCCTGAAGAGATCTCACGAACCATTCGACATGGATTTGTTCAAATTATAGGTGGGTAACAGTGCCAATACTTTGTACTGCAGAGGCAAAGTTACAAGTGCTTCCCAGTAGTTCCACTACGTCTACGGTGAACATGTCTGCCTGAACACCGTCAGAAACGAAGAAAATATCCTTTGTAATTACCGAATGTTTTACAAAATACTACTGGCTATTGCACCGCAGGATAAAAAAAAGGATAATGGCTTTGTTTCTTATATTTAGCGATAAGACAACGGTAAAATCTTAATGATCTATATCGTAATCTTATAGCGACCCCTCATAATCCCTCCATACTGATCAAATAGATGATGTCAAGGGTGAATTTTCTATTTATTTTGAATCATTCAGAACGAATTTTTGTCTATGTGGAGCCCAAGTCAAACATTAAATTGTCAACACTTTTATTGCCAAAGTTCTCATCCACGAAAACAAACTAAAATATCAACTATTTCGTCAGTATTCCATACATTTTCAAACACCACAATGGAAACGTAATCACTGAACGAGCAATATACACGTGCGTCGCCGGTGCAGTATATTTTCAGCGCCCCTTTTACACTAAGTATACCGATATGCAGCCGATTTGTGGAGTATGTGTATGTAGTCATTTGGCAGCAGTGCATAAAATCTATATATTCAATTACTGAAAGATGGTAGGACCTCGTGCAGAGACCAGAGACCGACCTTTAAGTATTTATAGTCTTATTAACATGGCTGTTTTTGCCATTTCGTATGCCTGTGAACGAAAAATACGCGAAGTGAACCTTTTGGTAACCATCTAAGCCCCATAATTTAAGACTATTAATATGACGTGCCACCATAGTCACTGCTACCGATTGGCCGCTAACCTAAGCCGTAGTGCTCGCACTGTTTTTTAAACGTGTGATTAAAAGTGCCGGTGAAATGATCGTGGGTACCTTAACAGTTTCGCTGACAGTGCTGTTAAAGTAAGTTAAGCGTTGTTAAGGGTCCCCGTACGATCGACTGAACTGGATTCTCCAAACAAACGTAGTTTCGTTCTCATTTTAAAACGCCGTGCTAGAATAACAGTTAAGTTTAAGGAGAAGAAACTTTGCCTCCTTGTGCGTGTTCTATCGCTTGTATAATGGGTTGTGTTCCGAAGAACTGTTTGACACGATGCCCACGGCCGCTTTCTACCATCTCACCGCTCGCCGTCGGCAGGGCATTCATCTTCACACCTTAGAACCTAAATGGTCGCGTACAGTGCGGTTTCAGAGGAATTTATATACATTTTTAAAGGGTCGGCATCGCGCATGTGACGCCCCTGGAGTTGCAGGCGTCCATAGCCTGCGGTGACCGCTTACCATCATTTATTTATTTATTTATTTATTTATAATTCAATCATTGCTTGTTTGCCACCGACGTGGTATAAAAAAATAACATGAAACTTCGTATGGACAATGAGATCCGCAATATCTAGGCCGGAAATTAGTTTCTGTTACTAGAAATTGTAACAGAAAAAAATACAGCGAGCTTTTGACTGTTTTAGGTCTTAGATATGCCGGATCCCATTGTGTATATACAGTTTCATGTTATTCCAACATCGCGTTTTAAAATGAGAGCGAAACTACGTTTGCATGGAGAACCGAGCTTCCTGCGGACTCTTAAGACTACATAATGGTCCGCCTGTCGATCCACTGTCACCGAACGCGATAAGCTAATACATCACTTGGACGTGTTTGTGCAAATATTCGTGTTGCATTTTTCTTTAATATTGCAAAAGAAAGTTACGCAGCCATATTTGCCCAAATAAGGTCAAGTGACGTTTAGTATACTAGCCTAGACTTTACTTGACCGTTGAATTAAGCTCCTATTTATGTTGTGTACAATTAAGGGATTTTACAACCTTTTATAGGGATTATAGGGATTTTACAACCTTTTAGTGATGCTATTAATTTATTTACTAAGGAGCAAACTTATCCTAATTATTCTAATTATTTTTCTCCATACAGAGGCATTCCGTTTGGAACCCAACATCATCAGGTGGCATGTATTGACACTTTTTTTCGTACAAGAGCTAATGTATTTTTGTAATGTCAACATGTGTAGAAGATGTCTACGGTGTAAAAGGGGCCGGCCGAAGTGTAACAGTGCGGTATCGGTAAAACAGGGCTCGCCTCAGTTGAGGGTATAGGTCCCGCGGCACGGTATCGGTACGGCGATGGCATCAGGCCTCCAGACAAGCTCGGTCTCTGGGCACCAAACAGAACACACACGTATATACACCGACCCGAGTTATAATGATAATGCTTTAAAAACGCTATCGACTTTTCTATTTTTTTTCTCAAACATGCAATGAAATATTGACGTTATATTCCTTATAATAGGCTGCGAAGTATGACGTTTCAGGTGCGGCTAGGACAAGAGGTCATTAATGGCATTTCATACAAATCTTGCAGGCCTAGGCCAGCAAAGTCCTCTCTTTTAATTGCCATTCAATATAAATTTGAGGCACAGGGATCATGACATTCTGCCACTATGAGTATTAAAAATCAAACTTTGATTTTTTTGTTGTTTATTTCATTGCATGTTTGAGAAAATCACTATACATACCTCGGCGGGAAATATGGGGTTGCCCGTCTCAGACCTATCCGGCCCCTGTAGTAATGTACTATTGTTTCATCAAATAACAGTATGTACATTACTATAGAGGCCGGGAATGGAAGGGTTGCAGGCCAAGTAGATATAGACGGCTAGGGATACGCGGCCTGCAGCCCAAAGTTTCTCGCCGAGATAGTGCTTTTCTCAAACATTTGCAATGAAATAAAAAAAATACACCGCTCAAAAACCAATTTAACAGACGCCATTTTTGACATTAAAATTAAAAATCTTCCTGGCCTTCAATTTTGTATGAAATTCCTTTACAATTCTCCCGAGTTGTTCCGCCTGCAACGTGATACTTTGAAGCCTGTTATAACGCACGTAATGACGAAATTTCATTGCATGTTTGAGAAAAAATATTTCCAGTGCTAAAATTTAAATTGTTTGAAAAAGTCTTAGGATTTTGTTTGATAATTCAAAATTATTTATTTGCTACGAATACAGTTTTTCACTGGATATTACATAATTATTTGTCTCTAGTATTCAGCCCATCTACAGGCGTGCAAATATTAATAATAATTTTACTTAATAACAGTCACCTGAGCCGTCTACTCTTTCCCACACAAGTCTTCCAAGCGACATCTTGCTTATTCAGACCCATGTCAACGATTTGTAAGTAGTATTTACTAATTATTAGTATTTATTATTGAAACAATAACATATAAAAAGTAACAAAACTTAAAATAAACCTATAACCTATTGTTTGATTGATATGCTCTTGAAAATAGTATCAAATTACAAATTGTTCAGAAACAGTATAGTGAGATGCAAGCAGAGGTAAACAACAGGCAATCTTATCGCTAAAGAGCGATCTCTTACAGACAACCTTTGGGTAGCGGTTTGGGTAGCATTACATAAGGTTGTAAGGTTCGTTTTATCCTTTAAAGGCAAAACTGTTCACTAAAATTGAAATTCCGTTGTATGACGATTTGGCAAAAATACTTGTTTTGTTGTACTTGTTGAAATTAGTAACTTCGCCTAGGGCACCTATTGCCTGGTTCCATTCTCATCCAGAATTGCGGCTTGGTGGTCTTAAAATCCCGATATTACTTCGCCTGTCTATCTTCTATTGATGTCGCATTGAATTGAAAATTGGCGCCGTGGTATGGTTGTAGGCGAATATAGGCATCATAGGGGAAGTTAAGAGATTCAACAGTATCTCATTCTCAGCCATCGGAAATTCGAATACTTTTATACCAACCACTGGCAAAATCACGGAAAAATCTAAGCAAGTATGGAGTCGGCTTCTTAAAATTAATATTTCTATTATTTAGTTTCCATGATTCCGGGTTTGAATAAAGCATAACGAAAAGGTTTTTTTTAGGTTATGGCTATTTTCAGTAGATTTTAGCAACATCCACGTTGGTAAACAGTTTTAACGACATACATACAGGTTGTAACAAAAAACGACATGTCAATAAAAAATGTATTGTAATTTCAACTATAAATATAAGAAATCTAAGTTCGAAATTCAAAATTCGTTAGGAACCCAAGTGTGATGCTAGCGCGCTTGACGGGTTAAGGGCGTCATAGGTATCGTGTTTTGATTAACGGAATATGTTTGTGTTTATGGTATCCTAATTTTCGGTATTCCGCAAAATCCCGGCAAATTTATTAGTAAAATTAAATTGAGCCCGCCTCCATGCTACGCAACAACAACGCGGTGTGGGTACTGAGGCCGAAGTGTAGGTACAAAAGTATAAGAATTTCCGATCTCTGCTCATAGTAATGAGAACCAATTATTCGAAAGTTTTTCATTAACATTATCACAACAATGTAATCTCGATATCTTCGCTGCATAACTACATGACCCGCATACAGGGGGGGTATATTGAAAAGCTGGTCTTTACACATATTTGAACATATTAAAGAGGATTTGCTATATGGGTGTAGATAATAGTACATTACGATACAAGGGTTGTAAAACAAAGAAAGGCCGATATCGCAGATGTTTGAGGCCCGAGCCGCAGGCGAGGGTCATAAATATGCGAGAGAGGGCTTTCTGTTTTACGACCCGTGTTTCGTACACAATTTTACGTCACCACTTTGCCAAAAAGTGGGTTTTTCCGGACGCGCAGCGTGCGGAAAAACGCGCTTTTTGGCAAGGTGTGGTGTAAATATATTTTCATCACACTTGTTCGTAAAGGGTCTTATTATACGCAGGCGTATCGAGCAGTTATACTTGATTTACCTCCCGCGGGAGTTATGATTTTTGAGTTTGCGTGAAAACAAATCTAGTTGGCCGCGCTCCAAAAGAATCCATTCGCAGGGACGCCCCAGCGATCATGAACTGATACTGCAGGTGGAGTTGTCGATTTCGTCAATTTGGATTGGCGCTGGAGCTATTTATTTCATCGCAAATTTGTAGAATTGTAGAAGAAGTTAGATTTAATAACATATATGTTGATCTTATGGAGCGACATGATCACTTATGTGACAAGCTCCTTAAATAAAGAGAAAAAAAAATGCCATGAATAACATTGTGATTAACTCGGGCGTAAGAATATTGCAAACTCGAGCCATCAAAAACCTCTGATAGACTCTCGTTGGCAATTTTTCGCTTAAGCCCCTCGTTAAACAATGTAGTATAAGCCTGGTGTTGGCTCGGGCCGGTGGCCGCGGCGGTACCTTGCCGGAAGCTGAGCTCGTCGCTCTCGGCGCCGGAGTAGTCGTAGAGCGCGCGCACGGGCAGGCCGGGCTCGCCGGTGTCGGTGAGCGCGCCGCCCGACTCCGAGTCCCACTCGTCCTCCTCGAACGGGTTCTCCTGCGCCGGCGCCGGCTTGCCCTCCTTGGCGGGGGAGCTCTTGCTCGACTTCGGCGCGGAGGCTGTTCCGTTCCTGAAAAATCCAGTTCGGCCAATTATTATTTTTACTCCGCTAATTATTACGATTGGTCACCTTGTACGACACGATGTCTAAGCACCATTATGAAGGGGATAGTAGAAGGCGAGAGAGGAAGAGGAAGATCTGGGGGGGCAATTTTTGGGTTTCGAACGCTCGACTCTTTCACTCGAAAACTGTGTAAAACGATGAAGTGCTATTTTTGAAATTCGAGCGATAGAAAATTTGAAGTCGAGTGGTATTGACCACTCGTATTCAATTCTATCAGTAGAAATTTAATACCTGCTAAATAGTTCATCGGGAATCATTTTTTTCCTGCTTGAATTTAATATTACACTAATTATTTGGATTTAAGCTGGATAAGACACTTAAATTACGAAAATTCATTCAATCATGTTTTTTTTATTTTTATTTATTCAAAACACAAACAGTTGCATAGGCAAACTATACATATATGTACATGTAGTGTACTAAACAAAATTTAAAAAAAAGACCTGGAGGTTCATTTTTATGCAAAATGTTAACAAAAATAATATAAATAGCAAGAGAAACGTAAATAGTTTCAGGTATAATACCTCTTTAGGGAGTAGAGTTCTACTTTAAGGAAACTTTGTAAAAGATGTTTTTGTATAAATAAATACGACGCAGTACCAGTGCATGAAACAAGCACTCATGGGAGAAAAAAAAGTGATAATAATTGACAAGCGTCAATCATGGCAGGTAAAGTCATTTTATGAATAACATAACCTCAAATCCAGCCGGAATATTAATTTTTCATCCGGCATTTTTTAATAAACAAAATGGCACGCACAAATTAGTTGTTATGCTTTGATTCTGATTTAGAATAATCATCTTTATTGAAAAATATTTTTTTTAACTAAGAATTCGAACACGCATTGTTTATCTATTTCGGCCGCCAACCATGTCAGTTGTAAAGAAGCGGAGAGAAGAGATTGGTCATGTCATGTCGTTACGTATTTACGTATAAACATATCCAGGTTTTGGGGAACGGTTCGGGATATTCAGGTAAGGATAGGGTACTAACAGGTCCACCAACATCGGCTCCTCTGAGATGTCGGCGAAGGCGTATCTCGGGTCGGCGAGAGCGAGACGCAGCGACCGGCTCCCCGGCGAGTGCGAGGGGCACGACGTGCACGCGAATATCTCCAGATGCTCGATACTGGGGAGGTGGTTACGGGATGGGAACGAGGGAAAGATTGCAACTGAATGGTGCTACAGGGAGAATCTGCTTTAAGACGGCGCAGTACGATCGGTGTGGATCGGTTCTCCATACAAACGTATTTAGGCTCTCATTTTAAAACGCCATGCTAGAATAACATGAAAATTTGTATACACAATGGGATCCGGCATATCTAGGTCGGACCATAGTTTCTGTTGCTAAAAATTGTAAAAGAAACAAAATACAGCGGCTTTTTGAGTTTTTTACGGCTTGTATGAAAACCTTAAAAATCGCTGTATTTTTTCTCCATTATAATTTCTAGCAACAGAAACTAATGGTCCGACCTAGATATGCCGGATCCCATTATGTATACAAAGTTTCATGTTATTCTAGCATGGCGTTTTAAAATGAGAGCATAAATACGTTTGTATGGAGAACCAAACGTACTGCGCCCTCTTAACTACTACGTACACCTCATTCACTGGGATAATTGAGCCTCACGAAGGCTACATCAATCCCACCAATGGGACAGCTGTACAAACTGTAACGTACATTCAATATTACAATTTAAATGGGTTCTTAATCCCTGTCGATTATCTTGCCGATTGCGAAGTTTTACAAATGTAAATGTATTTCGTTCATGTACATTTGTCATCGCCTTGTGGGATTCTTGTTTGGGGAAAATCTATACACAAGTGGCCAACTACGAACGGTGACGTTGTGTTACTTTTACCAAGTTTGAAAGTCATTTGCTATGTGTTGAATATTGCCTTAATAGATAAAATTTCAGTATTTATATGAAGCAAGAGTAGAGTATTTTCATATTTTGTATTATGATTATCATTATATTGGGTCTCCGGCTGTTTATAAATAAGTACTCACGTGACAGCGATGGGCGCACTGATCGTCTTCTTGTCGATTGCGTTAGTGTTGTTCGTGTTGTTGGTGTTGTTGGCCGTGTTGTTGGTGTTGTTAGGCGTGTTGTTCGCGTGGTTTGCGGGCGCCGGCTCGTGGTTGGCCTTCGCCGCCAACTTGTTGTTCGTGATAGGAGGCAGCTCCTAGAGGACGTATACACAACTTAGATTCTATATAGGTACCTGTACTCAATGTTTCTGTGAAATAATGACTCGTAAGAATAACTGACATTATCTACAAACACCATAATTAGTCTGTAGGAGCGTTCGTGGCCCAGCGGCGCCCGCGTACGTCAGTCCTTGGATGGGTGACCGCTTTGAGTGGTTACAAACTGAGCGCTCCCGTGCTTTGGAAGGCACGTTAAGCTGTTGCTCCCGGTTGCTGTCTATTATATCAGTCGTTAAGCCAAGTTAGAGGCCTCCGGGCGGCTTGAGAACTTCTAACAGTCAAGTTGCCCACTCACTTGACAAGCCTAATCCCAATAAGGTCTAGTTTCCCCCTCGGGTTGGAAGGTCAGATGGCAGTCGCTTCCGTAAAAACTAGTGCCTACGCCAATTCTTGGGATTAGGTAGCGGACCCCAGGCATCCTTCAGGATGCAACTGTACTGGGAATAACGCTAGGAGGATGATGATGACCAGAATTAGTCTGTACCTAAATACTATACGTACAAATAGAAATTCTGAGTTTTTGATTCAATTTATTTATCATTTGATTATAACACTGATGTCTGTATCTCCAGTTGACTAAGGATATTGTGCGAATTCCACTTATCTAACACATTTAGTAAGAAAACATTAATGACCTAACAACAACTATTTCACAGGAACTTTGAGTTAGTATCTCTTATGTCATACTCTGTTATCATGTTTATTCATCACATATATCAGGGGAATATAATATGTACTATATTTATGTTCAATAGATATTTTATAGGAATAAAATATATTTTACTATAAAATATAGAGATAAGTGTTAATGGTTACATTAATGGTCATGCCAATATGCGTGTAAGCAACATCCATCATGCGACATCGATTTAACAAAATAAATAAAATAAACAATATAAAAAAAAGAAGCGATTCAGCTAGATCGAAATGAGAATGACTCTCAGCCCACATCCCGGCTTCTACTAGGAACTAAGTCGCTTCATGCCAACTACTGACTTACTGGTAATTCATTCATTCTCATTTGAATCCCTTCAAGGGCCTACTCACGTCTGTCGGCCGCGCGCTGGGACCGGGGGCCAAGGGCCAACATACAGCCTAGGGGACAAACTTGTTTAGGCCCGCTGTGTGTGTGTCAATGTAACCTAGGGTCTTTACGATACTTTTGGATGAACAATCAGATAAAATAATAGTGTTTTTACCAAGTGGCTGTCATCTTATGGCAGAATAAAGGTACACTCGCCAGCTTCATAGCTATGGATATGATACCCTAGAGGATATGAAAGTCAAGTCACGACAAGGATGTCATGCCACTGTCGAGTATTTTAAAGTATCCTGTCGCACGAGTCATAATTAAAATGATCAAGGTTGTATGAACCCATAGTTAACTCTGGTATGTATGTGATTAGAATTACTGTTAAATACAGGGTATTTAGATTTACCACCAAGCACCATTTTCAAGGGTTAACTGATGTGCTGCGAGTTTTAGTTGTGGTCTACCCACACACCGTAGCGATCTACCCTCGTCTTGGTTCGATTTTTTCGCACAGTGTCACTGTTACTACCGTCGTCCGTATTCTCACTTGAAACTCGATCAACTCGCGCGGTCATGCCGGAAACAGTCTCTTTTCGATTCGTGAACTGTCGGATCACCGAACGCCAGACGCTCGACAGTTGAAAAATATCTTCCCGGTTGAAATTCTTATGCTTATGGATTTCAACAGCTTCCTTGACCATCCTCGGTATGTAGTGGCGTTCTTTCGATACTCATACTCATACTCATTTTACTGATAAAATATAAAATTTTACATGTCAAATATAGAATCTGAGGGTTTTGCAATTCAAGCCAATGATTTGTTCCTGCCTCTTAAAGCCCACTAATATACAACCCTAGCACATAGACGCAAAGTAGCAAGTCTGTGCGTTTTCTACAAATTGTACTTCGGTGAGTGTGTTCAGGAGCTCTATGAGCTCATACCGCCTTCCCCCTTATTCCATCGGACATCCAGACGTACGGCTGGCTACCATCCTTACCTGGTCGAAATTCCTCTAATTCGAACCAAGCGCTTTGCATCTTCTTTTATAATGCGCACTTCTAAGGTTTGGAATTCTCTGCCGGCGTCTGTATTTCCGAGTTCATATAACCTAGACCTATTTAAGGCACGAGTGAATAGGCATCTTCTGGGTGAGCTCGCTTCATCGTCGGCCTCATCTTTGCCCCCTGGCTAGATTCTGGCCAATGCAATCCCATTTTTAATAAATAATAAACCGGCCAAGTGCGAATCGGACTTGCGCACCGAGAGTTCCGTAAAAAATATTTTTATTACTTATATGATGTAACAAAAAATTTACGGTTTTCGCAATATCTCCTTTATCTGTGCTTTAAGACGTTGCTTCGTACCAAATTTTAAGATTCTGCGTTCACGGGAAGTACCCTGTAGGTTTTGATTCCCTTGCGAGTGTCGAAAATTTGCGGCATAAACGGCTGTATCTTTTGATTGCGTTGGCTCAGAAGTTTGATTATTTCACAGCTGCAAGGGACAGTAGACCTGAGTATTTGATATAAATTCCAGCTTGATACGTCCGCGCGTTTCTGAGAAACAGGGTATTGACAGACAGACAGACGGACGGACAACAAAGTGATCCTAAAAGGGTTCCATTTTTTCCCATCGAGGTACGGAACCCTAAAAATAAAAATAAAACATATACCCCGTATTTAACAGTAATTCTAATGACCATGTTATCTTGAAATGGTATATCGGTGCGATTGTTCATCCGTGTGCACCGTTGCATACGTACGTCCTCGCTGACGGGGCGTTGGTTGAGTAGCGTGATGGGCGCAGTCGGCAGGGACTCCTTCTTGCCCTTCGCGATCTCGCGGAACTCCTCCGTATACTCCTGCGACACTCAGCCAATCACGACCCGCTCATGACACCGGGACAAACTACCACGCACTACCCCCGTACACACTGATTACCATTATCATCAGCCACTACTGGGTACGGTCCTCTCATGGTAGGAAATGATCAGCTCTTTACTACAGCCTCAACTGATTATAGGACCAACAAAGTCTACATCTTCTATGGACAACGCCTGCATTGCTGCAAGAGACATTAATGTCCACAGGGTATCATGGAAAACTCTTGCTGATAATAAAAGATTCAATCAAATTTTAAGTTGCCCTGTAGTGGCGGATGATAACGCCACTACTGGGCACGGTACTCTCATGGTAGGAAATGATCAGCCATTTACTACTGCCTTAACTGATTGTAGGACCAACAAAGTCTACATCTTCTATGGACAATGCCTGCATTGCTGCAAGAGAAATTAATGTCCACAAGGTATCATGGAAAACTCTTGCTGATAATGAAAGATTCAATCAAAATTTAAGTTTAGGAAGTATCACTCTTATTATTAGAACTAAAAATTCCACAGTTAAAGAAAATACCATGCTAAAACTGTTTATATTCTGATAATGGTGAGTAGTTTGTCCCATCGTGTCTGAGCAGTGCTAAGGCGAAATTAAAATAAAATGAACAAAATTAGAATGATTAATACACAAAATAACACGTCCACTCAAAGCGTGTCAACTACATATCAAGCGCCGAAGATCACTGACAACATGCAGGTTACGAAGGAAACGGAATGTTACGGAGTTCCATTCGAAAGACTATTTAGATCAAGTCTGTAAATTAAATGGGAGATAAAAAAGCATACATGAAATTGCAATAATTGAGCTCCAAGGTTTTGTAAATAATCTTTCAGAATGGAACTAAATCATACCATTAATACTAAAGGGTTTTTCTATGTTAAGTCGCTCGGCAGTTTGCGCAAACATTATGTCGGTGTTGCCAACTCAAATCAGATGGATTGCTGGCAGTGCTGTGCGGGTGTTTTTGGTATCAACGATGTTACTGAAACATTTTAATCCTAATCTGTGTTACAATTGCTTTCTAAATTGACGTACAGCTATGTCTAGTTGTGAGCGAATTCGAGTACCTAGCTATTGTCGATTGGTAGCAACAATACTTATAAAATAGTAAATGTTTGTGGACTAACGAAATCACTTTATTTGCATAATTACACGTCGTCTATTTAGTATAACTTTTGATGACAAAAGATACACATCTCAGATTTAGGCTGGGTTGCACCAAACCGTCTGTAATCGTAAGCTGTGTTCGTTAAAATTTCAATGTATGGAAAGTTTGACAAGTTTCTATAGGATGACAGCTGCCGACGCCATATTTAACGTTGATCAGTCTGTGATCGTAAGTCGGTGCAACTGAGCCTTAATGTTGTGTAAGGAACGTCGGTTTCTGTATTTTACTCCATATAGTTTTTCTGTCTGTAAGCGCTGCTATGCGTGCTTACCAAATAAATATGAATTGACAACTGATTCAACTACTGTCATTTGCATTGAATTACAAAATATACCGCTTGTTCGTTCTCCTGACAAGTCAAAAGTAGTCGAGAGATTGCGTTTAACATGAGATCTCTAGGAACAAAAACGGGTAGAATTTAAATCCAATGGGACACCTACATATAATTGGGATCAGCTTAGGTACATTTAGGGCATAAATATGTCCACACCTAGGCCTTCAGATGATGTACGCCTAAGTGTTGTAATTAATTGCGTTCTGTGTAACCAACCAATGAGTGACTGATGCAAAATTTGACAATATTGTCACATCGCCAACAATGAATGACAGTGGTTGAAATTCGTCAATTCCGCCGACCTGCGACGGTGAGGATGAGTGAGCGTGTGGTGATGTTGCAGCTATTAGTCAATCATTGAGCAACCATCACGGTGTATTCCTCGTGTCACCGAAACCATAGTGTACCAAACAAAACTGCACTGTGTTAACCAGTTTTTTGTGCTCTTTCCTCGTTGACTAGGCGGTTAGCTGGTGTGGGGGATTTCGTGAACGATTAAAGAATTCTTTATACTCGTATCCTTAATTGATTGAAATAGTTTTACCATCTTACTGGTATTTGGAGCAATGATTTGACATATACACTTAGTATTACAGAAGTGACATGTATATTGTGAACCTGTTATTGTGTACAGTACTTAGTAAAGTGCTTACATTGTACACAATTGAGTGCTTATACTTTTGACAGATTAGAATACTAATAATGAACACATTTCTTTCACTTTTTCACAAAATTTGACTGTCCACATGATGATTACCTTCATAAAGCACATCGACA
This sequence comes from Notocelia uddmanniana, assembly GCA_905163555.1. Lineage (NCBI taxonomy): Eukaryota > Metazoa > Arthropoda > Insecta > Lepidoptera > Tortricidae > Notocelia > Notocelia uddmanniana. Next base: position 949,288 of record LR991063.1, on the reverse strand, counting down.
AATCTGGGTATCCAAAATATTAGGCAACATGTCCTCCATTTTACCAGAGCATTATTTTGATCTGATTTAATCACAGCTTCGTGATGCAATAAAATAGAGAAAATGTCTATATTTTTCATAAAAAAGTATTAAATTCTACAAAATAGCTGTTATACTTTGAAAAAGAAAAACTATATTTTAAGATTATCTGCCAAACGTAAACATAGTTCAACATGTGTGAATATTGAGTGGAAGTGCCCTAAGTGCAAGTGACATTGGGCACTGTAGGCCCGCTAGCACCAAAAGTGCAATCCTGGTTACGAATGTAACCCTGGTGCTGACACCAGCCAACCGCCCAGAGGCCAATTCTCGGCTCGATTGAGACGCATAATAGTGATGTTGACCAAAATCTGTTACTGAGATCTAAAGCTACCTAAATTCACGCGAACATTAAGGCCATAGAGATGCTTCTATAAGTAGATATGATCGCGCGTGAAGCAAAACAGGCCAAGGTGATGAAAGCTCCAGAAAAGTCAACGTCACTTTTAAAGAATGCATATGATGCGTCTGAATCGAGCCGTGCAGCCGCAGCGATTTCCACTGAGCATAAGTAGAAATACTTGCAGAATTTACCAATCAAATTCCTCCGTTTCTCTCGTCTTCGGTTTGATTGGGCAATTATGCATACGTCCATTCCGCCTCAGTGGAAACGCTTAATTTTGGGAGCCTACACCGTGACGGCGTACCATCGCGGGGTTGCCGCAGGCCCAGTAGGTGTCGGGCGCCACTCGGGCCTCATCCCCTCCGAAGCAGAAGGGAAGCGAGCGGAGCAGGCGCAGGCGCAGGCGGCGCGCGGCGGAGCCGGCCGCCGCCGCGGCGCGCGCCAGCAGCGCCGAGCCCGCCGCCGGCAGGTATGGGAAACGCGGCGTGGCTGACGGTTCGTCCTACCAAACTCGCCAGGTCAGTCGCTACGAATCCTACCGATGTATTGGGAGTGCCGGCGAGATATCGCGTGATTTGTGCGACGCAGGTGACCACCTGTGGTATCTACTGAGAGTATTTTCTTAGGAATTTGATAAACGTTGCCAAGTGTGTAGTTAAACACTCGTTCAATTTACAAAAAACGACTACCGTGGAAGTTATTGTATAGGAAATCTCGAATTGAACAGCTTTTGAATATCCTAACCTCCGCCTAATGGGCCGTTCAACGGTCTTGATGATCCGGTTAAAGGTTCCTCGTTCCTAGTGAATTAGTTAAGGGTTTCTACCTCTGGGGATTCAAGTTTGGCCACTAAAATAATTTCGCCCCTGAATATATCACGCCTACTGAATATTTAAAGGATGAAATGAAATTCCTATCTAACGCTTAGAATATCGAATAAGGCTTAATTCCAGGATAATTAATTTTAGATAACCATAAAATTCGGTCATGATTTAATATGGCGTCAGTGGCTTAGAAATCTTTTTATCTGATATAATCGTGATAATAAGTTCAAATACCATGAGATATAGGCAAAGAATGCGAGGGCCGCCTGATGTTTGCGCAATTCTTATATCGGTGCGGTATCACGTACAAATATGCTCAGTCAATATTGGCCGGCTTAGACTCGGCATTGGAAGGCATTAACTAGTTAACTATCTACAGATACAAGCGTTAGAACTACAAGAAATTTGAATTTTATTAAATACGTAGTGTCATGCTCATCTCACACAGACCTAGGTCAGTAAATATCTAGAATTCTAGATTCAACGTCAAGCATTCGGTTAATACGATGCATACATTATAATTGCGTAAATATTGCCTTGTGTGGGGAAGTCAAATATGATGCCATTAATTTTCTGCCACAAATCATTAAAATGTGTTAAAAATAATTACCGAAAATCGTATGATACGCATATGTTTTTTATAAGAAATTGATGGCAGTCATATTCGATATTTGTCATGACTCATGACAGTTGGTCCAGGCACTTGGCACGAGGAGGGGGGTGGGACATTACCTCAAACTGAGGCCACGCCATGGCCATGTTAACCCCGTGGTTGTTAGCCCACCACTTCAAGTCCTTCTGGTGGTCCGCGTTGTTTATCGTGTGGTGGAACTCCTCGTAGATTTGTGGTAACCTGGAAATGATGACGTCATTTATCAGGACCACATTTATAAATGTTAATCTCGACTTGGCTGCTCTGTAGTCTGTTCAGAACCTTCCAAAGTTGTTATTATGCCTCCAACTAGTCTAATAAAAAAAGGTCTATAGATAAATACCTAATTATAAAGTGTGGACACGAAAAAATCTGGTCATGTATGATATGGCAAATCTTTAAAATTAATGTGGATTTTCAGGCACCGCTTTTTTAAAATAATTTGTGGATATCAAACTACATAATAAAAATACAATCATAATATAACGTTAAGTTTTCCGTGTCTTTCAGCATTATATATTTCACCGTAGCGATATTTTGTTGAACAGCGGTTTCTGATAATCTTCACTCGCTTCCTGCTACAAAGCTAAAATTGTATTTATATTTTTACGAGTTGTTTTAAGCTCATTAGAATTTCATCTTTCCAAAAACATACTTATTTGAACTCTTTTCTACTTGAGGCAGTCAGGAAGACTTTCTACTCCAAGCATTGAAAGTTGTTTTATATGGGAGGCATTTTTCTGTAAAAAAGGCAAATAACCCAAAATTAAAAAAAAACCGAACCTCGTCAATCTGAAGGTAACTAGAAAAATGTTAGCTATTGTGAAAGGATTATGTAATAAGGTAAAATTTTAAATATCCAGTTAAAAATAAAATAAAAATATTAACAGGAAAACTTGGTACAGACTGTCCGAAGGCGCTGTTCAACAAAATATAGGTATGGTGGAATATATAATGCTGAAAGTCACAGATAACTTAACGTTATATTATGATTGTATTTTTATTATGTAGTTTTATAACTACAAATTATTTTAAAAAAGTGCTGCTTGAAAATCCATATTCATTGACAAGATTTACCATATTATACATGACCAGATTTTTTCGTGTCCACGCTTTAACTAACATACATCTTAACAATTAAACACACTACAACTGCGTTGTATTACGCGAACTTTTTGGTGTCAGGTAACCGACCACAATGGAATTTGACTCCCTTCGGTCAAAATTTACTCTTGGTAAAGGTCGAAAAATGTTCTGTTGGAACTCTCGCTACAAAGGAATTAAAATCCACGTTGTGGCGAGACTCCAGCCTCGCGACCCTCAGGATCAATCCGGTCGTTAAGCGCACATACTCCACGACTTCCTCTACCTTCGTAGTGAAGTGTAGCCAAGACACGCAAAGTTGCGTCGATGTTTAGCGGCACGCATCAGGTGATTCGGTGCAGTCCGTGCGGTACCAAACAGATTCCGACAAGTAGGCTTTTTCTTCCCTTTCATGTTGACACGTCGCGATTTCTTTTGAGTCTGCTAAGGCAGATCCTTGCGAATGGCTTCACGAGGGTTCTGCGCCCCTTTTCTCGACCGTTAGGTTAGACCTTAGGTTTTGGTTTTGCAGTAGCCAGTTAAACGGCAGTATTAGCGTAATATGCACGTAGAGGGGTCTACGTACTAGTGCATGACGTGCGCGTCTCCAGTGGCGAAGACTATGGCTTAAGAATTAGTAAGCTGGAATAGATCGACAAATACAATCATAAATGAAGCTACTGACTTAAAATGGGAATACGCAGTGTGCATCAGAACTCTCAAGATTGCCAGAAAATGAAGGCGGCAGGAGGCGTGCCTTGCGTGGAGTGCGCAGGAGGCGTGCGAGGCCGTTATCCAGTTACGAAAACACTTATACGAGTATGCAATGATAAACGCACTACATAATTCTAAGAATGGTGACTCGAAGTTATGTACCTAAATGTCATAGTGGCTACTTACGTGGGCTCCTGACTGATGTTGAGGCACTTGTGGAAGCTGAAGAGCACGTCTTTGAAGAAGGCGAGGCGCTGGGCCTCCATCTGCTGACACCGGTCGAAGACCCCGTTCATGTCCTCGATGTAGCGCGGGTTGTAGGCAGTGATCTCCGCCAGAGCCGATTGGTATTTCTCCCGCGACTTGGAGACTTCATCGCGGCATTTGTGGACGCGGTCTGACATTTTCTTAACCTGGCATAAGGGAAAGAGATTGTGACTGAAGGCACGAGTATGAATGAAATGGAATGCGTTTTTGTCCCCCGGCCAGGAGGAAATAGCTCTCGCACACTTGTAAGATAACAACGCTTAAATACAACTCATAATAATTATGCCATAAGACTTTCTTTAACCTCCCAGAGCTCTAGGCATAAATAACCACATTTGGGATCAGCGGACGTATTTTCCACCATTTTATAGTAGGCTGACGTTTTTAAAGCAAGAAAATATTACAAAAAAAGAACTATATTTATTTACGTGTTTGAGAGAGTGAAACTGCCAAAATCCACCAATGGAGCTCCAACTGCGGTCCATTAGGGGCGGCTACGTAACACAACCCTCCTAAGCACCTTACAAGTTATCGTGCGAGAGGAACTTGGTCATGGGAATGTGTTGTTAGCCTGAGGTCGATTTGTCACTTTGACTAAAATATTCGTCACGTTCAGTTAAGTGCGAGAGCGACGCATTATTTATCCATAGCAATAAACATCATATACCGAAAGATTTAAGGATTACAATTAGATCTACGGAAAATACTCGTATTATAAAGGCTTCTAGCAACAATTCACGCCATAATTTGATAGCTCCAATAGCTTGATGGATATGTCAGACGCCACGCCACTGATTTATGCATCAGAAGATAATAAACTAACTAGAAAAACACACGAATACGTAAACCTTAGCATCAACGTCTATATCTCACAAAAGTCACAAATGTAATCTTAGTTTACGTACAACACAGAAATCAAATGAAGTGTAGCTTACAAACAATTCGTATCGTGACTGGAACAAACAACTTGCCAATTAATCTTACACAATGAAACTGAACATCCCAACTCAATGGGCGAAACTGAAAAGTGTTTCAGCTGAAACTGGATCACATCCAAATCAGAGCAGTTTCCTTGATTTACAGATTGCACCGAAACTGGGGCAGGAAATAAGTCTTCCATTCGATAGAACGGTTGGGTTTTCTGCAAACCAAATAGATTTTGGGCATATTTGGTAGACTATTTGAAGTACAACACTACCATACTTGCATAATATATGGCTATCGCTGGGAAATTCATGAAATAAAAGCACTGTAGTAAGGTTTTTTTTCCTCCTAATAGAAGATCTGTTAGCCTATGCGCCATGATACCGGTTAGTTTTAAATCCGTTATTAAAAGGAACATAATGTTTACTATTTCAGCCCATATACATATGTATATATATATATACTCGTATCCATCGCGGCGCTCAAAGGCGGCGCAACATATGCTGAGTGGATGCCATTTTTGCTACCATTTTTACTTTAGTTTTTAAGTCTAGTTTAAGTATTCCGATGTACCACTTTGATGTCACTAGTCCGTGTCTGTCCGTCTTAACACAGGTAGTTTCTTATTTAATTCGTTTCCTATCAATTTAACGTATTTATATTCCTACAACTTCCGCCGCATGGACTATTTCCTCCAGGTACCTAAACGTAACAGCGAAAAGCCACCAAGTGGTAAACTGGAGGAAATCACGAGACCCGGAGGCGTCAGACTTCATCACCAGTCAGTTATGCTTTAAGCACTCAAACTTATGGTTCAGAATGCCTTAGCTTCCTGATAAATGTACGTAAACCCAGACACTGCGTCGGCACCCCTCACTGGGCACTAATTGGATGCATTTTTGTGAATTATTAACATATACATGAGCTGATTAAGATGTATTGCTGTATTTATTGTATAATTATTCTAGTTTATAACAGATTGTGTCGAGTCACGGTTGTAACTGATTCGATTGTCGATTACAAGATTATTTCGTAGCGTGAGGAATATTGGCATTGACACGGCCGTCAGATTTCATTAAACATTTATTTCTATGACGGCTGGTTTGCCAAGATATAGATGGATCCAACACCAAACAAAGTAGATGACTTACGCCTAGTTCTTTAACACGATCGGGGTTCCCCTTATTGTGGTTTAGGCATCCGTATTGCAATCAATTAGTCAAATATTAAGTCCGCTTATGAAAAGACCTACATCTAATACCGTTTGAGAATTTGAGTAGTAGCTTTTTTTTTAGGTAAAACCAAAGCGCATCGTCTTTGCAGGCTTGGCCACCTCGAGAGGATGGGAGAAGATCGACAGGCGAGCAGAGCATACTTCGGCCGACCGACAGGCGAGCAGAGCATACTTCGGCCGACCGACCGGACTGTGTCCTGTGGGTCGGCCCGAGTATCGCTGGAAGGATTTGGTGGACGCGGCCCTGCGTGAGCTCGGAGCCGGTGCAAGCTGGCGAGAAATTGCGCAGGACCGAGCAAAGCGGCGTGCCCTCGTATCGGAGGCCAAGACTCATTATGGGTCGTCGTGCCAGCCTAACAATATTATATTTTATTTTAGCAGCTAGCAACACTACACGGCACAGTCTAGGTTAGCGTAACATGTAAAAATATGCGGTTTGCCCATGGTTTGCCGCAACACGATCAGAAATAATCCACCGCCCAAAAGTCGTAAGTATGTTGTATTAATTTAATAAGTACATTCGGCAACAAAGTAGCTACGTGAAATAAATATTATGCTTAAAATTATCTTTATTCTTTAGTCAAGAAACTGGCATTTTGAACACTTTTATTGGGTAGCTATTTCTGTCGACTGAGAACCAAAATGATAAAAATCCAATGTTTACGTGAATTCTTGGGCTTATGCTTCTAATATTCAGCAGCATGTTGGCATATACGACATGAACTTTTATCACTCTGGATCTCAAGCAGATGTGTATAATAAAATTAATAATACTTTTTACGTTTTAGGTGCTAGAGAACACGTGACAATGTATCACACACTTACCAGTACCGCTCTCTGTCGCGAGAAAAAAAACATTGTATTAGTGATGCCTTTGTTATCTTAATACAATCTCTGTTTTAATATTAGAAAGCTCATGAAATTTGCGGTTTCTTATATCAGAGAAGTTAGAGCATGTTTCTAACGAATGGTTACTGGAATTGAACAGAGGGCCTACTCCGAACTTCGAAAATCGAACTTCGTATCGTGCCGTCCCTTTCCGTCATATGGTGTATAACACAAGAGTAAAAGGCACGGCACGAAACGAAGTTCGATTTTCGAAGTTCGGAGTAGGCCCTCTGAACTACATTGTATGTTTATAGTATAAGTAGCTTGCAGTTATTTGATGCAAATTGTGATTTTTTTATTTTATGAAAACCTACTTATTTTAGGTACTACGCTGTAACAGAAACACAGCAGTCCCACTTCTTTGCGGTTTAAACATCGCTCAAATGACTTGAAAATAGGCCCACGTCCCGATGATTGAAGGCACCTAGTTTGCTTAGATGTATTTGCCAAACGCACGTGCGTGCACGCACTGGAAAGGCGCAGCGTGCTGGGTCTATACAAAATGGACTGATAACCTGGTAAAGGTCCGGGAGATCGCTGGATGCGGGTGGCACAGGATCGGTCATTGTGGCACTCCTTGGAGACGTCCTTCGGCTGATATTTATGATGAACATGATGATTTGCTAAACAAGTTTTTAATTACATAACCAGGTGATTGAAATGTAATGCCTAGCATGGCCGCTGTACTCGATAACTCGCTCCTAAACCATCACCACAATGACATCCGAGTATCGTATTGTTTCAGACGAGACAATGGCTTGTAACGTGTACATACGGGACACTATACATATATGTAGACAGAATTAACACGAACGCATGCGCTGCATTTGCATATTAGTTTCTAGTTTAAAATGTTTAATAACTATTGGAAGGAGCAGCGTGGACAGCCCACAAGTTGGACTGACGACCTGGTAAAGGTCGGGAGTCTGCTGGATACGAGTGGCGCAGGACCGGTCATTGTAGAACTCTTTGGGGAAGGCCTATGTCCGCCAATGGACATCCTTCAGCTGATATGATGGTGATGAGGGATGACTATTGCTAATGATCACTGTAATCAGTCTACATACGTGCCACTGCTGCGCAAAGGCATCCTGCCATAAGTGGAGGCCTTACGCTGTTTCAATGCGGGTACTGTAGGTAGGGGACTTCACAAATGATTAGGAATACTGATTTGACCAGCGATTGATCCTACCTAGCAGGAAGTAACGAAGAAATATATTTGAAAGGGCCTTCGACCTTTAAATAAGCAGACCCTATTTACCCGGAGGACATCCAATCCATCTTAAATAGAATTACTTTTCATAATGCGCTTCTCATATGCTAAATAATGTGTTTTTGTTTTTAAGAATATTTTGTATTGATATGTATGTCAGTCTGGAAGGTACATACTTATATGTTAATATGGGCCTTTTGTTACCTGATGCAAATAAATAATAATTCTGTAATTCAGACATTGCATCCATACGTTGTTAGTAGGTACATTTTAAAATAACAGTAATACAATATCACTATAATATACCATTCTATTTATTTGTTATTTCAATCTGTCGCTGAAGTTATCTGCTCCATCTACTGTCAAAGTGCTCAATGTAGACAGTTCCAGTGCCTAGGTAATGGTGAATCCAGTCTAGCAAATAACGTCTTCAAGATGTGTGGTGTTCGTCTTTTATTGGGCCAGCAGCATGGGAACTATGAATGTAGTCTGCGTTCAGCAATGGGACGACATAGGCTGATAATGACATGACATGTATTTTAGTCACTGATGACATTGATGACTGATGCCATAAACAACGAGGGTAACTCTAAGTAAGTGTACCAAGCCAGAAAGAAATATCATTGTGGAAACTGGTGAATTAATTTTGCAAAATATCACTTTTTGAAGGGCTAGTAGAGCCGGAGTTTTGAAAGACCCAGAGAGGTCTTCTTACAGAATCTTAATATTCTTTGTTAGTCTGGGTAAAGTCGAGAGGCTACAGTCAAGAACAACCAGGATACTTCTGTACATGCACTAACGGGACTTAGCCTGAACAGACCGGGATATCATTCATACAGCTCGCGAATTTAATCATACATTAGTGGTACAAGTTACGTAAGTACAGCTTGCCCTTTGTGCGCACCCTAGCTGCCAACGCGCGGGGAGCGTCATCCATCACGCCGACTCAGCAACTAGGGTTGGCACCGTTTATCAAATTATATTTCGGAGTGCTTTTAATCAGGCCGACCTTCCTTGCGCCTGATACACATATAAATTTATTCGCATTGTCGATTGCTCGAAATGAAAACAGGAACCTTTATATGATCACTACGTTGTGCATCAGCACGACCTTGTTAAAGCCGGAATGCGTGGATCAAGATCAAGTTGAAATTACGTTCAAATACTAAGGGACTGCTATTAATTGTAGCTGAGAAAATAATCAGCTGTACTATGTCCTGTCAAATATTATCAAAAGAGACAGCACATAACAAGGATACGTAATCGCGGAACCATCTCGCAAACAACAACCATTATTATCCGTGAAACGGCTCCTTAAGTGCTACAATTTTTTTCAAAATCAATATCAATAGGGAAGGGCCCTTTTGTGTCTGTCACTATTACACTCTCCTACCTATTCGACTTGAGCACGTCCTGCCTCGTTGTATCTCGCGCCCAATCTAATCCGTGGCACGTCCACTGAGTCGCGCTAAACAATATCTTACATAATAGGTACGAGTAAGTCAAACGTGATTTTCGATCAGAAAATTAATTTCTCTCAAACCTAAGACTGAAAAGGTAGTGTTTTACGTAATTCAGGATCTAATGGAATTACTTCAGGTGTATAAGGGTACTTTGTAAGTTGACAACCCTAATGTTCTACCAGTTTACTTGATACTTCACTCATCTGCGCGCAGAGCGTCTACGTTTACACCTAGCCTATTTATAACTGTTCATTGATAGGATAGGGATGTGTTACAGGGCAATGTGTTGCTTCATTGAAATTATATTAACTTGATTTGTAACACAGCGGAAACCATTATAGTATAATTTGTATTTTCTTTAATCCTTTATTCCACAGGATATTCTAACATCAGATGGATTAACGTCTGAGAACCTACGTAGTAAAAATAATTACTTTGAATTGTACGGAGGCTGGAAATGGCTTGCGGAATTTGTAACAAAAACATCTTATTAAGTTGGCTACAATACTTGGCCTACTCCGGGGACAGTAAAGTGACCTATATGGTCCTTTAGCTCCAGCTAGGTTAGGGACTGTTACCCCTCCTCATCTCAAAGTTCCTAAGACGTAAATGGTTGGCAACCCTATTGGTCTATACTAAGCACTCCATCCGACAGATTCAATCAGGCCACAATGCCTCGCGTATCGCAACACTCGCGCCTCTTTTGTCACAATGTATTGACAGCCACTTAGCGGCAGCTGCGGCTCAGTGGCGATTGAATTGAGCTCGGTACTCAAAGGTAGTAGGAAAAAAAGTGTGTTTTTCTGAAGTCGAAACGTTTAGGAACTGCTATATGATTGCGAGCTAAATAGGACATTATACCGGTAAACACACCTAAAAAAACTCTCCTATTGGTTAACTAATGTTCTCTTGTACCAGACGCCAAGATCTAAGAGTCGCTGACCCAACGTAGTTTCAAACATGTCAACTGAGAAAATGTAGCCTTTAGTCTGGATGAGACAATGTTATCTACAATTTTCTTTAACCCGGGAACCGTTCTGAAGGAACGAGCGCATCTTGGTATTAGATCTTTTTGTTAGGCTTGGAATATAAATATACCATTTGCAATACAATGCCTTTTATTTAAATAAACATAACATATTTGTAATCACTTTGTAATAACATATTTTCCTCTGTAAAATTCGCGACAAGACAAGCTTGACAGTTGAACGTCATAGGGATGTTCCAACTATAGAGTTGTGCCATACCAACACTCCTCCTCGCGACTCTATGCTAGTCCGAAGTTGATCATCAGCTCCTTGAGCCGTGGTCCCGATAGGCCCTTTGTTAATAAATCAGCCGCCATCTCCTTTGTCTCCAAATATTTCAAGCTTATTTGTTTATTCTGAATGCAGTTCCTTATATAGTGCATCTTCAAATCAATGTGTTTGGATTTTGACGACACGATAGGGTTTTGACTGAGCTTCAAAGCAGCTTGATTGTCATTTGAAATCTGGACGCAATCTATATGGCTTCCCAGGTCATTAAATAACGATTTCAAGTGTATAGCTTCTTTTGCTGCCTCGGTAATTGCACAATACTCCGCCTCGGCTGTAGAAAGCGCTACGCTCTTTTGTTTTCTTGAGGACCAACTGATACAGCCTCCCGCGTATATAAAGCAATACCCGGAGAAAGACTTGCGGTCTAATTTGCAGGCGCCCCAGTCTGCGTCTGCCATGCCGTACAATTCTTGCTCGGTTCTTTTAAATGTTACTCCGATACTAGATGTGCCCTTGAGGTATCTTAACACACGCTTGGCACTCTTGAAGTGTTCTGCGCTGTAGCTATCGTTGAATTGCGAGAGATAACTGACAGCGAACATAATATCCGGTCTCGTAGCTACTGCTAGGTACATAAGTGTTCCAATTAGGTTTTTGTATGGCAATTCTTCGCTCATAGTTTTTTCCGCTTGAAGCGATAAACCTGGTTCTATGGGAGTACTCGTTGGTTTGCATTCCTCCATTTTAAATTTAATTAATGTGTCCTTAATATATTTTTCTTGACACAGTTTCAATGTATCTTTGGTGTATTTGAAATCAATTCCGAGCATTCTTTGTGGTATTCCCAGATCTTTAATTTCAAATTTGTGTGCAAGCATTTTTTGGATTTCTTGCATCTTCTTAGGACAGTTGTAAGCTATCAGTAAATCGTCTACCCATATGGCTGTGATTACTTCAGCTCCTCCTTTCTGCAGTATATATACACACGGATCTGCTTGTGATGGGACAAAACCAATATTTCGTAATTCCGTGTCTAATCGAATGTACCACTGCCTCCCGGATTGTTTTAAACCATACAAGGATCGTTGTAGTTTGCAGACTTTTTCTCCTTTGATACTTCTCATACATTTTAGCATATCTTTAGCTTTATTGTAAATAGTCAGGTCATTCTTTTCGCTCTCATCGATAATTATTTCTGTCACGTATTTTTCTAAGTTTTCAGGTACCTTCATGGTGATATCTTCTTCTATATCGCCGTTCAGATACGCTGTCGTAACATCCATCTGTTTTAACTTCATGCCTTTTTCCACAGACATTCCAACGACGGTTCTGATGGAGCTTAACTTGGCCACTGGAGCGAAAGTCTCGTTGTAATCGATTCCATGTCTTTGGGTGAAACCCCGAGCAACAAGTCTTGCCTTCTTTGTTTCCGTATTGTCCGGTCCAGTTTTTGTTTTCAGAACAAGCTTGTAGTCAATGAGCTTCATGCCGCTAGTTTTCTTCGTGATTTTCCACGTCTCATTCTCAATATGTGCTCTTATTTCAGCTTTGATTGCATCGTGCCAGTCGTCTTCAGTCTCATTTTGTTCAGACAGGTATGACATATCCGACACATACATGCTATCTTCCATATCTCCTTGTAAGTGGTAGTCTTTTGTCCACGTAGGTTTCCTTATATTTCTTGTGGGTCTTTGCGATGTTCTCTCATTTGTTTCATTTGGGGTTTGGTATCCATCACTCTCGGCCCCTTCGTCCTCTTCAAAAGGAGTTTGATCTTGATGAGCAGTTTCAGCCCCCTCATCCTCAGATGGCAGCAAATTTTCATTTTCATTTGTTTCAGAGTTGGTGGCATCTGAGGAGGACATATCTGTCAAGACAATAGGATCCCGAATCGGTAAGATAGAGTTTTGATTTACTTTCTTATTTCTAAGTTTTATCACCGTTTCTTTTCCTTTTTCAGATCCCCGTCTGCTGTTGTCAAGGACTGCTTCGGTACGAGTGTCATCATAGTACATCTTCTCGACGAATCTGACATCTCGACTAATTACGACATCGTTTTGGTCAGGTAAGTAGATTCTGAATCCTTTAGCATTTTTGGCGTATCCCATAAATACTCCTTCAGTGGCTTTAGGGGAAAACTTGCCTCTTCGTCTCTTGTTCAAAATGAATGCTTTACTGCCGAAAATGTGTAAATGATTTCCAGCAGGATTTCTGCCGACCCATTTTTCGTACGGAGTACTACCATTTAAGGCTTTCGCTGGACTCCGGTTTATTAAATAATTGGCTGTGTTTATTGCTTCTGCCCATAAGTGTGCTGGTGCATTTGCTTCCATCATTAAACATCTAGCCTTATCGAGCAATGAACGATTTTTTCGTTCACTTAAGCCGTTTTGCTGCGGACTGTATGGTGCTGTCAGCCTCCTTTTTATGCCACATTGTTTCAGCAGGTCATCAAATTCCTTGCTTCTGTACTCGCCACCATTATCCGATTGCAAGTGCTTAATTTTCTTCTTTGTGAAAAGTTCCACTCCATTTTTGTATTCCTTAAACTTTTCAATAACTTCACTTTTGTTTTTGATGAAGTAGATACAGCAATACCTGGTGAAGTCATCGATGAAGGATACATAGTATCTGGACCCAGCAAGCGATTCGGTTTCAAATGGCCCACAGACGTCGCTGTGTATAATTTCAAGAATTTCAGATGATAATCTGTCATGGCTGGCAAATGGTAATGATGAAAGTTTTCCTTTTATACAAGTTTCGCAGGTATCTAATTTAACTTCTTTTAAATTTAGTCCTCTCATCATTTTCTTCGAAACCATCATTTTGAGATCCTTTTCGTTGATGTGACCCAATTTTCGGTGCCATAACATCGATTCATCTTGAGACTTAATTGTAAAATTTGCTGATTCTTCAGATTTAAAATCCAAATAGTACAATCCGTTTACGTTTCTTGAAGCCTGTAGTACGACGGTGTCATCTTGTATGATCGATGCTTTTTCTTTTTCAAATAGTACCTTGTAGCCATTATCTGTTATTTTTCCAACTGATATGAGGTTCGTCGATATTTCCGGTACGTACAATGCATCGTTCAAGTTGTATTTATCACCATTGGTGGAGATACTAATTTTTCCTCGGCCTTTGATTTGTGTGGTGTGCTTCTTTGACGCTAAGGTTAAAGTATTTACTTCAGGAGTTAATTCTTTGAATTTTTCTTCCTCGCCGGTCATGTGGGAGCTGCAGCCACTGTCAAGGCACCACAGATTATCACCAATGCTGTCTGTTAATGAATGACATACATTGAAATTTCTTTCGTGATTTTTATTTTTCCGTGGGTGTGTATTAGCTCCTTTCTTCGACCAACATGCTTCTGTAGTGTGGCCCCGCTTTTGGCAGTGTTTACAGACTACGGCCTTCTTCTTCTGTTTAGCATAAAGTGCTTCGGACCTTGATGCAGTGTCATCAGGACATGTTTGTTTTCTGGCCTCGTTTTCTTCAATAATTTTTATTTGTAATTCTTCTGGACCAGGTAGCACATCCCGAGACTCAATAGCGATACGGAAGTTTTCATAATTTTCTGGTAGGCTATAGAGCATCATAATGCTTAACAATTCCGCGTGAATTTTAACGTCCATGTCTTCCAGCTTGCCGACGACATCCATAAAATTATTTAAATGGTCGCGGATGTTCTCTTGGGAATTCATTTTCTTCAGTACGAGTTGTTTTAACAGCGTTGCTTTTCTCGCCGGACCAGTACTCTGATGTATGGATTTGAGTTTATCCCATATTTCCTTTGACGTTTTACATCCTTTAATTTGTTTTAATTCCGCCGGTGAAATGAGCAGAATAAGTTCCGATCTAGCTTGTATATCCATTTTTGCGAACTTACATTTTTCTTCGGCAATCGATGTTGACGACAATTTATTTTCGCCGCTAACGTAATCCCATAGCTCGGTTTTAATTAGTACGGCCTGGGCTTGTAAACACCAGGTCAAGGACCGGAACCGCTTACCCTTACAGGGGTTTTTAAGCGGGTTGTCTAAACGCTGGTTTTGAGAAACCTTATCATTCTGGTTAAGCTTATCAACGGGTTATTTCTTGAACGGCTAAGCCGATCTTTTGAGTTAATTCGAGTTAACTCAAAACCCAATCAAAACCCGGCTTAGGGTTTTTAGCGGTAAGCGGTTCCGGACTGAGCGCAAACTAAATTGATCCTTATCGTCGTAGGTATTCCATGCAATTTGGTTTGAATGGGCCGAGCCGTTCTTTGAATTAATTCAAGTTAACTCGAAACCCTATCAAAACCCTTTCCAGGGTAAGCATTAAACGCATTCGATATTGGTCCTAAGCGGTATAAAGATACGATTCATTTTTGATTGGGGTTCGTTGAATCAAGCCAGCCACGCGCCGCGCCTCACAGCAGCGCAGGCGGCGGCGGTAGCATGACAAAGGCGTCAAAGCTTTTAAAAACGCCGCTACCTACTACTTTTGCTTGCGTTCAAATTCGTGCCGCGCTTTGTTTGAAATAGATGCCATAATCGATCGAACACAAATTTATTGCACTTGTTTCGTGTTAATACATAATACCTACCTAGATTCTATTTTTAAAATAACTACATATTTATTAATTTTCTTTAACAACTACTAATAGCGGCATTCACATACTTACCATATTGATTATTTGATATTGAGACGACTATAAACTCGTATTATTATATCACTGAATGAATTAGGCGCATAAAATTAGCAAAACCTGGACATAATTCGAAAACTCGTTGTTTTTAGTATTTTATCGGATATTAATATAAAGTATCAAATATTAATTAGATATATTCAGTAAAACATCCGGGGTCGTCACCGTATCTTATAAAAATCATAACCTAACTTTTTCCTGAAAGCGAAATAGATAACCAAATAGGTACCTTGTTAGTTTAATTTTGTGGTGCATTCAAATGCGATCACTTAATAGTGAAATGAAACTGAAACCAAATTCGCATGTACGTTTTTTTTACAGTTTTCATCTGATATCAATATCTCAATAACTCCAAATGGTACTCGTAACTATGATTTTTGCTTTTGTTTAAGCTATGTTGTGTCTTTTTAGACATTTAAGACAAAAATTAAACATTTATTGTTAACGCTTTCATAATAATGTATTTCTCAGTAGTTAAAAATTATAACCGTAAATTTTTTGTTTTAAATAAGCATTTTGTGTACTATAATCATGTTTTCATCAAAATTATACATGTCAATGTCACGCTTCAGAAATCCAAAATTTAATTGTAATTACGCGCAAATTTGTCGTGGTGCGGGGTGTATGCGGTGAATGGAGCGGGGAGAGAGCGGGGCGCCAGCAGCGGCGAGCGTGCGGCGAACCTGTCATAACAAGTTTATTTCAATTACTTATATGTTAATAAATAAATAAATAAAATAAATAAATATTAGGGGACATTTTTTTTTACACAGTACTAGTTAGTACTAGTTTATGTACGTCTTTTGCACCGATACTGATAAAAAAAATATAAATATGGAATATCCTCATTGTTAGGATATGTAAATGGGCGTTGGGCTTTGATGTGATAGGTGATTCCTAAATCGATGAAAAATTAAGAGATACTTTTCATTTGGTCGTTATAATGTACAACAAACAGCCTATCGATCCTAATCGATATTTAAAACTTTCCTCAGCTTTTTTCTATTCCTGTGGATTTGTGCCCACGATAGCGACAGGGTAAATGAGTAGGGAAAGTGAGGCCGTTAGGAGCAGTGTGACATCATCGGTAGTAAGTAGTTGTTCGGACGCAGGGTTGTACAAAACGTCTTTCTTTGTTTTTACATAAGGATATCGTAATACCAACATTATTCGGTTACAGAAGAGATATAAAAATGCGAGACTAAATAATTTAATGAAATAACTGGCTCGTGCACCAAGGGTTCCGTACAACTAATAAACAAATGTGATTAGTAAAATATACGTAATAATACAAATTAACAAAACCATAGAGTTAATCATTGAAAGGCTAAAAAAAAATTATCGATAAATTTAAGCAAAACGACAATAATGAATTTCAAACAATGAAAAGACCTGGTATCTAATTTAAAACTAATTTATAAAGATCAAAATATCGATGAAACTGAGGTAACGACTTTTCTAAGACTGAACCTAGATAATAAATTAACGTGGCACAATCACTCAATAACTTATGAAAAATTTTAAGTCAATCGGCTGTTATGACTGCCTATCATGCTTATGTAACATAAACGCTTAGATACGGGTTTATATACTGGGGTAATTTAAATGAAAGAGAATAAAGAAATTTCATGTCAGCTAATTTTCGTGTATTCTCAAGTGATAGAAGGTGGTACTTGCGGTAATTTGCAGCATAACTAGAAAAGTTTTGATTTAATTTATAATTCAGATGCTTCAAGAACTTTGACTCTTTCGATTCGCTCTTTGTGAATGGCATAGCTGAATGACCACACCGGAGAAGCGTATTCCAAAACGCATCTCACATACGCAAAATAAACTATTTTCATACATAATGAAACGGTTTACAGGTCCTCATTACAAAACCAAGATTGCGAAACGATTTATTCACTATAAGGTCAACGTGGTTTCGTATTTTATAAATACGTATTTTTTGCCGTGTTGCCAAAAACGAGTGATAGAATAAAGATAGAACTTCGTAAAAAGGTCGCGGCCCTTATGTCCGTTTGTCTGACCAGGCTATTGATAAAATTGCAAGTTTGTATTTCTAAAAGTCTGAGTTAGCTGTGGATAAACGGACGGATATGAAGAAGCTACGACTTAATTACTTCGACTACGCAACCCTACAAATATCCTAAAGTATATCCTTAGGCTTACATAGTAGTCTGATACATACATTAAAATAGTTAAGTAAAAAATATTTGTGTTGACGTATGACAAATGCGATGAAAGTTATTATTCGAATCAACTTTTTAGGTACAATGTACTCTTACTTGATTTATTCCTATGTGATTCATAGCTAATATTGCGCATATTACATATAACAAAATAAAATGGTCGGCAATATTTATAAATTGAAAAATCCAGAAACACTACAATGACGGGCATAAGTTGACATAATTTGTCACGCGAAGTAATTGCAGGCCTAACTCCACTTTAAACGTGTTGCCGCAACGGCGAAGCGTACCCGGCTGAGAACAGCGGAGACCGGCCGACACGTCAATCATTTAGCGCGTAGCACAAGCGGCCCTGCACACATCGCCGCGCGTATGTGTGCTTGAGCTGCGGATGTATCTTTTGTATTGTATGGAGTTGCCTTACTCGTTTACCCTGACAGCGACGTCCATCTCGTACAAATCACCTTGCTTTTAAGAACTATCGAAACCTTATATACCTACATATAATTTTTTATCATGTTGTCTGCTTATCATAATATACTTGATGTCACCCATCCAACCTATTTTTATTTAAATAATTCTGTACAGAAAACTAAGAGCTTATAAATAGGTAAACGTAATGACACGACAGTTATATATCTCACCCTGAACAATTTAATTATTATCGATGTAATGAACACAATATTTTAATAAATCTTCGATCTAGCTAACCGAACCGTGGCTACTACATGAAAATCGCTCGCGACTCGCGACAGCTCGGTCGGGAGTTGACTCGCAAATAAATGACGACCTTATCCTGAAAGAAATAGCGTTCATATTAAAACGTACCTAAGAAACTATATCATTTAATCAATTAGCGTGGATATTTTTTGTATAATATGTTTCTTATAGTACTAATAAAATGTTGACGACATCAATTAGACACTTTTGACGTAGTCATATATTTTGCTTGTACAAAAATTACCCATTTTTGTGACTTTAATAATCCGCAAAGAGAAAACGTTTAATTTTTAATAATTTATCACCGGACATAATATACTATTCAGATTAAAATGTAGAATTACAGTTATCTATAATGGCTGGTAAGATAAGCTATAAAACGTGCAATTTACTGAACCTTGTTTATTAATGATAGTTCCCATTGATTAACTAGTTTAATTTTGATTTCTTAAACGGGAATGCAAGCGTCATATCATAATACAGGTACTTCTACAAAGTTATGTACTTATATTATGGCGTACTTGCGAAATCAAAATGTGTTAAAAATTAGTTTTTCGTTATTTTGACATTGACGCGGAGCCCTAAATTGTTTAATTTTTTTTTATCTATAACTAACCATACTATAAATCATAGAGAAAGAAAATTACAGTTATCGAATTATGTCCAGGTTTTGCTAATTTTATGCGCCTAAATAGATACGAAATGAAACCATTGTAATGTAACAAAACCAAAATTAAATACGTGTCCTGACTCCTGAACCGAACTAACTCAAAGCAAAGTAAAAACTACACGTCGTCGCGGGCCCCGAGGAGGGGTGATGCGTCCTGTTCCACTTACACACCAATAAATAAGCGGTTAAATTAAGCCAATTAAAACCTTTTCATAACCCTTTCAAAAACCCTTAAAAACCCCTTCAAAAATCATATCAAAACCCTAACCCAAAACCCTCCGGTTGGTTAGGCTTAACTCAGTTGACAGCTTACCCCGTAGGTAAGTTAAGTCGATCAAACGGTAACCCAAACAAGCGATTAATTCTCGAAAGGCTTAAGCCTTTCGAACGGCTTAAGCCAACGAACGGCTTTTCCGGTCCCTGCACCAGGTGTCATAATTATTTCTATTTAATGTTTCAATAGACCGGTATGTCGACGACGCCATTTTTGACTTTATTTTATTTCTAATTTTTGCATTTGTGCAGGCAAGCACGCTCTGCTACCAATTGTTAGGCTTGGAATATAAATATACCATTTGCAATACAATGCCTTTTATTTAAATAAACATAACATATTTGTAATCACTTTGTAATAACATATTTTCCTCTGTAAAATTCGCGACAAGACAAGCTTGACAGTTGAACGTCATAGGGATGTTCCAACTATAGAGTTGTGCCATACCAACACTTTTGTAGTCTTCAGAAAGACGCAAACGAACAAAAGCTCTCTTATTAAGAGTCACGCCAATTAGTTCTTTATACACAAATATTCGATATTACGCTGCCAATACGGTATAGAGATATTCAAGTTCAAAGGTCGCAGTAGGACCCGGAGTACGGTTACGCAAGACCGCGGCAGGTGACGGCTTGGCGTTCAATTTCCGACTTCTCACCGCCGCCGCCGTAGCGAACGCTTTCTAGGTCAATGTGAGATATTATTAACCACCACTTCTTTCAGGCTTCCGAACACGTTTATAAATATGTGTTGAGTTACGCAGCTATCAAATCATTGTTAATATGATTTAGGAAATAAGAGAATCCTTATAGGGAAATAAAAAAGGACATAACATGACGAACGATGCTCTCATTTGCCAGTTTCTTCTAATTTTCTTCAGTCGCCGTCGAAATCGGCCAGAACGATGATTATAATGATGATCGAGCGAGGTGGAGTTTAAGACATCGACGGTATAAGATAAAATAGCAATAATCATTATGTCAAAGAAAAAATTATGTACACAAGTGTACAAAGGTTTACATTAATCATTGGTTTCATGGAACGTGATGTGAAAATAGGTTCAAATTTAAACCTGAGAGCGAACCAAACTTTGTTTTGTCTTTCGGACGATTAGTTACTTCAGATTTAGTCTGGATTTCAAATAAAAAGTATACTTAGATACTTATATCTAACTTATTACTCGTATGCTGGTCACGGCACCAAATTGTCAACAATCCCTAAACTCAATCTATTTTGGGGAAGCGCTAAAGAGGGCGACCTTGGAAAAACTTGTTATATTTTCATCTGTTTACGCGCGGTGTCACTGAATCACAACCGGTTATTCGAACTAAACAAATTAAAACTTGAGAATTTATTGTAACATTAGTGGTTTCTTGACTACTGAGCTGGTTGGCCACACAATACAAAATTAAAGGAAGAATATGTTATATGTTGCTTGCAGGTGATTTATGAAAACATGTAATCTTGCGATGGAGGTATTGAACATAAAGACGGGGTAAGTAGATGTAGGTAAAAGTTTGCTTTGTGATGAGGTGAGAGAACCGAACCCTATTTACATATTCTAACATGTCAACCACTCGATCGTGCGTACAATAAATTTACGCTGTGGTATGCTAATACCACACAAAGCTGCTTTATTCGGTATGGAATCCCACTTCTGATGAAAGCCCCACTAAATCAGCAGAGGTGTATTCCACTGAAATTTATTACCGCATACAACTCTGAGAGATTCCTTGTTGTAACTCGTTTCACCAGCTTAATCTACCTTTGGCTTCGCTAATGACTCTAATTAATCGTCCGGACAAAATGCCGGATTACCGCGGGTCCGCTTGCGCTGATAAAGAGATAATGCCAAATGTAAACATGTCAAAAACACTCCTGTACTAACAATGGATGTTCTACTTTGTGATTCTGCATACTTTTGTAATCAGGCCACCACCACTTTGGGCAGTTTACACCGACTACCTATAAACCGATCATCGATCAACCTTTTTTTTTTGTTTATAGCTTCAGGATCTGTCTTGCCATAGAAACTTGTCAACCTTTCCATACAATCAGATTTGATAGATAGATAGATACAAACTTTATTCAACCACAACACAAAAATACATATTTTTAAAGCTAAGCAAAAAGAGAGAAAATACAAAGACATAGAAAAGAAGATACAATTTAAAAGGAATATTATTCAACTCAAAGAGCAATCTGATCGTGAGCCATGTGTTTTGGTAGCATAGGCGCTGAGTCAGCATTAAATGCTGCGGAGCCCGCAGCGCTGATCTTCCGTCAAGAACCTTTAAAACTAAAAACTGGTGCCGGTTCGAACGACCAGTGCAACGCTATGTTAAACGTATTCCAAGATATGGTATGCATGAGGTGTCAATATTACTATGTAAACGAACGTATTTAACGAACTACGCTTACAAATTCCAGATGGTATGGTGCAAACCCCCTGTTTAATGCATTTGTATGTATTAAGAATAATTCCAGTAAAAATTCCCTGATTGTTACGTTACCCTCACAAGTCGGTTTTTTTAGGGTTCCGTACCCAAAGGGTAAAAACGGGACCCTATTACTAAGACTTCGCTGTCCGTCCGCCCGTCAGTCACCAGGCTGTATCTCAAGAACCGTAATAGCTAGACAGTTGAAATTTTCACAGATTGTGTATTTCTGTTGCCGTTATAACAACAAATACTAAAAACAAAATAATAATAATATTAAGGGGGCTCCCATACAAAAAACGTGATATTTTGGCTCTTTTTCATGGCTACCACTCGCCGAGCTAGATCTCAACAATCGTAATAGCTACACAGTTGAAATTTGCACAGATTATGTATTTTTATTGTAACTACAACAAAAAATACTAAAATCAAAATAATAATTTTAATTAAGGGGGGCTCCCATACAACAGAGTAGTTGTTAGCGTTTTTTAATAGCAAGGAGGTTAAAATTTTCACAGATGTTGTATTTTTATTGCCACAATAATAACAAATACTAAAAATAAAATAAAAATAATATTTAACGGGGGCTTCCATACAACAAAAGTTTTTTTTTATTTCTGGTACGGAACCCTTCGTGCGCGAGTTCGACTCGCACTTGGCCGGTTTTCATTTAATTTCCGTCTAACAAAGAGCCTTGAGTACAACAAATAGCGAGTTATAAGTTATTTTATAGGAAACGCAGTATAAGTAGAGCGTATCAGTCCCTAGTCTTGCCGCTAGGTACTGTTACAGCGGCGGGTGAATTAGACACGTCACTGGTTTCCAATCGTTTTCACACCGCACTTCATTTGGCAATGTACGTGATCTTGCCGGGCGGTAGGCGACGCCGACGGTGATATGCTGAATGATGATTCAATCGAGTATATGAACACTATAAATATATGTATAATATGAATGGCACTCATGTGAACATTGAATGGAAATCAATCAATTATAAAAATCATTCTTACATTTTTATTTAAGTTATACTTAACAATATAATTTTAAGCAGTGTAGCTGTTCTTTGAATTTTCGCTTAATTGAGGATCCTTTTTATAGTAAGTTTAGCTACGCCTTACTCATTTTTTGGATAAAGACGCAATCATTGAATGCTGAGCAATCAACAATGACGTTGTCTGAGAACAGGCTGCTAAAAGTTTCAGCAAATTCAATTAAATAGCGTTGAAAACTACGCCCATTTAATGTTCAGGCAAAAGTTTCACTGAAGTCGATTCAGAAGGCACAATACGTGAATGCCAAAATTAAAACTTAATGAAAAGCGCTAATAACTTTGTATGCGAAAATAGAATCCATGTAGAACGGTTGCTATTTAACAAACGATATCTGTTCCAGTTGTACCAAAATAAATTTCAGAAAGAATGTATCCGTAAAATTGAAAATACTAGAGGGATCGTGGCCCAGCGGCGCCCGTGTACCGGGTGCGGTATGCGAGGTTAAGCAACGTGGGGGCGGGTCAGTTTTTGGATGGGTGAGCGCTTTGAGTGGTTACTAACTGAGCGCTCCCGCGCTTTTGTTGCTGTCGCAGACAGCAGTCGTTAAGCCAGGTTAGAGGCCTTCGGGCGGCTTGAGAACTTCTAACAGTCAAGTTGCCCACTCACATGACAAGGGGGGTCGAAGTTGCGCCACGTCCGTAAAGAGTACCCACCGTTACCCTGCACGTTGACCCCTGGGTGGTGCTAGAAGTGCAACAAAACTGGCAACCGTACTTGTCTTCTCGAAGACCTCACGGTTCAAAAATAAATGCCGTACGATTATTATTATTAAAAATACTCGTTTGAATACATTTTTCCAAAATCGTAACTATGTTTCAGCCGACATATAGGCATAAAAACGATACTAGTTTTAGCACTTGTAGCCCACATTGCTAAATTAGTCTGCACAGGGAGTTTAGGCCAGGAAAGGCAGTTGAAATATTTTAATGATGCGGAACTGTATGTTTTTTTTTTACACTATAACTAAGGCAAACAAGCGTACGGCCCGCCTGATGGTAAGTGGTCACCGCAGCCTATGGACGCTTGCAAGTCCTAGGGGTGTCACATGCGCGTTGCCGACATTTTAAGAATTTATACACTCCTTTCTTGAAGAACCCCATACTATAGTCCGTCGGGAAAAACTTGGCAGGGAGCTCATTCCACAATCGGAGCGTCCGAGGGAGGAAATTCCTCTGAAACCGTACCGTACGCGACCATTTAGGTTAGGTGTAAAGTGTAAGGATGAGGATGAATGCCCTGCCGACGGCGAGCGGTGCGATGGTAGAAAGCGGCCGTAGGCATCATGTCGAACAGTTCTTCGGAACACAACCCATTATAGAACCGATAGAACACGCACAAGGAGACAAAATTTCTCCTTAAACTGAACGGCTCAATATCGCTCGTGAGCTTGGGATCGTCCAGGAGTCGCACAGCACGTTTCTGAAGCGAGTCAAAAGGCCCAAGCTGGTATCCAGTATGGTATGTCTTAGTTTTAGTGTAAATGCGGAGAGAATGCCGCTAAGGGCACGCAATGTCTTTGGCTTTATCGAGCACGCGAAACATCACACCAATTAACCTAAACCTAAACGGGTATCGCTGGGAAGACAGTGTGGAGGCGGATCTGCGGCAGGTTCAGGTCGAAGACTGGCACGAGGCTGCGCAGGATCGGGAAAAGTGGTGTGCTCTCGTTTCGGAGGCCAAGATCCTCTTTGGGTCGTTGCGCCGATAAAGTAAGTAAGTAAACGGGCTTTTATTAGCATTCCGTCTATAATTAATTACGGAAGGAAATCCACCTTGTCTGCAGCCGAAATAAGCCAGTCTACAAAGTCGTCCTTTGCATCTTTTTTGCGTGACTTTGATTTATCCAACACCATGTCAATCCATGTGTATTTTTGAGACATCTTCTTACGCCGATATTTCTCTTACGCAAAAATGGCTAATGGGTGGTGGAAATTTTGCAAAAATATGTCAGGCGGCAAAATATTGCATTTGCACAATAAATTTAGCAAAATTACCGAGTGGAAGAAGTCGATGGCAGTTCAAACCGCATGCGCGGCTGCTACGCGAAAGCAGGCAAGTGTGCCACGGGTGCAAGCCATGGGAACACGTGGGGACGCCCGCAGAAATGGCATTCTTGCGATTCCGGAACGTTTTCACTGCCTCCAGATAAGCTTTTTATTGTTCTTTTGAGAACTCATTCGATTCTACTTAGTAGCTTCGTATTGTTATAACCACATTGAACATTAAACTGCGCATTTAACCGGCGGTACGATATCGCCGACTCTACCCTACTATTATCAAAATACAGATACGATTTCATTTAAATTAATCATTGAATTCATCTATGTTGACAATGATTGCTTATCTAATGCAAAAGTATATTATTAGGTGAGGGCTGCGATATAACATAGATTATATTATCGTATTACCCTACTTATTGTGCAATTTGATTGACGTAATACGATATCAATGATTGCTTTAAATTAAATATTGCCAGCTACCGACAAACTTCGTCAAGTCAATGGCAAAACATTTCAATACAGGCAAGCCATTGGCAATAACGCCTAGCTACTGCATCCTTATCCAACTCCAATACGTGACTTAGTGTAACAATTCCAACTATTTTAACTATCGCTACAGCAGATATTTGTGGTCGCAAAAACGCATACAAAACTGAAATTCCAAAAGAGCGCCTTGACGATAGTATGTGCTGTACAATCCCATAGCCTGCCAGTTTTTTTTAGGGTTCCGTAGTCAACTAGGAACCCTTATAGTTTCGCCATGTCTGTCCGTCCGTCTGTCCGTCCGTCCGTCCGCGGATAATCTTAGTGACCGTTAGCACTAGAAAGCTGAAATTTGGTACTAATATGTATATCAATTACGCCGACAAAGTGGTAAAATAAAAAGTGGAAAAAAATATTTTTTTAATACAGTTGCTCAAAAAGTGCTACTTTACGTAGCTGTTTAGCGTGCGGAAAGTTGGTTTTCGCGCACTAGTGCTTTTCACTTTTCCAATTTTTTTAAATTTATGCTTGTTCCAATGCATGACTCCTTATTGCTGTGTGTTAAATATTAGTTTCCTTTAAACGTCGTAATCAACATAAAAACCTACTGTTAATATCAGAATACGAAAAATATTCACATTTCATATTTTATTACTTACCTCTTCATCATTATAACACGTTTATTTTTTAATATTGAATATTGAAAAACCGTTCTTAATAAGTTGTCTGAGTGGAACGGAATAGCTGCCGAAACGCCTGTCAAAGAAGAGGCGTTTTTACTTACTGCAAGCATGTTTTAAGTTTCTAAAGGCAACATTCGATATTGTTTTTATAAATATTACTTGTTGTTTTTCTTATTTTTTCGCAACTGTATTAAAAAACGTCGTTCAATACACGTGCGGAAATGTCATTTTTCACTCGTCCCGAGTGTTGCCACTCGCCTGCGGCTCGTGGCATCCCTCGGTACTCGTGAAGAAATGACATACTTTCCGCACTAGCATCGAAATGTACTATATTAGGGTACCTCCCCTATACGTAAAGTGGAGAGTGATTTTTTTTTTCATTTTAACCCTAACGTGTGATATATTGTTAGATAGGTATTTAAAAATAAATAGGGGTTTACTAAAATCATTTTTTGATAATGTTAATATTTTCGGAAATAATCGCTCCAGAAGTAAAAAAAAATGTCCCCCTCTAACTTTTGAACCATAAGTTTTAAAAATATGAAAAAAATCTCAAAAGTAGAACTTTATAAAAACTTTGTAGGAAAATTATTTTGAACTTGATAGGTTGAATAGTTTTTGAAAAAAATACAAAAACTACGGAACCCTACACTGAGCGTGGCCCGACACGCTCTTGGCCGGTTTTAATTTAATAAATAATTACTAGCAGTTGATCAGCTCGGCTGAACGAACGCAGGTGCTGTAGCCTAGATACCACGGCTTATAATTGTCATAAAAGACGTAATGCAGCGGAAAATGTACAACAGTTACGCCTTTTTGAAGATTCAATGCTCGTTATATAACGCACAGCATTCGCGGTCATACGCGTTACACGTTATGATTAATTTAGCACTCAATGAGTACATGCAAGTTGTTACAGCGGTGCGTACAATGTTAGCCTGCCCGCTGATACGCCGCGCCGTATAAGTCGCGTATATTTCATGTGTTTATAATAAATTATTATTATTAATAATTACGGAGTTATGCCACATTTATCAAAATTAAATAAAAATCAATAGTACATTACGATACAAGTGCAGAGAACAGGAAATTTGCAACGAGTAGTGGTAAATTAAAACACGACCGAAGGGAGTGTTTTAAATCGGCACGAGTTTTTTTACAGTACATATGGCTCTATAAGTTTCGACATATGCCCGTAATCTGCTGATTACCGCACTCGCATTTTACAGTACATATGGTGCTACTTTACCGTACGAGTGCGGTAATCAGCAGATTACGTGCATATGCCGCAACATTAAAGAGCCATATGTACTGTAAAAAAACTCGTGTCGATTTAAAACACTCCCTTCGGTCGTGTTTCAATTTATCACCACTCGTTGCGAATTTCCTGTTCTCGGCACTTGTATCGTAATGTACTATTACACCACACCTTGCCAAAAAGCGCGTTTTTCCACACGCCGCGCGTCCGGAAAAACCCACTTTTTGGCCAAGTGGTGACGTAAGCTTGTGTACAAAACACGGGTCGTAAAACAGAAAGCCCTCTCTCGCATATTTATCAAACATCTGCGATATCGGCCTTTCTTTGTTTTACAACCCTTGTATCGTAATGTACTATTATTATTCCGCAAGCGGGCCTCAAGGGTTCTTTTACATGGCAGACCTAACTAATACCTATATTTTTTTCTTATTTCGATTAGTTTCCTTAATTTCCTATTTTAAAGATCTCAACAATGTATACCATGTTTTACGAATACATACATTCTTATTTCTTATAGGCCAAGCTTTAACAAGGAAAAAGTCAAACTGTAATTTTCGACACTCAAACATCTTTACAAAAGGTTGCTTTATTTCTGAAAGTTAATGTTTTGCCAATGGGTTACAGCATGGGACTCTTCAAAAAAGGTGGGTAAAGGTTTCTTGCGGGTCGGCAACGCGCCAGTGACGCCTCAGCACTGCTAGCACAAGACGGCACGCGAGCTATATCGCGCGCGAGATAGACTATCC
Organism: Notocelia uddmanniana; assembly: GCA_905163555.1. NCBI lineage: Eukaryota > Metazoa > Arthropoda > Insecta > Lepidoptera > Tortricidae > Notocelia > Notocelia uddmanniana. The sequence continues at coordinate 921,137 of LR991063.1, read as the reverse complement.
GTCTCTTTCCGCGTGTACCCACTAGATAGGGACGGATAGTGGGATAGCTCGCGCACCGTCTTGTGCTATTAGCCGTGCTGGTGTTGCAAGCGTCCGTCCATACGCGACGGCGACGGTGACCACTTACTACAGTTGAGTTGTCAGCATGTTTGCCACCGACGTGGTACAAAAAAGTTACCCCCTATGAAAAATAGGACATGAAAATGTTTACAAAAGACTGGCCAAGTGCGAGTCGGACTTGCTTGCCATCTATAAAAACGACAAACAGTCGGACTCGCACTTGGCCGGTTTTTAATATTTGTTGTTATAGCGGCAACAGAAATACATCATCTATGAAAATTTCAACTGTCTAACTATCGCGGTTCTTGAGATACAGCCTGGTGACAGACAGACGAACGGAGGGTCTTAGTAATAGGGTCCCGTTTTTACCCTTTGGGTACGGAACCCTAAAAATAATAGCTTAAACAAAGACAAGCGTTGCATAACTAATTGCGGCATATTAAACGGTGACGAAAACACAACCGTATATATTCTACATTATTATTAAAAAAAAAAAATTAGTACAGAGAAAAGTAATAGGAGTATGTATGAATGTTTTTTTTATAGATATTCTACTCAGAAGAAGAACTTCTTATTAGTATCATTATTATTATTAGTAAATAAATAAATAAATAATTATTATTTTAGTAAGTTAAGGTACGATTCGAAATACATATCATATCAGAATTATTGCTACCGATAAACATGGCAGGATAGTGATAAGCCATCTCAATATTATCGGAACCGCGTTACATCTTATCGATCTCTGCGCCGAAAACTAAGCCTTTTCACTGCGTTCTCCACACCTTTACATTTGTGATATAGGTAGGTAATCGACTTTTACAGAGAAAAGTAATAGGAGTATGTATGAATGTTTTTTTTATAGATATTCTACTCAGAAGAAGAACTTCTTCAGACAGCATTTGTATTGGTACTTCATATTCATTAGCGATAGTTTTTTTTTAAAACATGTATAGCCACCTTATCCAAACGACGGAAGAACGCTGTAATTTTTTTCAAATACTAAGTATTACTTGGTAACACGATCCTCTGCTCAGAGATTCCTTTTAACACTAGTAAAATACAGAATGAAATGACGGACCCGATATTTAACGTATTTTACAGTACATATGGTGCTAGATTACCGCACGAGTGCGGTAATCAGCAGATTACGTGCATATGTCGAAACTTTAAAGAGCCATATGTACTGTAAAACGTTGTACGATACACGTGCGAACAGGTAATTCGCAACTCGTGTCGATTTAAAACACTCCCTTCGGTCGTATTTCAATTTATTGCCACTCGTAGCGAATTTCCTGTTCTCTGCACTTGTATCTTAATGTACTATTAACTACCGCAAAGAGAGATTTGATATTGGAATTCCAATTAGATTCGGATTCCCATTACGAAATGCTCACGCGATTGCAACCGACCGGCAGTCGAGATCCGAAGTGCAGCGCAGACATGTTAACTAATAATGATGATTATGATTACCTATTGTCTCGAATTGATGTCGTTTGTAAAGTGAACTTATTTTGAACCTGCTTAGTATTTTTAGGGATGAGCGATGGAAATTTCACTGCGCGTGCGCGAGTGTTTATGCAATTGAAACCAACATGGAGCCATAAACTGATGAATGAATAATCAATTTTTATAACTAACGGTAGGTGTAAAATCAGTAAAATGTCATTGTCATTGATTTATTCTTATGTTGTTTATGGCTAAAACCAAATTAACTGAAACAGATAATTTAATCGTGTTACTTTTTTGAAAGGATGTGAATTAAAATTTCCAACCGTAATAAATTTATCACCCCGGGCGGGATGTGAACCCGCGACCTCTGGAATCCGCCCATCGCTCTAAAAACGAAAAAGCTCTATAAAAGTGAACTGATTGAAAGATTCGCCGCCTCGAGCAAACCCGGGGTAGCTCAGTTGGAAAGAGCGATGGATGGATTCCAGAGGACGCGGGTTCAAATCCCGCCCGCGGTGATCAATTGTTCATTTCGGTTGGAAATTATAATTCCGCTAAGCGCTGTAATAGTTATTTGTTATACAAGGGTGCAAAGTTGTATTTTACCCGCGAGTGCGGAATTGAAACACGAGCCAGCGAAAGGATTCTATAGTTGAACCACGAGCGAAGCGAGTGGTTCTAAAATAGAATCCTGAGCGTAGCGAGTGTTTCAACACACGAGAAGTAAAATACAACTTTGCACCCGTGTGTAACACAAAACTTTTCTCCTCACTATAGCGAGGAAAGTGCAACATGCAAAAGAACACAGTTCCACAGGCATGATTTTCATCACTAGAATCACTGATTTTTTTACGATATTATAACAGAAAACTCTGAAAGTTGTGTATAATATTTACGCGAGTCGGAGTCGATGACAAGTTTTGTATATTTTAGTTGACATTGACAAGATGACATTTCTGACGATGCGTTTTGAAATTGCATCGACTCAACTTGTGCGTTTACAAGTATACTCAAAGTCATTATAAAAAAATGTTACTTATAGAATTTTAAGGTGTAAACCTTAAAATCGTAAGACTTAAATCATTAAATCAAGCTAAATTTGGTATTTTTAATTAAATTCTCAAACCATTTATTCAATGATAATTGATATCAAACGAACCATTAATATGAGCGTTTTACGTTTTGTTATCTGTCAAAAGCTACTCAAACACGCTCCAAGGTCAAATTACTTTCCCCACTTGTGGATAAAATGCGTTTTTACCCGCTTGTTTCAAAGGATAAAAGACGGCTTTCCGAGCTAGTGAGGGGAAAAAATACTTACAGTAATGTGAATTAAATGAACACATACATTGATCGCTATTTGGTCGGTGGCGGTGATCAAATTAGGAATGCAAACGGCCAATTTGTCAATGGAGCAAAAACGTGCTCCAAACAGAATTGCAAGCGTCAACAAACAAACCACATTCTAAACCTTATACTCAACCTTAATACGCTGTATTAAAAGTGATAATTGCTTGTTCCGAGGGTTCTTATCGTGGTTTTTCTATACATTATGTTATCGGGAACGCGGGAAAGGAATGTTGCAAATGCAACACGATGCGTAAAGCTGACAGAGCAGCGATGCTGTGGTGGCTTGAAATTATAGCAGACATTATGGAATCTACAGTGTAAGTATGACAAGAAACCATTTATTTATCCTAATCAAAATTTCACCAAAGATTTTTCGTCCGAAAGCCAAACGCGCTGAAGAACAATTTATATTATTATTATACAGGCTGGATTTATTAAAATTCTTTTTTTATTTTATTGCTTAGAAGAAATAAAATAATGTGTCCCTTTAGCAAATTGAGCTACTCGTAGCTTCCCTCCAGGGCCCACAAATTTTTTCCACCCTGCTTAAGAGAAATGGCAGCCACGAGGGCGTTTTCCAGAGTCAGTAACGGAATGAATGAAATACGAAAAAGAACAATTTATACAAACAAAAACGGTTTTTATTTAGAAGTATTTACGATTGAACCGAATCTACATTCTTCTCAAAAAAAATTCCAGGGTTCAGAATATCAGCACATGCACAAAATTGTAAAATGTAACTATCCCCTCATTGGAAACTGAATATTCGCTGATGTAGAATAACAGGGTTAAAAAAAGTTTACTCTTCCGTGTACGTTTCAAGTGTGAGAACGCCCCTATTGCACTTAAAGCTCGGCTTCGACCCCTTTCACTAAGGTCGTCTAAGGATTATTTTGGTGTTATAACTAATTAACTTATACATAGTCAGCGGTCATAGAATATTCCAGTCCGCAAACAATGCTGTGGTAGATAACTTTAAGGATACAGAACAGGGTTGTGGCAACGCTTCGCATTCGCACAGGAAAACCACAATTCTGACCACCACTTACGAATAACTGTAGCCTAAAAAAATGTTTTATGTTTGGCCTAGGCGGTAGAGCGAAGCCGGGGGCAAGATGTAATGACTTCGTTTTGAGCTATGCGGTTGTAATCGTCTATTCTCACCACCTATGTATATAGGCGCATAAAATTTGCGAAACCTGGACATAATTCGATAACTGTAATTTTCTTTTCCATGATTTAAAGTATTGTTAGTTATAGTTAAAATAAAAAGAATTAAACATTAAAAGGCCCCGCGTCCATGTTAAAAAAAAACTAAATTTTTAAAACATTTTGATTTCGTAAGTAAACCATAATAAATAACTTTGTAAAAGTACTTGTATTATGATAAGAAAAAATATAATTTAATCAATTATCGTGGATATTTTTTGTTTAATATGTTTCTTATAGTACTAATAAAAAGTTGACGGTCTGTTTAGCCTAGTTAGTAGTAACACTGCCTCCGAAGCTAGAGGTCCCGGGTTCGACTCCCGGTCAGGGCATTATTTGTGCATTTAGCATGGTTTTTGTTCCTGGGTCTTGGATGTTTTCTATGTATTTATCAATATAAGTATGTATATCGTCGTCTAGTACCCATAGTACAAGCTTTGCTTAGTTTGGGACTAGGTCGATTTGTGTATGATTGTCCCCCAATATTTATTTCTTATTAATTTATGTATATTAAACAAAAAATATACACGATAATTGAAAAAAATATATTTTTTCATATCATAATACACGTACTTTTACAAAGTTATTTATTTTGGCTTACTTAAGAAATCCAAATGTGTTAAAAATATAGTTTTTTGTTTTTTTTTTTTTTTTTAACATTGACGCGGAGCCTTAAAATGTTTAATTCTTTATATTTTAAGTATAACTAACTATACTTTAAATCTAACAAAAAGAAAATTACAGTTATCGAATCATGTCCAGGTTTTGCTAATTTTATGCGCCTAATAATTTTGCCACGATCATGATGGGGATACGAATCCCGCCAGACCTGCGGGTCCAAGGAGGCTTTGCGAGATCAAACTTTGTTAGAGCTTGCCTTGTGTCAGCCTATACGAAAGCCAACATTAACTGCATTAACTGGTTAATTGAGCAGTCAACGTGACAGCCTCCTCATGATGAGATGATACAACTGTTGAATATCGCGTCTTACACCCACGAGCATACATTGACCAAGGTAGGTTTGTCTTCGCGAGTCAGGCAGGCTGACTGTACCAGCATCAAAAGTCGCTACGCATTTGAAAAGTTCAAAAGTCTTTATTACAATGGAAATAAGAGCTTTTGACCTCTTCGTATGCGTATTTACTTTTGATGCTGACTGTACACGTGCTGGTTCTGTATGCGTTGTGAATACCCTCTACACCGGACAGTTTTTGTGTTTGCCCGATCGATGGGACTTCGGCGGGGAAGTTTGATTGCTCACAGACCGGACAGAGGTTAAAGTTGGCACAACTTGAGGATGAAGATTAAGGCGATAAGGATTAAGTGCTCGAGTGGAAAAAGACAACAACAATAAAGATGCTGTATAGAATTCTATAGAAAATATTCGCTGTTTTTTCCCATAAAGACATTGAATGAATCTCTTTTGCTTAAGTATTGATTGTCATAGCTACTTTTCACAAAAGCACCATTTTATAAAAGGTTGAACACGCGCTTGTAACCTTTCTGGAGCCGCAAGCGTCCATAAAGCACGGTGTCTGATGCTTACTTAAGTAGACCGTCAATAATCGCCACACCAGCACCGACTTCATCATTTAAATGCCATAAAAAGCTTATATACAAAGTATTCTACACCAAGTTATACGGATGAGTTAGCAGTTAATTAGTAATTATTTACATCTCATAAAATAGCTCTGAATATCCATGGAGAAGCCCGTAGTGGTTCGACTTGAACTTATCAAATATGCTGACGTCAAATGCGATCGCTTGAGGATCGCGGACAATTTTGTGTGTCACGGCCTTTGCCTATACATATTAACATATTAGTTGGTTTTAATCATTTCATCGCTGACGTACAAAGACACACGTTCTTCTACTAGGTATGTTATTTTCTATTGTAAATAAATAAATATATAAAATTAAAATAAGGCCAACGAATGGTCATTTAATTACGTTGGCGTTGTACGAATTGTGCCATTCATCAATATGCCAGCAATGTGTTGCGCGTGTCCATTCCATCAGTCACAAATTAACGATAATGGTGTGTTAACGTTAATTCCTGTACACGGAGGACCAATTACACTACTAATTGAATTATTCTAATTAAAAGACATTTTTTAGAGTTAATTTCGTGTAAACTGTACACTTAGCCTGTTAATTAGAAGTTAACTTTTTCAATTAAGTTATGAGTATTTTTCTTTTGAATTTTCCATACCATATCATTCTTTAAACAGAGAAAAGTAAAGAATACTTCCCGTGTCATCACCGTACACTATCAAATCAATCACCATATCGATATTAGGGTGGTCCAAAAAAAAATATTTTCGATTTCCGGTTTGAAAACTCATTCAATCTGTTGCTTATGCCTAGTGATTTAACGTCCTCAAATATTGTCTCCCTAATCGTAGTAGAACTTGGTGATAATAGGCTGTTAAATACAAGAACTGTGGGATTTGGTATCTCTGTTACTCACAAACAACTAGTCTTTTAGTGATAATTGTCTCATAGAAATAAAATTGGTGAGGTGTCTTTTTAGGTGCTGTTGATGGAAAGTCGTTTAGTTGACCGAAAAATGCTCTATCAGTTCTTTGAAAAGAGCTCTTTCTTCTTAAAAGTAGCATATATATATATATATATATATATATATATATATATATATATATATATATATATAACGATTAGGGTGGTCCAAAAAACAAAGTCCAGTAAACAAATTACTTGTACAAAGTTTGGTTGACCTAGCTCTGTAGGAAGGGTATGCTCAACAGCCTCGAAAACACGTTTTTTTTAGATTTATATATATAACTATATTTATGACTATAATATAAACAACCAGCGCTCAACTACATCTCTTAAATGAGCTTCTTGTCTCCAACGACACTAAATCATCATCTGTTTAGCACCTCGACCAAATCAATAGATACGTCAATCACTAGTAAAGCACCTACATACAGTCAACCAATTTATTTCTGGGCCACTTCGAACCTTGTCACAGTGAATATCAATATGAAAGCTCTCTACGTAAGCTCGGTTCTCCATACAAACGTAGTTTCGCTCTCATTTTTAAACGCCATGCTAGAATAATATGATATTTTGTATACACAATGACACAATGGGATCCGGCATATCTAGGTCGGAAATAAGTTTCTGTTGCTTGAAATTATAATGGAGAAAAAAGAGATTATTAAGGTTTTCATACAAGACGTATAAAACCCAAAATTTCGCTGTTTTTTCTATTACAATTTCTAGCAACAGAAACTAATTTCCGACCTAGATATGGCGGCTCCCATTGTGTATACAAAGTTTCATGTTATTTCAGCATGGCGTTTTAAAATGAGAACGAAACTACGTTTGTATGGAGAATTGAGTTCAGCCGATCGTACTGGGGACTCTTAATGTGACTGTGACAAGGTACGAAGTGGCGCAGAAATCAACATGATTGACCGTACATGTTTTTTTTTAAATTAAATATATTACATGCACCTATGAACGTCAAAACACAATAATCATTACCATACAGTAGAGGACGATCTTAGACGGAGTATGTCAGGGTTGAGCGCATCCTAGCGTGCCCGTTTGGTCTGCGCAGTTAGTTTTTGTGCCTAGCCATAATCTAGCGCTTAACGTTAATTATGCTAAGACCTGTGTTTGCGCGAGTTAGTAATGTTGTCATTAGCTTATCAAGCTTCACTTTAGGTGTTACAGATAGCCCTCTCTGCAGAGCCTGCATGGAGGACGAAGAGACAGCCGCCCACGTCATCCTGACATGTCCTGAAGTGGTAGCATACCGGGCAAAATACCTCGGATCCCCGAGGTCGCTGCCAGAAGTCGTCGGCAACATCAAGGGTCTGCTAGGCGTTCTGGTAGAATTGGGTTGGCACGTGTAGCGTCAACAACCCATCACGCAAAAAGGCGCATATAAAAAAATAAAATAAAAAAATAAAAAGAAATTTATTCAATAACACAAACAAGTTACAAAATTGAGATGAAACATGCACAAATATAGTATGTCTGCGTATTGAAAGGGTTCGAGACTCAGCGAGACCGCTGATTTCTGCTGCTGATTTTTTGATATGACGTCGAGTTGCGGAAACCCAGCCCGCGTAAACCTATAACCTATAGCTTGTCAAGTAAACGGTTTAGTTAGATAAAACTATGTATATTTACACCGTGACTAAGTTCAATATGAATAATTTGAATGGCGGCATCGGCACTTCAGCGCTTTGCTTTTGTACTGTCACGTTGTGACACTTAAACCTTGTACAGTCGACTACAAAGAGATCTATCCACTTTTTTATCTTGTGTCATTGTTATTATAGCCCCAGAAGTGGATACATCTCTTTTTAGTCGACTGTACCATGTGCTGCAACAAACTTCACTAGACACAATAAAAAAACGCGCACGAAGGGTTCCGTACCATTATCTATAAAAATAGCAATAAAAAAACACATTTGTTGTATGGGACCCCCTTAAATATTTATTTTATTCTATTTTTTTGTATTTGTTGTTATAGCGGCAACAGAAATATACATCATCTGTAAAATTTCAACTGTCTAACTATCACGGTTCATGAGATACAGCCTGGTGACAGACAGACAGACGGACGCAGCGGAGTCTTAGTAATAGGGTCCCGTTTTACCCTTTGGGTACGGAACTCTAAAAAAACATCATTTTTTGAACCACCCTAACCAGAAACCATGAGGCGTAGATAAATAAAAATGTTCAAGAAACCTACAACCCAACCCCTCTCGTATGCCATAAACATAAAACCTATTATTTAGTACTCTCCAGTAATAGAACTCCGTTATTATCCCATGGATCCGGACGCGGAGTTCAACGATGGGTTTCCACTAGGTCTACATATTTGTCATTTTTCCACGATTTTGAACTCTATTGCTTCCGTTGTTGTACGAATCTAAATGGGAAGTGCTGAAGAATGTCTCTTATTTGCCGGGGTAACAGCGGATCTTGGAACAATGAGAACCTGGAAGCCGGATTACGGATTTAAGCGCGGTCGGCCCCGGTATTCTTTTATACCAAAGCTTTTAGACTTGCTTTTTATACTATACAAGCTATTGTTCGCGACGTCGTCCACGTCTTCGCTCCTATTGGTCGCAGCGTGATGTTATATAAAGCCTTCCTCGATAAATGGACTATCCAACACAAAAATAATTTTTCAATTCGAACCAGTGGTTCCTGAGATTAGCGCGTTAAAACAAACAAACTCTTCAGCTTTATAATATTAGTATAGATGTACAGTGCTTACTTTCTTAAGAACTATATGTACCTACAGTAAGTACTTTCTTAAGCGCATCTTACGGCAAGAACTTAGCTGATAACTTACAAGATAAGATTATTTAATATCAGCATTAAGGCATTTCATTTATAAGTCTATGATTAATCACTTAAATTCACGCTTAAAAATACATACATTTTCACGCTGATGTATCATAACATTTATAACGCCTAACCTACTCTGGCTACCCCTACCGACCATTGTCGATTCGATTGGCTTTGCATCGCCGGCTCTGACATAAGAAATTAGTCAACGCGCGATTCATCGTTGCGGTTGCACGATTTGTGATCCGTGATTTTTAAAACATATGTAATAAATATAACCCAACCACCATCAACCATAAACTTTGATAATTTTGTATAATTATTTTATCATGAAGTGAACTGAAAGGGAACGAACGAACCTTAAAGGTGCTGCGAAAATTCTTATCTCATGTGATTTTCTAGTTCCAGAATTGTTCTTCCGGCTTCTCTGTCATCAGTATACAAAGTACGTTGCCTCTTATAGGTAAAATCCTTACCTCACTTCGTGATTTTGAGGTAACGTATGTACTTGCGTGATACAGAAGATACTATCAATTTTATGTAGTACCCCAAATTCAACAGATGTTAGCCAGAAATAAATGATCATGACGTAACGACTCTCAAGTATTTTATTTCGGGAGCCCACCAGACGGCCGAATTTATTTACTCGCCTAATGCTGTATCGATGAAAACGATATTTACAATGGTAAAATAACTAAATGCTTAAAACCACTTTATTGTTATAGGAACAGAGTTAATTTTAATGTTGCAAGTTCGCCGGTCGCTAGGCTAGTTTGTTGGTTTTGTATCCCTACCACTGACTGATCACCTTGAGCTCCTTGGTTTGAGTCTCAGCTCCAACTTGAAGTTTGGGTCCACTATCGAATACAAGGCTAAAACTGCAGCTAAAACTTGATGTCCTGTATAAGGTAAGGCGGTATTTCACACAGAAACAGCTTCTTTCCTTGTACCAAGCACAGGTTCGGTCGTGCATGGAGTACTGCTGCCACCTTTGGGACGTTTCCTCTAAGTATCAGTTAGCGGCCTTGGATTCGATAGAGCGCCGTGCTCGTAGGCTTTTCGAGGATGATCCAGCGGTTGAATCTAAGTTACAGAGCTTGGAACACCGTTGTCGAGTCGCTTGTTTGTCTGTGTTCTATCGGATACATTTTGGAGAGTGTGCACAGGAATTACGTGACTTAGTTCCGCCCTCCCCATTCCATCACAGGACGTCCAGACGCGGTGAGCGGCTGCAACCTTACGTTTTCAGCCTACCATTTATTCGCACGAAGCGGTTTGCTTCTTCTTTTTTAATGCGAACAGCTAAGGACTGGAATTTACTGCCGCTGTTTGTATTTCCTGATACATACAATCTGGGACTCTTCAAGACAAGAGTGAATAGGCTATTACTGAATCAGTGAGCAACATCTTAGGCCTTGTCATCGCTGTCCATCAGGTGAGACTAAGGCCAATCGCTGGTCAGTCTATCATAAAAACAAAAGCAAGATTTTTGATTCCTGTATGGCCCTTAATATTATGACTTTAAAGTCCAAACTAGACAAACCTATAGCCTTGGAAACAAAACATCACAGATGTATCTAATATCGAGAAGTATCAACTCTACTATTACTTATACACAGGCATAAGATTTGGTTGAGTTTATAGTAAAAATGGGCGGTGCATTAGTTAATACTAAATGCCAAGTGAAGTTTCAGGGTAAACATAGTATTCGAAGGGTCGCTATCTAACACAAAATAAGACCTGTTATCTGACGTATAGTGTCGTGAGCCTGGTATGAATTGCCATTTTAAGACGGTCCGAATTGATCTCATCAAAAGATGCTATTCGAAATCAAGTACGTTGATGTACAAACTGTAGCTAATAACCACATCTTTTTATATTATTCTCTGTATGGAAAAAGCTGAGTTATTTTAATTACTCATTGAACTCACTACTCCCACCATTAGATTTCTAAGAAAACTTTTTAATTGGAATCTAATAACTTAGCGAATGACTATCGCTGAACATACAAAAACGATCATGATCACTTTTAGCGAACATTCTACATTTTTAGATTAGAAGTTGGAATTTAAAACATGGTAGGTACAGTCACGCTCGTCAATTTGTGACCCATTTCGCAAAATCTTTAACTTTCTATACGGTTTGACAGGGCTGTCAACCTTAAGGGGGTCCCAAATTAAAGTTCGTGACTGTACGTATAGAAACTACATTTAATAACACTGAAAAAAAAAGGATAGCTCAACTAGTTTGGCTACTTATGAAATAGCCAAATTTTGCTTAGTACTAACCAAAATTATGCTAATTTTCAACAACTAATTTGGTTACTAGTAAACTCTCAGTTTGTCTGTCCTCCGATTTAGTTACTAGCAGCTAACATTTGGGCTACTGTTAACAAATCTATTTTTTTTCAGTGTAATCGAAAAAGTTAAGTTGTTCCCGGAAGATGCTGGTTACAAGCAAATCCTTCAAACACATCAAGGCAACGCCTTCGCTGACGAGGCAAATGCTGAAGAACCGTTCACATCACATCGCCAGCCTGACCAGTGTGAGGTTGACCTAGGACTAAGCGTTACTGATACGAAAGTCTGAGTCCAATTATACTAGTACATTTTTCCACGAAGTGTATAAAACGAGTGAATAGACAGTACTCCACATGGCAACGGTACTTGAGATCGGTCGTCCTTTAGATCCAGCATTGAAGTGCGTCGCGTGAAGCCACACAAACGATGTGCTTCGCATACATGTATACATTCTTTTGATGTATATAGAAGTGAGAGCTGCCCTCTGTGCTATCCAGATATAGATGATTTAGCGACGCTATACAAGATTATGGCCCAAAGAGTGGAAATTTTAAGGGCTGCCACAATAATTATCAATTTCTGGTCGAGGCGGCATAGAAATGCTCCAACAAACCATTTACATTGAGAAGTAATTGTGTGTTTACAGTAACACCGAATTAATGGATTTATGTCGTAATTTCACTTCTTGCACTGTTAACATCGAAAATATCGATAATTTCTAAAGTATTTAGAGCATTGTCTCGTTCTCACCAAAGTCTAAAAAAGAGACGGTCTCACTTTATCTACTTAGAAGACTGTAAAGTTCCGTTCACGGTACAACGTACACTCATATATAACATGGTATTTATAGATAAGGGATAAATACACGTGATTCTACTTAAGACACTTCAAATAGGTAGGCACTAAGGTAATGAATGTGTTACTAACACATATTAATCAACTTTGCATCGATAATAGATCGGAATTTGTTATCGATTACCTACTCATTCCCCTATGAAAAAGTTTGTAAATTATTGAGCACCTTATGCACACACACGACAACCTTTTAAGGATATGTTTTAGAAATACTTAAAGAATTACACGATTTCAAGCTTACATGGTCACTAACACTAGAATTACTGTTCGAAACGGGATATTTACCATGTATGTTAATATTGTTGAGTTTCCGATATTGCGGCGCTGTTGCGAGCACCATTTTCAAGGATTACCTGACGTGCTATATACGAGTTGGTAAATATCCCGTTTTCAACAGTAATTCTAGACTTAAAGTATTATTTATCCGTGTTACAGCAATAACGTAGAATATTTGTGAAAACTTGACCGATTCGACGCCATCTATTTTCGATATCCGATCGTCAAAGTAAATTCATATGATAGCATTCCAACGCGGAAGATGAACTTAAAATAATTTTAACAAGCAACATTTTCTATACGTTGCTACTTTTTCATCTGGCAGTATCTTATATGTCGGTAAATCTTGCAATACTTAAATGAGAAAAAACCTATTTCATTAAAAAAATATCCTGACGTACTCAAATGTAAACGAAACTATGTGAAACCAAAGTCCCTACTGTTCTAAGAATAACAGTTTTTCATACATGTCTTGTTATAATTATAACCTTGTTGAATTACGCTGTCCAATCTAGTCTAGAATTACAAAGTAGAACAACGGAACACCTACTTCCCAGCAAGACTATATTTCAAGCCAACACCGTGAATTATTTAGGCGCTCGATAAAATGTCTATCGTTTGTAAATGGGCCGAGTCAAGGAACTCACTGTCGATCGATATTTGTCGTGTAAATAAGTTAAGACATGTCTTAGTAGATTTGATACGTGAACACATGTAATAGTGCCGTTCCCATCGTGAAAACTGGGAATACGACTTGACCCGCAGAAGTGTCAATCAATTACCATATAATTTAACATCTGTCATGTCAAATGGCAAAATACAGAGACATCAGAGAAAAGCAGACTCGCAGTATTAAACCAGATGATTTTTCATTTAGTTATCTCGTTAAATCCTTATGGTGCACCAAAATTAGTTAGAATGCGACACATAGTACGATCATTTTCGGCTGTTAACGAATTATCTCCATTTGAAAGCACACCAGGATGTTAAATCCCATATAAACTTAACACACCACAACGTTAGTTCAGTACGATTTTCAGTTATGAAGACGGAGACACTGACAGGTGTCACTTGTCTCTCTCAAACATTCTGATTTGTGCATTAGTGAGAATAAATAGATCAGATGTCCAGAAGTCGTTCAACTTAAATAAGCGGATCTGCTTTACTCTAATATCACTGACATTTGACTAATAAAGTTTCACATTAACAGACGTAAACGTGTCAATCATTTAATACGATAATTAATAGCCACTTCGGGTCTTCACGATGGGTACCGATTATTCAGTACATCTTCAACACCATGTAGATTATGTATAGCCCGCCAAGTACTACTACCACTTTTAAACCTCCATAATTATACAAATATTTAATAGAGTCGACCTTAATACATCTATAGAAATGTAGAAACTGCCATCTAATTAAAGTTTAAAGCTAAGTTTAATATACGATCGCTCAATTTATGAGTATAAATTTTCCACAAACTCACAAGTTTCAAACAGATGTTAGCTCAACTCCATGTTTGAGCACTTTGATTGATTACTCTGTAACATTTTGTAGGAACCTTTTGATTATAATAAATCTAGTAAAGTAAAAAAAGAAGATAAATGATATAGACATGAGAGCAATTTGCTTTAAACAAATTCTCCATTGCTTCAAACAAAGAAACATTTCGTCCTATCTAAAGCAAAAGCTCGAAGGCAGCACTTTCTTAATTTATTTTTGTCCCTCTGGAAGAAATGCTATCGGTTATACACTCTTTTAGCGTGTATGGAGATTTGTACTTTATTATACACAGTTTTAGGTCGATTTCCACCTTATCATTTCAATGAGATACGAGTTTGAGATACGCATCATACAGTTTGTTCAAAAATTCAGGAGCAAACAAAGGAGTAAATTTGTGTACTCTTATTCCGTTGAGAATGTCTTTTTCAATTTATGCAATGAATTTTTGAGATGGCATACCTGAGCGTGAAATTTGTTGTTGTTTGCTATATTTGTTTTTCACATGTTTATTGACCGAGTGAAACGAAATTCTCCGTCAGAGAGTGAAACGTATGTCCGGATTTCCCGCTGTCCTCCTCTACAGGTCAATTAATTCACTTCTTTCATAATTTTAGAAAAAAAAACGCTTATATCGGTGTGCGAAATTCAGTGTGGCAATGAACTTGACAACAGTGGGATATGCTTCGCCAGCAACTCTATATGCTCAATGTTCATGTTTGAGCAACTACCGACGCATGTCCCTAACAAGGCCTACTTAGGCCTAATGAAAGAAAAGAAATGGACGGGTCAGGGGATTGGATTGGTCAGGTTGACTCCAACCTGACTAATGTAGCAATTCTGCATTCAAGCTGATGACATAACACCCGCATTCCCCGAACGTGTCCGAAACGGACTCCGGCCGTCTGATTCAGCCGGAGAAATTGGTGATTCATGGAATACCGCAGTCCAGGCCGATTCACGGAACCGATATGACCTAGATTACAGGTTAGTTTCTATTTTAATAGGAAAGATAAGAGATAACGATCTGAGTTTAGCTATAGATTCCATTTACAATGAAATTGGTTCATTATTGCAATAAATTCTTAAAAAAAAAAAAAAAATATTGATAAATGCGTGAAAAAAGAGCCTAATACCCTGTTTCCACGGTCTTGGTATACCTATCTCGTCATTTTCTGGTATTAGCAATTACTATTGGTGGGCCGAAATGCCCAATTAATATAATCGCGCCAACAATTTTTTTTCTTTTTAGATTCTATGTACCTAATATAATATGCCATGTTTTTTTTTTTATTACACAATACTAAAAGTCCTGTCAAAAAACGATTCCTCATGGATCTCTTCATCAGATCTTCACCAGAATTACATGGGACCAACTTGGAGGCACCATTAAAAAAAAATCTAATCGGTTTATAAACAACGGAGTTCTTGAGGTAAGAAACAAAAAATGAAACCGAATTGGGAACCACCTACTTTTTTTTAATCGGTTAAATAGATTCTAAGTTTCATATTTCTATCATTAATTTTCAAAGTCAGTCACGAATAAGCTTCGTAGTTTTCCGAGCCCTCCTTTAACCATCGAGGTCGCAGCATTCGAAATGAAAGAAAATCCAATAAATTACGGGCTTACTAACACTTTTAGTTTGAAAGTAGCTGTTATACCGTCAATAACTTGAGCGCCACGCTACAAAATTTTATAGACTTTCTTTCGGTTAAGTAAAGTTAATGTAAAACGCTATAACGCGGTCATTACCGAGGCTCGCGGTCGAAGCGCCGAATGCCGTGATAAGTGTCCAACTTAGAATGATCTGTTTTGCATTTTTGATTTAACTGTGTTGATGATGCTTTTTGTACAAAAGGACACGGAGAAAGCATTATCAAATATTCCAATGAAATGAAAGTATTTCAAATTGAGGATAAAATATAGCTATCCCTTAACAATATGGTATTCATAAGTATCTTAAAACATCATAACTAGCTCTTTTTCACTCAGTTTGAGTTTGAGCCTTTATAATCAATAGTTATTTGTTCAACAAGAGAGCTAAGTAATTTTTTGCTGCGTGTGTTGATGTTAAGTCCCGAGCAAGCGAAAGATTCTATAATTAAATCACTCTCTAAGCTCATGATTCAAAATTAGCATCTTGAGCGTAGCGAGGGACTCAAAGACACGAGATGCAAATATCTTTGCTGTCGTGTGATACATACAACTTTTCACCTCAGCGGCGAGAACATAGAACGCAAAGGAATAGTGAAAGAGAGAATGAAATTACTTAAACTAACCTACGATATGAAAAATTAAAAAGTTGGTTTTTTTCACGCTCGCAGCAAAATTGCATTTTGCTCACTGGTTTCACGCAAGTAAACCGCCATTTTCGAGCCGCTGAGATGAAAAAATCTTTTTCCCCTCACTAGCTCGGAAAGCCGTCTTTTATCATTTGAAACAAGCGGGTAAAAACGCATTTTATCCACAAGTGGGGAAAGTAATTTGACCTTGGAGCGTGTTTGAGTAGCTTTTGACAGATAACAAAACGTAAATAATGGTTCTAATAATGGTTCGTTTGATATCAATTATAATTAAATAAATGGTTAGACAATTTAATAAAAAGTACCAAATTTAGCTTTATTTAATTGATTTTAAGTCGTAAACCTTAAAATTCCATTTTTTTAATAATGATATTGAGTATAATTGTGAACGCATGCACAAGTTAAGTCGATGCAATTTCAAAACGCATCGTCAGAAATGTCATCATTGTCAATGTCAATGTCAACTAATTTAAAATTTTCTCACCGACTCCGACTCACGAAAATATAAATAACTTCCAGTTTTCTGTTATAATATCGTAAAAAAATCAGTGATTCCAGTGATGTAAATCATGCCTGTGGAACTGTGTTAATTTGCACTTTCCTCGCTATAGTGAGGAGAAAAGTTTTGTGTTACACACGGGTGCAAAGTTGTATTTTACTTCTCGTGTGTTGAAACACTCGCTACGCTCAGGATTCTATTTTAGAACCACTCGCTTCGCTCGTGGTTCAACTATAGAATCCTTTCGCTGACTCGTGTTTCAATTCCACACTCGCGGGTAAAATACAACTTTGCCCCCTTGTATAACAAATAACTATAATAATCGATCAGGTTGTATTATGCCACGAACACAAGGAGTGCACGGTCACAAAGCACACTACGGCGCTATTGGTGTGGTCAGTGGAATTTAGCCAACGCTAGAACATTCCAGTGCTTAACCCGTTGGCGTCGCTCAGGGCAGTATCCTTTCACTAATTTATACAACACCTGTTTGGAGAGCTTCCTACGATTTCTCTAAGGGTTATCGTGGTCATCAGTTTCAAGTTTCAATTCTTAATAGACGGTATTATGTACTTCTGTTTATTATTCCAGTGTTTTACCGAAGTTAGAAAAAAGTTTTACCGAGAGAAGGTTAATGTTACGTCGTATGAGAAGGTTAATGTTATGTCATATCAGGAACTCAAAGATGTAGCACAAAGAAGAACGGAATGGGGGTTACTCCACCGACAAGAGCAAGGCTCTTAAATTTATGATGATGATTATATTTTTCAGACGACATATCTACTCCCGCTTTCTACCGTCTGCGAACCTATTACGGTCGCATATATTCTGTTATTGAAGTACCAGTCTTAGAATTCTACTTATTGTTTTTGAGTTGATTGTCACTACGGACGACATGTCGAGCCCTTCAGTACGATTGTTCTCCCGGACGCAATGTCCAGTATACTCGTACCGACACACGGCGGGTGGTCCGCACCGGCCGGACTCAGTACCTGACTGGACAGACGGGGTCTCCCGCGGTGCACCCTCCTGTTTCAACACTACCAACAAGCTCACCTGGTCTTGACTGAGCGAGCTGTCTCCCCCGGCGTTCCGCTCCTGGTTCTGCGCGGTCCGCTCCTGCTTGCACGCCGTGTGGTACTCGAGCCGCGTGCGCTCCACCTTCTGCAGCAGCTTGGCCCACGGCTTCTGCGCTTTCTTGAACGCTTCGTCCATTTCTTTCCTTTCTTTTAGCTGGATCATTGACTGTTGACAAAGGAAGGGGTTGGTTAATGGAATTATTACGAAGAAATCTATTGTGTGAATCATTATTCTTATAATTAGCTACTATGTCTGTCCCTTTCAGGGACATGTCTAAAGGTCCGTGGACATTTATAACAGACAACTTTTTCAACGGATCTCCATACAACCGAGCCTAAGTTGTGTGTACCTAAATACTTTATATTTTTTTAGGTTTCAATCTTTCAATGTCAAATACCGCTGCATTTTTGGAATACCTTTAGTCTTTAGGTAATATTTTATTTCCTTCCACGTAAGACAAAACCCTTTTCCATAATGCAAACATTGAATATTATATGTACGTAATACTGGCGTACGAAGTTGTAGCAAGCTCCTTCAGAAAATTGGCTATAAACAGGTGAAGCATACGACCGCACCAGCGTCAATATTTGCTACACAGTTTCAGCTAACTTGTAGCAGCTGAGTGGCTTGAGGTTAATCTGCTCAAACACGGCAAATCACTGCCGCAAATGCCGCGGCACGTGGCGGCGATCATGAAATAGAATATACAGTATGTGGACACTGGGTAGGTACACTGACGAGTGGTACTTACTGAAAACCTTAAATTATTCGGACTCTAAATGTTCTAGAGATATGTATACGCATTCCTCTACTACAAATTCACTCGTACGTGGCAATTAGACCAAACAGAGTTTATACCAAAATAAATCCAAAAAATGATGATTGATAACCTCAGTATAAATCCTTATTCCTGTTTGGAATTTAGATTAAATACAGTAAGTTTTGGGAATGTCAAGTTGCATAGGTTGTTTAAAGGATAATTTCCATCAAACGGCTCGCGGCTTGCTAATATAGACTAAATAAAAATCCGTTCAGATTCGATGCGATGCTAGCCGTTTGGTGGAAATTATCCTTTATATTGTTACATTGTACATCCAATCTACAGCCGTAAATATCCCCAGCCTAACCATAACATTTTCAATACTATGTCCCAAATATAGGTTGCTACACTAATAATGTTAAATTGTTTGTTGTTGTTGAAAGGATTATGTAAAGCATCCAGGCAATGTTAGTTATAATTAATATACATATAAGTTCAATTATTTATTATTCTGCGTGTTAAGACGAGGCATTCGAATTTTTGGTAGTGTTCTTTTCGATATTGTAAGCAAACCAGTTAATCTACGCATATGAAATTTTGGTATGTTAAATTTCATTATATAATCTAACAAACTGGGATCGGAGAACACGCAAAGCGAAAATTTTCTCGATAGTTTTTCGTTCCAAACTATGGTCCATTTTTTTATTCTTTTGCTAATTATTCCGGAAATATAAGCATCCAACCTTTGAAATTTTTAGAAACGACGGTAATACTATCTATCTAGCAAACTGGGATATATCATTTTATTTACTTGTGTAGTTTATTTTATATGAATTATTTTATAAATTCGGGAGTTATGCCGCATACGCCTTTGTGTTCATGAGCGCCATCACTGTCTTTTGTCTCTTTTTTTACGCGCGAAAGCAATTGACGCTATCTCATCAAGACTCCGCCTTCAGACGCCTGTGGCTTTTGCCGACGACGGATGTGTGCCAAAATTGCGCTGATTTCGTAAATGAAAGCGGACGGAGCACAGCAGAGCAAAAAGCCAATGGAGTCATCATCATTGATATATACGCATAAATAGCTTTTGACTACTGACCGACTTGTATCGACAGAATAGTTGTCCAAATTTAAAACTATATATATATATATGTATATTTATGCGTGTATATATATATATATATACACGCATAAATAGCTTTTGACTACTGACCGACTTGTATCGATTATATATATATATATATATATATATATAGATTATGTAAAGCATAAACTCATATCAAAAACATATTAAAAAATACGCATCATGTCAATATACGTGTCTAATAATAGTAATGAATAGATATGGCGATTTTTACACATGCATTCGACTTTTTAACCGACTTCAAGATTTCAAAAGAGGAGGTTATCAATTCGGTTGTTTTTTTTTTTTAATGTTTGTTACTCCATAACTCCGTCATTTCTTAACCGATTTTGAAAATTCCTTTTTTGATTGTAAGTATGTATATCCAAGTTGGTCCCGTTTTTGTCAAAACGCAGTTCTGTTGATGGGATCGATGAGGAATTGAGAGAACTCCTCAAATCTTAAAGGCAAACATATAGTGATTTTTGTGTTTTTATCAACAAATCGAGCATTATCATACAAAAATGTGACATTTGATGAAGTGGAACTGCTGATGATGATCAGAACAGAACTCTTCAACGACGAAAAGTTCACGTTTGGCGATTTGTCCTCCTAGCTGTGTTTGTCAAGCAAGCTAGGTTTTTCAAGACACATTTTTGTCAAGCTTAAGTTGTGATGGAGGATTCCATGAGGAATTGAGGGTACTTAGTCTTCTACCATTATAAACATACTTATAGCCATTTTTATTTTATTGTATGGAATCTACTAAGAGTGCACCATCTAAGTATCATAATCTTTCACCGGCCTCCCCCATTGAAGTCGGTTTTTTTTTTCTTAAAAATTATTTTGGGTCGGCTAGTGACCACGGATGTTGTAATACATTCGAAACGTCGGCCAAACCTCCAAAAAAGGTGAATACATTTCAGTTTACGCGATTAAGTCCCTTTTACCAATAATAAGGTACGGCGATACTTTTTTCCTCAGAATTGATTCTGAGGGATTATTGTCCAACGCGCTTGAAATCGCCACGTGCTCGTTTTGTCAGGTTTTGTATGGGCTGACAATTAGTATCGAAAATAGTCACACTGCACAGTCATACACAAACCCTCCTGTTTTATACAATATTTGTGGTGATGATTGAGGAATGACTTATATTATCATCATCATTGCAGCCGGAAAACGTCCACCTACTATTTATTTCTAGAAAAATTAATTATGATTAAATACTTTATACTTTTTTTTCAACTGAAAGTATGACATCTTATTAAAATATATTCACGTGTTTAATACATAGGTACCAATATATAGGTACCAAATTTTCTTAAATATTAATTGTATCACAACTATGTATCTTAACGCAGAATTTCACGACTGACACAGCAATATCTAGACACGCGGTAGCGTGTCCAGCCAAGTTCACCTCGGGAACTGACGGACAGCATCCGTGTGTTATTTTACACGAACCGTTTGGAGCCACTTTTGACCGCTCAATAACTTCAAGTCTTTTTAACATAAAATAATGAAATTTGGTACATGTATTAGGATCCTTTAGAACAACTAGAACCTCAAATTTCATAAATATAGCTGAAATAATTATTGAGATATTAAAGTCCAAAAAACGGCATTTTTACCACTGACTGACTGACTAGTAATCAAAAACCTAACCCACTTTCAGGTGACCTAGAAAAGTGAAATTTGGCATCCAGCTTGGTAATTGTGTACATACACATAAAAAAAAAACTAATTTTTTCATTAGTTTTCTTATTATTATTAGTTGTTACCTCAGAACTCCATCATTTATTAACCGATTTGGAAAATTCTTTTTATGTTTGAATTGGTATACTTTCGGGGTGGTCCCATTGTCATCAGGTCAGAGTGTAAGATTTGAGATCTAAATGGGTGCCAAGTTCCGTAGATTCTCTGAAATGGTGGCAAGTCCGGCACTATATTGTTTACAGTAAAATTAATTTACTGCGGCTTAATGCATTTTGAGCTTTAACTTGGCAGTTTTCTTAAATATCCTACAGCTTTTATGGTATTATAACATACTGCATAGAAAACTGCCAAGTTAAGGCTCAAAATGCATTAAGCCGCAGTAAATTAATATTAATGTAAACAATGTAGTGCCGTACTTGCCGCCATTTCAGAAAATCTACGGAACTTGGCACCCGTTTAGATCTCAAATCTTTTGTCGGCGAAGAAGACAACCAAACATCGCATTTTCTTAATATTGAACTTGGCTCCCATTTTCACATTTATGTTTTTTTGTCAATCTTCGCCAAATGGTGCTTTTTAAGAGCGAATGCACGAGTTACTTTACAAAATACCCAAATCGCTATAGGTGCACCTCAAATATTTGAAGAGTTCCCTCGATTTCTCCTGGACCCTATGATCAGATTCTTACCTGATATCTATGGGCCTACCCCTGAACTATACCGTTTCTAACAAAAAAAGAATTTTCCAAATCGGTTAATAAATGACGGAGTTCTGAGGTAATTAGCATAAATAATAATAATAAAAAAACTAATAAACAAATCACTGCTTTCGGATTTTTTCTAGTGTACACACACAATTATCAAGCTGCATGTTAAATTTTAGCTTTCTAGGTCACCTAGAAGTGGGTTAGGTTTTTGATTACTAGTCAGTCAGTCAGTCAGTCAGTGGTAAAAATGCCGTTTTTTGGAATTTAATATCTCAATAACTATTAAAACTATATTTATGAGGGTTTCTTGTTTTTCTAAAGGATCTTAATACGTGTACCAAATTTTTTTTATGTTAGATAGATTTGGAGTTATTGGGGGACAAAAGTGTCTCCAAACGGTTCGTGTAATATAACACACGACTGCTGTCTGCCAGTTCCTGGGGTGAACTTGGCTGGACACGCTGCCGCGTGTCTAGATCGTGACTAGAGCATTCGCTCGTGAAAAGTACCATTTGGTGAAGTTTGATAAAAAGGAATGATATCCCATCAAAAAGATAAATGTGAAAATGAGAGCCAAGTTCAATATTAAGAATATGCGACTCATGGTTGTCGTCTTCAACGACAAAAGAATTGAGATCTAAATGGGTGCCAAGTTTCATAGATTAACTAAAAAGGTGCCAAGTCTGGCACTAGATTGTTTACAGTAAAACTAATTTATTGCGGCTTAATGCATTTTGAGCTTAAACTTGGCAGTTTTCTTAAATACCCAACAGCTTTCATGGTATTATAACATACTGTCACGCGTCGCATATTCTTAATATTGAAATTGGCTCTCATTTTCACGTTTATGTTTTTGATGGGTACTTATTTTCCCATACAACTGTTGGTTTGATAAGTGGCACGTGACATCATATTGTAGGAGCCTTTTCGGAGGCCACTAGCATCGAGCTAGGTTTGTCCTTTGTTTGTTCCAACTACAATAATGACATTTGATTGTCATCATAAACTGGTTCAAATGGCACCATGAAAAAAAATAGTTAACGTATTTCAATAAAAAAATCTCTATTCATTCTATGTTCTTGCTCCAATTTTTGTTTTGATAACTACACGCGCCGCACGAGCATGGCGAACGAGTGTATCTAGCGGCTGGCGGGTTGGCGCGGGTGATGGGCGGAGCAAGCGTGGGAATTATTTTAGGTTGCCTCGTCTTAAGAGTCCGTATTGGACCGGAAAAAGTTCGATTCTAGGCATTATTACCCGTCTCCAAGCGCGCCCGCGCAGGTGTTGTAGTGGGGGTCGAGCGAGGCGGCTAGATCGGCGTAGAGTAGTTTTGATACTTTAACCGTTTTATCTGACTTTTTCGTTTCTTAATATTTGTATGTATATTTATTTAAATACAATATCTGGAATTAATTGACATAGGAAATAGCGCTACTATAAAACAAAGCTTCCACTAGTTATAAATCAACAATGGACGTCTCTATCATAAATCACATAAAAATATACTTCACTAGCTTTTCCCGCGACTATGTCCGCGTAATCTTCTACTCCCTATCCCCATTATATTAATTCGTGCTATAGACTATAATATTTGTATATGAAGTTTCATCATAGTCCGTTTAGTCGTTTTTGCGTGATTGAGCAAGAACCATCCAAACATCTCAACTTTTGCATTTATAATATTAAAAGGATTGAGATACCATATTAAATATATTTAAAACTCAAATAAAACATTTTCTACGTTAATAACAAACAAAGAAACTGGAAAACGACCTTGAACCAAAGTTATATGATAAAGTAAAATTACATTGACGGCTAAAACAATAGTATATTTACACGCACAAGTCGCACAACAATGACAACAGCTTCCTCGATAACCTTTACTCATTTGTTAATTTTGTATAACCTTATGTAATTCCTGCCTCATCTTAAAAACTAAAAGATATTACCTTCAAATTGAATTTCAAGGCTCTAAAACTTACATAAATATTTAGTTACTTAGATTGAAATTGTTGCACCTTTTTGCGAGTATATAATGTTGCTGGAAAAGTCGTGAATGTCGTTTGCATATTATTAAAGCTTACCATGTTTGTAACTAAAAATGGTCTGTAGCATCGTAGTGAATCGATAGCGATGGCGTCGCGACCATTTGTATTCTGTTAGAACACTGATAGTGATATGATATTGATATCGAATTACTTAGTACACAATACATACTTCTAGAGCTAGACAAATAGCAATTAAGAAGCTTAACCAAATTAAAAGGAATCCCTACTGTCCATTCCAACAAGATGAAATACTTAAGTAAATGTCAAGTTTGAATCAATTATTATACCTATTTATAGAAGTCATTCGGACGCTCAGCGTCAAAACAAATGCGTAATCATATTTTCGGCGCAAATAAACAATATTGACGGAGATTTGAAGGCGAACAATTTCGGCTTCCGTCTTTAATTTATTTACACTTGTATCACGTCTAACGTTGTTTTGAGTTCTGAGTGGGGAATTCAGAACAAGTTTAATTAGGAACTTGCCAGAACATTTGTCTACATCTCTAATGGCTGTTTCCAATTATCTCTTTGTTAGCTTGTACTTGGACTTCAAGTTTTGATTAATGAAACTTGAAGACATTAAATACTTGCTTGAAAGAAACTTGTTAAGATGAGGTGGTGATGTCTTTTCGATTTATAAATCTTAATGAATAATTAATCTATCTTGATTAAATATGATATAGACTTAAGCTAGTGAAGACAGAAAAGGGAAGACATTCACGGCGAAAAATCCGCAGAATCCGATATAAGGAGTATGGCTGCTTTTTCATCAGAACAGACAACGACTTCGTTTCCGTACAAATCACAGTCGTAGCTTCCGAAGAACCTAATAGCTGTTATATCTCCAGATTAGTCCTGGCGGAATAGCCACCTTTTGAGCATCTCGAGTCCCTCAGCGCTTATAGTGACATTCTGTTAGATGTCTTACCAATTTCCCATATTTCTTTTCGGTTTCCACTATGTTACACATGAGGGAAACCATCAACTTTAATCAACAGCTAAGTAAAAGCCAATGCCGTAGCGGGAGACAAAGACAACCTCAATCCTAGCAGGAGTAAATTGCCCGTAGCGGAAAGATACCATATGGAATTGTGGATGTCTGTCTTCTTTAAACATGAGTATTAATGTCAAGGCCGAACCGCCGTGACATCGATACTGCGCCGTCCTTCCCTCAATGCGCGTTTCCCGTCCTTTAATCTTATTGCCGTTTATACCCATTGTCATATAAACAGTACATTACACGCTTGTAATTCTAGACGGGGCTCCAACTGAAACAGCCTTGGCTAGGTTTACTTATTTATTTGTATTTAACATACACACAATCATGGTATCAACATGACATGTATTTCTATGAATGGTTTTATACAGCGTATTCCGATGATATAAGAAAAACAATAAGCATGTTTTTGTTCTCCTTTTGGAAGAACAGGCTTGAATTTAAGCATGTTTCCTGGTATCTCTATATGCTCGCTATTTGTATTGGAGTTTGCTTTAGTAATACACGTATTAATTCACGATCGGTTCGGTACCCGACGATCGTGACGTGACGTGCGTGCTGCGGGGACAGTGCACGGGACATGAAGAGGCGTGATGCAGCATAATATTAGCTGTGTTTACGCTTGCTATCCAATGAGACACGCTATTGAAAGGTTATGGACCTTTGGTCACAGACATACCTTAGTATGTCCGTGTTAATTTCATCAAGTACCAAAAGGTATGGAGATAGAGAAAACACTGGAAAAAAAAATCAAAAGAAAATGTCGCATGGTGACATAGGATACAAAAAATTGTATGGGAGTAGGATCAAGCTCTTTTAGGCGGGCGAAGCCGTGAGCAAATGTAACAGCCACGTAGAGTAAGCAAATAAGAAAAAAGAATGGAGTAGTGTAGCCAAAATTATTTTAGCGTTATCTCTTGGATTCTAAGAATCCCCGCATACTCTACCAAGAATGGCAGCTGTACAAGTTTTTGCAGTAGCGACTGCTTTCTACCTCCTACGCCTTATCGAAGTTGTAGACTTAATAGACTTATATTCGAGTGAGTAGGCGACTTGACTGTTAAGTCTTCATCCAACCGATGGTCTCTAACTCGGCTAAATGATTACCGTCATAGACAACAGCCAGGATTACCGGCTGGTCAGGTTTTTCTGAGCACGGAAACGATCAGTTTCTAACACATTGGGCCACACTCGCCCTTCCATAAATATACAATCTGCTGCGTTCGAACGCAAATAATACGATGTACCACAAAAGCACGATTATCACGGTAATACGTGTCTTTAATGAACTGCCTAGCGATATAAAGATGGTAGAAGGGAATCTGTTTAAGCGTAAATTAAAGAATTGGCTCATTGACAGGGTCTTCTATGATATTAAAGAATTTTTTGATGGTGCATGTGCTAAAAATAATTAAATTAAATTAACATTTTGTAGTAATATTACTGTATAATGTATTTTAGGTTAAATATTAATATTGTATGCCCGCACAGGGTAGCTGTTGATACCTTTTACCTGTTTACCATCTACCTTGTACACAGTGAACAATAAATCATTCATTCATTCCTTCATCCATATTTATATGTAAAAAGATGTAAAAAAACATTATAGAACAAATGTCAGACGGCTGCGCCAAAAGCATGCCAGCGATAAGGACACGTCTAGATCTCGATAACGACGTTTATCGGCGATAACATCTGCGCCGGAATATGACGGACGCTTCGTGATATATCGAAGATTGCGCTTATCTGCCTCTACATATGTGTCTTAGGGAAAAGGGACCTTAATAAAATAGGCGTTTACGTTGCGAAGCATCACTTATTAGTATTGGAACTTTGTTAATAATGGCGTAAGCGCCTGTTGCACTAAAGTCCCTTTTTTCTAATAATGAGGTGTTAAATGTGCGCATTTGTGCAGTTCGCGAACCCTAAGGCTTCGATTGAGTTTCAGCTTTAACACTTTTAAAGAAGGTCGTCCTTGCCTTGTACGATAGAGGAGCTCGAGTATCTCAGTAGCAAAAATGTGGAAATTAAAATTTAAAGATCGTAATCAGATTATGTATTCGTGGATATAATACATTTCGTAACATGTAATATTGTAAAAGCATAGAGCGATTGTCATGTGTAAATGTTATACCTATGTTTATAACTATACTATAGGGGCCTACTACATGTCCTGAAGTACCAAGAAGTACCTATAAGTAGTTATTTTCAATAGCTTACTGTACATATTTACATTCGGTTCGTTGTAGTTACCGCAGAAGTCAAAATATTAAGAGTCTGCTGCTAAGTCCAGAACAAATAACCTTCTCGTCAATTATAAAATGCGCCTTTAGTCATTATAAAAACGTGAAACAGGCGCCTCATATTATCGGTGATGTGGGCGCTGATATCATCTCTATAGCATCATGGTTGCCACCAGCCTGTTATGGGGATGCCATCATTCTTGCTCATCTCGTTATCTGCCGTGATATGGTTTTCTTACAAGTTGGTGTTTAATTAAGTAATCCGTACAATTTAGTGAAGACGAAACGTTACTCGTCTATTTTAAGGACACAAAATCATGAATTACTAAAATTCTATTAATCAGACAGCTACGCTACGGAATGCTCTCAATTGTTCTCTGCAAGGATATATGACATAGGACAGTACTCACTGGTAATATCGTCGTGTGCGATAGTTCTTACTCATATAGCTATGTATATAAACAGCAGAGAAGCCTTACTATCCGTCCGACTGACCTAATAACAACTACTGCAGTTTGCAGAGTAAATAATGAAAGTACTTTCATTTAGCTGAGGCTTCGCTAGGACACAAGCTGGAAACGCACAGAGCGAGCGCGGCGCGGTGCGGGCCGGAGGCGGTTTTGCATTTTTGATCATTCCGAAACTGTCGACTGTCGATAGTGTCCATTACTGCTTAATATGTCACACACGCCGCCTCCGCTCCGCTATCCCGCGCGGTTTTTTGGTGCGACGTCCCCCGGACCGCGTTCGCTTTACCGAAAGACCGCCTCCGCGACGCAACGACGCTTACGCGACGCTCTGTGCGTTTCAAGCTTGAAACATTGGCAGTACGACGTACGACGGTATTCCATGTGTATGCGTCTATTCAATCACGCCATTATATTGCAAGAATCTCGCGAAAGTTCCCTTTTTGAGGGTAATTAACCTAGGACTTTCGAGAGCTTGCTCTTTACGATCTATAGAGGCTCCTACGCAATACGCAGGCAGGCATTTGGAGGATTCTTTTCCAGTCCTCCCGTCGCTGCCGGAAAGGAAGGAGTTGTAAGGATCGCCTCATTGCTTCAGCGCGGAGCTCATAACAGCAACAACGACCCTAAAATAGGGCAAAAGGTATCTTCGAACATTGAGATCAGATGCACAAGCATCCCGCCCGGGATGATACATTTTTCAACTTTTCACACCGGTTGGAAATAATAATTTCGTTAAGCAGACAATGCCGCTTGTAAAACTATTTACAGTCAAGTCATTGATGTTGTTAGGTGCCTGCCCGTTATTAGTTGAAGTTAGTAATCGTCGCATGGCGTTCCTAGATGTTGCCAGAGCAGTGATCGTGCGCCATTATTGTTTAATTTAATGCTGGATCGACAATATTTGCACTCACCGGAAGTTTCCGCATGTTTCAGTTCCGCATGGTCCAGAGCAGTTTAGATTCAGATGTCGTTTGTATGAATTACGTTACAGCTAAGAGGCAAAATTTTGTTCAGAGTGGTATAAAGACAACCGTGATAAATTATCATCCCCACGGAAAGTATGAACAAAGGTTCCTAGATTGACACTGTAACATTTAACAAGGAATTGGTATTGCTTATAGTTTAAAGACACTGAATGACACACACGTCAGTGTCTAGGAAACTCTCGAGTCAGAGTTAATTTTCAACACCCGACGCAACGCAAAAGAGGGGTGTTACCATTGAACTATATGTATTGTACATAAGTAATAAGTCAATGGGTGTTACAAGTTTCACGTGTGTATGTGTGCCTGATGCCTGTGGGATCGTATCTTCCTAACGCATGGTCCGATTTGAGTGCGGTTTTTATATTTGAAAGCAGGTTTCCTAGTGATTTAACAAAATCGGTTCAGCCGTTTCTGCGATTTTGAACTTTGAAATGAAAATGTAGGGGTTTTCTAAGTTGGTTTGGTTATCGAAAGCCCTGATCAGTGCTTACGAAAACCTAATTGCTGGTTGATTACACGAGTTAAGTTATTTGTGATTTGACGACCTTTTTAGCCTAGTTGGTGGTGACGAGGTCCCGGGTTCGAATCCCCGCCGGGGCAAAATTTGTGCATTTATCACGGATATTTGTTTTTGGGTCTTGGATGTTTTCTATGTATTTCAGTATGTATTTATCTATATAAGTATGTATATCGTCGTCTAGTACCCTTAGTATACAAGTTTTACTTAGTTTGGGACTAGGTCGATTTGTGTAAGATTGTCCCCCAATATTTATTATTATTATTTATTAGTAGAGGTTGCACGCAGACCACGGAGTGCGTCATCTGTTGAACTCGGGCGCAGGCATATTTGCACGCGCTGATATGTGCTAATATGCTTCCGCGATCTGTACGAGCGCGTGCGTTTGATACTGTTCAGATAAGTGACATTTGAAACCCAATTGTTTATAAAAATGTTAGTAAATATGGCGTGAAATCTATCGAAATGGGTCAAAGATTCCATACCGAAATGGTAAACGTGAACCATTATTGTGCACTTCTGTTTGTTCGTTGTAACTAGTAATAATTAGGGACTAATTTGTCTAATTTTGACAGTTTCCATATAAAAACGGGTGAGGTGTGTGGTGAGAGGTGAGGACAAGTCGATATGTGAATAACACCCCAGCAGTGGAACTTGTATCAACTGATCGATATCATGTTATCTCTATCTCCTTCCGTATGGAACTAGGAGGACGTAGAGTAACATAATTTGTAAGAAAAAAAAACCACTTCAATGGGGGAGGCCGGTGAAAGATTATTATACTTAGATGGTGCACACTTAGATTCCATACAATGAAATAAAAATGGCTATATAAGAAGAAGAAGAAAAATATTTATTCGTGAACAAAAATAATTAGTATACAATATAAAATAAAATAAAAAAGGTAATTCTCCACGAAAGGGTCTCGCCTCAGCATAAATACCGACTCGGGGAGCCGGCGCTGATCTTCCGGCTATAAGTATGTTTATAACAGTAGAAGACTAAGTACCTACCCTCAATTCCTCATGAAATCCTCCATCAGAACTCAAGCTTGACAAAAATGTGTCTTGAAAACCTAGCTTGCTTGACAAACATAACGAAGAGAACAAATCGCCAAACGTGGACTATGTGTCGTTGAAGAGTTCTATTCTGATCATCATCAGCAGTTCCATTTCATCAAATGTCACTTATTTAAATGCAAATGGTTGATTTTTTTATAAAAATACTAAAATCACTATATGTATGCCTTTTACATTTGAGGAATTCCCTCGATTCCTCATGGATCCCATCATCAGAAATCGAGCATGACAAAAAATAATCGTGAAAATAGAACTTGCTTAACAAACACAACTAGGAGGACAAAACACCAAACGTAAACTTTTAGTCGTTAAGAGTTCTGTTCTGATCATCATCAGCAGTTCCACTTCATCAAATGTCACATTTTTGTATGAAAATGCTCGATTTGTTGATAAAAACACAAAAATCACTATACGTTTGCCTTTAAGATGTGAGGAGTTCCCTCGATTCCTCATGGATCCCATCATCAGAACTGCGTTTTGACAAAAACGGGACCAACTTGGATATATATACTAACAATCATAAAAGAATTGTCAAAATCGGTTCAAAAATGACGGAGTTCTGGAGTAACAAACATAAAAAAAACATTCAACAGAATTGATAACCTCCTTTTTTGAAATCTTGAAGTCGGTTAAAAATGAAAAAGGCAAACTTGAACTTTTATATCTGCTTTGTTATAACCAGCACAAAAGAGAGACCGCACACAGGAACATCACCAACGAAAATGCACCGATAAATGCGGCGATGACTCTCAGAGGAATTGTCGTCACATTTGGCAGCATGCCACAGATAACGCGCCTTTATTGTCCTGTCATTAGGGGCCACATTTACCCGCCAAGATAAGCTGTTTTCACGACAGTAACATCACCAGTCAACACTGTTTTGTGCAAATCTTTCATGATAAAAACGGATGACACTAAGATAGAACAAAATAGCTGTAATGTTGGGGTTGGACTACAAGGTTATAAATATAGATGTGATCTTTTGGCTTTCCGATTTGAATGATAATATAGTTTGTCCTTCTTTTGCTCTGGTGGAAAGCTTTCTCTTCAAGTCCCTCAATCCATAGAGATAAAAATACGTTAGCATAAGGTTGTCTTTCCACCAGCGATTTGCTATGCTACGTTGCTATGGATGTGTTTGAATCCACCAATCATATTCATTGGTCCACATACCGCCTTCCCCCTTCTTCCATCGGACATCCAGACGTACGGCTGGCTACCATCCTTACCTGGTCGAAATTCCTCTAATTCGAACCAAGCGCTATGCATCATCCTTCATAATGCGCACTTCTAAGGTTTGGAATTCTCTGCCGGCGTCTGTATTTACGAGTTCTTATAACCTAGACCTTTTTAAGGCACGAGTGAATAGGCATCTTCTGAGTGAGCTCGCTTCATCGTCGGCCTCATCTTTGCCCCCTGGCTAGATGCTGGCCAAGAGCAAACCCATTTTTAAAAATAAAAAATAAAAACATAGCATAGCGCACTGGTTACATGAAAGCAGACACAACGAATAAAACTTATTGCTTGTATAGTTACATTTAATGATTACAGCATTTATAGCTAGTTGCAGTTACCGAGCATTCGAAAGGAAAGCGTTTCCTCACGGGAACATAAAGCGAGTTATGTGTGCTTGTGGCTATGCAACTAATTAGTGCCTGAGATGCAACCGAAATTAGCATCCTACTTCGCAACGTAACATACTTAAATGAAGGTTTACTGCCCGGCTAGTATGATAGCTTATACCGTCACGTTATATGGCCAAAATGTACTGAAACGTCACATAAAAAGTGACGGTATAAGCTATCATACTAGCCGGGCTGGTGTTCTAGACTAAACGTGCAGTACAGTAAACGTCATATACGTCATGAAGTCGCAGCAGTCAAAGTGGCCAAGTAGTTACCGTTAGTTGACCGAGCGAGCGAAGCGAGCAAAGCGTCTCCGTTTCAGGTTTCGACAAAAATTCTTTCGTATATCTGTCTGTCCGGATGTTCTCCTCAACAGGTCGCATTTCTCAACCGATTCTCGTGAAATTTTGTGAGCAGGTTCGATAATTATACAGAATTTTACTTTAGAGGCAGTTTTTGGAAATTTTGAAATTTGATTTTTTTTTGCGAGGTCTACAGCTCACAGAGCCACTAGTTAGTAGTGTACCGAACTATGTGGGCACTTTGGCTGCTACGTACTATATGACGCTGACTGTACCATGTAGGTAATTATATTTCAATTTTTAAGTTTAAGCCGCGTACAGACTGTACTGCTAAGTTGCTATCGCATCTTATTAATGTCTTTTTAATTTTATTTCTTGTACTGGATGTAACTTTATTGATTTTGTGTTTCTTCTCCTGTTTATGCTTGCTATTTTTATAGAAATAGAAATAGAAAAGCTTTATTCATGGCAAACAGACAAAATGTTAAAAAGTTTTACAATTTTTAAAATTTACCATGAAATGGTCCCGCCTCAGCATGGTGCTGACTAAGGAGTCAGCGCTGGTCTTCCGGCAGGACCGTTGGTGGGTCACGATCGGTGCGGCACAGCCAAGTTCACACACATGTACACATTTCATTTTTTAATTTTATATAATTTTTGTCATGTTTTTATTTATTTAATTCTTTGTTCGTTTGTGCGCTGCCTGCCGTGGTTCACTCGTGGTCCCAACGGAAGACTAGCGCTGGCGGTCACGCCAGCTACATGTTGAGTTGGGACCATTTCGTGTCATGTCTTTTCCTTTTTTGTGGTTATTTTATACTTCTTCCTATTTGTAATTGTCACGAATAAATGATTTTCTATTCTATTCTATTCTATGGTAGAGCAGTGTACATCTCTGGTGCAAGCCTCACCCGTGGTTGAGAGCGTACCGGCCAACTTAAGACTCACCTAAAAATTTCAGTGGCTTGTTTCGATAACAGCAACGCACAAGAATGTTGAAACTCAAAACGACATAATAATGGCTTAATTATCTAGAACTCGGCCAGGATAAACGAGGTTGTAATTACTCGGGTAATCACGACGCTCCACGGCTTCCAGCCGCGTCTAATATTGGGTTATTAGTTATTTAGTTATCTACAAGTCGCATGTTATTACCGTTTAATTAGATATATGATCATACTCATACTCAATTATTCATATAGAGGCATACTTGTATCATTTTAAATGCCGAGGCTGCCGGTCTACACCCAAGTAACACAGATAGCTGTATAAATACTCACTTTTAGGTCTATTTGTAACTTTATGCGTTTAAAAATTCTTTTAACAGTTCTTTTAGGATCCTAGACATTTGACTGACATTTGATGAAGTGGAACTGCTGATGATGATCAGAACAGAACTCTTCAACGACGAAAAGTTCACGTTTGGCGATTTGTCCTTCTAGTTGTGTTTGTTAAGCAAGTTCTATTTTCACGATTATTTTTTGTCATGCTCGATTTCTGATGATGGGATCCATGAGGAATTGAGGGAACTCCTCAAATCTTAAAGGCAAACATATAGTGATTTTTGTGTTTTTATCAACAAATCGAGCATTATCATACGAAAATGTGACATTTGATGAAGTGGAACTGCTAATGATGATCAGAACAGAACTCTTCAACGACGAAAAGTTCACGTTTGTCGATTTGTCCCCTTCTAGCTGTGTTTGTTAAGCAAGTTCTATTTTCACGATTGATTTTTGTCATGCTCGAGTTCTGATGATGGGATCCATTAGGAATCGAGGGAACTCCTCAAATGTGAAAGGCACACAAATAGTAATTTTAGTATTTTCATGAACTAATCAAGCATTTTCATTCATAAAAGTGACATTTGATGAAGTAGAATTGCTGATGATGATCAGATAGGAACTCTTCAACGACGCGTAGGTAGTTCAAGTTTGGCGATTTGTTCTTTTCGTTTTGTTTGTCAAGCAAGCAAGGTTTTTCCATGATTCCATGAGTAATTGAGGGTACTTAGTCTTCTATGGATGGAATCTAAGATTGGCATCTAAGTATAATAATCTTTCACCGGCCTACCCCATTGAAGTCGGTTTTTTTTTCTTAAAAATTATGAAATGTTTACTTTTAAACAGGCCGGTAGCAGCTTTTCCTGGCTTTAATGATGGGTCGATTCACAAGAGCTGGCGCGGAATGTCTATGAAATTAATGACAGTTTCATACATTTTCCGCGCCAGCTCTTATGAATCGACCTATATTAGAGCGAACATGTGACATATTTTCTGAATAAGAGGTAACTTGTGCTCTCTTAGTCAGTGAATATTCAGTGCACAATTCTGGCGTTACCCTTTATGTCACTGTTAATTTGCTACTACACAGCTCTTAAGCAGCTGTTACCTTTTATAACACTATTAGATTGCTGCTATACAGGTCTTAAGCAGCTACGTGAACTTACGGCTGAATAATTTGTGCCCATTTAAGAGGTCTAAGGGCTGTATATGGTCGTATACAGACCTTATACAGCTTTTTTATGCAGCTTTAAGCGGAATGGAAATCCAATATACAGCTGTTTAGCAGCCTCTTTGTGCTACTTGGGCAGTAACTAATATTACCGATAATCCGCGACGGCGCAAATCGCTCGTTTCACTTGTTTTATTGGATTAGGACTATCGGGACAATGCAATATATTGTGATCAAATAAAACGCGAATTATTCCAACTAGGAATTTTCCAACATCAATACCTACATAATTCGATTGTGGTCAGGACTGATATATATCAATCTGCTGTGATTTACTCGTATTGCTGATCAAAATAGTTTCGAATACAAAGTGAAATATAATATCGATGGACTTTTTTCGATCTTTTTTAACTTTTAAGGTACCGAAGCCAAAATAGCGAAAACGGAACCCTGATAGATTCGTCATGTCTGCCGGTCCGTCCGTATGTCATAGCCGATTTTCTCGGCGACTTTAAACACTAGTATTATGAAATTTGGTTGTACACCTCCCTAGGTGTATTCTATAAGCCTCTACAGAAAAGTGAGGTCGAATTACGAAAAAATATTACATGACGGGGGGCACCCCATAAATCTGACCCGGGGATAAAAAAACAATGCACATAAGCGTGTGGGGGGGTATCTATGGATAGGCCTTTGATAATGATTTGGAGGTTTCTAGAAAACTTTTCCATTCAAGTTAACCGTTTGGCGCGATAGCTGTCAAAGTCATTAAAATTGTGTCCCCTCCCCCTCTAATTTCTAAACAATGAAGTTAAAAATTCTGAAAAAAAAACCGGCCAAGTGCGAGTCGGACTCGCGCACGTAGGGTTCCGTACCAGAAAAAAAACGCCAACAACTACTCTGTTGTATGGGAGCCCCACTTGATTATTATTATTATTTTAATTTTTGTATTTGTTGTTGTAGCCACAATAAAAATACATAATCTGTGCAAATTTCAACTGTCTAGCTATTATGGTTTTTGAGATCTAGCTCAGCGAGTGGTAGCCATGAAAAAGGGCTAAAATATCACGTTTTTTGTATGGGAGCCCCCCTTAATTATTATTATTATTTTGTATTTAGTATTTGTTGTTATAGCGGCAACAGAAATACACAATCTGTGAAAGTTTCAACTGTCTAGCTATTACGGTTCTTGAGATACAGCCTGGTCCCGTTTTTACCGTTTGGGTACGGAACCCTAAAAAACCGAGGTGGTGTACATTACTAAACACTTTCAACGATTTTTTTGTTTGAATGAGATATATAAGGTGTTAATTTATTAGTTGCAGATATTTTAACAGATGACACTTTACTTTAAAACAAATCACTTTAAATAAAAATTCAGAAACGTTTTCATATATATTATTTTGTTTTCATTTACCGAACAAGAAACTAATTTGTAATTTCGTCTAAAAATAATCACCATGTGCCTGATAAGACGTTTAACACTATCTGTCATGTCACTCATGTCAACAATTGTTTGTCTTAAATGTCATTATGGTTCGGCGGAAAAACTACAAATGTAATGTAATGTAGGATGGAAATTGGGGCTGTCGTGTTAAAACTAGTCAAGAAAATCCACCCATTAGGATAGTTAACTAATACTAGCCTTTGATAAGTGAGTTAAAGTAATTTTAAAAGCAAGCATGAAGAAAAGAAGGCATTTCAAAATAAGTAAAATTGATTTGCAAACGACACAATTAGACAGAAAATAACATGACATTAACAATCAAGTATTTGATTTATCGACGTGAAGTGGCCAGTTACAGTTAAGTGGTACGTAAAAGAGGTACTAGAATCTGTTCAATGAGTTCTCATTTAATAATCACATTAACAGGGTGTTTTTACGTAACAAATTTCTCCAAAAAAACATCGTAAAAGCTATAATGTTTCATACTTAAATATACTCCAGGGCCCGAGTACTATCAGTTGTAAAAATATCTACAACTAATAAATTAACACCTTATATACCTATAGGTCTAACGGTTTTTGAGTTATCGCTGAAAACCTGTTTTGTCCAGACAAAAGGACGTGAAAATGAAAATAGTTGTATTGAATAGTGGCTTTAAATGTGGACTAGTAGTGTCAGTACGGAACCCCTCTTTGTGCGTGATCCGACACCCACTTAGCCGGTTTTTTATACTAAGCATTTATCCAAGGGTCCCTGGAGGACGGTATCATCTGAGAGAGGTGTTAACGGTAAACGTTTCCTCACCGCGCTAATGATCAGCTAACGACACCGCAAGTTAACAGTTCCTATTAGCGACACAACGCTACGTTGTTATGTTGCATGCTGCGTTACTTGACGAACCATCCACAATTGGTGTTGCCAAAACATGTCAGGTTTTAAGCTCACTTAACAGTGAAGACTTATTTTCATTGGATGAATAGTAAGCCCCCGCGTACTTGTACAAGTACAAATTGACGATAGTACTTCAGACCTGACATTCAGAAACAACTGCCTAATGTATTTTACCAAGTACAACTTAAGGATGCTTTAAAAACCATAGACATACTGAGTAAAACAAATGGCAAGAATTTATACAAAATCGAAAAATCATGCCTGGGTCGGAAGCACTACTTTTAGTTTGTACTTGGTATAGTACATCCGGCAGATATCACTAACCGCTATTTAAAAAACACAGGGCTTGCGAGGTTAAGTTATACTTAAGAGATTGCGCTATTGAGAGTATATCGTCTGGCATCTTCTTTGGTCGTTTGTCGTCTTGGTTTGGTCTTTTATCTGGGTATCTTATTATGTAGTATGTGTAGCATTGGACCTGAAATAAATCATTCGGACAGTTTCATATAAAGTGGCAGATAGAGGTTTACTAAAGTATCTAAGTCACGTTAAATCTGTTTGTTTTGTTACGAACCATTCATGTTTGACATTTACATTCAGTTTTACCATGCGTATAACGATGGGCCGTTACAGGGATATATCTAAATGAAAATGTCCAATCACGTCACGCGTATGACGTGTTTGAGTAGATACCGTAGGCTCGTTCGAAATGTAACTACATCTGCAAAATGTGACCGCATCACAACAACACTGTAAAATGCACTACATATTTGTAGGAGATACTATTGATACATAGCACTGGAGAATTGCGTGCCAGCTGCCAGCAAACAAATTTAATTGTCCATCTTCAGCAATAAACGGATGTCAGTCGAGTAATGGCGCTATAAAATTACTCAACCTGTTGGCACCTACGTGTCGCCCACGCCCTGTATTTCTTCTTTTACGGCATCCATTAGGCAGTTTCATTTCGGCACAGGTATCTAATTGTAGGCCTGTTTGCGTTGTTTTCATGTGTGAATAGGTCAATGTCAATTATTATAAAAGTTTGATTTACTGATGCTATATGATACAAAAACGTAGAAAATTTGAGCAATTATTTTTGTTTTCTTGACGGTAAGTACAGCAATAGCTCGTCTAATACCATCTAATTTCATCTAGATTTAAAAGTCAAGTACAGTATCGATTCTGAAACTAGTGCCTCGGCAAATAATTTAAGAGTACGTATTCATACACCCCTGAACGAAGTAAAAGGATATCACAAGGACGATATTAATTGATAATGAGTACAAATAAGTATCCAATTCGCCAGACGCAACGTATTAACAAGCCATTTACAATGAAATATGAAAGCTGCGGTCCTATGATGGTTGTCATTTTATCGCTTCGTGGATAAGACATTCGTCACGTTCTGACAAATAAGCGAGTGCGGGAGTGACGGGCGTCTTATCCAAGACGATAAAGTAATAAAATGGCAACCATCATAAGCCCACTGGTGAGGTGACCGCTAAGTTTGCGAAGCGCGCAGTGCCTCAGCGATGTGCGGCTCATTACGATGACCGATTGTTCTGGGAACAATGGGATGCGCTGAATCATTAGTATCATTACTGATGACCCCAGGTATCGGCCGACTCTTTACACTCGTATATAATATTCACGGTTATACCAGAAACACTTCTGAAGAGGCTTTGCAGTAGTAATGCGTTTACAAAAATACAACATTGTAATATAAAATCAGCCAACACCCGCGGGCATCACTACCTCTTATTCTGAATTTAGATTTTTTTTAAGAAGCTAAAGAATTTTTACCGCTTCATTAATTTCATTGTATAGATTATCAGAACGAAATTCTATCATATAATAAGAATGTTCGAGGACCCGTTTCATTTGGACATTCCACACGATCAGGTTGCTATAGAATACAGTCAGTGTAATGTACGTAATAATTTGCGTAATTATTAAGTACTCATAGTAATTATACCGTATTAATTTTATCTGAATGAAAGGGTCAGTAGGTTTTGTAACACGGGCAGCATGTTTGCTACGTAATAATGCACTTGTCGCAAGCTAGCGGCTATGTGTGTCATAAGACCAACTTTGACAATCAAAAGGTTAACATTGCCGACTGGTAAACATATTAAATATACCTATTCACTTTGAAATAACAATAGGAATCTTAACTTAATAGATCCGATTACGCCTGGTATTTCTTTCAAAACTGATACAGGGAATTTAGCAAAAAAAAAAAATATTTTGTCTACATTCTGCACGGATACGAGAAAAGTGTTTCTTTTTGTTTGTTATTAAAAAACTTTCTTACTAAATAACTATTGGGTGTTAAGTTAGATAACGTTATCACAGCAAAGATGAACAAAATCAGCAGTTTGTTCTACGGACATAAAAAACATAGAAACTGGTTATGTTATATAAACTAATACTGTCAAAGAAATGAGTTCATTATACTCTGTAACAGCGGAGGGGTCTAGTTATGCCTCCGTATAATACGCTGTCGCGAATAAATCTTTGTATTGAATGCAGAATGCATCTGTTCAATATTAATAAAGCATCCTATCCTTGGACGATGGCTGCTGACATCATTCCATGTAAATTACGTGCCTACAAGGTTGTATAATGGCGATTCTTCAATAATGGTGCAACGACACTTGGTAAAGAATTCTATTTCGTGATAGCGGGGTATTTTTTATCCTGGATAGGTTTGCGCTTGACCACAAATTACCTGATGGTAAGCAATGTTGTGGTCTAGGATTGAGCGTAGTAAAAACCGACTCATTCTCGTCTTAAAAACCGTAAGGTTGTATAGTTCACAGGGAACAAGGATTCCAGCAAGGAGTTTCACAGTATGTCTGTTCTCACAATAAAAGTGGAAGCGAAACGCTTCGTGCGAGTTTTTGGAACTGCCACCGTAAAACGATGGCGCCGTATCCCTGCTTGTCCGATGGTAGAAGGGGGCGAGGGGTATTAAACTATGGGTTATGATTGTATGCATCGTTATACAGTCAGCAGGAGAAGTAGTCACGTTCACAATTATCTATACAGAGCCTTATTCTCTTGACGTATACGTATGTATAGTATGTCTGTAGCACATTTTGAGCACTGGGTCCGCGTAACTTCTTTTGCCGCTAACTGTACAGGTCCACAAACTTCTATGCCCATACCGAACAACTTGGCTGATTGTGTTTGTTTGTAATAAGAGTTGTTTCCCTAGCTCACGGACCCATAGGAAATGTGTATGTATCATAGTGTCTCACCCGCGTGAGATATACTCGTAACAACTTTAATTTTAC
The DNA here is from genome assembly GCA_905163555.1 of Notocelia uddmanniana. Taxonomy (NCBI): domain Eukaryota; kingdom Metazoa; phylum Arthropoda; class Insecta; order Lepidoptera; family Tortricidae; genus Notocelia; species Notocelia uddmanniana. The sequence continues at coordinate 880,243 of LR991063.1, read as the reverse complement.
CAACAACACTGGAATAACCGAATGCTTGAGAAGACGGAATTATTAAACTTGTGTGGGAAACCGTATGGACATATTTGACTGTTTGTGTAGGTATATGTGAAAAACTTAAGAAGATGACCTGTTGTATGTAGTTGTGACGTGTACGAATAGGCGTTTGTTTTGTATGTGTTGCACATTTTAAATATGTTATATCTTTTCGAAATTCGAACACGCTACTACTACGAGTACATACAACAGGCAGGCCTTTAAATAGCGCTATGTTCGCATATCGTTATGATTTATAACGCTATTTTTTCAATAAAACGCTTTACTAAAAACGATATTTTGCGCGCATTCATAGCGGTATCCATTATATCGTTACAAATAAAAAGCAATATATATATTTAGCGATATTTTGTGAAGCGCTATAATAACTATTAACGCAATTTTTCAAGAAGAGGTTACTGTATTATTTACTTAAGATTTAGTTTAGGGAATTGTGTGAGGCGCAGTACCCTAGAGAGTCATCATGTTGAATACTGCACGGTAGTAGGGTAAACATAAGTTGTCCCCGTTAAACTCTTTATAAAATTGACATACGATTGACTTTCCCTTGCTCTGTGGAAAAAGTCATGTGTTCACTATATATTTACTGAAGTAATAGGCCATTGATTCACCGTCATACCGGATAAGGCGGGGGTCACCACTGTCACCAGATAATGCCCTAATGTTGTTTCCTACGGTATTCTAACCATATCCGGGGCTACTATAATCAGCTATGGTTCCTGCCGACCATTCAAATTATGGTTATTACGGTAATCGCCCACTTCACTCGCTTACCTATTCAACACACTTTTATATTCCTATTCTTAGCGTTATATTCTAATTTGGACTTCACAATTTCTGAATAGGATATTGGGTGACCCTAACTTGGAAGGTTGCCATCCAATGTGGATAATATAACGTCATGAAATATGTTGGGTATTAAAGAAAACTGCAATTTGGAACTCAAAATGCAAATTGTAAACGTACATTAGTTCAAAAACCAACAAATGAACATCAAAATTAGCGTTTTTCTAATGAAGCTGCTTGGAACATACCTAATTATGAACTTGACATAATCTACTCTTAAGTGTTCCAATGGTTCAATTTTGGTACGAAAGACTAAAACGAGCGGGGTCTATTTTGTTCAGCCTGAAATTGCGACAGAAAAAAAAGCTACGCGCAAGACGTGACAAGAGATACAACAAAAAACTTTATACGTCGCGTCTTTTCTTGCTTCTCGCGTTAATCGCGCGTTGGGCAAACTCGCACTCGTCCAATATTTATGGCCCTACTGTACACACGTACCGTGACACGTAAACACTGTTTATGGGTCAATAAACTAATCGCGGCTCAGCCTGTCTCCGTGACATCACGCCAACTATGCATTCACTACTTGGCTCGCCTCGTCACTCGTCCCCTAACGACTATATATAATATCATGCAAATAATTTGAATATGTATGCTTAGTTACAATTAGGTATTTAATTATCATCATCATCATATCAGCTGAAGGACGTCCACTTGTGGACATAGGCCTCCCCCAACAAGGTATTTATATGGGTCTAAGAATAAATTATATTTGATTTCAAATTAACCAAAATGGAGGGGAGCACTCATACGCAGAAGAAGCGTCTGCCGTCGACCAGCTCGATGGGTTACCGCAATTAGGAACATCGTGGGTAATCTCCTAGCCCCTATTTCATCTTCTGACAATGCCCAACCACGAGCTGTAGCGTGGATTGCTGAATCCATTAATAAAGATAATCGTTGGGTACTATCGTTAGGTACTTATCACACCGTCAGAAATAGACGGCGAATTGTTTCAGGTAACAACGATCAATAGGGGCCTGGATGAGGTTAGCTCAGGAAAGGAACTAGTGGCGAAAAGACGCTTATGCTCATAAGTGGATGGACTGAAAATGGTGACGATTATGACGCGTAGCAGGAGGTCAGACTTATATTGGTACTGGTTCGTTTGAGGGTTGCCCGTTGTGTGACATACCCGCATTATCCACCCGGGTCAAGGCGGCGGTTCAACCAATTAAAAAACTAATTTGATCACTCAGCAATCCACGATTAAGTCACCTTAATTCGATTACCATTTCGCAATCACGACGCCTTAATGAGATTTGCCTCGTTAATGCTAAGATTTAAGTTCTTGCTGAGGAAGGTTGTTGATGGCGTGTCTGATGTTTGTGTATTTAGAAATAGTTTAGAACTCTTGGAGAATTCCGAGGAAAGCCTTGGAATGTTTAGCATGAAATCAATATTACAACAAAAATAACACGTAAATAATAATTCGTTGTAACCGCCATAGGGGCGAATAGTTATTTTACACGATCTGTTATTGTGATATTGTAATGTAGTCAATAGCTTGAATTAATTTGTAAGAAACAACAAAACTATTTTGGAACAAACTCGTGATAACTGCTGCACGTCGCATCATAATCAATAATCATAATCTAAGAACCAGGAATAAGTTAACTAAGAAAAAAATCACCATATGTCAGTGAAAATTTATAATGAAGTATAAGGAAATCCTTTTAGTATAAGGAAAATAGTAAAACATACGACATTTTGTAATAAACTAAAAGACTTTTTAGTTAAGAATAGTTTCTACAACCTAAAAGAATTTTTCGAATTGAAATGAAATTGTAATTAATATAAAAATAATAACTATTATTATTAGGTATAGTAATTGACATGTTGATATTATGTATTCAGAATTTTACTTGTAATTAAGTTATTATCTATATTTAAGTTAAACTAAATATTGCAGTGCCCTAACAGGGTTTATATTGGGACACTTATCTTTAAGACCTTTGTAACCATATAATGCAATAAATGATTATTATGATTAATGTTTTGTGACTTGGTATGCATTCGTCGCTTTTATCGTCAACAACGTAACCAAAACACATTTATTCGCGCTAAAAACATCCCGATGACTTGTGGACTAAATATAAATCAGTTACACTAAGCATCATACTCAACCAGACATATGATAAAACAAGGCTAAATATTAATTAGTGTCTAGAATTACGTTCCAACTGTAAACGAGAGCTGCCGACATGTGACATTATTATCAAATATGTCCAGCTCTGGGACACGTGAGTAGTGATGGTAGGGGAGCCGAAGATGGGATTTTAGAATATACTCGAGCGCGTCAGATATGGGGGATACCTAGCTGTCTGTTGAGTACCTTCACCAATTATGAGCCCCCTACATGACCGCGCGTCTATTAGGGCATTTAATGAAAACGCCACGAGCTCGAGTCTCGCCGAAATTTACAGATTATTGAACGGGAGCTTCTTCCGGATCTACTTCAAGTCCCCTGTGAATATCATATCGGGCGCGTTCGATTTTTTTTCTCCCTCCAACTCGACTATAGTAGTCGGCGGTTAAGAAGTTAATCCTGACACCTGTCATTTCCATACAGTTTATAACCTAAAAGCCACTTTGAGGTTATAAACTGTATGGATATGACAGGTGTCAGGATTGATTTCTTAACCGCCGACCACTATAATTTGTGCCCTTCCGAACAGCCCGCCCCGGCCGATACGTCCATTATTAGAGAAACGTGGGGTGTATTCACTACTCGTCGTCGTCGTCGTGGGGAGTATATCTGACGCGCTTGAGTGACTGTTTTCTTTTTCACATTATCTTTTTAACTGTAGACTTTCCCCTCACCGGCGAAGGTGTACATGTACAAATCATACTAGTAGAACCTTTTTTTATTTCTACCACCCAACCTTTAAAACCCAATAGGTCCCAGAAACGCTCATTTAGCATGAGCTCCCCAACTATGAGTGTAGATAGCTGGACTGGACTATTGCCAATGTTTCCCGACAGTTGCAATCCGCTTTGAGTATGAACAACGGCGGGTCGCAGAGCTCTAGGGGCTAATATGTCTTTCCTGCTTCGGACAGTTAACTTCCATTAGATATCAGTGGCGACAAATGAAACGTATCCTCCCTTCATTGGACGACCGGGAATATTAGATAGGTAGCTATCCACATATTAGATACAGGCCTGCTACTAGCTGGAAGAGATCCCTTACACGGCTAAGTTTGCCTTTGTACAAATATCAATGACTAAATTTATTTTCAGTCACGGAACGAAAAGTTTGTCACTTTTCGACCTTGACGGCATTAAAATAGAGCTGAAAAGTGACAAACCTTTTCATTCCGCGACTGTAACTTACTTGATTTGTGCAATAAAGTGTAAACTACTACTACTATGAATACTTTGCGATACGTTTATTTATTTATTTATTGCTTACATGTAAGTATATAATTATAAATGCAGATGTTATTGCAAAGTAATTAAACTAATGTGTCATACATGCTACCTCTAGCAGAGGTGTTACAATATTTGCTTATCCACTAAAAATTGTATTAAATAAAATGAATTAAAAAGAAATTAAGATTACATCGAAATAGGTTATTACTATGCTAGATTAATAGTACGTATGATTTACAAAATAACATGTCAAGATTAATATTTAATACTTCTGAATTATACAATAGCATCGGACAGAAAACCCTCTACTGTTTTCTTCTAAACTGTTGCTCTATTTATTTAGTAAAAATTAAATATATAGTAGACAAGATGCGTTTTGACGACGACATCGTGTTATGTCAATTTTGAGTGGAGCTCTTAACTATTCTTCTGTATGAAACGAACTGTATCTATTGCGCTTAGAGGCACTCACCTTGTGATAGGTATCTTTCTGCCAGTTCTTGATCTGCGTGATGACGTCGTTGACGAGACGGTCCCGCACCGCCAGGTGCAGGTCTGAGAGCCTCTCCGCCTCGACCATGCCGCCCTTCCATGCTGCCTCCATCGTGCCATATTCAGGCCCTGCACGCAAACAAAACAAAGTTGTTACAAAGTCCACAGTGACAGGGTTGAGAGACTACAAAAGCGTCTTACTAGACATCTTGCCTACCGTAGCAAGACAAGAGGCCAACCATATGAGACCCGGCTTAAGCAATTTAAATTAAAATCCTTAAGCAGTAGACGCAGTGTGTTAGACTTGATGTTTTTACATAAGCTGCTGAACGATAAAATCGACTGTTTAGAGTTAGTTAAACGAATTGGAATTAGAGTGCCGTCACGTTTGCCACGATACCCATGTGCCTTGCTTTATGTGCGCCGCAGCCGAACAAATCTTGGGACTCATGCGCCTATAACTCGCTTGTCTCGCCTGTACAACAAACTCGCTAGTAGACTACCGACGTTAGATGTGTTTCACGACAGTGAGTCAGTATTTAAAAAGAAGTTACTTTCTGTTGACGATTTCAGTTAGGTAGTAAGTTTAATTTATTTAGTCACTTGATTACTTGGTTTTTGTTTTTTTTTTCTGTCTTTATATGTAGCATATTATGGAAAGCTGTAATTGAAAATAGTGCATGCTGTGATTGCCTGTAAGTGGGGGATCAGTTATGAATGTTGTTAATGTATAGTTTATTATGAATGTGTATTGTATCGACCGTTGGCAATCCTAATAAATAAATAAATAAATAAATAAAACAAGGTATGAAACTCTGACACTCAACAAACTTTCCGGTGGCGTAACAACAAAACTTGGAATTGAACGGTAACTCCTAATAGCATTGCGGTGTAACGATAAAATGTGAGATAAAAGATCATCTTGCCACCAACAATAACAGCATGTAATGCCATGTAAATCAAAGTGGCTTCTTATTCAGATATCGGAATTGAAGTAACGGTAACTACCTACCCAAAACCGAAGTATTTTTTATCATTTAATCATTGCTTTGTGTGTACAGGTCGATTCACAAGAGCTGGCGCGGAATGTCTATGAAATTAATGACAGTTTCATACATTTCCCGCGCCAGCTCTTGTGAATCGACCTATACAAACAACCCTGCAAGGGCACTGCAATAGTAACTTACCTATTACATTTTCTTCAATTAAATACATTATATATTCATCTATCATGCATCGACATTTTAAATAAATATTATTTAACTGAATTATCAACACAAGCTTTTACTGTAAAATTAAGTGTTATATCCGTATTCTGAGCCGAATTTAAACAGGTACATTTGAAAAAAGATGGTAGACAAAATAGTATTTTTATAAAATATTGGTATGGCAAATAGATTATCAATAGTGTAAATTATCAATAGACAAACATCATATTATAATATAAAACATTCTTTGACAAACTACTTATTTGCTTAATACGTCAATTTATAAAACAAAGCATGTCTAAACAATAGTTTGATAACAAGTGTTGTTCAATATGATCATTTTTGGCAAGATTATGTTAGGGCACTTCACTTGCGCTGGCCCGGACGGCCAATCTACCAAGAAATAGTAGGAGCCACGCGAAACTTGCGAGCAAATCGCGAAATCGCCTACGGTGGCATAGACATGTTATGCGGAGGGATGAAAGTCATGTGACAACTTGACAAGAAGGACATTAGGTATGAACGTGGACGGATGTAAGAGAAGGGGTAAACTAAGAAGGTGGATGGATTGCGTGAGAGACGACATTAACGGGGAGGATGTGAGTGATGCGATGACGGTTTCTAGAGGCACGGAAGAAAAAAACATTCTGCACCGACCACAAGAAAATGGGACAAGTACAAAGCATATTATACGTTTGCAATATAGAACGTTTGCCAAATGATAACTTTATCAAACGGTTTTTGTCAAACAATAGAGACCCATATAAACGTATTAGTATTTAGAAATATATCAAGTAATGCCTTGCAACAACATTTTAAACACTTTAAAAGAGTAGGTACCCACATTAGGAACTAATGACTTTGGATTGTTTAAGTGGGATTCTCCTTCATGTTCTACCAGCACAGCCATTCTTGTAGAATATACAGGCAGGCAGTATTAATATCTTCTACACTTTTAATTCCAGCGATAACTCGCCACCATACGCAAAGTACCACAACTAACATAACAACCCTTGTTCAAAGCTGACTCATATTTCCCATGGGATAAAGTATATTTTTCAATGTTTACCCTTCAAGTAATTATACAGAGTAGAGGTAACCGCAGAGGTGCAATTTGCGTTAATAGCTGGTAAATGCAGATTGATACGAGGATTGGAGCAAAGCGTGGTAAACATTGGCCCCTCGTAAATAATCACAAACAATTAGCTAATAACGACTTTGCACATAGAAAATAAAGTTTATTCTTGAACAAACGCAATTTGATACGAGATTGTAAAAGTTAGAGAAGGCTCAGTGATAAACAACTCTGGGTGATTATTTTAACCGGTCGTTAGAATCATTTTAATCAATTAAAACTCGAGGGTGGGCATTAGGGGGTAATGAGAGAGTTATGAGCGAATTTTATTACGGGTAACGACATTTTAGCGAAACCTGATTGGACGACCAACCAAGGCCAACTTTGACCAGTTTATTTAAATACTTGATTTTATAATTCAATTTAACCTTGTGAAAATAAATTTATTTTTTGCGAAGTATGCGGAATCAGGAGGTGAACGAATGTTTGTATTTTATTTAATGTTTATTTCTATTATTTGACTGATTGTTGTGCAACCAATCTTGCATTGATAATGTTTTAGTTCAATGCTCCTTTCTGTAAATACATAGTATACTGATTATTTTTCTTTTGTTGTACTTCCAATACAGACATATTTAAACGAAATATTATGATTACTGACCGTAAGGAATTGGCCCCTTATTATATTTTACCGCCCGGGCATTTTAGGTAAACACATATTATTGCAAATGTCCAACAAATCCCTATAAAAGTGCAGTAATCAACTTCACTAAAATCAAAAAACAACATCTGTCTCCAGTTGTAAGACATGTAAAACATTCAAGCTTTTACAAGAAACATTTAACCTGACCTTACCTTAACCATATTTCATTAAAACACAGGTACACAGGTAGCAGAGTAAATCTCTCGGCCGAGAGCGAATACATAATTAAATGACATCGCGTCCACGGGATTACTGCACGTCACACAAAACGACCTTATTTTGTGTCTCGTAAAGCTGTTTTTCATAGCAACAACACAGCAAAATGAGGTTCAAGTGAGGGACAGAAATTAAACCAGTCTCATCGAGCAAACCGCTGAAGGCATTTTCGCAAGTAAACGTTTCATAATCGATTTACACACTCGCAAGACGCAGACGTAACAGCCGAGTTAACTTAAAAGGACTGATGAGTGCAAAACGATCGACTGTTATAAGCCTTTTGGGGATTAGATAGCAGATACTACACCGGAGTCACCCTGCGCGTGCATTCCTAATTCAAGCGCACAAATGGCGATACTTTCGATTTTCAAATCGGCCAATGGAATGTGTTAAAAGCGACCGTTACGGGCGACGGGTGCGTTCCCGAGCCGGCCGTCGAATTCAACGCGGGCTGAATAACAGATCGGTCCATCGGTGCCGTAATTCACGGACTTTCCATTTCGTTGCACATGTTTTATTCTCGTTGCATTCGGAAGTTGTGTAAGAGTGAAAAACTCCGGTGAAAACAAAAAGTGTTTGCATTCGATCCGAGCTCGGCGGGGTTTCAATTAGCCAATCGCGATTTATTGCAATGAATTCAAATGCCTTATCATAAACAAGTGCCTTACAATCGTACGCTGTTTTACTGTTACTCAGAATAGCACACTAGATGCGGGTTGCATAATGCATAATCGCTTTCCATTGAAAATTACTACGTTGGTTTCATTTACAATTAACAGCATTCCCCTGAACATCAGGATTGTGTATGAATATAACTTGTATGCCTATTTTCTTTGCACGTTTTGCTAACCTTTACGGGTTAAGATAAAATAAGAATCGCTGGTCGCTGACGCCTTTTAACTATTCAACCGTCTCCAATAAATAGTCTTCAACTGCATCATAAACCATCAAGAATGTGCCATTTGCACTGTTATATCAGATGATGGCAGTTAAAAGGATAATGTGTGATTTTCAATACCCAGTACTTTTGTCTCATTATCTAATTGCATGGTGTTACAACATCGCCTTCAGGACTACTTAGACCTTAGTCGAGATCAATCAATAACTGGAGACATAAAGCTACCACGCTTTTCTCGGCCAACTCACCTCAAAACTAGTCTAACATGACCCCTAGATTTGTAATAACTATGTGTATCGGAGATTAGAGTTATGCTGGTTGATTGAAGGGAGTTGTTAGTAAATGTTGTGAGTACGCTAGTGCACATAAACGCTTCCGCTCGGTAATTCGTGTAATCACTCGCGTCTGCGAGCTCTAATCACAAGTACAGTTATACTATTTGCAGGCAGTATTTAGTCTTAAAATGAACGCCGACTCTCAACACTGACTGCTTTGGGTTGTATCTTCAACGCAATCCAAAACTGCTGGACATAATGTACGCGATGACGTTTAGTATTGCCTCGTAATTAAATCTACTGGATTCAACTCAATACTAACATGCAGTATGAAATGAAGCGAGATAAACGATAGTGCACGGTGTGGCACGAGAGGGTTCTTAGAAAACACAAACATTCGCTTCTGGCTTAATATAGGGTTTCCAAGACAATAAATAATATCTATCTATTCGATAAACGACAAATGTATAGAAATATGTAGCAATTTAGATCGTATTTTGAATGTACCACCGACATTGTCCATGTCCATAATGGCTTGTTTGTGCCGCCAGTCGTTTGTGACTGTTTAAGAATCAATGAGAAAAAGTATTTATGCTGATCTAGCTTTCTTTAAGTCATAAATGAATGTAAGTAAGAAGAAAGTCGGTTTTAACAGTCCATGTCTTACGCGTGCTTCGAATACAAGGCCTACCTAATAACCAAATCAGAAAAGGAGGCGGGTCTCAATCCGATCTCATGTTCATATTCGACATTTGTATGCAGGCGTTTTGTGCTATGTCCATTGACTGTTCACGATAGCAGTATTGTGTCCGAGCGGATAATTTGTTGGCGTTCGTGAGCGACACCCGACACCGCAATCAGAATGCCAGCTACAAACCGTGATTTTGGTTTAGATTTCCGTCGCAATGTATATTTTCTGGTTGTTAACAATTAGGAGGTGCCTGACTTTAAGATACTAAGTAGACCAATAATTATCCATCTACATTTGATTTTAGGAAAACGTTCACGTTATTTCATGATTTTCAGCCTACATGTGCTGCCCTCTTATTCACAAACCGACTGGTCTTCACCTGTCACCTCTCCACCTCACCCGTTTGGCGATAGCTAAGGACGAGTCGGTATATCAATAACACCCCTGAGCGTAACGCCTGGCAAGCGCAGGCCTCCCTTATAGAGAATGGAATGAAAAAAAAAATAGTAGTAAAATTATAGCCAGTAATCATTAGTGAAAAGATTATTATTGAATCCTATACGTAAACAAGACTTCCGTCACTGTCAGCCAATTAAAATTCCAAAACCAAATATACTATTCAGGCACTGAGGACAAAAATCCCCATGTCGTGACAACTGAATAGAGGGATCAGTGAGAGAAAAGTCCATAAAAACGATGTATACCTGAGGTAATTGTTAACACGTAACAGGCATAGCGACGTAATCACGCAAGTGAGTGGTCACTGGTCACCGCTGCCTGACGTTCGTACGAGATAATGTAGCAGAAAATTAGCAACTGTTAACTGGAAACAACGTTATGGAAAAAGTAACATAGGGATGTTGAACCGGTTTTTTAAATCGTCAGTATTCGTAACTTACGTCCACCCCTTACAAAATACTGGGAAGTTTGATAGTTGTGTATGGGATGACAGATGCTGGCGCCATGGTTACTTAATTTCAAACAGTAGGTCCGTCAAATGTGGTCAATACAAGCCGCTCTTAACCAACTATAAATATTATAAATTATGATTCAAGTGGTGTGAAATTTTGAAACTAATACTGACACGTCAGGCAGAGCAAAGCGGAGAGAACAGATAAGGAAAGCAGACCCTACAATCAGATGGGAATAATAATTGCCAAGGAGAAAGAGACACACATAGGGTCATGATCACACTATAAACCATGATAGAACTCGTGTCCAATTCACCTTGGCCATCATGTTTCGGGTGCATCAGGAGTGTGTTTGAAGAAAAAAGAGCTTACACGTCACTTTATATTCGAACTGTATCATCAATATGCAATGTTGTAATGTCTTTTGAAGAAAAAACAAAAGGTGACTATGATAGAAAGGCATTACCTATATTTAGGATTCGGTTAACGATCCATTTTTGAATTAGAATTACTGTTCAGAACAGGGTGTTTACCATCTACCGCACCGCAATATCGAATATCCTCGGTATTCCAGAAAAAAAATCTACCCGGTTGTAACTACTCTATATTATGTCCTCTTGGGAAGAATAGGTATTTTAGCTCACCTAATGCCGATCACTGATCACAATGCATGAGACGGCGCCTGTGTACCTCGTTCACTGCATAACGCGTGCAAAATTCACGTAAATGTAAACGCTTCAATGGACACCTACGAACTGACAACGTAATTTCCACGGCCCATTCATATGGACACCGGCTTCGTGAAAGGTTGCTGTGAATACTACGTGCCCAATTACACAGCTTTTATTCAGCTAATGCTAAGCTAGACGTGATTAGAGTCTAAACTGACGTGACGTAGGAACATGAACGCATTCGGAAGTCTGTAAAGCGGTGGAAAATTAGAGATTGTGAAAGGGAAACACAGATTAACTGCGGGTGCGGCGGACACAACTGATTCTACAATACATGTAAGAAAATATCATCATCATCATCATCATGTCAGCCGAAAGACGTCCACTGCTGGACATAGGCCTCCCCCAAAGACTTCCACAATGACCGGTCCTGCGCCACACGCATCCAGCGGACACCCGCGACCTTCACCAGGTCATCATGGCGAACGGCGCTAATAAAACCAATACCCAAAAAAGACCCCATTGAGACTTTAAAAGACCTCAGACCAATCGGGCTATTACCGGCATTGTCCAAAATTTTAGAAAAAGCAGTACAGCAGCAACTGGTGTCGTACATAGAGGCAAACAATATGTTACCGAAAAGTCAGTCTGGGTTTAGAAAGAGCCATAGCACTACCACAGCTCTCTTACATATTGTTGACGAAATATTAACAGCCTCAGATGAAAATAAATCATCAATTCTGGTCTTGTTAGACTACAGCCGCGCTTTTGATTGTATAGACCTGGGTATTCTTCTGGCAAAGTTAAAATACTATGGTTGCGATGAAACTGTTTGTTCCTGGTTCGGCAGTTATTTCGAGAGCAGAATGCAACTAGTAGAATGCACAAATGAATTGGGTATACGGATCCAGTCTGAGCCCTTACCTGTGCTTAAGGGTGTAGTTCAGGGCTCAATGTTGGGCCCGACTTTGTACTCTCTTTACTCTGCAGATATATTGAAAACCATAAAATCAGGCCTTGCTCAAATGTACGCAGATGACACACAGATTATCATATCTGCCAATTCGAATACAACAGATATAACTCATGCTATCACGCAACTCAATGAAGATTTAGAGTCAATTAGGATCTGGTCAGAAAGCCACGGACTTAAACTTAACGCGCAAAAATGCACATACGTTGTACTAGGCACAAAGCAACAAATTAACGCTGTACATCGTGTCAAACATTCTGTTATTATCAACGGAGAGCCAATAAAAGAAACCTTAATTGCAAGGAATCTAGGAGTTCTCTTTGACGGAAAACTAAAATTTGAGGAACATGTTAAAAATAAAACAGCAAAATGTTACGGGGCATTGAAGACACTGTACAAAATTCGACCATTTGTAAACACACCCGTCAGAGTAAAGTTAACGGAATCACTAGTCTTATCTAATCTGGATTATTGCGACATAGTTTATGGTCCATGTCTTTACAAAAAAACGGAGAAAAGGGTGCAGCGTGTGCAGAATTCATGCATTCGCTACTGTTTTAATATTAACAGAAGGTCTCACATCACTCCATATTTGAACACATATAATATACTCAATATGAAAAACAGACGCAGGCTGAAGTTGGCAACGCTAATGTTTAATATTAAATGCAGCGGCCGTCCGACATATCTGTATGACAAATTGTTATGGCGAGCAAATGACAGTAGAACTGGGTCAATAGGCGTACCGCGCATTCATAGGTTAGTGTCGTTTAGGGGCAGTTTTCGTTTTGCAGCATCGAAATGCTGGAACGATTTACCACCTCCTATAAAGAAAACGAAAACTCTATACATGTTTAAAAAAGGATGCAAAAATTGGCTTCTGTCACAGCAAAAAACCTCGAGTAACTGGCTACCAGTAACATAACCAAAACGTGACAGTTGTCAGCATACACCAGCTGATGTATGAATATTTTTATACTCTTGTTAACTAATTAACAATACACTCTCTTGTTTCGAATTTAGCCCCATAAAATGTAGAAAAAGCCCTACGCACTTCCGTTTAAATTTAGTTACATATATATCTTCTCGTCATGACAGCGAACTCGCTTCGTTAGTTATCATTAGGCTTAAGACTTAGTTGTAAGGCCATGGGTAGAGACTGAAAATCAGCGGTCTCGCTGAGTCTCGAACCCTTTCAATACGCAGACATACTATATTTGTGCATGTATCATCTCTTTTGTAACTTGTTTGTGTTATTGAATAAATTTCTTTTTATTTTATTTTATTTATCAGTCCACCGTGTGGGGGGCCTGCCCACGCTACGCCTTCCGGTACGTGGCCGCCACTCGAGAACCTTTCCGCCCCAACGGCCATCGGTTCTACGAGAAAATATACGTTATTTAAAATTGTTTGTGAACATTAGATTCAAATATTAGAGATATATAATGAGAGAACCAAAGCACAGCGTGTCTGTCTGTCGGTCTGTATGTATGTCACAGGGATTTTATTACTTATGATATTGACTGCATAGCCAAATATTACTTGAATTTTTTGTAAAACAGGGAAATTCCAACGAAAGCCAAGCTTTGAGATACAACAGCGACCAGTCCGATACATACCACTGCCGTAATTGTAGTACCGACACATGCCACCACCACCACCATATCAGCCCTAGGACGTCCACTGCTGGACATAGGCCTCCCCCAATTTCATGGGGGGTAAATGCCATAATCGCCACGCTTGGCATGCGGGTTGGCGATCGCAGTATCTCCACCGCACTCAAGGAATGCTGCTGCCCATTCCCCGGTGCCCATACCCGGGTCCGACGGGTACCGACACATGCAAAACATAATATTTGTAATATGATTAACAATCAGATAACGCCCACTAGACCGTCAATAATATTTTGCATAAAACGCTGTTGATCCGTTATAGTGGATCCCTAACACCCCGGTATGTCCTTAAACTACGACCAAGACCACCAGGAATGGGCAGCAGCATTCCTAGAGTGCGGTGGAGATACTGCGATCGCTAACCCGCATGCCAAGCGTGGCGATTATGGCATTTACCCCCTATGAAATTGGGGGAGGCCTATGTCCAGTAGTGGACGTCCTAGGGCTGATGTGGTGGGATCCCTAACTGGGCATGGCCGTATTCGGGACGCTTCTCTCCGTGCCAGACACGATCCTGTTATGGTCATGGTACGTTGCAATGGGCACATACCCTTATAATTAATATTTAGATATATTTTAAAACGAGTATAATCAAAAATCAAGACAAAAGTATACACAGCTTGTCTGTTTGCCATCACGTACAGAATTTGATCTAACCAAAAATTATATACACGCTCACCACGAAACATGCAAGTTCTAGGATATTTTTCAAGAATGCTTTCTTTTAAGAAAATGAGAAACTATGTTTAGTAACATCCAATTTAAGAGATGCAAAGCAAATACTTTTAACGAAATGAAAATGCAATATTGCCATAATGTAGACAGGAGCATAAATTCTAGAGCTCTTTGAAAATGGATATAGATATGAGTAAAACATCTTAAATTGAATACCACTATCATTTCACGAGGACATCAAAGAGACAAAGCGGATACTTCGCCACTTCGTCACACTGTCGTAAAAGCCTTTAGTCTGCGCGCTTCTGTCTGGGACGTGAAGTTTTCAACAGGGTTTATAATTCTTTGTAGAAAATATGAGCAATATTTTACAGTACTCCTTTGTGATAAAGTTGTTAGTCAACTGAAAGTGTGTACATATGAAAGTCTAGGAATGTCCAACCGGTTGCAAAGCGTAATCGTCCGCGCCTCGTTACGTCACAGTCACAGTAAATAAACGCGGTTTCCTACTACCGTACGTGTATGGGATTGACAAGACTTTGCAAAAGCTTAGCTAGTTCGTGGAATTCTGTTATAGATATCCGAAGCATTCGAGATCGCGACAGCGTCGAGATATTCGATGTGGAAAATAGTATATATTCATCGCAAAGGGAAATGGTAAATATTTTCTACATCGTCTAAGTCGGAATTCTTATCGAAGATGCGTGCCGCAAACAGAAAAACGGTAATGGTAACTTCTGCAAGGGAATACGACGTGGAACTCGCTTATCGCAATTATCGCACTCTCGATTCCCATACGAAAATCGAAGTTGATTTTCTGGATTAAAACTATCCTATATCCCCCATATCTCCTTCGTTTTCCAATGCGAATTTCGACTATCTCTTTATAGTGTATTACGAAACAGGCAGAGTTGTTTTTAATATCAGTAAACATTTTTGATATAGCCTTGCCAAGGTCAGGGTTCTGAAGATGTCTACAAGTACAAACAGTGACTGAATATAAATGAAGCATTAAAATAAACGCGATGCGGGCACTATCAGATTACTTAATTATGAAGAATGATTTGTAAACGTCCCTTTCATTGCTGACGATGTAATGAATTCATCCGTATCGGCTGATGAAAGAAGCCTGATGATGGATCGATCTCGCATTGAAAACGCAATGCTAACATACACGCAAGCATTGTAAACTTATTCATAATACTCGTAAGCTTGTGCAAGTTACGTTACATGATATGTAGATGTCCATATTGTTTCGACTTTACTTATTGTCGTGTCACGTGAGTTCCTCTCTGTGTTCAATAGGTCTGAGTATTGATGATGTAAAAAATATTGCAATTTTGTACCATAACATAAAATATGACAAGTATAACCTCAATTTTAAAATACAACTCATCAACAGTTATTAGTGTAACTATCTGCCAAATAGGCGAACAGAAAGTGCTCAGAATTATTCGTTGGAGATGATTTCACCGGTAGTCATGTTCATGTCATCTCAGTGAATAGTTTGCGTATTCCGAAACACGGAGAATCCCTGGTGCCTGTTATTTGCTATCGGTGCATCTCTATCACAGATCTGTGAACTCATTGGCTTATTGCACCTTACAAGACGCAGCCTGTGTCAGACGCGATTGGTCACGGGTCAAATGTCGCCGGTGGAGCAACGTAACCGACAGTGCTAGGAAACGTATTACTAATCGCTACAGATCCAGACGTCACGTTGACTCGTTCAACTCTATCACTACACGTATTGGAAACCGGTTGTTTTTTTAAGTTACGAAGAATTTATGAGCGCCTGAGAAAATGTGTCGCGTATCACCCATATGTTAAAAGATGTACGATTCGTTCGTACTCCAAAAGTTGATTGGTTGTCCGACTAACTTTGTGTGTTATTATCGTGTCATGTGAGTTCCTCTCTGTCTAATAGATGTCTGTATGGATGATGTAAAAAGTATTTGCGACGACGCATCAAACACCACCCGCAACTTACCTTTCTCTATAAGGTCGTTCCATTTCTTCGCCCAGCCCCTTAAACTCTTTGCGTACGTCTTCTCAATGTCGGCCCGCTCTTGAACTAGCGCCTGCAGCTCCCCGCAGAGCCGGTGGCCGTCGTCTATGCGGCGCGTGGTGCGCTTGTAGTTGCCGGGCTCCCAGAACGAGTCCGAGCTTACTGTGAGCATTGACTGCTCGTCGCTGTGGTGCGACATGGCGGTGCGACACTCACACACCGCCCCTCTGGAACAAAGAAAGGAGATTTATAATATATGAAACACACTCTAATTCGAATCAAGCGCTTTGCATCTTCTTTTATAATGCGCACTTCTAAGGTTTGGAATTCTCTGCCGGCGTCTGTATTTCCGAGTTCATATAACCTGGACCTTTTTAAGGCACGAGTGAATAGGCATCTTCTGGGTGAGCTCGCTTCATCGTCGGCCTCATCTTTGCCCCCTGGCTAGATGCTGGCCAAGAGCAATCCCATTTTTAATAAAAAAAAAAAAAAAACACTTAGCTGATGCTGGACGTCCTGGACACTATTAAGAAATATAGGATGAGTAAATCTAAAAAGCAGATTGCGACCCATTGGATTTGAAATTGAACCAGCTCGAGTCGTGAGTATTTACCTATAGCGGTTATACCATTTTCTATTATTATTGGACGTTACATAACCACAACAAATAACAAATATGTAGATACCATAACAACAATAAAAATACTTCTCGCGACCTTGATATTTGTATCAAAGATGTAGGCAGTGATGTTATACGGTGTGTTGTGGTTGTGTGTGACTAATTGTATTCCTATCACGTGTGTTTATAAAATTCACATCGCATCACGTCATTGAAATTATGGTCATCTGATGTCATTAGTTAATAAAAGAAAACATAAATAATTGATATGGCGAAGGACATAATAATTTAATTACGTTTTTTTCTTTGTCATACAATTATAAATTTACGCAATATCTTCGTCATGGATTGGTTTGTTTTTATGTAACTATAATACTATATCGTTCATTGTAAACGTCAGATGTTAAAGTAAATAAATTAACTACAATTATTCAGATTCAAATACTAAGAACGCTCTGCTGTGAACATGTTTTTGAGCTGGCGTCTACTACTATAATATGTTTCGTATAAGGGGATAGTTTTATCCAGACAAAGATTGATAAAACTAATTTAGTTTGTCTATTTGTTGTCGTTCCTCTAAGTCACGGGGGCCCATAAAACGAAGTAGATGACCTCCACTGACAATGTCCGTGGCTTCATTAAGCCGAGTCGTCCATCTAAGTCCTTCTATTTGTCTAGTCTAGAGGGATGTATACGTAACGCTCGCCGCTCACCCTCCATTGTACTCGTAGCGTGGTACGATAAAATTATTATAAATAATTTTATTTCAGCTTACAGACATCTTACACCGCTCGTCACATAACTATGTACCTAAATACGTAGGTTAAGATCTATCTAATCTTAATTCCTTCGCTTTGCTTTACATTTATGATATGGAATTTCCTGCCCAGCTTAAGTAAAATAATTAGTTATGCTTTACAAACCAACTGCATGAGCATCTGCTAATGTATAATTGTGCCGACAAATCATCACACTTGCATATTTCTCTAGGTATTTTCACAGCATATCTGGGGGCAGGGACTCTTAAACCTAGTCTCGACCTCGTTTGTCAACATTATAATAATAATAATATAATAATAATAATATTTTGGGGGACAATCTTACACAAATCGACCTAGTCCCAAACTAAGCAAAGCTTGTACTATGGGTACTAGACGACGATATACATACTTATATAGATAAATACATACTTAAATACATAGAAAACATCCAAGACCCAAGAACAAATATCCGTGAAAAATGCACAAATAAATGCCCTGGCCAGGATTCGAACCCGGGACCTATAGCTTCGGAAGCAGAGTCACTACCAACTAGGCTAAACAGGCCGTCAATACGTCGACGCAGTCGTCATTTACGTCTTCATTTTATTTATCCCTCGATACCTTACGCTACAGCACCGCAAATAAACGGATGAAACTGGATATCTATCTTTCTATTGCTAGTAATAATTCTATGAAACACGAATTTGTTGTATTAAATCAAAATGTATGCAGCAGGTTTGTGTTATAATTTTCATATGTAGATTAAACACGAGTGCTACAAATACTTTGATTACACCAAAAAGAAAAGAACAATTATTCAAGCTTATTACAGAAACGGTAATTCTCATCGGGGTTCGACCCCGGGCTCAGCTTCGTATTCGTAACCAGTCCTCGTCAAGTACGAGTTAAAAGAATGTGGTTGATAAATCAACAGTATATTTTTTTCATAGTGGCAGTTATTAACGTCATGTATCGTCGTCGCGCCAGTTTTTCGCTGAGCTTGGTATAGGTTGATAATCGAGCCGATTACATCGTCCGATATATTGGTCTCAGTATCGGAACCGTCGTTACGCAAATTAATAAAGATCAATTTTAAATCCACGCCTGCCCCCTGAAAGCAGACGAAAATTGGATCACGTCTCAAGGCTTTAACTTTAAACAGATTCAGGAAAGTGAGTTAGTCGCTCTAAAGATAACCTCCAGAAATGAGGAATCAGACCAGAAAATAGCGACGTACTCTGCGAATGTGGCACTGTTCAGACAATTCAATTCAGCGCATGCCGCAGTGATCCCTGTATCCGGCTTCGTGTACTACGGAAGACCTTTATGAAAGCTACATCCCGAGGGATACAGATTAAGTTTTTTGAATAGGCATCTTTTGGGTGAGCTCGCTTCATCGTCGGCCTCATCTTTTGCCCCCCCGCTAGATGCTGGCCAAGAGCAATCCAATTTAAAAAAAAAACCCTTCACACGTCAAAGAAGAAGGAGTGGAGTGGGTAGCTGATGACTCTCGACTTGAACTACATATAGTGTATTTCATAATGCAATAAATGCTGTATGTATATGCTTTTCAAATTTTCATTTAGAAATGTTTCGTCAACCTAGCTAATGAGGCAATCGTTGCTAACGCCGCAATGTCGTAAAGGCGAAGTTCAAGAGCACGCCACATGACCTTAAAGGACGTGGAAAAACACAAACACACTTATGAAGAAACGCACGTGTGTATGGGTTTCGAGCGTAAAACAGGGTTCTTTCACATTAGAGGTGTCACGGGACCTGTTCCGTGGTCCACGGTCGTTCCATTTGGATTCCCGACAAAGATTGCACTTATAGATTTTTTTTATACTACGGCGGTGGCAAATAAGCTTACGGCCTGTCCGATGGTAAGCAGACACCGTAGCCTATGGACACTTGCGATTTCAGAGGATACACGGTGTTTCGAATGTTGACGAAAGCCAGTAAGTAGGAATTTATTCAATTTGTAACTGGAGTCACAGTCTATCACACAGACGAGAGTTTTTGCATATCATGCCTTATCAGGCTAGCGACGGGTTAGGTTAGGTGAATAAATTTCGCTGAACCATGATTGGGCGTGGAATACAGGGATCTGTTATACTATTTTAAGGCAGCTCTGTCATTTGCCGAGTCTGACCGGCTTAAATTACAACACAGTGATACAGTGGGTCCAGTTCATATACAGGTAATTCGTAAAGTGTTTGATGTAAAATATTATAACGGGGGATTCCCTTATAATCATCATCATCGTAAAAATTTTCAGCCCATCGCAATAAATGTCGTCTGGGAAAGACTAATCGACGCTTTCCTATATAAAAAAATCAGCTGTACGTAAACGGGTGTTAAAGGCTCTGTTATGGTGGAGTTTCCTGTTGGCTAATATGTAAGTTTCAGCGGTAGAGAATGTTTAATGACAGTTATGTTAATAAACACAACCATTGATAAGCCTTTCTTGTTGGGTAAACAATGCTAGAATGCACCAATTAAACTGCAATACAAACGATATAGTAAAATACGTCACCTAAGATACTGCACCACGTGATGCATCTTGCCGTTGCACTTGTGTCTCCGTCCGTAGCTCACTTGTAGAGCCATGTCACTCAGTCTTACTTTACATAACTTTTGCTGTTATGAACTTAAGCACAGTCAGTTATGGTCCACATTCATTTGGGCAGATTTAATTGACAAAACATCCACTCCCTAAGGCACAATCAGAAGTAACTTGAGTATTATTGTTTGTTCAATCAATTAACAAACACTATTCTAGATTTTTCTTATCCACAACAGATAATAAACGCGACCAATGGAATAGTTCAACGATTACTTTACGGGAACAGTAGCAAAAACACCGGCGTAATGTACAATTTTGCTATTTAAAATGATATCATGCAAAGTTTAACGAGACATTCAAATGTTCCCATAACTCTTGCACACATGCAGCGACAGCACCTCCGTTTCGAAGATGTTACTACAAGAAAGACTTGCAAACTATTTTATTGCACACCAACTATTACCGCAACTTCTGCACAAATCATGAACACTAAAGTCGCAACAATGACCACAGCCAAAACAACTCTCAAACACGTCAATAAAGCCATGAAACCACGACAATCGCGAAACCATTAAACTGGCATAAACCTGCGCCCGCGCACCGCTCTACGTGCGAGTGGGACGAGATTGCCCAGATTACAGAGTTCGCATTAGCCAAGTCAGCAACGGAACCTGTTCTCTTGTCCCTGTCAGTTAGGTACAACGGGAAGGTGACAGATGCACGGGCGGCGGCGCAGGAGTCGATCCCACGGTTACAAAGTGATAACGAGTGTAAACAGACGCTGATCTATTCGCGGACGAGGCATGCTGCAGTCTGACATCAGACGACAGAAACGACTTATTATTTAGTACTAATTATGTGATAAAATTAGACAGTATGTCTTCTGTACAAAAGAGAGACACGCTATCTAAACACTACGCTAATTCTAAATCTGAATTTCAAGTGTATCTCCTTAAGGAAATCCATAAAAAGGATACGGATGCTAGACGCTTGGCAGTGTTTCGCTTATATAATGACAAAAGTTGTGAACGATAGGGGTTATGCTTAAGTATCTAAGTAATCGAAGATCAGATAGGTATTCTGTTTCACCTGTCAGGCTACGGGAATAACAAATCCGTATAGGACAGATAAATAGTGAAAGTTACCAACTTAGTGTAAGAAATTCAGAGCTTCATTGAAATATAACAGGAAATTAACTCAAGGCTGCGCATCAAAGACACCATTCAGTTTTGATGGGTAGCTGAATCACGATGACATCACTGCAGCCGCAGTCTTATCAAATTGGGTGTCGAGCGTTACATCACCGATTGTAAACCACTGCTATCAGGAAAAAATCAGCGATAAAAACGCAGCGCCGCCGCCACTTAAAATTAACAATCACGTCTCCGGCAGTCACGTCACAACGCAAAACGGGATTCACTAGAACTCGGGGGGGTGTCAAGACCCCATGCCACAATTTTTTTTAGATAAAAACTAAAAAACATTGTCACGTTCTTGTTTTTTCAGGCACTATTGATTTGAAACTAAAAATCCGATACGGCCGCTCGCACAGCCTATGATAACCAACTGACTGATGACTAGACCACGACAGTTAAGGATAACAAATACTATCCAAATTAATTCTCAACTCTACGGCTTTGTACATTGAAAGGAATTTGTAGTTTTTTAAAAGAATAGCAGCGTGGAAACCGGTCGGCCTTGTAATGAAGTTGATTCATACCTATAGTCCTCATACACACCTATATGTTCTCAGTTCGCACAGATTGTATTGTATTGCCTGTTTGTGAATTGTCTATAGTCTCAATGCGAATGAATGAGCTCTGCATCTGTGCTATTGATACACGTAGAAATATCAACTAATAGTAATATAATATATATAAGACTGAAATATATTTTAAGTGGGACAGGACAGAACATATTAATAACATAATCTAATATCACTGTCCGAGTTTTTAAATGTCAGAAGCCAGTCAACTTAAGTCTTAAATATTAATGCCAAAGTTATTTCAAATTGAATTCAATGCCCGATGCAAAAGTAATTCCCTTGAAATACATGGTCTAATCAAGACTTCCATATTTAATGCCCACACTGGAGTTTACACAGCTGCAGTATGAAATATATATTAGAAACACGGTTCTTAGGAAAATGACCCTTATGTTAAAGATAACGGTCAAAAAACCTATGTTTATATTACAACGAACATATGTTTAAGATGTAACTATTCTCATGAGAGGGTGAGAGCTGATCAACATGAATGTGTGATATAATAAAACATTGTTATAATTGGTAATTGCATACATTAAAACTCAATTTCCTATTAGCGTATAACAACATATTATTATTGGTAGAGTATTTTCCCTCTGCTGATTCCTTTTCGTGTTTAACAGCAAAGCTTAAAGAATTATAGCCAATATCGACCAAATGGGTACCAAATGTAGGCCTTACTTTATTAAATTTAAATTTAAAATGCTTCTGTGTACATTTTGGATATCCCACCTTCAACACCACTTTTTTAACAATGACATAAAAATTTAAAGCTTTAAACACATGACTGGAGTACTTACTTCGTTGTATCAGTATTGGCAACGTTTGCATTTGCTATAATATAAAACCACAGAATCAGCGTAAACAGCTGCTTCCCTCCATTTAAGTGGGGAAGTGACTAATGTAATGTACATGGGGGACCTAATGAATCAATATCAAGCGCACCCAGTATTGTACATACAAGTGATCGAAGATACAGCGACTTGTATCATATTCATATATAACTATACGAATTACGTACACAAATCACATTATTTTAGTATATACTTTAAAGGGACAACTTCAACACGGTGACTTCGGAAATTGCTCGGTAACCGTCCATTTTGCTAACTTCTGACTATATTTAGGTCTTTTATACCCTTCGGCCGCGTACGCAACCAGAGGTTCGTAACCAGATGCGATCGAATACTTTTTCGGTCTTGTACGAAACCGGTTGCGATCAAAAACTAATTCCGTCTTACCCGTAACCAGTTACGATCGAACACTTCTCGTTCTTATACGAAACCAATGTCTGGGCCATCTAGCTAGTCTAGCTATAGGTTTTTTCAAAACTCAATATAACATATTTAGATTTTATATGAAACCTTTACAGTAGGTAATATAACAAATCACTGGCCACTTAAACAGTACTTCAGGTGAGTTCTAATCTGATTACTCTAGACAATGTCATTATATTGTTAGCTGTCATTAGTTATTATTCGCATATCTGCAAATAATGTATGTACGTAATAAAAATGAATGATATAAACGCTGCAATTGATTTTATTACGACAAGAAGAGGAGGGCGTTCGATGTTGTTAGCAGGACGAAGATATCATCGCAAGAAATTTTATCGTAAAGGTTCGTTCTGGTTGTGCTACTACAACAATGAAAATGGATGCAAGGGAAGTGTAACATTAAACGATAGAAATGAAATAGTAAAAGAGAGAGAACATCATAGTGAATGTAAGCCTAATTTTGTTCAAAACAGAATTTGGAAGGAATTGGATAATCTTAAGGAAAGGTCAAGCACAAATTTTGATTCGATTCAGAAACAGTACGAGGCTTAGATAAATCTATATAAATAATTTTATTTAATTTCATTACGTATTTATTTTATTGATTATGACATTATCCATTAATACATGCGGATATTTAAACATAAACCTATATCATGACCCGTGATTAGTTTTAATTACTAATTTAAAACATTATTGTCATTGTATTTTTTTATTAGCTTTGAAAAGTACCAAAATGTGATTTGTTTACATGAATTGTACTGATATAATGAATATAATGGTACAGTTTACTATTATCGTAAACCATATTGCAAACACATAAAGATTAATATCGCCTGCTTATCGAGTATTGTGTCGTGGTACAATAAAAGTGACCCCGGGAACCCCACAGGACCAAATACGTATAAAGTTGTTTACATGTGGCAGTTGAACTCGCATTATCATTATTGTCGTTAGTGTAACTTCTGGGTGAGTTCTGGGTTACATTTAGGCGGCTGATAAGATTATCTACATATCGACCATTTTGTTGAAGTTGAAAAGTCTTATTGTCTGGGGTAATGGTGGTGATATGTATCGAGATTTTATTCGTGCGATTTGTGGCGTTGGGCCATTTGACTAATGAAATTTAATAACTTTTGACTTAAGATTAACATGACTATTTTTTGTAATGAAATAAAACTTTAAAATATTCCATGAAAATTAAATTTAAGATGGAATTTATGTACCTAATTGAATAATACTTAGTCGCATAAATTGTAAATATTTTGCATGGCATACTTAATGGCTGATTAAGGAGGTGCTGAATATTTTGTACTAAGGTCATTACAACTCTTTTTCTTGCAAAATAAAGTATTTGTATTTGTAAAGTTATCGGTTATCGCAATATCAGCAACGTAAATTATCTATTAATTATACTAGAAGCAGTTATTATTGTAATAAATCCTTCATTAAATAAATATGAGTTAAGCCTGTTTCAAACAGAAAATTTTGAAGTCTAATCTATCGCGATTAGCATTCAAATTGGTTCTAACAAGTTAATTTAACCGTTGTTAGACCATTTTCATCTAGACCCTCTACAAATAGTCAGTTAAGTGTTCGTTCACACGGACCGACCAATGATACAAATTGAAGGTCACTCAAATTGTCCAGTTTGATGGTATCCCCTGGACCTTAACGTAGGTATTAATGTTAATGTATGTTTGTTTACCTTGTTTTATATTTGTTGTGTATGCAGAACTGCATAACGTGCACTGCTCCACATCTCATTTCTATCATGGTTCTGTTGATTAAAAGCACGGTTTTCCCTTTTATAACGCTTTGTTAAGCACCGGTTTATGCTCTATAATCACTACATATGTCAAGATTATTTACATATCAGAATAATTACAATAACACTGAACACTTGCACTGTTCGTAAGTAAATAGTAAAGTATGTAAATTGTCATCAATATTTACAATCCCTTTTTCAGCTTTTACATGCCGGTATCCGATTGAGCTAAAATTTGGCATAGGTACTTATGTAAGATTGGTGACAACACAATATTACATAAATTATTGATATAATGTAACTTTTTATTTTATACCTAAGATATTAATTTGAGTAATCCATATCAGCCCAACGACGTCCACTGCTGGACATAGGCCTCCCCCAATTTCATGGGAGGTAAATGCCGTAATCGCCACGCTTGGCATGCGGGTTCGCGATCGCAGTATCTCCACCGCACTCCAGGGATGCTGCTGCCCATCCCACGGTGGTCTTGGTCGTAGTTTTAGGACATACCCGGGTCCAATTTGAGTAATAAAAAATTGTAAATCATGAATTGTTAAAAATGTAATATGACTTATAACTAATGTTATCAATAAATAATTCAATTCAATATGGTACCACCGAGTTGATCTGAAGATGTAGATAGAAGGTGGTCATAGCAACTCCTAAACTACACAAGATAAACACACCGTGTTTGGGCTCATTCGAACCGAATTCGAAGAAAAAAGAATATTTGATGATTGTAGAAAAATACAGTCAACAATAAAAGTTTGTATATACCAAAAAATATATTTCTGAGAAAATCTTATTAAGGTTATGTTTTTACCAATTCGCACGAAAGGTTAACCTGTGAATAACCTAACCTAAGCCCTGGGCATCTGTGCCCTGGGGTTAACCTATAAATACTTATCAATGACATTACAAAAAGTAAACAAACACAGAATATTAATATTAGTCTCTGTTCGAATCGGCAGTAAACCTTTACTCTTTTTATCACATTACGTTTCAGATCATCATCATCATCATTCAGCCGAATGACGTCCACTGCTGGACATAGGCCTCCCCCAAAGACTTTCAGACGTTTCAGATACATGTTTTTAATTAGGAGGTTTTTATATAAACGACGGTGACAAACAATCTTACGGCCTGCCTGGTGGTAAGCAGACACCGTAGCCTATAGACGCTCGGGAACGCATATAATAATCACAAGCGCGTTATGGACCCAGTATTGCCATAAGGTTACCAAACACAAAGTAATATAATCTCCATCCGCCTTGTAACTTTTTTTACCGATATTTGCCTATCCTTTCCTCTTTGTCGCCAACCACTCTACGTGTTTACAAAACACGTAATACTGTGCAAACAAACTAAAAATCTCATATAGAATATAAATCTTGACATTGACTTTTCTATTTTCGTCTATTTTGCCTCCATCCATTATTGGGACACTAAGCTAACATGTCGGGGGGCACTCGGCGTGTGTAGGGAATGTAAATACGGGGACGACCTTGGTACGTGACACGGGAGCGTAACTAGAGTGGTTATACTGATACTGATAATTCCTACGATGCGTGTTTAACTTAGATAGCAATGTATCTGGCCGAAATAAGTCTTTAATCGATTGTTTATGTAATATGTCCAGGGTTGGGGGCGTGCTTACCCTAGGGCCAAGAAGCCATGGCCCGGGGCGGCAGGCTGCGAGGGGCGGCGAAGCCGTACATAGGTGCCCATTGCTGGTTTGTTTTTCTTAAATAAAATACTTAATCGTCACTTTAATATGGGGCGGCCGAGCTAACTGGCCAGGGGCGCCAAATCTTTAAATCTCTGTAATGAGTAAGAGTATCTGCCTTAATCTAATTAGAACATTTGGAAACCTCGTACTAGGATCACAAGTGTCTGTGTGTGTGTGCGGGTCCGGTAGCCAGGCTGGGATTCGATCCAATGTCGGGTAAGCTTGATAAAACTGCAGCCCATCTTGTTAAGGACACTGGGAAACGTTCTCTTCACTTTACTTAACGAAAACAATTGGATTAAACTCGTCCCTCTCCCGCGCGACGTATTTGTTAGTGGACTCTGTGCCGAAGGAATCAGGATTGTTTTTATAATTACACAATAGTTCATTTAGGAGGTTGAGAGTGATCGGGCGTCAATCAATACGTGAGGTTGGGTCGGTGTAGAGATCGGAACCGTTCCGGCTTCGCGCATTAGCGATTTCCCCCGAGGAAGAATAATTGGAGGAAGTCAACGATCACACGTGGAACTATAACAATTGTTACTTACAAGCACACTTTACTACAGAATAGTAGGTAAGTAGGTACTTCAGTAATAGCGCTCATGCGAGGTTAAACAACTTCGGCTGCGGCGAGTTCTTCGATGGATAACTTTGGAACGAGCTTCAAGCCTTCGGGCCCTGCTGTTGGTAACGTCATTAATATAAGTTAAAGGCCAGCAGAAGTAAAGCATTCTTGAATAACACAATTACCCAAAAACGTCTGCTACTGTGCATAATGGACAGAGTATCAACCGCGATAGCGAAATAATCACGAGCAAACTTTACATATATGTTTCAATCCAAAAGGAAGCGGCCCACATTTCAATGGAGGCTTCTTCGTGCGTGGCTAAAACGATCTACAAGTGCAAAATAAATCCTCATATCTCTATGTTCCCCAGGTGTTAAATTGTCATCACCACCGGCCGGTCGGATGAATTCAGGTTCCGGAATGCGGTTTGCGGTCGGTCATGCCGCTGTAATAGCTACAACCATCACTGGGTATAACTATTACAAGTGATCGTGGAACCGGTGCAGTCAAACACGGCCTTGGACGTTTAAGGAATTGATTGAGAGTGCAATTAAGTTGACAAATGTCAATCGTGTTGCAAAACCGGAGCGGGTATCGGCTGATTTGTGTGGATTGTATTGTTTTGGTGGATTTAGCTTGCAGAGTATCAAAATGAGCGTATTACGCTCTGCCGTGAACAGCGAAGTGGCTGGCAGCAGGAATTATTGTGATGACAACTTGGAGATAAATAAACGTTGTCATAAATGGTTCGGACACATAACTCGAAGAACGATTGTATTAGTCTGTGACTTAACTCCAACAAAAATTAGCACTTTAAAGTTTAATATCACGCAAACGGATTCCTTAATCAAAAAATGGGTATAAAACCCAAATTACATTTAGTTTTTGTTTGATGATTTTATGCCATATTACTGTTTTCTAGCAGCAACGAAGCCACGGACAGACGGATGGACATGGCGAAACCATAAGCGCTCCTTGTTGACTATGGAACCCTACGAAAGTGTTCGGAGAAGATATTTCGGCTATGGGGGCAGATAGTTATGTAGAAACACCTAACTTTACATGTAATATCTGTCGTAGCCGATCGTAATATCGAACGTAATAACCCTAAGGACTTTTCGACACAGAATACAGATTGAAAGAGAGTTTGTTTTAATTGAAAAGAGCTCGCTAACAGTGGATATAAAAGTATACAGATACTTTTATTTCCACTGTTAGCGAGCTCTTTTCAATTAAAACAAACTCTCTGTCTCATTCTCATTGTAACACATAGATCCTGCCGCCCTTTTGAACGCGCATTGGAAAATCGCTCGCATGAAGGAATACTCGTACCTACGAAGCGTACAAAACTGATGTGTCTACAAAAATAAATACTGCCTGTGCCTAATATTGCTGCCCCAGGCTCTGGCTACCGCAAACGAATTCCAGCAACGAGATCTAGCAATAACTACTTAATTATTTGCGTCGTTTAATAGGTAATCAATTTGCGGTTTTAAACTTAATTTCAACTTAAATGTAGGAATGTAGTCAATGAAGACGCTAAACGAGTCGAATCATGTGAAAATGATCCATATTAACCGAATAGTTGCTTTGCCACATATTTAATCAGATGGAATACACGTTAATGTATATTTAGATACGCTTTAATAACTATTACGTTTGAAAGATGCAAGAGCGTGAAATCAAACGTTACCTACTTGCTTAGCTAAATAAGTGATACAACGCATATGCGTGTAAAAATATTTGTGATGAAGCCGCCAAGAATGGTCTACATTTCCGGCAAACAAAAGATTGTTTTATCTCCGGATGATACAGCTTTATTCAAATTCACCTAGAATTATTTATGAAAAGAGATCGTTATATAAACGGCAATGTATGGATTTGTACCATTGTACAATAAATATACACTAAATATAGTAAAGGTTGATGAAGCTGCCCTCGAAGCAACCTTTAGTGGAAAAATAGGGAAACAGAAAACAAAGTACTAAAATGATCATCTACTTTTGCTGTTGACTGTACTATCAAAAAGGTTTAAGAGGGGGCATAACGCCAGGAAAAAAGTAGAATTCACCCGCGCGTCCCGCGCCTGGCCCCGCTGTGCGTAAAGGCGATGCGTCTGTTGCTGCCTCGCTCACTCTGCATAGTATATGCCCATCCAGAGAGATGAAACATGATTATTTAAGCGACAGTTATGTTTATTTGTTAGGTACAATTGGAAATTAAGAACGTCCATAGACTACGGTGTTAATTAGAAATTAAGAACGTCCATGGACTACGGCGTCAATTGGGCATTAAGATAAGTCTCCCTGACAGCCGCGCGACCGCGTTAGGTATTTGATTGGGATATTGAAGTCTTTATCGATCGTGACGTAAGCGCTGGCAGCCTTTTGCATGTCCTTCCGCAATCCGAACGCCCATATTCTGACGTGTAGCAGCCATATTCTAGGTGAAACGATTGCAACCTCTTTTAAATATGTTATAGTTTTGAAGTCATCAAAAAAGTTATTACTTACGAGTAGGTAAGTAAATTTATAAATGATTTTAGGAAATGGTACGTACAGACTAACAATCGTTTTTAACTAGCAACCCACCCCGGAATCTAGCGGATTATGCTTATATATATATATATATATATATATATATACAAAGGTAAATGAAGTATAAGTTAATTGACAAAAGCTAACGCAAAATGACTGTGAAAAATATGTCAGTTTGATACAAAATCCGCGCCAGCTTTATGAATCGACCTATTATATGGCTACAATAAAATCGGCCAAGAGCATATCGGGCCATGCTCAGTGTAGGGTTCCGTTCGGTATATTCCCAATGAACTTGCTTTAAAAAGATCAATAACAAGCAAAAGAGAATACCTTCACAGCGTTTCATACGTCTTTTACTAAGAAGGGAAGACTTTTTACGATAGCTGAAAAACAGCTCAACTGATCATGTCCGCTATAGTTTTCATTCAGTCTTTATTAAATTTTACTTTCATGATTTTTTTCATATTTTTTGGACCCATAGTTCAAAAGTTAGAGGAGGATTCATTTTTTTTCTCTTGAAAGGAATAGTTCAAAAAATATTCACTTATCAAAAAGTGTTTGATGAAGACCTCTATTTATTTTGAAAGACCTATCCAACAACCCCCCACACCATAGGGTTGAAGCAAAAAAAAAACGCCCACTTAGTAAAGGCATGAACAGTAGGGTAGACCGGGGACAATAGAAACACGTCATGATTGAAACAAGTCAAATTTCTCGAAAACTATAATACGTACGCGTCTGACGCAACATTCAGAACATGCGGTCGGTCATAATTGAATCCTTGGCCAGAGTGCTCGAGCGCCGGTACGAGACGGGAGTATCTACGAGCCAAGCCAGTTTTTCGCGGTAAAAAGTAAGTATTTGTGCTCTCGTATATTCTCTTATAACTTCGTTTACTCTTGTATTTTGGCTAATCAAATTATTTTGGTGTTATAGTTAGGAATAAACGAATGTTTTTAATGGCCGTTGATCAGCGTTCGAGTTTTTTTATATATAATATTTGTCATTGAAGTGAAAAACGTGGTGTGGGGACGATAGAAACAACTTGCCTGTGGACGATTGAAACGTTTCAATCGTCCTCGTGTTTTAGTCGTTCCCAAAAGTAAGCGACTTCAAAATATAAGGTTCTGTATTCGATGCACATGTTTGTTATATTAATCTTCACATTTATTTGTGTAGTTTTTGGCCTAGTTGATAAATAATGGATGTAAGTTTTTTTGTTTTCAAACACTGCAGTTTTTTTTTCAAATACTGCAGTTTTTTATTCGGCATTATGTGAACATTTGTTTTTAACCGACTTCATAAAAAAGGAGGTTCTCAGTTTGACCCGTATGTTTGTATTTACGTTTGTTTGTCCACAATTAACTCGCGTTCGGTTAAACCGATCTTGATGCGGTTTTTAGAAAAGTATTTGTCACATTTTTGAGAAAGTTTTTGTGCATGATATTAACAAATGGTTATTAATAGCTTTCAAAAACAAGGAGGATTTCAAGCTATCATGGTCACTAAGGTTGCTTGTAGGTATACAACACAACAAATGGTTTGTCTTTTAATGCGACAAAGACACAAGTTTTTAAATCGATTTTTAAAGACTTAGAACAGCCCTTCAAGTTTAGTGAAAAGGGGACTTTACTGTCAGTGCCCCTCTTGTATTCTTTTCTGTGCGCTCGGTATCGGTTTGAAAGACGTGTCGGTACTTGTCGGGGCGTATCAAAGGATTTGTTCTCTCATTGACTCGTGGCGTCGGCTCTGTGCGCTCCCTCACTCGCTGCGCACCCGCTTGAATTCAATCGTGTCGGTCGTCAGTTGGTCATCGAACTTGTGTTTTGTTTGTACGTGCGGAAGGTGCTGATACTGTAATGATCAACCTCATGATGATGAAAGAGAAAAGCCTATTGCAAATACAGACACAGAAAAAGAGACCTCTGTTCCTACGACTAAAAGAAAAATTCCTGCATGCTCTTATTGCGGTTAGACAGGCCACAGAAATCAAGTCAGAAATGGAAAATACTTTTGTAAAAAACGTCATTCTGAATTATCATAAAATGCGTGTTATTAGAGTAAGGTAAATCATCAATAATTGATCACCATTAGGAGTAAGCTAGTAATAGACAATTTATACCAATTCGTGTCCTTAGAGATTTAAAGTAACTTAATAATAATAACATGTTTGATTTCTAATAATGATAATAACAAATTTGTATTTTGTAGTAAGTCTTATTCTTAACAATGTCACTAAACATTTTACGTCCGACACTAAGGTCCCTTTTCAAATACGTTAATCATTTAGTGTTTGCCGACCCAAAATTATAGGTTTTTGGTAAGAGTTTAATACTAAAGTGTTCTAAAATTAAAACTATCAAAATCGTTGTTATCAGATGATATCACTAAATATTTTACCACTAACAATAAGGTCCCTTTCAGAAAATATAAAGTGGTTGTACCAACTTTTTACTAAACTTTATCTTGAATTTTGAGACTTAAAAAACTACTTTTTTAATATTTCTTGTATTAATTTGATCTCATTTGGCTATGTTTTAGCGTAGTAGATATATATGTTTGTTGATTTTGACTGTTTAATTAGATTTATAACCACAAAGCTATTTTTGTTAAAATAAATATATTTTTGTAATAGACAACGTTGATTCAAATCGAAGTAGTTCTTATTGAGTGTTTAATTACTTATAATATTTACTCCTTCTATAATATGTAATGGAAATACACTATAAATAGGAATCTAAGTAAAAAATTCAGCATTTTTTTTTACTTTATGCACTTTGCCAAGGTAAACTATACGAAAACAGATATACAATTACAAAATTGTACTTGAAACCTGAAAGCCCATACAATCTACTCCTCAAATAGCATATTATCTATGTAACTTGCAAGAATAACATACTCCTCAAATAGCATATTATCTATGTAACTTGCAAGAATATTCAATTGGGTTTATAAGTTTGAATTCAATTTTCTCATAATCACCTTTTCTGACTTTTGAGTTTCAATTATAAAAAAATATATCTATTAAACCTACATGCATGTTTGATATGGTTCGATAGCTCAGTGTATGTAGATTATGGTGGTGTATATTGGTAAGGCCACATATTGGTTTGTCGCGTCAGTTTTTGGAAAAAAGTATTTTTCTGCGGGCGGATGTCGATTTCTCTCCCTCTACAGGTCGCATTTATCAACCGATTCTAGTTACATTTTGTAAGTAGGTACGCTAATTAAATAGAATTGTTTTTGTCGCCTCAGTTTATGAAAATTATCAAGAACAATTTATATTCTCAATGATTTCGTGTGTTTCTGCTGGCGGATTTCGGTTTCCGCTCCTCATCAGGGCGCATTTTTCCACTGATTCTCGTAAAATATTCTTTCTTTGTTTGTCATGTAAAATTTTGAAAAGTAAAATAAACACACTCACGAGGTCTACACAGCTCACAGAGCTACTAGATTAGTGGTTTTAAATGTGGACTGGTATATGGTAGGTGTCGCTACGGAACCCTTCTTTGTAGGTGATCCGACACGCACTTGGCCGGTTTTTTCTTTTGGAGTGTTTCCGAAAATTTTCACTTTATCGAAAAATGTTTGATGAAGACCTCTATTCATTTTGAAAGACCTATCCAACAACAACCCACACCATAATGTTGAAGCAAAAAAAAATGTCATCCCCACTTTACGTGTAAGAGAGGTACACTTAATTTTTTTTTTTAGATTTTGTTTTGCCATTTTGTCAGATTTATTGCTTTATAAATCCATGCCAAATTGCAGTTTTCTAGCACTAACAATCACAGAGCAAAGCCTCGGACAGACAGACGGACAGACAGACAGACAGACGGACATGGCGAAACTACTGGGGTTCCTAGTTGACTACGGAAACCTTACATTTAGTGTAATAATTTGACTTGGAGTAAGACTCATACGTAAGAGAAATTCATCGTCTATATTTGCATATACTACACACAATCGTTTAACCGAGGTTGACTGCCGTGCAATGATAACGTTGTAATTTGAACTGTAAAGTTTGTAACATAAGGTAGATATTAGATTTTTTGTTGAGAAGTTTACATCAAACTTTTACTTGCCATTCATAAACTATAGTGTTGGGTTTTATAAACTCAACGTTTTATTTGGGACACACTCTTGTTGATACTATTATATTTACTTCGCAGTCTTGAGCGCTCCCAACACAGTCCTCTCGTCTCAGTGGAGCGATCGGGACTGGCTCCGCCCGTGAACAGCAACAGCAGATATACTGCGCCGCGCGGAACGCGCGACGGAAGAGACGGTATCGCGCGGAAGAAAAAGGGCTTATGCGCCAAATATGTTTTACCTCAATAACTCAGAAAAATTACAACATTTTGATAAATCGCTAATAACAAAAATTTATTATGTCGAAAGGTATTTTATGTATTTTTTTTACTTCGATAGTATGCAAGGTAACGTCACACAATTGAAATTAGGTGAAAATTAGACATGTTTTGACGATTCTTTTCTATCGAGCCAACTTTAGTTTTTAATGGTTTTGTTCAAAGTCAAAAATAGCAAATATGATCTAGTTTTCGTGTAATTGGTTTTTTTGGCATTTAGACTTGATTATGATAGGTAAATATTCAATCTGCGAACTGCAATTTGGCGTGGTACCCCCTCTTAATTGCCACTTTTACTGCCCGACTCGCCAAATGGTATGGGCTACAAGTCTTCCTAGCGAGTACTACCGCGTATTTGTCCAACTCCAACATAGAATCCGACCCTCGCTAACAAGAAAAACTATGCCAAACATTCGTCAATTTTTTGGTATTCGGCATGTTATTCAAAGTTTGATATTCAGCCGATAATTTACCGAATAAATTTAGGGGTTATTGTTGTTTTGTGTCTTTTGTAATTGATTCATTTGTGTGCACACAATGCATTGCACGCAATGCACACCATTGTGTGCAATAAAGAGTTAAGTATTAGGTATATTTTATAATACCTAGTTATTTTTATTGTCTACAGATTGTATGCAAGAAAATAATATTAGGTTGTCATTGCTTTCTGGAATTATGATTCCTATAGGATCATTAATTTATTTGAACTTTATTCTTCAATACAAAGAAATATGTAAAATGACGGACTTAAATTCTCTACCAGTCAACCATTGGGCTAAACTGAAACATTTGGCGCAGGCATTTACTAGAAAGCTAGCTTAGTATTTACTTATTAATTTCAAGTACATTTATCATTACTAGTGGGCTCTGTGAGCTGTAGACCACAAGAATATTTTTTATTTATTTCAGAATCTCCAAAAACTCTAATTATCGCACCTGCTAACAAAATTTCACGAGAATCGGTAGAGAAATGCGACCTGTAGAGTAGAACCACCGGAATTCCCGACATCCGGACATATGAAATTATTTTTGTCAAAGCTGAAGCGGAGACCTTCGTTTCACTCCGTCGATTATTGATATTATTAACTTATTATACTAAATGAACAAAGCTTTTCTCACTCAATTTGTCTGATCAGAACAGCCTGATGAAGGCATTACGTTGAACCGGATAATCGGTTCGGCAAAATCTGGACCGAATATTCGTATTCCGCAAAACCTGCATTCGGCGGATCTACTAGCAAGTATATTAGTATACTGTATCTAAGTGCGAGAAGGACGAATGCTACATATCCAACATAAGAGTGATCGTGCTAGCTAGGCTGCTCAGTTAGCATAATAGGTTATATTATATGGTATTGTTTTAGATTCCGGTTCGTTACAGCCAAATATCATAATAACGCGTTCTCTAATATCAGAATGCCAAAACAGATTATTATCATAATGTCTAAAGCTCGAAATGACTTACGCCTACTTCTTAAATTACCGTGTACTGCTCTATCGCGTTTTAATAAATTTTCAATTTTACCATTTCCCAAAATGTCTAAAACTTGACTTGATCATGTTTTGATATTTTTTTTCAATTATACCATTTCCCAAAATGTCTAAAACTCAAATTAACTAGACACAAAAACGTCACAGTGTCAAAATATCTAAAACTCAGTATCTATGGAAAATATTTAAAATTATGTTGAAGATTACAATTTTTAAGCAATGAGTAAGTAATTAAATTAATTATCGGTTACATTTATAAATACGTAAAAATAAAAATACTGCGTGGTTTAAATTTTTGGTACTATTAGACAGTGTCATTTTGATCTTTGGGCCTGTCAACAAAAGGTACTTTTGAATTTTGGTTCATTTTGTTTCGATTGTTATTGTTTTTTGTGCAATAAAGTGTTATACATACATACTTATACATTATGAAACGAATGCATTTTTACTTTCAGTCTTATTAATAATTCGGTATTTGAAGTTATTATTCATTTTACCAACTATACAACTTGGATATAGGATGTAATGTGTAAATGTTATTATGACATTTTAGAACTAAGACAATTTGAGATTTAGTAAAATATGTAAAAGGGCATTATGATATTTGGCTGTAACGAACCGGAATCTTGTTTTACAGCCCAAATTGCGACACATACAATGGTCATTAACTTTATGTACTACCATACCACCATATCAGCCCTAGGACGTTCACTGCTGGACATAGGCCTCCCCCAATTTCATGGGGGGTAAATGCCATAATCGCCACGCTTGGCATGCGGGTTGGCGATCGCAGCATCTCCACCGCGCTCTAGGAATGCTGCTGCCCATTCCCCGGTGGTCTTGGTCGTAGTTTAAGGACATACCCGGGTTCATGGGTTATGTACTAGCTATGTAGCTATTACTAGGCATGAGACAAGCGCGCCGGGCCGGTCTGCCGCGCGCCGTGACGTGTGATCTCGGCGCGGAATGCCGTCCCGAGCCGCGACCTGCCCCAAGGAAGGGACGGCACAAGTGTAATGCAATGCAAGTCGAACTCGACCCTCTGCACAAAACAAGACCTACTTTTTTGCGGAGACCATGTTCTTGTGGGATACTTTCAATCAATCTGGACTATAATATAAATTATCGAAGTTAATCATTTTACACGGTGACATATCGACCCAATGATGACGTGCTTGTCTGACCCAATAGAAAACCATAAAGATTGTATGTTTTTACGGAGTTCGCACTATCGCTTAAACAGGACCCCCTGGCAATTGGATAGTGTCCTGGGTAAAAAAAATATTCCGTCAGTTAGATCATCAGATGATGAGAAAAAATACGTTTCCAATATGGAAACGTATTTTTTCTTTTGTCAATCAGATAAAAAGTGACAAAGATAAAGTGCGTCAACGTTCGGGAGTGCGGGCTTGTGATGTCACGTTTTGCTAAAAAAGTTTAGACCCAATGATGACGTGCTTGTCTGACCCAATAGAAAACCATAAAGATTGTATGTTTTTACGGAGTTCGCACTATCGCTTAAACAGGACCCCCTGGCAATTGGATAGTGTCCTGGGTAAAAAAAATATTCCGTCAGTTAGATCATCAGATGATGAGAAAAAATACGTTTCCATATTTTTTCTTTTGTAAATCAGATAAAAAGTGACAAAGATAAAGTGCGTCAACGTTCGGGAGTGCGGGCTTGTGATGTCACGTTTTGCTAAAAAAGTTTAGCACGGCCTCTAACGGGCTATCTTAATTTTTTTTTCTATAGAAAAAAAAACGAGCTTAATTGACCGAGCGAGCTAAGCGTCCCCGTTTCAGCTTCGACAAAAAATCTTTCGTATGTCTGTCCGGATGTTCTCCTCTACAGGTTGCGTTTCTCAACCGATTCTCGTGAAATTTTGTGAGCAGGTTCGATAATTATATTTTTTTTTTGTCGAGTCAGCGTTTGGAAATTTTGAATTAAAAAAAATTGCGGGTTCTACAGCTCACAGTGCCACTAGTTATATTTTCTTAGGACGCAAGTAATATGCTTGTTATAGCCGAATATATATAGGACGAATGCTTTTACGAATGGTGGAAAAGACATAAAGAGAGTTTTCGCCGCATACTCATTTATCCTGCAATTTCCACGATTATCGATATGAAATATCAAAGGGCTTCGTTGAATGGAGCGGCAATTTACGCGTCAACTAACGGCATGCGCGGGAGTGGATTTGTTGTCAACTCGTCATTACAGGTACACCCGTGTCGCGGAGACTGACAGATTTGAATTATTCGTAGGTATGAGCAATGTATCGGGAAAATCTTGTCGTGCGGGTTAAGAAGGTCAGATGCAGTAGTTTTCAAGTGCCAATCAGACTTTTTTCAGGATATATTTATGCTCGAAACCATCCCCTAAAAGTTAAATGGGAGAGGTTTATTACGAGATAAACGGACGAAGTCGTGGACATAAGTTTATATATTATATTTTTATTTATTAGGTTTACCAGTAATTGTTACACTGAGGGTATACATAATATAATATATAAATCACTTTAAAAACTAGATCTTAGTGTACAATAGAGTGGGCAAACACTGCATGCATAATAGTAAGTTGTAGTACAACA
The DNA here is from genome assembly GCA_905163555.1 of Notocelia uddmanniana. Classification (NCBI taxonomy): domain Eukaryota; kingdom Metazoa; phylum Arthropoda; class Insecta; order Lepidoptera; family Tortricidae; genus Notocelia; species Notocelia uddmanniana. The sequence continues at coordinate 841,460 of LR991063.1, read as the reverse complement.
AAATTAAAAAGAATGGAATATAGTGTAGTATGTTAACAGTAACAACCATTATTATTATTGACATTCATTAAAAAAAAATTTTTTTTTACTATTTTATTTAATTTACATAATTTAATTTGTGAGTTCGTGGATCTGGTCTTTGAGTTTATAAAAGGCAGTACTAAACATGTAGATTTTCTCTGAAGTTAGTTTTAACATATTGCATATATTTCGAATGATTTATGTTATATCATAGTTGCCACGTCAGCTAGAAACTTTCATCCTGGATCTGAACAAGCTGTGACGTACTGTATATGACTCGACCTAAGGTATCTTTACTATCAAACTCTCTCTTTCAAGCAAGTCTATAAATAACAAGCGTGTAAGTAATGAGACCCAAGTTATGCTAAGTCAAGATGTTACGACTTTACCGTGTCCTGGGGTCAAAGATAAGATGGTCTTAGATTCAAGGCGAGGCTATAGAGTTGGCAAATGAAAGCAATAGAAATAACATCATAACAGAAACGCTAGAAATTTCTTCAGTATAACAAAATTATATGAATCACCTGGCTCGAGAGACGCGACGAGCGACTGTAAATAAAATTCAATCAAGAAGGGATTAATCGGAATTCACATAAAATTTAATGAAAATCGGAGTAGAGCTCCAAGTTAATTCAGTTTGGAATGGGGTTTGCTAGAAATTACATCAAAGTAAATGTTTATAATTAATATTTTGCTGTCGTTAAAGTACGAGTTAAAAAGCTCTCAGTTAAAAGCAAGCAGAATAAATGCTGCGCTTCACAGATTAATCTTATAAGATAGGCATTACCAACAATATTTATAAGCAACTCAACACATTGAATAACTAATCCCACCACCACCATATCAGCCCTAGGACGTCCACTGCTGGACATAGGCCTCCCCCAATTTCATGGGGGGCAAATGCCATAATCGCCACGCTTGGCATGCGGGTTGGCGATCGCAGTATCTCCACCGCACTCTATTAGGAATGCTGCTGCCCATTCCCCGGTAGTCTTGGTCGTAGTTTTAGGACCCGGGTATGTCCTAAAACTACGACCAAGACCACCGGGAATAACTAATGATAAACAAAAACAACGGTATGTTTTGGTACATTTCCAAACTATTTAATACTCAAGAGTAAAATGCTGTAAGAGTCAGAATTTCGTATAATTTCCAAGTCGTTTTTCTTCCAACAGCGGCGAAACAGTTATACAAATCGGTATCTATGCAAATGGTGGGAAAATATGTTGTCCAATTATTTTAATATTGTTATTAATTACATACCCAAAGTGTTACAGACTAATAGTGAAAGCAGCGTACTTACCAATTATATTAAATTATTCCAAAATATACACTCAAGAATTAAGTTAACGGTGCAGGTCGTAATAGCATGAAGGCGGCTAAGCAATTTCTATTACCAAAAACAGTAACGATCCGCGTTAATGATTTAAGAAGACATTTCATAGAAGCAATACGATTTTTAATGAATATCGTTCAGTTAGTAGTAAAAGCCTTCTGTGATTTTAGGGGAGGAAAAACTTGTAGCAAAAATGTAACAAGTCGCATCGCTAAAGTGAGAACAGATGTGTGTGACCTCTGTAGGAGCGGCATTTGATATAACCATGATTTCACCACGAGAGAAGGCCTGCGCCCAACTGCCCAGCAGTGGTACGTAAATAAGCTGATGATTATGATGACAAAGAGTCGAACGCGTCTCCTTCTATCTAATTTTTTTTTTTAATTTATTTATCCGCACAACAAAACCAATTCGAATTTCCAAAGCTTCGCCAAACTGCGGGTCAGTTTGTTGGCGAATAGATTACACCCTTTATCAACTTAACCTATTATACAGTGTAATTAAAATAATCTTAACAGTAATCATGTATAAGATACTATAGTATAGTGTGATGTTAGTGTATGTATGTAAGTATATAAAGTTAATAAGTATTAATACTTTATTTGGTTATAAATTTCGCCGTTTACATTAAAGTTTATTTAGTAAGACATTCTTAAGTTTTTTCTTAAATACACTTTTTGATACTGTAACTTCTTCGAAGGGCAAGACGTTAAAAATGCGCGGTACTAGGTAATATCTAGTTCTTTGACCATAATAATTACATGCTCGCGGCTCAACATATTTCTTACGTGTTGATAATCTTAAGCTACGTACATATATATGTTCAGTTTTGAATTTGGGAAAAAAAGTATTCGTCTATAGCTAATAAGTATTTTAGTTCCTCGTGAACCGGTAATATGTTACATTTTTGAAAATCTTTTACCTTTACATATTCCAGATAACAGTTCCAATGAATGCCCTTGCCGTGAAACTTTCTCGCTAAACGTCCGAATCAGCGTAAATAAGGTCTGTGTGCCAATCCATTTCACACTCATTAAACCGCGCCAACGGTCTCATATAATTCGCGACTACACCGAGTCGCGAAACGAGGTAATAAGCAGAAATGTGATTTTGTAACAGCAACTCCTGATATATCAATAATTGTGTATGTGTATTGGTATGTTGTAAAACAAAATGAAATAAATATCATTATCCACGATTATCCATGATTTGGAACTACTTTTACTGTGGGACCAACATTGTCCGCGCGAAAAATCTAAAAGGTCTTGAATCCACTAACCAAATATAAAAACCGGCCAAGAGCGTGTCGGGCCACGCTCAGTGTAGGGTTCCGTAGTTTTTGTAATTTTTTCAAAAACTATTCAACCTATCAAGTTCAAAATAATTTTCCTACAAAGTTTTTATAAAGTTCTACTTTTGAGATTTTTTTCATATTTTTAAAACTTATGGTTCAAAAGTTAGAGGGGGGGGACACATTTTTTTTTACTTCTGGAGCGATTATTTCCGAAAATATTAACATTATCAAAAAATGATTTTAGTAAACCCCTATTTATTTTTAAATACCTATCTAACAATATATCACACGTTAGGGTTAAAATGAAAAAAAAAATCACTCCCCACTTTACGTATAGGGGAGGTACCCTAATAAAATATTTTTTTACACTTTTTATTTTACCACTTTGTCGGCGTAATTGATATACATATTAGTACCAAATTTCAGCTTTCTAGTGCTAACGGTCACTGAGATTATCCGCGGACGGACGGACAGACGGACGGACAGACGGACGGACAGACATGGCGAAACTATAAGGGTTCCTAGTTGACTACGGAACCCTAAAAAGGTCTTGAATCCACTAACCAAAATGTATGTTTTTTTGCACGGACCAAGTTGCTCCAATAGTACCTAACACTTGTTCAAAATCATTGATAGCTAGATTCACTTTTTTGTGTAGGTACCTATCCTAATCATGAGATTCCTCGAAATAAATGATGAACAATTGACATTGACAATGAATTTCATTGTACAGTTTCAGCAACATCATTCTAGCATCATGGACTAAGTATATATTTTTTATTAGTAATGGGATTGCTCTTGGCCAGCATCCAGCCAGGGGGCAAAGATGAGGCCGAGAATGAAGTCTATCAATGCTTCCAAAAATTATAGTATTGTTTGCAGTGACACAGAACATTTCTGTTGCTATTGCAATCTGCGACACATTAACGATTCGGTAGCGAATAATTGCGTCAATCGCTAGTATTCAGCTTCGCCTCTGCATTGCTGCAAATGAACATTTTTGATTTACTGCGTATTTGCGTAGGCAACATTGCGGCTATCATTATCAACAAATCATCATCTGCATAGATATGTACACTTACGTTCCACTATACCAGCCATATGCCTCCTCTCACACACATCGCTATAGGTAGAAAAAGTCGTCGTGGTCTCGTGAGCGCTCCAACAAACTCAACAGGCGTTGTTTTGGCACATTTTTACTACTACAATGATCATCTTAACCTAGATTACATGATACTCCGAGTTCTACTAAGTAGTGATAAAGAGTTCCCAAGGCAATGTAATTTCTTCCCACATGGGTTAAATGACGTATCGAAATAATAGTGTCGCGAATAACAGTGACACTAATTCCCCTGGCCTAAACAAGAAGGTTGTATGAACATTCGTCAGCTAACTTGATATAACATTTTGACAGGCAGAATGGAGGTAAGTGGTTAATGTAATGGTTAATACAAATTGCGGCGCCGATCGTATTGTTTGACGCGTGCGCGTTCGCTACGCCTATTGTTTGAGACGTAATTATTGTGGGTGCAAGCCAAGTAAATGCAGCGGGTTTGTTTTGTATTACGAAAACTTCAGGTCTAACGAGCGTTTTTGGTTGGGTGAAGAATCAATGCAGTACTACTGAAAAATCCGAGTGTGGTTTCGTAGTAGGTAAAGCTTCGCCATCACACCGGTCAAAAGATGGTTTCTGTTGTTCATGTGCCTCTCAAGGATCGCAACAATAATCGAGGGCTCGCCATCCTCATCCAACGGGTACTCTCTATCTACATTAGATTGCTGTTAATCTTGGTCCACCTTGCAGTTACATGATGCAATTTCCGGTACAGGACTCCGCATCAACGCCATTTCATAACTATTCAGCCCAAAGCACACTTTGTTCTTCGATCAACCTTGCCTGTGTCATATCATACTCGTATGAAAGCGTCATCACTCGCTTCTCTCCTGCACCACGTACCACGAGCTACTTTAACAAGGGCCTCATCTAACACACCGCTAAAAGAATTACCTTCTCTAACGAGATTACGCCTTTCGCCAATGCCTTAGCTTCGGCCACAGGAATCATTAACACATATACAGAGACTTTCTCTGAAAACGGTAAATGTCTGTTCTCTACCCTGTTTAAGTGATGATTCCAGTGATTCATACAAACTGCTAGTATTAAGGATCGTTCACCGAGGCTTGAATTAGGGACATTCTTTATTTCATGCCAAGTTAAGGGTTAATTATTATATTTATTATAAGTTGGAACCTAATCATCCTTCTTCATTCGTCTTTCTTTATGTGCTCTAACGCGTGTCGTTCTTTTCCGTTGAAAATATCTTACTGTGATATGGGTCTTTACATATGATCAGAATTTGATAGCTTATTAATCTCATTGTCAGCATTTAATTACTTATCAAGTGCCAAATTGAAGTATATCAAGCATATAGAGACTTTTTTATTCAATTTGCAATAAACTATAAGCACTCAAAGACAATAAAAGGGATGATTTAACTGCCACATTAGAATGGATAGACGAGAGTAGACTTCCGCAGTAAATTTGTAAGCGGAATAGCGTAGAGGCAGTTACAGAATTATTTACAATCGAGTTACAACTTCCTTGAAGCATCTACCGAATACGCGTTACGAAACGAACTTCAAGACTTTAGATACCAACGAAAATGATGCAATTTTGTCATAGTAAAGAATTTGGGCACCCAACAGTGGGCTTGCTGCCAATATTCACAAAAGTATCATCATCCTTCTAGCGTTTCCCGGTTTATACTAAAGGTCCGCTTTATCGTTCTTGGCTTTGGTTAATATGGCGCAGGCACTAGTTTTACGAGCGACTGCCATCTGACCTTCCAACCCGGAGGGAAATGTAGACCTAGTTGGGATTAGGACGGGTTCCTCACGTTTTCCTTCACCGGGAGAATGTACCTAATTCTAAGAGCGCGTTGGGCTTAGCAAAGTATACAAAACAACAAAAGTAGATGATCATTTTAGTACCTACCTTGTTACTTTCACAACTTTGACGTATGCCAACTGTCGCAGTATTGTTACTTTAGTTAGTGCGACAAAGTACTAAAATGATCATCTTCATTTGCTGTTGACTGTGCTACCTGTGTACTAAAAGATTGTACCTCGCTGGTACGGAACGTCATCGACGCCAGATCCAAACTTATAGTGAACGGGTTGCAGGTATAACTGTATGAATATGAGGGACAGGGACGGCCCTCAAGTCCTCCGCCACTCGGCTCGCCGATCGACTGCGACATAATGGATTCAATTTAAATGCAAATACGACACGCTGTCGCAACTAGGAGGTCTGTCTAGTGCGACATTTCGTGTAACAATATGATTATAAATGTATTGCGCGCACTCGCTCTGAAGGGTAGAGCTCAGAAGTGGATACGAAAGCATGCGGAACCATGCACCACTATATCAGCCGAAGGACGTCCACTGCTGGACATAGACCTTCCCCAATTTCATGGAGGGCAAATTCCATAATCGCCACGCTGGGCAGGCGGGTCGGCGATCGCAGTATCTTCACCCCACTCCGGGAATGCTGCTGCCCATCCCCCGGTGGTCTTGGTCATAGTTTGGAACCCGGTATGTCCTAAAACTACGACCATGCGGAACATCGATACCTTATTTGAAGTGAATTGTCGAAATAAATTGACCTCCAGTGGTACCTACTCTGAAACTTAACAATATACCAGGCAGAAACAACAGCCAATGAATAGCCGATGGGCGATAACAATCGAGAGTTACTCGCTTATAAATTAGAGGTTACATTCGTCACATAACATAGTTACGGAAGAGCTGTTGAATACTAAGTATTGTTACGTAGTATAATATACTTTGCGTATCTCATACAAATGTAGTCTCCATCCGATATATCATTATCAAGGCATTAGACAACTTGTTTAGATATTTTGGTCAACTTAAAACGTACTTATATATTTGACTGTTGGTTATTGCATTAAATTTTATGAAAGTGCAGAGTAATGGGTATCGTTAATTTTATGTAGAACTAGCTGTCCGCCCCAGCTTTCGCACAGTATTGTAGAAAATGAGACCAAATATCCCCTTTACAGAATGACCTCCCAGTTCTACTGTCTTCTGTGTTACTCCCTCACTTTTTATATGGAGATTTTTATTTACCCCATTTCTTTCACTTTTCATACAATGTTAGTTCTGAAAATTACCAAAACAACGGAATAACAATTAGACAAGTTCTGAAGTGATGCCCGAACCGAAGATACATTTAGATACTTTTTTTATAGATTCTATACAAAGTATAGGGAATTACTTCCAGAAATAATGGCCTTACCAGAATTGATAGAAACGAAAGTTCTCATAATGAATATTAGGAAACAGATCCGCCAATGACAACTTTACAATTAGGTGCAAAACTGTTTATTCGTTATGTATTCACCGGCATTGTCTGGTTCCATTGTCTTGCGTCACGGATCATCGCGCGTTCAAGGTCTTTACGTCGTTTTTGTGACATTGGTTTTTCTGAAAAGAACCACTATTCTGACAAATTGTTTTGTGAGTGAGCCGTGAAAAATGTAGATCGTTTCCGAGCCAGCGGATATAAGAAAATTATAGGGATCCTCAAAGGGATATCCGTACATCTTTCCCAGGGTAAAAAGAGGCAATTGTGTGTAAGACATTTTGGATATCAATCGCACCTTTAGTTTTCGACAGGTTTTCCTAAGCCAAGTCAAAGTTTGACCAGTGATGCTCTCAGTTTCCTTCTGGCACAGTCGGGTACAAACTAGTGCCTAGGTCAGTTATTGGGGTTAGGTAGCGGATCCCGGACATCCTTCAGAATGCAACTGAACTGGGATAACGCTATTAGGATGATGGTATTGATGGTGGTGGTTGACCTTACATCACATTATCCCCATGAGAACGTTTCATAAACTATATTCAGGATAAATCCATATTTAAGTAAAGTGTATTAAGTATAGCCATTAGCTAAGTACGGCGAATACAGCCGACTCATATATTTTCATAAAGCACAGCCCTGTCTAATAGCCCGCTATTATAGGTTAACCTTGCCTATATTGAGTAAACGGTCGCCATTTCGGAGATTGGCTGGAAGAAATAATTATTTACTATCAGACATATAGCACGTAGAACCGATGGCCGTTGGGGCGGAAAGGTTCTCGAGTGGTGACCACGTACCGGAAGGCGTAGCGTGGGCAGGCCCCCCACACGGTGGACCGATGACCTGGTGAAGGTCGCGGGTGTCCGCTGGATGCGGGTGGCGCAGGACCGGTCATTGTGGAAGTCTTTGGGGGAGGCCTATGTCCAGCAGTGGACGTCTTTCGGCTGACATGATGATGATGATGATGATATAGTAGTGCCTTGTTCTATTTTTTATGTAAAAAAGTAACTAAGTCAATATAATCCATTTATCCATCCAATCCAACCCATTCGAATCATCCATATGCTATATGCAAGAAGTTAGTGGCTTCCTGTCATATTTATGTTTTTTTTTTTCTATATAACTTTTTATTGTGAGGTCTCGATTGTTTCGATGAATATTATAGGTAATCAAGTAATTTATTGCTTTCATTTAGTTACATTGGTGGTATTTGTTACACTAAGTAGGAGTGAGCCCTGCAAGGGCATCGCAACGGTTGCCTTAGGCCTTAGGTAAGTAAGTAATTAAAAAACAAATTTAATGGTATTAGCAATGGTAACAAACAGTATTACAGTCGACGCTCGTTAATTCAAACCTGCGATAATTCGAACCTCTCTATAACTCGAAGTTATCATGAGTCCCCTAGAACATACCTCAAAATTTCTAAAAAATATGTATAGTATTGTAGTATATTTACATATATGGCGCTCCGTGGGTCACCAACAGTACTGGCAGAGTGTCCGTTCCACTGCCCCGGAGACACATTATATGTTTTACAGTATTTTTATTTTTTAAATTTTTATTATTTTTATTTATGTTTTGACGATCCTATTGTGAATTTTACTACATAATTATTTCTTATTTTGACATGTCTACAACAATACAATATTTATTGTAAAGAATAATAATAGCATAAATAAATTGCTCTAAATAATTAATTAATATATATGTTAATACATGTTATAACTGACGATTCGAAAGTGCTTGTTGCTAGGCCTATTTGAATAAAGAATATTTTGAATTTGAATTGAATTGAAGTACATATGGTGCTATATTACCGCACGAGTGCGGTAATCAGCAGATTACGTGCATATGTCGAAACTTTAAAGAGCCATATGTACTGTAAAACGTTGTACGATACACGTGCGAACAGGTAATTCACAACTCGTGTCGATTTAAAACACTCCCTTCGGTCGTGTTTCAATTTATCACCACTCGTTGCGAATTTCCTGTTCTCTGCACTTGTATCGTAATGTACTATTGTGTGTGTTTCTCTGCTGTTATCATTTTTGTCATATATATGTCTTTTGTATCAGTGAATAAATGTTTTTACACCACACCTTGCCAAAAAGCGCGTTTTTCCCCACGCTGCGCGTACGAAAAAAACCACTTTTTGGCCAAGTGGTGACGTAAAATTGTGTACAAATACAAAACACGGGTCGTAAAACGGAAATCCTTCTCTCGCATATTCATGACCCTCGCCTGCGGCTCGGCCGCAGAAAGCCTTTCTTTATTTTACAACCCTTGTATCGTAAATAGCTATTTTCTTTCTATAAATATCCCTATTTGATCGAATCCGGTGGAAAAGGAAAGTAGCAATAGTGAAAATTGTCGCAGTCATGACGCTTATAAGATTGGTTGCATGGACGTCAATACGAGTAGGTCTCTATTATTAAAAGTCTTTCATCCGTCCCTTTTTCACACTTGTTACGTAAACTGTCATGTAAGCGTTTAATGGTAGCTTATTTGCTAACCACACCTCTAACTTTCACTGGCTTCTTTTCTTGACATTTTATTAAAGTTATTGTGTAATTTATATTGACAAGCGTGCCTATTATGTCGGACACAACTAATTATTTATGGAATTGTGACCAAAAACGTGTTCGTTCAATACGAATTGGTCACAGTTTTATGAACGGGACATATTGTTTATTGTTAAACGTACATTGTTGATGTAAATACAATCAGATACTTAAAAACGAGTACTTGAGATTTTATAGTGTGATAAGGTTACCGAGGTCTTTGTCAACCACTGGGTTGTATAAACTATCGACGTGCCGATAGACTCATTGAGTGACTCGCGAGTGCGAGCGAAAGGTCCTGCTTGATAGTTTTTGACTCCATCGGCACGTTGGTTCGGGCCAAAACTCATAATTAAAAAGGATTAATGCACTTGTGTAGGAACGCCATCGCAAGTAGCGCTGTTTAGCAGCTGATTATGGTTAGTGAAACAGCTGATTATGCATAGTAATGATTATGACGCGAGATGTCGTTTTGTTTCTAATCGACCACCGACACGTACAGACAACCAATTTTATTTCTGGGCCACTTCGTACCTTGTCATAGTGACAATAATATGAGATCTCTAGCAGCTTTCATATGATATTGACTGTGACAAGGTACGAAGTGGGCCAGAAATAAAATTGGTTGACCGTACGTCCGTGTCCACTGCAAAATGACCGTCAATCATCTAATAAGAGCGGTCGTTGCCCTTGTAGACTGTGTTTGTAGTATAGGTGCTTATAAATAGGGTAGTCTCCTCATGTTGAAATTTATTAACTATATTGCCTACCATCAAATTAACACAATAAAATGAAAATGACAAAACACAATCAGAATAATAATAAAATACGAGACTTGAAAGTTTCTACAAATTATGTATTTTTTTATCATCTAAAAGTTAAACATAGGCTACCAAAAGAATTTACATGATTCAATAAAAATGAAATTGTATGACAACTATGTATGTAACTTAACCAGCGAATGAAAAAAACATAGAAGCACAACTAGCGTCGCAAAATGACACCATCAAGCTTGTGTCCACTAAGGCGGGGCGTCAAAGTTGTGTCCAACGGCTGTCTAGTTTGAATATGGCGGCGCACCGTAACAGTTGTATTAACTGAAATCTCAAAAATAAAAAATATGCCTTTCCGTGCAGTGAAGTGGTGCGTTAATCACTCTAGAAAACATAAAAAAAATAGAATCACTTTTCATATGTAAGTAAAGCGGTAAACATATTTGTTTAATTTTTTTAGTCGGAACCGATTTTGTATAGGGATGGTGTTATGCCACCTTACATCATCAAAATGTTAATAGGTGTATGAAAAGGTACCTAAAATACCTATTAAACATTTTAATTTGTTGAGTTACATGCTTTCATGCACATAACTAATTTGTGTATGAAAGCATGTATCTCAACTCAACAAATTAAAATGTTCGAAAAAGGTAAACTAATTCCATAATAAATAAATATTAGGGGACATTTAGTACAATTACAACTAGACTATTGATTCTAATTAGACTATATAATTATATGAGGGAAGCGAGAAAGAAATATATTTTTAACAAGACCTAAAACCGAAATAAAAATAAAAGAAGAAGTGTGTAACTACGCTATACATACAATATATAAAATTATTATCAACTACTCAAAGAGTGGATTTAAAGAGCCCAAACTCGGTATGATTGTGTTAACTGACGACCTGTTTAGCCTAGTTGGTAGTGACCCTGCCTCCGAAGCCGCGGGTTCGAATCCCGGCCAGGGCATTTATTTGTGCATTTTTCACGGATATTTGTTCTTGGGTCTTGGATGTTTTCTATGTATTTAAGTATGTATTTATCTATATAAGTATGTATATCGTCGTCTAGTACCCATAGTACTTTGCTTAGTTTGGGACTAGGTCGATTTGTGTAAGATTGTCCCCCATATTATTTTATTTATTTATTTTTAACTTATTACATAGTTCCTATGACCACTTTCCGGTTCCATCATCAGATCAGCTCGATAATAATATTATCATAATATTGCATTGTCACTGAATTTAAATATATGCAGTAAGCTCGGTCCTCCATACAAACGTAGTTTAGCTCTCATTTTAAAATTCCATTCTAGAATAACATGAAACTTTGTTTACACAATGGAATCCGGAATATCTAGGTCGGAAATTGGTTTCTGTTGCTTGAAATTATAATGGAGAAAAAATACAGCGATTATTAAGGTTTTCATAAAAGACGTAAAAAACTCAAAAATTCGCTGTATTTTTTTCTTTTACAATTTGTTGCAACAGAAACTAATTTCCGACTTAGATATGGCGGCTCCCATTGTGTATAGAACGTTTCATGTTATTCATTACAGCAAGGGGTTTAAAATGTGAATGAAAAGAATCGAGTTCAGCCGAGCGTACTAACGTCAAATATTAGCTCAATCGGAAATCGAGAAGTGCGTCTAATTTAGCTTCTAAGATTTGACCCACACAAACAAAAAAGACATAAGTTACTGACACGGCAAGTTAAATAAAAACTTGTAAAAAATTTGTTAACGTACTTATGTTAAATGTTTGCGCTGTCTGAATATACTGTAAAAGTTTTGATTACGAGTGGTTGCTGTTCTCTATGTCTAACAGTGTTTAGCAAGCTATAAATTATGGTCGTCCAATATGCATAGTATAAGTCTGGTACAGCTTAATTAGCGACTAGTTAGATTTTCGTAAGGTTATCCTATGCTATTTAAAAATAAAATAGCTTAAATTCAAATTTAAATAATACGGCGGTTTTGCGTATGAAGTTGACTTTTTGTTGCATGCAACCATCCACCCGCTAAGCGTTGTCGTTGTCGCCGCCCTTTTGACACATAAAACGTCAGCGCTAGGATACCAAACACAGCTCGTCATTTTGAAATTTACCAATCACGTGTTTTTGTTTTGGGTAATAGAAAATCGGCTGACATTTTTGGCAATTCCTATAGGTACAACACCGCGCGTGCGTATTACGAATAAATGCCCTGTTTTAAAGTAGACTTTTGTAGGAAGCTCGCGTTCTATGCTTTTTTCGTTCACTGAACTTAACGCAGTATTTCACGGTTAAATTAAAATAGCATTTTCTTGTTTTTCCATACATCGTTAGTACGGCGCTCGTGCACTGTGACGTCACGTCATAATAAGTTTTTGGTCTCAGGGAACAATATCAACCTTTGACACTCATTTATCACACGGCTTTTGTTGTGCTTTAATCGTAGTTGGTGCTATACAAAATTTTAATCCTCTTTAAAAATTGGTTCGAATGGCGTCGTTAATATTTTTTGTAAAACAGCCTATTACGTGAATATTTGGGACTGTCGTTTGGGATAAGGTTTTTGGGATAGAGCTAGGTCAGAACAGGTCAAGGTGGCTTGAAGAAGCCTTTAGGTACTCAACAGTGAGTGAATGACGACAGTGATGAGATTGATTGATATTTGGAACTTAATAGCAAACATTTGAAAACAAAAAAAAATGATTTTTCGGTACATTTCGGCTTACCTGTCGAAGACGAACAGTTGACTTTTTTCGCGATTATGATTGCTTCTATACGAGTACATATATATTATTAACTAAAAGTCTTAGTAGGTATGCGATTTAACTGTGTACGACTTCGTATATTTGAGATCGATTACTCATATCGACAGCTATAAGCTACATCTACCTACACCCGACAAAATAATTCATTTTTTATCTTCTTATAGTTATTCCCAGTACAGTTGCATCCCGAAGGATGCCCGGGGTCCGCTACCTAATCCCAAGAATTGGCGTAGGCACTAGTTTTTATGAAAGCGACTGCCATCTGACCTTCCAACCCAAGGGGGGAACTAGGACCTTATTGGGATTAGGCTTGTCAAGTGAGTGGGCAACTTGACTGTTAGAAGTTCTCAAGCCGCCCGAAAGCCTCTAACTTGGCTTGACGACTGCTATCTGCGACAGCAACCGGGATCAACGGCTTAATGTGCCTTCCAAAGCACGGGTGCGCTCAGTTAGTAACCACCCAAAGCGGTCAACCATCCAAGGACTGACCTCGCCCGACATTGCTTAACCTCGCATATCGCACGCGGTACGCGAGCGCCGCTGGGCCACGAGCGCTCCTTTTTTTATCTTCATCATCATCAACCATAAATTTTCCATAAGTCGGTGTGTTTTACGATTTGACATTCAGGTTATCTTTGTGGGCTATCGTCGTCTTTATTCATGTGCATTTGAATAAAAACATTTCGAAATCACATAAAGATCGAAAGTGAGAGTGTATAAATATAGAAGGTGACAATCTGGTTGGACAAGACCAGAAGTATACTGTAACTATGCATATGTAGGATATTATGATCAAGGAGTTAGATATTATGTAGGTTTGTGTATATACATGGTTATCACAATATATGTTTCCATAGGGAAAAGTTAGAGAATTTATATGAGGGAAATCATAATCTGGATTTTAGAACTAGGAAAAAATACATTCAAACATTTTCTGAAAACCCTTCCCTCCGTCCCTTGTTGGTAACTTGGACTGGAATACGAATATAATAGGTGATACTTAGTGCAAATTGTAAATGAAATGTAGCTATAGAAATCTCTCCATCAAATGAAATGTATGTGGGATTGGTACTTTTTGATGGCTGTGTAAGGTGCTGGCTGTTAGATGATGAATAAGGAACGTTCGATTGTAGTTTGAATTGCTTTGGAATGGCGAATGAGTTGACGTATGTTTCAGTATGTAAGACGAGTTGAACGGAGTAACATATTTTATAACGATGTAAATAAAACGAAGGATTATTTAAGAAGAGTTTACTTATTTAACCGTGGATCTTGCCAAAGGTTCTACAATTTTGGGGGCTCGTCCGGGATATGGAAGAAAAATCAAACCCTAGACAATGACACAGAAAATAATGAAGAATATTTAAGACGACGAAGACGAAGACGAGAAGACGACGGGAAGACGAACAAGACTTGAAGACGAATAATTAAATACGAAGAGGACGAAGACGAAGGTGAAAATATGAACGAGACATATCCACAGATGTTAACGTTGCCTATTTTTACGGCGGATGACGACTGCAACGTGGAAGATTTTGTTGAAGACGTGGAGTCCAAATCCCTTTTGTATGGATGGACAGAACGTCAGCTACTTGTATTGACAAAGAGAAGGTTATGCGGCACGGCAGCGCTGTGGCTACGCTCAGAGGACCCCTTCAACACGTGGCATGAATTAAAATGGGCGTTACTACAAGAGTTTGGTGATAGTGAATACGATGGACCTGAAAAGCATGAAAGTATCCATAACAAATGCGACGATATTTCAACGCAGGACGACGCGCTCTCACCCACGCAAACGTCAATTTTGAACGAGTTCAAACACCAAAAAGAAGAAACATTGACAGATGACATTCTCATGCGTCAAAGTGAAAAAAATTGCAATAAATTTAACAAATGTGGCGAAAATTATGAAAACAGTGATGAAGGCGATGCCGTGAGGAGTGAAAATGTGCGGACGGAGCAGCCCGAACGAATTGTCGACGGCAATTGCAAAATTGATCGCAATATAGGAATGCAAGTCGTGCAATTGAAGACGAAAAGAAGTCCTTGTCGGAAGCTTACCATCGGACTGGAGGAAGACGGAGGGCGCAAGGACTGCTTCCAGAGTGTGCGAAGCAACGGCTTTGTGCAGGCAGGCAGCACGCGGGACTTCGATAAGGCGGTGTTCAGAGTGTGTTATTATGTGTTTCTGTGTGTCTTTAAGTATCGGTTTTATTTGTATGGTGTAATATTAAGTAGATAGTGTTTCTGATGTATTTTATATTACGATGTATACAGGGTGTGCTATGAAGACGAAAGTAAGTTGTGCAGCTGGTGACGGGTAAGTGCGGTGTCTGAAGGTGCATGACTGAGGGACCAGTACATGATAGCAGGATTGGCCGAGTGTGGGATTGGTACTTTTTGATAGCTGTGTAAGGTGCTGGCTGTTAGATGATGAATAAGGAACGTTCGATTGTAGTTTGAATTGCTTTGGAATGGCGAATGAGTTGACGTATGTTTCAGTATGTAAGACGAGTTGAACGGAGTAACATATTTTATAACGATGTAAATAAAACGAAGGATTATTTAAGAAGAGTTTACTTATTTAACCGTGGATCTTGCCAAAGGTTCTACATGTATAGCAATAGAAATCTCTCCATCAATTTCGTGTTAACTTGCTCACGTTTTATACACGAAATATTATTTTAGCTAAAAATGTCACATGTGTGAGTACTGAGCATAATATTAAAGTTTGACTGCTGTCTTGATTCTAAACATTTATATCGTCGAAAAAAAAACGATTTCGTGACCCTAGTGAAAAAGGGTATAAGTGCCGTACAATTGTATAGGACTTGTACCCATTTTCACTTGAGCCACAGAATTAAACAACTTCCGTTGTACATACTTTTACTTACAGCATATACTTAGTTCAGCTAATTGAATACACGACAAACAACTAACACAATGTAAAAGCGTTTTGTATGTTCGTCCGTCTCGGCTGGTCAGCGACTAAACGGCGGAAACCCACGCACCGCGCCTTGGACTCCTCGCTACATGTAAATTAGCATAGCGATTTGTCTAATTTCTGTGTGTTCGATACATCACATATACCTAATTACCTATCACACGTATCTATTTGTATTTATTGTACGGGTCACACCGGATGAGACTAGCACGAGAACGGGATGAGTGGCGTACTTGAAGAGAGGCCTATGCTCAGCTTTGGGTGATGATGATGATTCTTACAACTCTGGTACTTTCAACTAGGTCACAATCACAAGTCACAACAGAGAAGGAATATGATTTTAGGGTATATATAATGGTCTTTGAGCTTAGACTATACAAACAATGTCAATCAGAAAGGCGACTTTCATGACTATGAGTATGTCAATATGGGAGTGGCAACTACGATTTTTAGGGTACAGTCAGCGTCATAGTACGTAGCAGCCAAAGTGCCCAAATAGTTCGGTACAAAATACAAAATATATGGTGGCCAAAAAAGTGGTGTACTATTTAAAAACCTTAGTATACTGATCATAGAATCTACTGAACAGCTAGTAAAACCACAAGTTTATGGCGACTTTATATAGTGGTTATAACAGCTACGACATTGACTTTCGACCTATCTTGTTTAACACCATAATTTAAACAAATCTCTCTAATCAATCTGCGTAACAAAACAGGTTTATAAATACGCAACAAGTGGAATTTCAGAACAGACAACAGACAAATATACCTCTTATCTTGTCAAGTCTCAAGACAAGATCAAAGTTGCGTTCGGGAGAGGAGTGTAAGCATTAAAATTATAGTTTATGTTTATCCTATTTTATTATGCTCTATTTGTTGTCCTGTTATACCTATATAATAATATATCTCGTCTCTTTTTAGCTTTAGTTCTTTTTACCACTGATGTCAATCCAGCCGAGCGCCTGCGAAAATAAAATGATATAATATCTACAACTAAATGTCCGGAAGCACATGAGGTTGGCTTCCACGGTCAATATAAAATACGCTCTGACTATCCAGAGGTGCAATATTGGGAGTTTAAAACATTGAAAAGATATGTTAACAATCTTTGTTTATAGGTACATTCCCTCTTGTGTAAACGCATAATTAGGCAAGTGTGAGCGAGACGGAATTATGATGACATGATCAGATTGGAATAAAATCGAAATGAAAATGTTAGTGGCATAATAAAATTGTTACTTTGTTTGTAAGTGTACTGATCTAGAACTAATTGAAACAATAATATATCATATTTGATTAAATTTTAAGGTCACAGCAAATAACCGGCGTCGTTATCAAAGTTCAACAGTGCAATATACTAAAGACATAATTATTAATTGCATACAAATCTGAAACAAAGCTATCAGTGACAATGACGTCAGGTATCAATGCACAAATAAAGAAATACATTTGATTTCTCCAGTGACAGTATCTTTCGAATGCGGAGTGGACGTATTGTAGTTTGTGCGCGAATAATTATTTAATATTTGATGTGTCTATTGATGTGATATGTGTGGCATATACGGACATGACAAACGAGGAAATGGTGAACTTTGAAGCAGATGACTGGCGTTTAGAGGTGACATGTGAAGCTCGGAGTCTGTACGTGAGTGCACTGTAAGTACACATACTCGTATTTGTCAACTGGCCGTGTATTGTCTTCAATTTGAGATAATATTTCATTTGAAATGGATGTTCTGACTATCAGTGAGTTTCAAAATAGATTGCATGAAACAATTAATGGGCCCCTGTTAAAACTGGCTTAACTAACGTTCGCTATGAACGAGGATTAGGCCGCGGATTACACACCAGGATTACGTTAGTTAGTACGAGTATATTGGACGATTCACACGGAACGGATGAAGTTGGCGCGCACCCCACTAGATTCAAAGAAATTCGAACCCTCTATACAGAAGTTAGATTTCATATTTGAATAGGTTACGGGCAGCCGGTCGGCTGCCGCCGGCTCTGCCGCTGCCGTTTGGATACGAACCCTAGCTTCTGTATGTAGGGTTCGAATTCCTTTGACTCTGGTGGCGTGCGCACCGACTCCGGCCGTTTGGTTTGAATCGTCCAAATATTTTCTTTGACGCCAGCGAGCAGCCTGGGCGGCGAGCCTGGGTCGTCCATATATTGAGTCTGCTCAAAAATACAAACCACGGCGGTGTTCTTATCATAATCAGGAGGCGTATGATGGTTGCCATTTTATCACTTATCGTCGTGGATAAAATATTTGTCACGTTCTGACAAGTATGCGAGTGTTAGAGTGACGGGTGTCTTATAATAATAATAATAATGGCGTAGGGATGTGACGACCCCATCGCCCACTGGATTTCCAGTGCAGTAAGTCAACGTAGGGCAGCTTGTGGCGAGCTGTTAGGGAGTAGCGACCTTATGTACCTGGGTACTCCTGGGGGTGTTCTGTGGGTTGGTTGTATGAACAGGCGGGGGCCTCTGGCTTGCCTTAACCGGCTCCGCGCACGCCTTCCAAAGGTCCGGGACACCATTGTCCCGTGAGCGTAAAAGACATACAATAATAATAAAATCATTTATTTTCAGGCAACAAAGGCCCATAGATAAATTACCTTATAACGAACATACATACAAAAAAAAAATAACACGACGATAAAATAAAATGGCAAGCACCATACGGCGCAGGGTTGACTTACGATAATGTTATCATGCGAATGTCAAACAACGTGACCTCTAAGTGTGCCTGAGCTAGTCTAGACCTAATTTTACGGACATCGCTTGAGACATATAAGTGTGGCGATAAGCGGGTACTTTCATAAACGAACGTTTTGCACCGTCTGATGCCACGCGTGTCCGAGAACCGAAGCCTTAGGCTAAAAAGTACAATGATGTTTGAGCAATTCAGAATACACGGCAAGTATAATTCATAAACGCGACTATAAAAGTGGCGATCGTGTGTTCGAATCTCGGTAGTGCTTTGCAATACAATACAATACAAATACTCTTTATTGTTCACCAAGAAAATCAATATATGAAGCTTAACCTAGATATAAATTTCGGTAGATAACAAGGTTTAGGGATACTAGAACGATTATTCTGTTGCTTCTTTTAATACTACGACGGTGGCAAACAAGCATACGGCCCGTCTGATGGTAAGCGGTCACCGAAACCTATGGACGCCTGCAAGTACAGGGGAGGAGTGTCACATGCACGTTTGCCGACTCTTTCAAATGTATAAGTACACTCCTTTCTTGAAGAATCCCATGATGTAGTTCATCGGGAAAATCTCGGCAAATCAAAAAAAAAATATCAAAAATTTTATTCTGCAAATAGGCCACAAGGGCACTTTTACAAGTCAACACATGAATTATACAATTAAATAAATTGACAATGATAATTATAATGTTTTCAAAACAGAATTGCAGAACTAAAAAAAAAGTAGACAATAATAATAATGATTTTAAAACTACTTATATAGTGATTAACAAACTCACAATATTCAATTAAAATTAACTTATAATACATTATATAAAAAAAAAAATTGTGACCTATATATACGGTCTCTGTCCGAATACACAAAAGTATATACAATAAATTTAATATCTCAGAGATGTATATGGTCTCTGAGCGTCCATTATTCCTAAGTCCTTAGAGATGTACATGGTCTCTAAGCGTCTAAATTAAAATAAGTAGTAAATGAAAATAGCACTTAAGTAATTTAATATTCTCAGAGATGTATAAGGTCTCTAAGCGTCAATAACAATAAAATTAATCCAAAACAGGATGATGTCTCTCGTCAATCTTCAATAAAATAACACTAGTATTAAGGTATTAATCATGCCCTTGCAAGCATGAACAGACCGGACTCCACAAACAGCACCCGATCACGAGTATGACGCGTATCTCAGCCATTGCCTCCCTCGACCATTTGTTAGGGAAGGTGGCGACCCGATCAACGACGCCACCGTAAGCAAAGCCTTTTAAGCGAGCATGACATATTCAGGCTGCCGGACATTAATAAATAATATAAAAGATTAAAACAACTGTTCGGCAAGAAACAGCATCATGTTTCATAAAACGCAACGAAAGAGCTGTACAAGGAAATAGGCTAAGTGAAGCATAGGTATATATATTTTAACTAACAAGATTATACTATCACTGGCTTAAAAGCATTTTTATCATTTAAGAAATCGTTGACAGCATAATAGGCCTGGCTTAGCAAATAACGTTTAATATGAGACTTAAATTTACTCAGTGGCAGATTAACTATTTCGGTGGGTATTTTATTATAAAATCGTATACTGTTCCCCACGAACGACGTGCTAACCTTCCGGAGACGACTGGCTTTCACTGCAATCTTGTGTTTACTTCTAGTGTTGTAGTCGTGGATATCACTGTTAAGTTTGAACTCATGAAGATTTTTCCGAACATACATAATATTTTCAAGAATATATTGAGAGGCAGGGAGCTCATTCCACAACCGGAGCCTCCGAGGGAGAAAATTCCTCTGATACCGTACCGTACGCGACCATTTATTTATGCTTCAGTATGATTGTCTCCAAGTATATATAAGTCAGTATGTTCTTATTTTTCAGGAAGCGAGCTGCACTAGTACAAGGAGGGTTGCCAGAAGAGCAAGCAGTGCAGATAGAGCAAGATGTCTTCAGGAGAGCCGGTTCCAGAGCGGAGTACCTAAAGAATCTGGCGCTGAAGATGATTGAATTGAGAAATGTTAACCATATCGCAGCAGGCTAGCGCTGTCTGCGACGCTGTAACGCTTAGCATTGAGGAAAATTCTGCTTTCGCACGAAAAAATGTCGTCCGACTGGATATATTATGGTATCTAAATCTTAACATCTCTAAGTCATTAGTGTCTGATCTAATACAATTTAATTGGTAAACGCTTTTCCAAGAATATTTTGTAATGACAAATTGATTGACCTCTTCTTATAATTTTGTAATCTTGTCTGTATTTCCGAGTTCATATAACCTGGACCTTTTTAAGGCACGAGTGAATAGGCATCTTCTGGGTGAGCTCGCTTCATCGTCGGCCTCATCTTTGCCTCCTGGCTTGATGCTGGCCAAGAGCAATCCCATTTTTAATAAAAAAAAAATGAGATTATTATAGAATTAATACACGCGTTATTATGTTATTAAAGTTTCTGTATCTTGAAATGTGTGTGATTTGCATAGTTATTTATAGTAATTCGATTAAGGAATATCTAATGAAATGCAATCGAAAACATTGTTATATCGCATACCAATTTCGCGTGTCACGCGTGTTAGCACATTCACTCCCGTTATACCATACCATATATTATACCATACCTACATAACATGTTCATATCGCATGGAAATTCTATTGTATATTATACTATTGACGCAGCGCAGCGTCCACGGTAGACCAGCGCAGTAGTAGTATAGGTGAAAAACTTAAATAAGTCACCTGTTGTATGTAGTTGTGACGTGTTCGAATAGGCGTTTGTTTTGTTTGTGTTGCACATTTTAAATATGTCATGTCTATTCGAACACGTCACAACTACATACAACAGGTGACTTACTTAAGTTTTTCACCTATATATATATTACTTTCGTGTCATACCCATATAGCACTTGTTGTCATTACATTCAATTTGATATTAACACCGTTTAATATAACCAGACAGCATAGAGTACGGTAGCACGGTAGCCCAGACAGTAGGTACGAGTCGGGCCGTCCGACCGTGAAGCTACAGACAGTCGGGCAGACGACTTTGATTCGAGAATTAGTCACACGGAACGTAACAGAGGACCGGGCAGTGGATGTGTCACAGAGCAGAGGTGATAGTGGCACACTCCAGAGCAGTAAAATGCGTCTATTTGTATACACTCTAGTAAATTTCGGTTCTTATGAAATGGGACTTGTTTCCCGAGGTATATGTATGATCCAGCCACGTAGATTGGCGTCCGGATATAGTTTGTCATAACTTTATAGTTTTCTTCGTGTTGAGCTCTAAAGAAACCGATTTTGTGTCAAAGAACGAATGCCAAATATAAATAATTTTGAATAATAGTTAAATAATTTAACAATAGCAATAATAAAGTAAAAAAAAAGTAAAAGTATTTTATTATTCAAATTAAGCATATTACATGCACCTATGAACGTCAATAAACTATTTACCCCCGGTTCGGAAAAATAAACCTCTGCCACGAGAAGCAAAATTATTTATTTATTTGGAGATCAAACAGCTATACTTACAATAAATTTGGTGGACGGGAATTACGTACATCATTTAATATATTTATCAATTATGTTCCACACAAGCTATTGAAGAGTTAGACTTAGAGTTACAAGCTTGAGTTCATGAAGCGAAAGTTGTATGTCAGGATCGTAGCAAATGGAAATCCGTGATCTCTGCCTACCCCTCTGGGAAACAGGCGTGATTATATGTATGTATGTATATAAAACAACGGTCTAAGGAGCCAGTTTGGAGGCTATTACGTTTTAATACTTAATACGTTACCCTCGAGCACTTTTACGCTTTCAGGGAGTTGGTTATAATATAAATTACAAGACACATATTAAAAGCATTCTTCCTATATATCATTTTACGACCTCGAGGATGGTACAAAAGATTCATAATATTTGCTCTTGTCCGTCTGTGGCTGACTTCGCCTCGCGTTTTGAAATATGCTTGAATCGCTCTACCACAATTACATATTATCTAATATACAAACAAGGCATTGGAAGGAATTTAACGTTTTGGAAAGTGGAAAGCAACTATCTTCCCACCATGCCTTGTTGACGACGCCGAACATCATCTTTTTTTTATTTCAAAATTCGATCTTGATTATAAAGGTATGAGTCTTGTTTTTGCCCGCGATACTCATTTTATTAATGCACATAGTTGCCAAAATTGTACTTCCTTGGTTTTAAATTCAACATTTAATTGTTTTCAATCTAAAAGATATTCAGGTCAAATCATGTTTGCAGCAAATAACATGACCCCACTTATCGCCAATCGCTTGCTCTGCGATCATCAATGAGTAACGATCGAACGCTCCGCAGTTATCACCTGATCAAGTCCAGACCAAAAGGACGTATGTTCCTATCGCATCACCGA
This sequence comes from Notocelia uddmanniana, assembly GCA_905163555.1. Taxonomy (NCBI): domain Eukaryota; kingdom Metazoa; phylum Arthropoda; class Insecta; order Lepidoptera; family Tortricidae; genus Notocelia; species Notocelia uddmanniana. The sequence continues at coordinate 818,272 of LR991063.1, read as the reverse complement.
CATAGTGAACCTTATTGTAATGTAAAAACATGTAAATAAATGGTCAGTGGAGCGTGTTACTGTTTGTGTTACTGCGACGTCAAATAAAGTTAATGTACACTTTTTCGCATTACTCTTTTGTGATAAAGCGAAAAATGTATTAATCTCTGAAAAGTGACTTATGACTTTTTGGTACTGCGTGTTTGTAAAGGTTGAATCATCAAGTGTTTAGCTTTGATTGCTCGCGATGGGATTGTTAATTGATTGGAATTCGGTGTATCCAGTTCTCCACTTGTAGCCTTTCAAGATAACGTGACTAGGGAATTTATGACCAGAATGGACAATAATTTATACCAAAAAAACCGACTACAATTTTGTACTTGCTTTGCCACAATTTGTGGTTTCCGTGAGCCAACGCTTGGTTACCTACAGTAAATACCGAAATCGACATATGCGTGTCTATCAAATTCGAGAAGTTCTCTGGATTCCTCTTAGATCCCATCATCGGACCTGCACTAAATTTATATGGGACCAATGTCGGGGTATCTGCATTGAAACAAAAAAATAATTATCAAAATCGGCCAATGTGATCAAGAAAAATTATAAAAAAATAACTAGGAATGAAAAATGCAGGCAATAAATATATCAAGGAGACAATAATATCTTGGTACCCAATTCATAATTCTGCAAAGCAATATTTGAGTACAATTTAACAACATACGAGGGCTGTTCCGAAAGTTTTTAGCTGCTCTCACTCTATTCATGCGATATATTTTTTATTTACACCATTATGTGGGTAATTTCAATAGTTATGAGCTGAGATAAAATCGTTAGTAAGCAGCAAGTATTTTTTTCACAACATTTCTTTTACCAAAAGGCCTTTTGTATGGGCTTTTAAAAATTTGCGAAAATAGTACTATTTTTGATACCTAAAAATAGTTTTGGCAACGAAATCCCTAACAACTGTAGTTGAAAATGCCCGGGATGACTTCCTAACTGTAAACATTTATTTATGTACAACGAAAATATATACAAGAATACTTAACCAAAATAATATAAAGAAAATTAATTATTAAAACTAACTTAAATCTAAAGCGGGCCCTTGAGGCATTGTACCGAGGATGCTGGCGGCATTTCCTCGCTGTATCGCAATGCTGATACGTTGAGCGAGGAAACCGCCAGCTTTTCGGTCACCAGTTAAATTCCTAACTTAGTTTTGCTGATTTTAATGTATAATCACTAAGTGATTTTATTTTATTTAAGTTTTTTCGTGATGATTACCAGTCCCTAGTCTCGCGACCTAGACTAATATTCGACACACCAGCTCATTGTTGCTAATTTTCATACAGGGAAGATTCATAGTTTGCGGTGTATAAAATTTCGTTTAATTGTGGTGACGTATTAATTAATATTGGCCCGCAACACAACATTAGTATTGTGACCCGTTCATCGCATATTCGATAGGGCTGTTGACACGTAGTACTTAAAACACAATTTAAAAAAAAAACCAAGCGACTTTCAGCAACATTTTCACCCCAACACATATGTATCGAAATTACCCGCATAATGGTATCATTAAAACATATATGGCATGAATAGAGTGAGAGCAGCTAAAAACTTTCGGAAAAATTCTGCTTTCGCACACACAGCCCTCGTATAAGAGGATTTGGAGCCGGGTACGTCCTAAAATTACGACCAAGACCATCGGAGGATGGGCAACAGCATCCCTGGAGTGCGGTGGAAATGCTGCGATCGCCAATACCCCCCATGAAATTGGAGGAGGCCTATGTCCAGTAGTGAACGTCCTTCGGCTGATATGGTGGGAGGAGATGGAAGTACCTACATATCATTTTCATAAATTCATTAAGGTGCTCTTACACGGGCAATATTTTGAGCAATTATTGCCCGTCAACACTAACACGCATCCTTCTTTGGCCTGTAAGTAAAAGTGAGACAACCGTACTGTTGACGGGCAATAATTGCATAAAATATTGCCCGTGTAAGAGCACCTTAAGCCATCCAACTAAAACTGCACGCGCGTTACACTCAATCATGCATCGTTATTTCATGTCGGTAGATGTGATTCTGCCCTCTACTCTCTGCTTCTGCACTAACGTCGTTATTATTCTGAGATTCCCATTGGGAAAAATATTCTCCGTACCTATCAATTTGTGTCCATCGGAAAAATTGTGTGCGATTGACAAAAGTTTAATACCTTGAGCTCTAAATTACGCTATAATTGACAGAAGTTTTTCAATTACAAGCGAATCAAAGATGACTGGAAACATCAATCATCCTAAATTCGTGATTAGTATAATAAATCATATTGATGTTTATTTACTTCAAATATGACTAATTGCATCTTTGAACTGGCGTCAAGACACTCAACTGTGAATCATATCACAATGTTGTAAGGCTTTAATCATCTCAACACATCACACAATTCGCTTAGCTAACGTCAGAATTGTACTTTTAACAACTACATAATAGAACATTTATTGGGCGTTAACTAGTCGTATTCGCTGTGTAAAGATATAAAGATATTGCGTGTCTTGAAGCAATTAAAGATGGGATCGCAACAATTAACCGTCGCGACGTTAGTGCTACAACTAATCATTTATGTAGTTTAGACGATCTATTTTGGGGCACTCGCAAGTCGCATTAATGGCATGTGTCCTGTTATAAAATTGTTACAGTTTTTAAGTAGTTACTATATGACATGACTTAGGGTACCTTTCCACCAGAGATGTGCTATGCTACGTTGCTATGGATGCATTTGAGCACAGCACTGGTAGAAATGGGTTTTCGTATCCTCGCAGCATAGTTGCATAGCACATCTCTGGTGGCAGGCACCCTTACATTGTAAATTAACTAGCAGTGATCCAAAGGAAACTAAAACGAGAAAACGCCACTTTTCCCGATCTTTCGCAGCTTCCAGTCAGTTGTTAATCTGATGAATCTGACGCAGATCCGCCTCCACACTGTTCCCAGTGATGCCTGGGCCGGCCGACTGGCCGGCGACCATTCGGTCGCTACAATACAATGTAGAGGAGAGTGAAAATTATATCGTACCTACAGTAAAACTATAACACCGTTAACAATGTTGTTATGCGTATGGAATGCAAGAAGAAAAGTGCGTTCTAACTAAAACATTAGAACACTTGTTTATCATTGCCATCCAGCAGAATGGACAGTCTAATATATTAGGTATCATCAAATTGGAGTAAATACTCGTACTTTAAATGAGGTTAAAGGACCAAAATGTATAAACTAATTTTGGAACAAACTATTCTCCACCACGTTGTGCATTTCTTCTATTGTAACATTCATTAATAATTCTTCCGAAGCATCTCTAAGCAATAGTTGCGGGAATAGAGCAACAATACGACGACCTGTTTAGCCTAGTTGGTAGTGACTCTGCCTCCGAAGCTAGAGGTCCCGGGTTCGAACCCCGGCCAGGGCATTTATTTGTGCATTTTTCCCGGATATTTGTTCTTGGGTCTTGGATGTTTTCTATGTATATAAGTATGTATTTATCTATATAAGTATTTATATCGTCGTCTAGTACCCATAATACAAGCTTTGCTTAGTTTGGGACTAGGTCGATTTGTGTAAGATTGTCCCCCAATATTTATTTATTAATTTATTTATTTATTATTTATTATAATTAATAATTCTTCCGAAGCATCTCTAAGCAATAGGTGCGGGAATAGAGCAACAATAATCAGCCGAGCCCGGGGCGAGGAAATACGTAATTTGGTTGCACATGTGCGCGCAACGTATAATTCGGTGCAATTTATTCTGCAATCAATCGTTACGATCCGAAAGTGGATCAGTGGTTATCCGATCCATCGGATACATATGAATCGATCAGAATAATTCTAATTAAGTGTTTGAAATCATAATTTTATTTGATAATGCCATCTGAGACTAAGTTCTATACCTTCCAAAGTATTACTCGATTTTATTTATAGAGCCACTTGAGCGTGCTAGATATTTTTGACTGCTTTGTTGAGTCACATATTATTGCAGATGATTATATGATTTCTCTTCCATCGTAAGAAATGTGTAGCAGCACAGATTAAGTAATTGTAGGGTAAAGGAACCAGTAGTCGGCCTTTTTAGAAAAGTTCTGAGTTTAAACTCCTCTCAATTGTGCCTAATGGAAGCAATATAAAAGAAACAATTTTTAATGCGATAATCATTTATTAAACTTTTATAATTATAAAGAAAAAAACGTAATTATTTCTTCATTTTTTTGATTATTAAGAAAAACCAAAAAAGGGCCTTTTTGCCCAGTAGTCGGCCTCGAACGTCCTTAATTCGGCCTATGAGTACCCAGTGCTCGGCCGTTACATTAGCTTGAAGTAAACAATGGTAAAAATCATAAAAAACAATATTATTAAAGTAACATACGTATTTTTTCTTACATCTATGTTTTATTAAGTGTCTTACAGTCTTGTAGTAATTATAAAATATTTTTTTTACTCGGTTAATTTTAAACATATAGGTAAGTACTCTCTTACAACTTAACAATCCTTAATCACATTAGTGGGTAGGTAATTATACCTGAGACATAGAAATTGAGATCATCCTTAATTAAGATCACAGCAAATTGTCACTAACTGAACATTTATAATAATACCTATTGACTATCTTGCAATATAGTTCTCTTTATTAAAAATATTATATTAAATCACAGTCATAATTGCAATCATAAATTGCCATCTTATCTAATTAGGTAGTCACAACCCATTTACAGAATAACTATTCAGTCTCATCGCTATTACGATTATCCTTTAAAAACTTAATAATATCGTCGTCTGTTGTCAAAGGTTTGCTCCTTAATTTATTGGGTTTTGGTGGTAATAGAAAAGATTTTAAGTTTACTGTGTGTTTAAGGACAGTGTTAGTAGTGGAACGTGCACGTCCACGTGTAACAATAGGGGCGGTAACTTTGCTTGTACTGGGTATGGTTTTAGTCTCCAGAATATTGATTTTCATCTTCTTGTCCAAGGATCCAAACTCTTCAGGTCTGTGCTTCATTTTTTTAACTAGTGGTTCATCGTCGGAAGAGTCCTGCTCCTGTGAAAAAGTTGTTTTGATAGTGCTACGTGCAGAAACGTTATCTCTGCTAGTGCTTGGACTACTTTCAGCAGTCTGAATTTTGTTTTTAGTCCTCTTGTCCAAGGATATTTCTCTATTCTTGGCAACGTTGACTTCTCCTGCAAGCGTTTCATCATCGGTTAAGTCTTTCTCCTGTGAAAAAATTAGTTTCCTGTTCTGTGTATTTTTTTTATTTACTCTAGAATTTTTAAGTTTTTGTGCACGCTTGCGGGCCGCTTCAGACAGCCTTTTTTGTTTTGCTTTTTCACGCTGTAATTTTCTTTCAGCAACGTTCTCTTTCTTTCGCCGTTTTTCTTCTTCTTTCTGTTTTTCGAAATCTCTCCATTCTTGAGACGATATGGCTCCGATTCTGTTCATTACTCTTGGAGTGCTTGTGTTTTTTTTCTTTGGCGACGGTATTATTAAATGAGCTCTTACGACGGGTGATACATTGGCAGGTACAATCACTGATTCAGGAACATTTACTTTTGAGCTATTCTGGGTACTGGAGCTCATGGCAGTTATGATTTCGGAATCACAGTTCAAAAGAATCACAGAGTTGTCATTGATGTCAAACGACCCTGGTTCCGGTTGTAGATCAAGTATATCGAGGTTATTCAAGAGAGTACTTTTGCCAAGTATTGGGAGGCTAAAATTGTCCGAAATTGGGGTTTGGAAACCAGTTTCTTGTTCTTTCGTCACAGTAGCTGAACTTGTCGTTGGTCGATCTTGAGAGTTGTTTAATGTGGTATTTGACGCATGCGAACTATCTAAACCTTGGCTATTTTTGGCAGATTTAATAATTTCTAGAACTACAGCAACATCAACACTATGTTCTGATAAGTCTTTGCTTAGATGAGTTATTACTTTCGAAGCAATTTCATACTCTCTTTTCTTGAAACTCTTTTTTGGTGATTTGCTGCTGCTCGCTCGTTTTATTTTTTCTGTATTATTAAGTACACATTTTGTATAGTCCACTTGATCCGGGTCGAAGGGGTATAATCCACATTTTCTGAATCCATTCTTAATAGCACTTTTCAAGCTGTCCTTTTCCAAAATCTTTTTCAGTAATGGGCAAAAGGTTTTTTTTGTCAGACACGAGTTAGCATTATCAGGTTGGCTGGACCACTCATTAATTGTATTTTTCCAATCAGCCTTCAACGGTTTGAATACACTGACATCTGCTGGTTGCATCATATGCGTCGTGTTAGGGGGCAGTGCGTATAGTATTATACCATTATCATGACAAAACTGGCTAAGTTTCATAGTTAAATGACTTTTGTGGCCGTCTACGAAAAACAAGACCGGCTTTTGCACATTATTTTCCGCCAACCATTTATTGAAACCTTTTGTAACGTAATCGTAAAAGATGTCAGATTTTATCCAACCAGTGTCAGATTTGCCCAGTAACCAGTTTTCTGGCAAACTTTTTATGACGTCCTTTGGTGGCTTAACATAAGGGAATACCACACACGGGGGTAAAATATCTCCATCGGCGGAGAAGACAGCCAGTGTGGTGATAGCTTCTTTTTCATTTCCCTTGGCAATTTGATAAACATTCTTATCATAAAACCGGCAAATCATAAAACCGGTCTCATCTCCGTTAAATATTCGACGAGGATCATCTAGGATTTCAAGTGCGTTCTGTGAAATTAGCGATTCTTTTAATTCTTTAAACCACTTTCTGATATATTCTTCAGTAACAACAGCTCTTCCTTTTGATATCTCTTCAGCCATGCGATATGTTATTGAAGGGTGTCTGCGAAAGAACGCCTTCAGCCACTTTTTCCCAGGTTTATTATTTGTAAAGGGATTTGTTCGTCCATCAGCAATCATAATGTATTGCACTGTATTTAAAAGTATGTTGGCTTTTATAGGAAAACCACATTTCGTTAATTTTATGCACCAATCAACAATTTGCTCTTCTTCTTGCTTGGTTAAAACCGTATCGGGACCCATTTTTCGAGGGCCCTCGGGAACCCGCAGATGAAGCCTATCTTGTAGCGTGGTTCGAGGGACACTAAACACCCGACTAGCTTCTCTGATTTTCATGCCATTTCTTATCGCATCCATAGCAAGTGTCAGCTTTTCGGGAGGATACTTTAAAATGGGCCTTTGAGACATATTTTACTGAAATAAAAAAGCAATATGTGACCACCCAAAACGCATATTTTACATATAGGCTATCATTATCAAAATAGGCGGCCGAGCTTTAGAACCTAAATACCCAATAGTCGGCCACCTCCATATAATACATTTCAATGCGGCCGACTACTGGGTTTTTTTCGTATTCGCGTTCTACAAGTATTGTTTTAAGTAATTGAAAAAAAATACGCATCTAATGGCATCAAATTCATTTAAAAATAAGAAAACCGCCGAAATCCAGAAGTCGGCCACCCACGGCCGACTACTGGTTTTATCACTAAAAAGGTAGCACCCAATAGTCGGCCGCCTCAAAATACTACTTTCGTGGGGAAAAACATCGATTGTCGTACCAAAACACACTCGTAAGTTATTAAATAAGACATTGAAAAGAAAACGGCTGCAATATAGTGTAAAAGGAAGCTGCTTACCGATAATAATCACCACTCGGAAAGTTAACGAAAAAATGGCGGCCATCGCACAACTGCACTCGCTCGCGGACGACGCTGGTATGAACCTGTTTTACTTCGCCCCTGACCCCTCCCGGCACAGATCACGCGATTTCTCGACCAATGACAAGTTGGAGGTTGATTATACATTAACGTCATTGGACAATTTGAAAACTGGCGATATTTGTGATGAATAAAAGACCGAAAAGGCCGACTACAGGTGCCAGGCCGACTTCTGGTTACTTTACCCTACTACGTACAGAAGATTCTCTGTTAACAAATCCCTTGTTTAGCTACGCCAAACGTGCCGAAACGTAGACAACTCTTTCCAATGGACGATTCACACCAAACGGCCAGAGTCGGCGCGCACGCCACCATCAGAGTCAAAGGAATTCGAACCCTCCATACAGAGGCTAGACTTCGTATCCAAAGGCAGCGGCAGAGCCGGCGGAGCCAACCGGCCGCCCGCAACCCATTCAAATATGAAATCTAACTTCTGTATGGAGGGTTCGAATTCCTTTGACTCTAGCGGGGTGCGCGCCGGCACCAACCGTTCGGTGTGAATCGTCCTTATCGCATGTAATTGGAGGCCACGCATTAGCGCTAGGGTTGCCGAAAGCGAAAACCTATTAAATTATAAAGATATTATACAGAATTATAAGTATACTCGTAGTAATAGTACTTAGTATTAACGATATCACGAATAGATTATTTTTAGTGTAGCTGGTAGAAATTGCCATTTTACGGCGAGCGAAGTTGTAAATATCGTTAAAGCGACAATTACCTACTTCTCGTGCTGTAATGAATGATCAAGCGAAATGTAATGTTTATAATAAACAATGGATTATTTCTATCGTATCCGCTTTTACTTCAAATTATAAACACATAAAATATTTACGATAAGCGAGAGTATGTAGTGAAGTCTGTTGCGAAGTAAATCGCGCATGTAAAAATGATGAAATAAATATTATTATTTACGGTTGTTGTAAAACCGAGAATTCTGTAATTGAAAAATCTGATATTGATCTACTAGGTGGCCCATTCAAATCGGTCAGTATGGGAAAGTCTGAAACTATAAGACATACGAAGATTTGTTCTTAGGAACCATGTCACCGATTTTGATAAAAAGAAAAACTGCATTCATACATTTGAAAAAAACACTGTACCCAGCTAGGGAATCGAACCCGGTTGTTTTGAAAAAATAAACTTACACTATTTCTATTCAGATATCGTTTGTGTAGGTCTTAAGCAGTAAATGTCTCTAAGAAACATAATGTCTAAAATGAATAAAATGCATTTTTTTCACATACTTTAATTTATCATAGTAGGTGTTCAAAGTGACCACCGTTACAATATTCAACAAGTTCAGGCATGTAAAATTGTCTCTATGGTTGTTTGTACCTCTCTACTTGTAAAATCGGTGACATGGTTCCTAAGAACAAATCTTCGTATGTCTTATAGTTTTAGACTTTCCCATACTGACCGATTTCAATGGGCCACCCTGTATAGTGTGGACGATAAACTATGGCATAAGCACAATGAATATATTTATGATTCGGCATATATAATTATTTATTATAGTATAATTAGATATGGAGTCTAAATATAGACTTGTATTTGTTTGCGTAAGAGAGTTAATTTTCTCGCCACGTCTGTTTTAAGCAGGTGCGAATATATTTTAGGCAGAATCTTAAAAAACGGTTCTTAGTAAAAACGGATAGATCCATTCCAGAAAACATTATTTGGGGCCGTCCCAAACCGTGATAAGATAATGCATAGATATTTCGCAAACAGGTCATTTCCACTCAAGGGTTCAAGGACAACGGGGTCTAACCTGGTCTAAGCTGTGATCTTCACGCTAGGCCAGTGCGGATCGGGATCTCCACATACCTACACCCAAGTTCATCATGAAGGGTTCTACGAAGAAATTCTAGTGCAAAGTCCCTAATCCCACTTCGTATAGTCAACATCAAAGTAGATCATCATTTTAGTACCTTGTCACTTTCACTACTTTGACGCATACCAACTGTCGCTGTATTTGTTACGTAAGTGCGACAAAGTACTAAAATGATCATCTACATTTGCTGTTGACTGTACAACAAGACAACTAGTGGGTATAGGTACGAGTATGTAGGGTTGAAAACGTCACTGACACGACAAATTCCTCTCTGCGCCGTGTATTGTACGTAACGGTGCGCAGGCGCCCGATTTGGTATCGCTTTCCGCTCCGGCCGGTCCGCCGCGTAATCGGTATTCTTTCAATCGTTTAATCATTGGCTTGCGTAAAACTTTGCTATATTATTTAAACGTAATGTAAAAAGTTGGAATGAGAGAACGTGGTGCTTACACGATGCAAATTAAGCCTATAATAGCCTACTAGATAATAGCGTATAATAGTGACTTTAAGAAGCAAGCTTGAGAGATGAAATTCATGACATTTGAGTCGAGATTATCATCGGGTATATTTGTAAAGTATTTTGTTGTTTCGTAAGTTCGAAGGGATCCTTCTTTAGCGATAGTTACAAGCTATAAATTTATTTTACACCACACCTTGCCAAAATTGTGTACAAAATACGGGTCGTAAAACAGAAAGCCCTCTCTCGCATATTTATGACCCTCGCCTGCGGCTCAGGCTTCAAACTCCTGCGATATCGGCCTTTCTTTGTTTTACAAACCTTGTATCGTAATGTACTATTACATGTTCTGTACTTGCAGCATTTCCTTTATTGGTATATTCATTAAAAATATTGGTTTCCTATTTTATTGCATCGTAACTTGTAACCCACGAGAATCTGCGACCCAAAATTCTAATTAAATCTAGTAAAATTGAGCAAATAACGCAACTTTATTAATCATAATGAGGCAACAGTCGTGACATATAAGACGTTTTAATATTTTTAAACACTACCGCACTCGATAACTGTATTTACAAACATAGTAATCACAATCGGTACACCAAGGCTGAGTGATTCATCGCATATAATATAAAGGAACACTTGTCTTACTATCAACATACATATTGTGATAGTATTTAATTTGTAAATGACTCACTGCCATAAGTTACTTACTTTGCTGCTTTGGAACCTTGACTTTCTACTTAGGGTAACAAGGGGAGTCGGTTGGTTCATACCGATGCTAATCGCTGACGTATGTTATAGATTTTAGTGATGACAGACAGACGCGTGGACATAGTTTTGGCAAGGGCAGCTAGATGTGAAACAGGGTTGCTAATGCTAAGGGCTCCAACCCTTGCAAGCAACAAACCGGTTGCTTTTGCGTTGCAAGATTAGGGCAGCGCACTGTGGATTTGAGCGTACTGTGGATTTGCGAAATTATAATACTACTAGATGAAAGCCCGGCTTCGCTCGGGTGAAATAAATAAGAAAGAAATAAACATTTATTTGTGACAGTTATGCAAATGACGAAAGACATAGTGTACAAAAATGTATAAAATAAAAACATTACAACAACGAATTATGATGAAACATCGTATAGAAATATAGTCTGTAGTCTGAATTAACATATGGAATAGGGAGTAAAAGATTACGCTGACGACGTCACGGGCAAACTAGGTCTTTGCAAGTTAATCCTAAGCATTTTTAAAAGCACAAAAAATTTGACACCGTAATCAGTACTGATTTTTATAGCTAAAATACTAATCGTTCATTAAAATTCAGTTCAGATATGCAATTGTTAAATATTGATGTGCCAGTCAGTATTTTTGGTGCGAAGTAGCTGCTAACGCGAACGAAAACAAATGAAGTTCGTGTATCTCCCTCTCTGTCGCACTTGCAAATTCGAGCGACACAGATCACGATGTTCGTTCGTTTTAGTAGTAGCAGCTCTCAATTCTCCGCCAAATTCTAATCAGTGGGGCCCTTTACACTCAATATTATGTGTCAATATTATCGCGATTTTCAAAATTGTATGGGGTCTGTTAAACGCTTAATATTATCACAATACTGGTGTGTCAATGTTATCGTGGTTTTCAAAATCGTATGGATTTTTCTTCAATATTCGTTGCACGTGATACGGATCGTGATATGCGTATATCGCGTGATAATAATAACCATGTAACAGGCCCCATACATTCGCTTTGAAGGCGGTTGTTGTGACAATCAGCCTAGCTAGCACGATAAATTATACCGTTACGTTTTATGTGACGTTTTAATACATTTTGCCCATATAACGTGACGGTATAAGTTATCGTGCTAGCTAGGCTGATAGGTGTATAGAACGCTTGAACACTACAAAAACAAAACGCTGCAGACGCGGCTAGCCGAATCCACACAATGGGCGATGATGGCCCATCATACAGAACGCAGCCCAGCAACCTGGCCAACACACCGGACGCAAACATAGTTTACAATTTTCGAACGTACCCAACCCGACGCTGTCAACCAACGAATTTAATATGGCTGACCTTTTGTCATAAAATTAACACTTTTTAATGCAAAATACGCGACAATCCGAATTTTGCGGATACAAATGTTCAACTCGAAATCGTTATTTTTATACGTTCTTCAATTTGAGACAGGTCTCGTTCGGGTCTACCGTACCCCTGCACGGAATTATTAATATAGTACCGCTACCATGAGATGCTATCGAAAATATACATTACGTTACTACAGTCGCTACCGAATAAACGCGTTTCGAGTAGATTTCGATTGTGCTCGTACCATGAGTCAACCGCGCGTTCACTGCGCCTGCCATACGCTAACGTAATATTCGCTAGCGACTAACGTTTTGTAGCGGTTGCCGTAGATCGGTACCATGAGTCACCAATTTGACAGTCGCTATCGAAAAATACCGTATCGACTGTAGTAAACTATTTCACTAGCAAATTGGAGCGTGAAAGCTTATAAGAGATTTTGTTTCATAAGTTATTGTAATAATTATTTATCTAAATAATATCGGCAAGGTATTATTTTGTGTGGAATATGTTAGCGACGGCTGCGTAAGAAGATGAACGACAAATAACAGAGATAAATTCAGGCTGATATGAGAAATAAATAATAAAGTCCACTTCAACATACTATAAAATGAGATTAGGTTTATTAATTATATATAATCTATGTACATCTAATCACATGAAACAAAAAAAAACATCATAAAAACTGGGAAGACTGCATCACTCAGTTTATAGATATGGCAATAATAACCAAAAATAACCAAAGCAAATACAAGATTTACTAACATTTGACCTTGTGCTACTGTTCTACGACACTTTAAATTAGCAGGTTTATTTCTATACTTTTGAAAGGAAGCCTTGGGTACTTAGCCTTTTGCCCAATATCGTCCTTGCTCTGTCTTCTCAGTATAGTTAGAAAGAGAGCTTTGTATGCCGTGAGTACGTCACTCCGATCGTAACGTAAACTACTCGATAAATCGAGTTAACGTTTGCGAGTATAGTAAACGTGTAATTGACTCATGGTACGAGTACCGATTTGTAGTTCTATGTGTGACCACCAGAGGCGCTGTACTTATTCTCCATACTGATTGTTTACGCAGTCGCTAGCGAGTACGGTCACTGCAAACTCATGGTAATGCTATAGATAATTGGGCGGCAAGATGGCGGTATGTCCATGAAGAATCCGTTCGTTGTGATGGCGACCGACCTCTCGTCCGATGACAACGCTTTTTATGGCTGAGCCACACTGCTGCGTGAGCACTTTCAGGCAATATAGGGGTGAAACAAAAATATATAGAGCACGCATACCGTTATAATAAGAAAAAAAACGTAAAATATGGGGCGTTCTGAACATGTGAGGCCGCGCTCATTACCTTGGGACTCATTTCGCAGTTTTTTTTTCTATACAATTTGACAGGATTGTCAATTATAATTTGCGCCCCCCCCCCCCCCCCTTCAAATTAGAGATATATTTACTGTACTCTAAGTGTGTTCAGAGGCGTGTGAGCACCTTGTTTGCTTCGATATTAGCTGATGGAGACTGTAACCTACAAATTGTAAGTTCTTGTAGTTTTATCATTGTCATTCGTGTAGTATACGAGTAAATAGTGTAGGATGCACTGGGCGCAACCCGCATTTCGACGATTGTTTACATGCACAGTACTATTTTTCCTTTATCTAACCTATTTCCTGTTAGAAGCGGACACGGTAGAAATACGCCAATGTTCTAATAAGTTTGCAACGTACGGAAGCATAGTTAGAAACAACACTACTGATACTCGTACCTCATCCCTCAATTTCCTTACCTATACATGAACTATGTTACACACACACACTCACATATATATACAAACACTAACATCTGAGAGACACTTACAAATGACAAATCCGAGCAGCTTGGTGCTCCCCGTCGTGAGCTCCCTAGAGTATCATCGAAGCACTTCACAGGCACAACACTATCTGCGAACAAAACAAACAAACATTCAGATTTGAAGACCGATCGATTTGAGAACCGATAAATAAGAATCGTTCTCCTGAACGTATAGTTGCCACTAGATGAGACAGCCGCCTACTGAGGCACTGGACTTCCCTACATTTAAGTTTAGGTACTAACTTAGTAACAACGTTAATCTATGGATCCTGCAGTCCGAAATAAATGCATTTTTTTTATCCGACAGGAACCATATATTAAAACAGAGTAATTATACATACATGCATAAACTCACGCCTATATTCCCAAAAGGGGTAGGCAGAGCACACGAAAATTAACATCAGTGCCACTTTTAGTTATTGTAGGTTAGATGGAGAAAATGTGATATTGCCGTGACAGGTTGCTAGCCCATCGCCCACAACACTTCAACCTGGTTCCCATAGTGGACTTTTACGACACCCAAGGGAAGTAAAGGGGGTATTGCTATTTTAACATGGCACTACACGGGGATTTTTTTGAATTATTGATTTTCATAAATGTCTCTATACTCTCTATTGGCGTAAAGACATTATGATGATTATGATTTCAGCTGTTACAGATAGAAATAATGTCTCGTCTCCTAGAAAAATGCTGTATTAGGATTTCCTAATACCTAATACCTATTTAGGTAAACCAGCAAGTTTCTGAAATCATATACTTAATTTGTTCTCTTATATGTTTGGTGTTTGTACAGTCACCAGCATTAATATCTACCTAACCAAAGGCGGCAAAAAATTTTGAACGGCCCTACAAATAGAGTGGTGTCAGATATTTATGCACGCTTTGTTATGGCAGATATTGGTGCTGGTGACTGTATTGCCCCTACGAGGCCCCACGTTCGTCGAGTGTTTACATACAATTCCTAAGCCGCAACTGGTTTGCGACATAATGCACTTCGGCACCAAAGCACGGATGCACACAACACACAACAACTAGCCCCGGCCCAGAGGCCGGATTTCCACAATGGCCGTCCTTGGCCAACCCTCGTCTCCACACACCTATATTAACTGAGACTAGACCACGCCAAAATCTGACTTTATCACCAAGGCGTAAGACCTAAATTCGAGTAATCAGAGACAGAGTTACAACGTTTTGGAGGGAAAAACGGCCATTGATGATGCGAAAAAGCTTAGCTTCAAAAATTCATCTCCGCGCCCGTGGTGTAATAGAATAATACTAAACGCAGGAAATTACTTTTTTCGCAGTAAATGCATACTTTTTGCATATTATATTCAAACGAACTGCATTCTACTAATAAAGTAATTTAGTATTCGTCATTACAAATATTATTAGATTACTCAAATACTCATTCGGAACTAGAATCGTTACCCGATTAAATAAAAGTAGATCAGTACAGTGTTTTATACACAAATCAATGTTATTTTAATACTACGGTGAAAGTTAACGGCTCATTTCCTAAATTTGAATCACGAACAGATTAAGTTTCTAAACTATTATAAAATGACTAAAATCAGAACTTGACAGGGTCTCCAAACAAATGAAACTTTTAATCAATATCCAACAACACTGAAGCTACAAACTCAGTTCTGTAACTCTAAAACTAAAGAGCACACTTCAAAAGAAACAAATACATAAGCAATTACATTTGTAACACGACTCATCTTCATCTCCACTTTAGGCCACTTGAGTTTCCGAAGTGTCAGATAAAGCAGAATTTAGAACGGTGGCAACATCAAACAGCTGTCGATGTGTACATTTACGGACCAGTGATAAAGAAGGACCGCGGGGCGCCGGCGACCGCGTTACACTAATCCAGTTAGCGGAGTGTGCTGAAGAGGTGGGAGGCATACTTAGGGTACTTAGGGTTAAGGACGTCATACACGGCCGATTAAGCCTGCAGGATTAGTGGCTGGCAGGGACGCCGAATACGTCTCCTAATCTACACAGGTTACTAAGTTTCCTTTGTCCTAAATCCTAATGTACTCAGCGGCATCACTATTGAAAAAGGAACGTCCGTGATATGGCAAGTTAAGAAACTTGTAGCGTCCGTCATTTTATCAGACCGCTCGGTGACCTTGAGTTAACACAGGTCTTTATTAAACAGCCTGTCTACAGGAATGTGCTGCGATAAAAAATTAACTACACAAAGTATTCGCGCAAGAACTCTGAGAATGCTTGAAGTATAACGAGCCGACGAAAACGATTCGGGCTAACTGGTCACTCGCTCCCTAGCGGAGGCAAAAAACATTTAATTTCAATACAAACTTAACTGTCACGGATCGCGTGCGGTAGAGCAATGACCATTTCAACTGCTAACTCACCCAGCGTCATATCTTATCCAGCGTTATAACTGTAAAAGCGACCTTAACCCTGACACATGAAGTACATAATGTAAATTAAGATTTATTAGAGATAGAGGTTGGGTTTGTCTCGATTTGAACGAGTGGTCTGCTCCCAACAATTACTGCGAAAACAAGAGCTGGGATGGCCATTCATCATTCGAGAGTAAATTACTGGTCTGTATTGCTTCCGTGCCAATTCTAAACGACTTTAGTAAGTCCACAGGGAATTAGTCCACGTCACGTGTATGTCCTTCTAGTTAAATTATATGTGAACTCTTAAAAAGGGAAATAATTACTATATTAAAATATTTAAAATGATATGGAATGACGAGTTAGTTTATTTATATTAATCCATATTAGCCGAATGATTCCCTTTAAAAATTGTAGTTGTGAGGTTGTCTAGGTACTCATGAGTTAAAGCTATTAACGGTCGTTTATCTCATTTCTTAAAATCCATTAGCTAACTTTACAAAAGTAACCAAGTTAATTAAAAATCGAAGGCTTTTCTTATCACAAACACGTAGCAAAACAATTATAACAAACAGTTCAAGATCGCACACGGCCGAAAGCATGCAGCACAATTTTAAAATATAACAAAGCCCATAGAGATTGTATGGATAATGTAACATTTTAAATTTGTTAGGTGTAACGGGGCCCGTCGCGACCTTAGTTCAAAAGGGTATCTGGTCAATGTATACAGATGCATATCGTCTAAGGAATGTAAGTAAAAGGCCCCTGTCACTAACGAGATATAAGTATGCTATGTATTTATGTATATTTTTAGTATAAAATTGCCAACTTGCTCGCTAACGCGACACTTGTCAACGCCATAAAAAGGTTGGATGAGGCCTCAACTAAAATTGATTTATTGAATTCTTCGCAGGCTGAATTTCAGACGGACAGAAATCAGTATTAGGCTACTTTATAGTTGATCAATTAATATTTTTTATTATATATTTCCTTTGGTATATGCTTTCTTTCTTTTATTTTTTTCGCTGTAATATATACATAAGAGTTGGATTAATCTGTAAGTGATAAGATTAAAGATACATTATTAAATAAATAACTGAATAATAATATTTCATAAAAAACTTGGTAGGAAATAGTACATTACGATACAAGTACAGAGAACAGGAAATTCGCAACGAGTGGTGATAAATTGAAACACGACCGAAGGGAGTGTTTTAAATCGACACGAATTGCGAATTACCTGTTCGCACGTGTATCGTACGTTTTACAGTACATATGGCTGTTTAAAGTTTCGACATATGCACGTAATCTGCTGATTACCACACTCGTGCGGTAATGTAGCACTATATGTACTGTAAATTTTATTAAAAGGAACGCAATCTTTGGACGCACTTTGCTTTCACTTCTTCGTATCTATTATTTTCTTTCTTCTGCAATTATTTTGTTTTTACAGTAGCTACAAGACGCAAACAGACACAACAGAAGACACACAGAACACACACACAGACAGAAAACACAAGTTTATTTCCTAAACAAGAAGAAGAAAGTTTCTTTATTGAGTTGAAGTAGAAGTTTCTTTTCTATGTATACAGGGGTACAAACTAGGTACACTCCCTTTCGGAATGTGCCAACGTCTCTTAAGACGAATCATATGCGCAGTTTGGTAAAAAAGACATTTTGAAGGCCTAAGGCTCTGAAACTAAGCGATGAACGACTGAGTATCGACCTAGCATCAGCGAATCTTTCGACGACTACTTTTACTTTAATTATACCGTCATGTTGATATACATCATTAATTTTGTACTAAAGCAGTAACGCTGATAACGAAAATTACAAATTAAAGGGAAAAATTGAAAAATTTAATGCTCCGAGCAGGATTGCAGCGTTTAGTATGGGATGGAGCATCGTTACTGACGATTTCTCAATGTAATTTGAGACGTTGGTGCCGTTTCATAGAAGCCTAAGTCTTCTACGGTAGATGTCGCTGTACGCCTCCCTAAGGCGTTGTAAGAGGGAACTATTGAAGGATTTCGTGGACGAGCTTGGTTGTTCCGATAGCTCAGAGGCTAGAGCGATTGGCCGCGTATGCCAGATGTCGCAGGTTCGCATCCTGCTCGGAGCATTAAATTTTTCAATTTTTCCCTTTAATTTGATATACATCATACTTATGATTTAAAGCTCACATAGCTTCTACCACTGCCTGCACATTTGTTCCATTTTATTTGTATTCAAATGTATTCCCAGCATTAAGTTACGTATTGCAGATGATTTGGTGCCATAGCGGCATAAAGCTGGCATGCTAATTTTATGTGCTCGTCCGTTACCAGTATTTGCATCGAGATTGTGAAAGGTACGTTCGGGAACTGGTAATAATCGATCATGTTTGCACAACGTATCCGAACGTAGATGAGGACTCGTGCGAGGTATAAGTATATAATGTAATTAATGTACACTCAACAGTGGCACGTACTCTAAATATTACGTTGTTGGATTAATCTAAAAGCAATTAATAATCATCGTACGGCCAAATATAAAAAAAAAATATCAATATGTTAATTTTTATGGAGTCTCACTCTTTTGTGAGTTGGGCAGAGTTCACCAACTTACCGTTTCCAAACCGACCATAAATACAGCGCCAGCGCCATTTTTATTGTATACAAACTTGTCAAACTTTCCATGCAATCAAATTTTAACGAACACCGCTTACAATTAATATATACATATATATTAATATATATCGTCGGGAGACAAGCAAAAGTCACTAACTAACAAATACCTACTTAAGATAAAGCTCGTATCTCAATATCGACGTAGTACTGAGATACGAGGTTTTGAGGAGCAGTGACAGATATATTTGATGCAACCCCCACCCTAAAAACTAAGTAATAGATTACCTTAATATGTAAACAAGCTCTCAAAAAACATAGGACTAACATCCACATTCATCAATCTAACGTTTTTTTCTCCAAAACTGTGTTGTGTTGTGATGCTTACAGACCGGACACTCTCATACTATTCAAATTTCAAATGACATCATAATAACGCGACAAAACACAGCCGGCTGTCAGATACGGTAACTATTACGAATCAGGTCGGTGAACGGGCCGAAAAGCGCTCGCGATTCCAGTAAATGTGAAATGGCAGAAAAGCTATCTTGATCTGGTAAAAGATAAGAATCTTTGAACAAACTCGTCGGTACAGAGTTGAGCCTATAAAGTTCCCAGACGAAATTTGAACCACTGGAACAGTACTCTAACAGAGTACATATTACTTTTTATTTTGAAGATTGATTATACTGTATATTAATGAAGTTTACAAGCGAAATAATGCTATGTTGTTTTACACGAGTTAATTTTGATCATTTTGAGCGCTAACTTGATGGCCATGGCACTTGTCTAAGTATAGGATATGTTACAATACAATATGGTGAAATCTGTTTACTAACCAAGTTGCTTCTATCAAAGACATTTTAGCAGTAGATCGGCTTTTCAAAAATCTCTAGTACCATTTAAGCAGCTTGTAGTATTTTAAAGCAAAGTAGCTAAATAAATACAACAGTAATCTCAAGAAGGCTTGTCGGATAGTTTATGAACGTATCTGCCAAGATATGTATAGATACTTAAATATAAAAAAACATACAATAAACTGATAAAAATGTCTTTATTAACACATAAAACACAAAATATACATGACAGGTTTAAAGAAACAAAAATAAATATGATTACTAACTAAGGCCTAAATCTAAATTAATAACTATACCTATAAAAAGTAAATGCCCCCCAGGTCTCCATCACACGCTATGGTGCCCAGAAGGCTGGCAGCGTTGCCGCTTTGGATAGATAAACTTATCCTCTGGCCAAAATAACTGCCAGCCCTCTGGTCACCTGACGTCTCAATGAGTAAAACACAACAGTTACATACAATACATAAGATATGTTTCAGTTACAATTTCTAGCAATCTAGCTAGAAAATCAATACAGACGTGTTCAGGAAATACTTATTAGCGCGTCAACGGGTTTTCTCCCGCTATCAGTGAACGGAGTAATGCGTTAATCATAATGAAAACTGCGGTGCTAAATAAGTGCAGATGAAGTGGGCACGCGATAGGTTCATTACGAAATAGCTGCTTGCACCGAGAAAATTAATCTCTTGCTTGATAATGTTCAGTTTATTTTCTCAATATGCTCTAATTTAAAATATTTGCATCAGATTATCTTTCTTGTTGCATGGAAAACAAAAGTATGCAAACATATATTCACTGTATTTGGGAGCCGTGGAAACTGTCACTGATGTTTGGACGTTGAATGTTAATTTTGAATTGAATGTAACACGAGATGTCGTCTTAAATGCAAGCACTTATGACTTTTTTTATTGCGTGAGTTGAATATTGCTTAGTATAATTTATTGGACTACTAGCAACGATCTAATCACTCTATCCCTCTGTTATCGTAGGATTCTGTACAATACTATATACACGTACACAAGATACTATGTTTTTTTTTTATTTTTATGATAGACTGACCAGCGATTGCCCTTAGTCTCACCTGATGGAGAGCGATGACAAGGCCTAAGATGTTGCTCACTGATTCAGTAATAGCCTATTCACTCTTGTCTTGAAGAGACCCAGATTGTATTGAATTGATTGTATTGTATGATTGTATGATTGTTGTGTTGTTGTAGATGTAAATGAATATCAGGGATTGCTCACATAATTTACCACCGTTTAAGTCTTTAGATCTCATTTACAAGGTCCGTCTTACAATATCCTCTGATAGCCTATAGGGACGTATAGATCCGTGCGTTTGTGTGATTCACATTTCTTGACTCACCTGACCACTCATCCCTATTATACCTAGATCCCAGTGTTCGTAACAGCCATAAGTATCGTAGGTCATATATAGGCTAGTTTCTACTGAGGCGAGTGGTTTCGTTGTGAGTAGCCCGCCTAGGTTAGACCGCGGCAGGTAGATTGAAAACTCGTCCTCGACCAACCGGCCACCGGCCCATTAAAATACCACAACCCACGCTCGGATTGTGGAGAAATTACTTATTTACATAACAAAAAAGCCCAAACTCGAATCGCTATCGGAACGCTATTGGATTTAGAAAAAGTGGGTGTATAATAGTTACATGTTTTCGATAAAAAGGCCTTGCCCATCCTTCATATAGAGGTCAATGCCTTCGCTTTTAGCGGACAATTAAACCTATCTAATCACAACATGCCTCGGTGAGCTCCCTGATATAACTTGGCCCCCAAATTTGTAGCAAATATGCTTAATGAGAGGTCAAACTTATACCCAGTGGATGGTAAGGTTGGCGAGTGTATGCGTGGTGAACAGCCGCGAGCTGCATTGATAGCCGTTCCGCTCTGCCTGCATAATTCCGTATACAGTAAAATAATTTTGACTGCCAGCGCTGGCCCAATGCAATCCCGACGCAAGTTGTCGGTTACAAATTGCTGATATCCTAATTAATATATGGTATCACGAAACTGATGTCCGGGCGAATTACTAAGTTTAATTGGCTACCAAAAAACAGTTTAACCAGGTTTATTGCAAGCGGTACCGTCCGTTGTTTTCACGTTTCCGGAAACACTGTTGCAATGAGGCACTGGAGCGTGCTTCCACAATCATTAGGTTTGTTCAGGTTCGGAACTAGCGTTGGAAAGTTATGTATTAGGTTGCGAAACGCGGCGAGGTTATCATTTATATTTAGCCGGCGACCTGGCCGCCGCGTTAAGCGGACTATCAATGTATCCAACTAGCCAAAACACTAGAAAATCCATCGTTTTAACTATAGAATATAATTATGTAAATTTTTTGTGTAACATTGTTCTCTTGTGTGGTGCAATAAAGCATATTTATTATTATTATTAGAACTGAACAGTTCAGTCATATGATATGCAACTCCAAGTGCACCGTAAAGTTGGCCGGTAGAGAGTGTTTAGTACAATAAATATTAAATAAATACAAGTAGTAATTAGATTACTCTACCGACATCACAGCATCGGCAATAGAAGTACCAGTAGCTAAGAAGAATAAAACAAACAACAACAATAAATAATGATACATGATATATTCTTATTCTCTTGACAGCATACTCTGAGTTTTGTGCACTTCATTTGCATAGGTATCTATTTGTTTACAACCCAATATAAGCAAATATTAATCAATCGACCAGTTTTCTAATATGAGACAATGTATTTGTAATTTTTATCCATAGTTTGGATATTAAACTTTATACGATATATATAATTAAAGATTTTTTTTTATACAGAAAATTTATTTGAATACTTTTTGTCCCGTTTTTGCGACAAGATTGATTAATTGATGAGGCCTAAAACTTTATAATTGAGCACAAAAACAAGCTTGCGGCGTACGCACCGATAGTAGGAGTTGAATAAAAACTATAACAGATTACCTATAAATCAATAAGACAATATTTTTAATTAGTTCGATCAAGCCAAGAAACAAGTGTAAAATAGAGCTACCCACGATGTTCAAAGAAATCGGATATAATCTAATAGCGAATCTTTATTATACACGGAGACAATATGCATCCTTGTGCGTGTTCTATCGCTTGTATAATGGGTTGTGCTCCGAAGAACTGTTCGATATGATGCCCACAGCATCATCGCACTGCTCGCCGTCGACAGGGCATTCATCCTCACACCTTAGACTCCCTCGGACGCTCCGGTTGTGGAATGGACTCCCTGCCGAGGTTTTCCCGATGAACTAACAGTATGGGATTCTTCAAGAAAAGAGTGTATAAATTTTTAAAGGGTCGGCAACGCCCATGTGACTCCCCTGGAGTTGCAGGCGTCCATAGGCTGCGGTGACCGCTTACCATCAGGCGGGCCGTACGCTTGTTTGCCACCGACGTGTTATATAAAAAATATATGATCGTTGAGCACTCGCGACCCCGACGACGATCCCTTTTAGTCGTGCAATGATGACCTTAGACTTTCTTTACCGGACCTAGCAACCTCAGCTGCCTTCACAAGTGTGTACACAGCATACTAATCATAAAAATACTGTTTATAACACCGGATAGGCAACGGACCAGTGATTCTAGACTCGATTGCTCCAAATCGCACTGCGTAAGCGGCGATGTTTTTTTTATAATAATTATTGAATTGATCAAAGTCAACGATTGCTACGGTACTGGCATGCGATGACAGCGTTATTATAGATTACATGACAGTTATGGATGCCGTGATTCATGCGACGAGTATGTAACAAGATCCGCAATAGTCTACTTACATTTGTCGGCCTCTTTAGCCTAGTTGGTAGTGTCATTGCCTCCGAAGCTAGAGGTCCCGGGTTCGTTTCCCGGTAAGGGCATTAGTTTCTGTGGTGAGCAGAGACATTTGTTCCTGAGACTTGGATGTTTTCTATGTATTTAAGTATATATCTATTAAATATATCGTCGTCTAGTACCCATAACACAAGCCTTATTGAGCTTACTGTGGGACTGGTTCGATTTGTGTAAAAAATGACCCCTAATATTTATTATTATTTATTATACATAATTATTATGGATATGTATAAGTACAATATGATCAGTGTCATACAGAATCACATACGTTTGCGATATGCGATTACGTATGTTGTCATCGTAAAATGTTATTGTGAATAGGATGTTTTGGGCAGCAAAAGAAGCTCTGATGTTCTTCGATGTTTGATAAATAACAATGCAACGTGCGTGCAATAAATCAACAGTTTGTTATAATTATGAGGTTATGACCTATGACAGTAAGATGATTACAGTGTAAAGAAAATTATGTTGACCCATCTACTCACAATTGCAAGTACAACTGTACGTACAGTGGCCTCAAATATAAGATAACCATTTAACACTACAGTTCAGGTTGCTCAAAAATATCAGTTCGTTTCAATGACTTGATAGTAGTAGTAGTAAATATTATGTACCTATGTATGTATTTATATAAAAAAATACAAAAGAAGCAAAATCAATCACGCGCGAGTGACACCAGTGGTGTTGTAAGCGTCCATAGGCGACGGTGACCACTTATCATCAGGTGGGCTTGTTTGCCACCGACGTGGTATAAAAAAAGCAAAATAACAAGATATAAAAGTACGAAGGCAAACTTATCCCTATAATAAGGGATCTCTTCCAGCTAACCTTCGAGAAAATTAGAAAAATAAATGTAGCGCACGAAAGGCGACAGACAAACTAATTATGCAAAAAAAACGGATATTTAAAAGAAGCAAAGTCACGTTACACGATCGCGCCCGATCGATCGATCCATTACGTATCCATCCATACTTTCCATGTAAGCTGACCATCACCATCCTCGTCGAAGGCGTGACGGCGACAAGATGCAAATGACTGCTGACTACACTGCCTACACCAGTCCGCGGAGCTCGACCGGTTTGTACATTCCTTCCACTGATTCATCTAACGTCGTCAAGAACTGGTTGGGACTTGGCGAAAATAATTATTTTCGACATCTGCGAGAGCTTGGTCTGAAACCACGATCATCAAAATCATTGGAACAGTTTTCGAGAACCCGGTTAAACAAATAGACATTTAAAAAAAAAATACTTGTTAACAGTATACCTAAAAAGGATAAGGTTGGAATCAGAGATCATCAAATGTAAAGAAACAAATGTCAATATAGAAATCTCGATATGGTTTTCCTTTTGAAAACTTAAATCATTTCTCCACAGTTTTTATTTAAACAACACCAATACGTAATTAAAAACGCCTCTGTTATCGCTAACTGTATGTTTGTTATTTTCAAATAATTATACATACTAATTTATTTCATCGAAATTCTGAGCGTGGTCATTTATTACACGTATTTAAATTTATTAATGATTTTAATTTTTTTATGGATACAACCAACTTGTTTACATTTTTGATCTCTAAATCTATCGCTCACAAAAGAATAGATTTTTTATATTTTAAATTAGTGCTTTTTTCTGAATAATTTAATGAATAAATTCCCTCCATAATTGCAGAAAACGCCTTGTTTTTCTGTTTTTATATTTATATTTGATACTTTATCTTTAACACAGTCTACACTCGTTATTTGTCTATGTCAGTTTCGTTTTAAGGCACACCGCAACGTAATATGATACATTTTTAGGGTTCCGTAGCCAAAATGGCAAAAACGGAACCCTTATAGATTTCGTCATGTCTGTCCGTCCGTCCGTATGTCACAGCCGATTAACGCGGAGACTATGACCACTACAATTATGAAATTTGGTGTGAAGGTGTATGTTATGAACCGCTATACAAATATGATGTGAAATTAAGAAAAAAATATTATACTGGTGTGCCCCCCTGCACACCATACATGGCATACATGTACCTCACTGGGGGGTCAACATTTTTTTTTCAGTGCACATAGGCGTGTGGGGTATCTGGATAGACAGGCCTTCAAAAATGACATAGAGGTTTATAAAAAAAAACCATTTAAGTCAACTGTTGGTGAGATATTAGCTGTTAAAGTGGTAAAAAGTATGTGATTTAAAATGAGTCGTAGAAAAAGTATTGTATGCAGCGGTGTATAAGTGGTCTAAAACCGCTCGTGGCGTCTTTACTTACGATACTCGCCGAGGCTCGCATCGCAACCCACGCTACTCGCGTTTTAAGACCCTTCTTATACAACAGTTGCATAAAATACTTTAAAACTTATGTGACATATTACAATAAGCGGACACGTAAATTTGTATAATCTAAATAGTAGTTTATTGATTAGCACGTAAGGTTTAATTTACAGTTAGTGCCAATCTGTATATTACATTTTAAATAAATAAAGTACTTAAAAACCATTTAATAGTTAAAGCTCTAGTAACCTTATTAAGGACGTATCCGTATCCAGGTATTGTTACAAGGCTAATTCTAGGTGGTTAATAGCGTTATACGGTGGCAAGACAAGAACACAAGAGACAGGCGGAGGCGGCCTTGCTCGGCGCTCGCCAATTTCCAAATTCCGATAATACCTCCCGCCTACCTGTTCTATCTATAGGTAGATTCAAACATTTATTGCATCCACGATATCTATACATAGGTATTACATTGGTAGTTTTGGATTCACATGGACCTGTTTAGCTCAGTTGGTTGTGACACTCCCTCCGAAGCTAGAGGTGTGGTGAGCAGGAACATTTGTTCCTGAGACTTGGATGTTTTCTATGTATTTAAGTATGTATACATTATATATCTATTAAATATATCGTCGTCTAGTACCCATAACACAACCCTTCTTAAGCTTATAATTTCTATGGGACTAGTTCGAATTGTGTAAAAAATGTCCCCTATTATGTAAATATAATATATACATATATATATCGCACGTGAGATAGCTCGCGGGCCGTTGTGTGCTAGCCACGCTGATGACTGACTTAGCCTATAAATATACACCTTAAAAAACGATTACTGTGTTTTGATATATGTCACGATTGTTTTGTTATCTTAAGCTGAACACGGGAGTATTCTAAGACTTGTGGGGCTAATAGACTATTTTCTGTCTGTAAGTCTCTAGATCAATATTTCTTGGCCATTCCTCTAAAGAATGTGTAGGTTTAATAGTGATAAGGTTCCACTTACGTATTTCTGCATGCAGTTTATGTTACCACTTTCCTGCACAAACATGCAAATAAATACAACAAAACACCACCAATAATGAAAGCTTCGACACTCATTTCGCCTCTCTGCAAGGCATCATCAGGATACTAAATGGGCCATCTTGAAAGCATGTAATTTTTTATATTACTGTGACAATGTGCAGCAACTGCACTTGATGCCTTACCCAAAGTTGACTTTTACAAGCCTGAAACGGCATAAAGGGCACCGCACTGCTAATCCTATAGTTCAGGTTCAGTTATAACACCTATTTAGGGAGTAGAGTTGTAATTTAAGGAAACTTTGTAAAAGATGATTTAAAAATAAAAAATAAAACCTGTAGTAATCATCGTCATCTGCATACCATCTGCATCTGCAGCCTATTTTAATCCTCTGTTGGCTGTCATATGCCTATCCAATATCAAAAAGTGGTTGATTTGCAATCAGTGTTATCAAACTCTGGCAAGTTGAAACACAAACTGTTACAATTTAATTAGTCTGTCACTAAATGTGGTTTTTACCTCAATGGTAAAAATTATTAGAACCAGACCTGTATGAAAATGAAAATTGTTTATTGTTTTACCCTGAGCTAGGGAACCCTGTGTTACAGGACCTTGTTTCGCATCAATGCTGGTTTCACTTAATTATAAATACAAGTTATACAGAGGAGTATTTGTAAATATAATATGTCTGACAGTTAATTTTTATGTTTATGTATTTAGATTGCTAATCTCTCTCTCTTTTTTCTTTTCTTAGCACTAAGTAGGGATGGTTAGACAAGTTTCTATGGGATGACAGGCTGCCAGCACAGTATTTAACAATGTTTGTCTGTATTTGCAAGTTAATTCTCACTCGGACTCTCTGATCTGTGACAGTATAAAAATAAATAAAATTAGCCTTTATTGCTGAAGTTACATATTTATTATTATGTATGCTTATATATATACCGGGTGTACAATCCAAATGGGTCGGTATGGTGAAGTCGGAAACTATGAGATATAGCGAGATCTGTTCTTAGGAACCATGACGTCGATTTTAGATTTAATAATAATTGCATTCAAACTTTTTTATTAACTCTCATACATAACCGGGAATTGAACCTGGTCAATATTTTTAATTAATCTTTGTATTCAACAGAATGGCTACCATTTTGAACATTTACTGAAATAAAATAATTATCTTATTGGTGGGTTTTTCTTTCAATTATTTAAACAAGATTCCATTAGTGTTGTTCTTCTTGCGACTTGCAGAATTTATACACATTGATTTTCACCAGGTTCGATTCCCAGTTATGTATGAGAGTTAATAAAAAAGTTTGAATGCAATTATTATTAAATCTAAAATCGACGTCATGGTTCCTAAGAACAGATCTCGCTATCTCTCATAGTTTCCGACTTCTCCATACTGACCCATTTGGATTGTACACCGGGTATATATTATTTTATTCATTTTGTTAAAAGATTTTATTACTGCTCTAATCTTCCATTGACAACCTCAACTTATCCCTTGACAAACTCTTCCAGAGCTTTCCCTTGCTTCTTGCAGCCAGATACCTCCTCTTATTTTTTTAAGATCATCTGACCATCTAAGATTAGGTCTCCCTCTTTTCTTGTATTTCCTCTTGGATTTCATTCCACAATTTCTTTTGTCCATTTGTCCAAGTTTTGTCTAATCATGTGGCCTGTCCAGGTGCGTGTGAACCTAGCATATCAACTTTCAGCATCTCACCAAATGATGACAGTTCTAGTAGCATCCAAAATAGTTCTACTTCAGCACCACTTTTGTTGTTTTATTACTTCACCACTTTTGTTCTTTTATTACTTCACCAACTCTTTTGCTTTTTCATTAGTGACAATAATGCCATCATAATATTGTTAGCACAAGCTGCAAATTCTTAAAGGATGCTTATTGTTCTCTCTCAGCTTAGACAGTAGCTGGTTTAATGAAATTGACACAATAAAATAATAATAAGCAAAAACTAACAGCCCTAGTAACAGGCCACTATTTCCAAAAAAAAACTTATGTGCAAGTAAATTTTTTTTGAGCATTCCGTGAAAATCAAGACTTATGTTTCATTCTCAGCCTGCTATGCTATGCTAGTTTTATCATTGCGCTTTAAACATTCTATTATTGTTCGAATAATTATTTAGCATTATCATTAGCTGGTCAAAATTCCTCTAAGTCGAACCAAGTGCTTTGCATCTTCTTTTATAATGCGCACTTCTAAGGTTTGGAATTCTCTGCTGGCGTTTGTATTTCCGAGTTCATATAACCTAGACCTTTTTAATGCACTAATGAATAGGCATCTTCTGGGTGAGCTCACTTCATCGTCGGCCTCATCTTTGCCCCCCGGCTAGACGCTGGCAAGGAGCACTCCCATTTTTAATAAAAAAAAAAATCAAAGCAGTATTTATATGCAGTATCGCTGGCTGTCTGCATCTTTATTAACATATTAGTTTTTTTTCTATGCCAGAAGGCCCAGAAGATTTATTATGATTTTAAAAACTTTTGAGTGGTTAGGCTTTTCACAACTGTTTAATGAAGTATACATGTGAGTCATATAGAAGTAAAGTCAGCAACATCCACTTTTATACTTCAAGATATGTTGTAGTGTTACTTCAACGTGTATTGAAGTAACACTACAAGACTGCATTCGAAGTCGGTACAGTACAAAAAGTACATGTTGTGGACTTTGCTTCTATATAATACATGTGTCAAACTCATAATTATAAAAGCAAAATAAATCAAAGTACTTCATGTTAAGCAGGAAAATATCTGTAGTCCTTAAATAGAGATTATCCAGTCAGTAATAAGTAAACCCGGATTAAATAAGGACAGTGGATTATCAAACTGTGGAGCCCTTAATCCAGAGCTTACTATGACAGTTTTACAGAAACCATTTAATGTTGGGGAATGGTACAGTCACACTCGTTAATTTGTGATCCATTTTGAAAAAAACTCTTCTACTTCTACAGTTTGACAGGGATGCCAACCTTAAGGTGGTCCCAAATTAAAGTTTGTGACTACATATTATATAACTACAATTTATAATATGACAATATCAAACTTTGGATTAGTTAGCTAATTCTGTTTATTGTGGTTTTAGTATGGGCTAGTAATGACAATAAGCAAGTATATAAATATATTTTTTATTTTATTTTTTTTTTTTTTTCATACTCACAACCATCTTTACAGGTAACCCCAATGCGACAGTGTGGGGAATCTTATTTCTATACAATAATTTAAAATAACAATATGACACAAAATTATACATACTACCCTGTACCATAGCACAAAATATGTAGTGTGACTTTTGTGAATTCGTTCATAGAACAATTAAATAAATCTAACTCGCTCGCTACCCGATTAAGCGATTAAGCGAGCGCAATATGTTTAAAAATAAACAAAATCTAATTATGTTCATGTAAATAAAAAAATAAACAATCAATGGTGAAACTCAATAAAGATTTAAATAGTGTTTAAATGGAGTTAGATACAAAGTACAGCTTCTGTTTAGGTACTGTGATTTCTTATTTGTAAATATTAAGACAAACAGCTTAGTACAGGAAATTGGTGCCCAATTGGACTATTGTTGATGAATGTCTTATTTGATAAATTAACTGCTGATGGAATCGTTACAATGCTCCTGTTACAGTGTTAGAAAAAGCAAAAATAAACTGTAAATGTTTGTGCAATGTCCAACAAATAGTATTGTTGTAAACATGATTGACTGTATAACTAAAATAAATAAGGAAATGCGTTGGAATGGCTATAAGGTAAATAATGTAAACGAATCCAAGTCCAGCGAATATCTGAGTACTTTTACCATGTAAAAGAATGTTATCAAACTCAACACGATCTCTAATCTTCCGTTATCTTAGGCCCGGCTGAGACGAGCTCGATCACGCGTCGACCGTTCGTGCTCGTGGCAAACCTGCCCTCTATCTAAAACCACAACAGCACAAAAAAACTTAAAAAATACTCACCTATATTTCTTGAAAATTAAATAAACACTGATCCGTAATCCAATATAAGAAATCTTCCACTGATCCGATTATTACAACGACACAACAAACATTCAGCACGTTAACACACAAGCAATTTAACTGACACGCCAACCACTAATGCACGGGAAATGTTTTTCCTGATTTATTTCATTCACTTTTAAATACCGACGTACTGCAAACGTGATTAAATTAACACTAAATTTCGGCAACGGTCGCTTTAACATCCCTTCCAAACCAACCATCGGCCATCACTAAAAATGTTGCTATACGAAAGTCACGTTACGAACTCACGTGTACAGTTGCCACATGATATCGTGTTATGACATTTCAGTATTTCAGCAATCAAAGTGTATCAGCTTGATGTAGTCAGTTTAGTAATATTTATTTATACATTAATGTAAGTAGATAATATTACTGGAGCATTGTAATAACAATTCTGAACGGAGGATTCAGGAGGATTTTAAAGAACTATTTTTTGTCAATGTCACTTAATTGTCAAAGGATAAATTCAAGAACATTTCAGCTACTGCAATAAACGCTTCTTTTTAAAACTTTATTAACGGTTTTTTTGAATATCAGTTTTAGTTTTTGCTGCATTATTGACGTTGTCATTTCACGAAGAAAGAGGATCCGATAGAAGGAGGATTAGCGTACAACCAAAAGGGACAGACTTATAGTAATCTGACTAAATTGAAATGTATCAGAAGACTCATACACCCTTTAGCACGATTGTGCCATTCTATCCTTAGTTGTGTTATACGCGGTGACAGCAATGGCATTGAAGTAAGAATGGGTCAGCCTTAGATTAATAACACCATGTAAAGCAAGATGATTTTTCATATAGATGTCACTTTGAGTCCTTATGGTTAACCAAGATGAGTTAGGGTGGTATTCCACTCGTCCAATATCTTTGTCCAATCTTTGATCAAATTTCTTTGACAGAGGCCCATTCCACACATCCAATTTTTTTTTCATGCTTAGCCATATTGATTTAACTGTCATCGGAATCTTTGATCAAACGTCGGGGTCCGATCCAAGTTTGATGAAATCATCCAATTTCTTTGATCAAAGATATTGGATGAGTTTAATACGTGGTGGTATTCTACTCATTTGACATTTGATTTATTTATTCATATATATAGTACATATAAGCTTACAGTATTAAAACCAAGACGCTCACATGTTACATACACAAAACATTTACATGAAAAAGAAACTATGCTAACACAAATATCAATAAAGGAAACTATACTAACACAAATATTACAACATTAACAACACACAATAATACAATTAAATACTTAGACTATTATTTATAAATGTACATATCTGCCTGTAAAATGTACCTGGCGAGTCATGAAAGACGTCGGCAGGTGTCTTCATAGCCAACTGATTAAAGAGTGAGAGTGCTCGATTGGTCGGAGCGTTGTTAGCCCTCCTCGTACGCGCTCCCTCACCACCGCTACTGAACAGTGGGCGCGGGCGCCGCGGTGGCCCGGCACCGCCCTGGCTCTCGCTGTTCGCACCCCACACACGGGTCCGAGGTGTCGTCTCATCCAATATCTTTGTCCAATCTTTGATCAAATTCCTTTCACAGAGGCCCATTCCACTCATCCAATATCTTTGTCAAAGTCTTTTTTTTATGCGTAGCCATATTGATTTAACTGTCATCGGAATCTTTGATCAAATGTCGGGGTCCCATCCAAGTTGGATGAAATCATCCAATTTCTTTGATCGAATGTATATTGGATAAAGATATTGGATGAGTGGAATACCTCCCTTAGATTAATAATACCAACAGATCTGTAGTGTTAAGATTTTTCATATAGTTGTCTCTTTAAATACTTATGGTTAACCAAGATGAGTTAGAACGAGACAGATAGTACGATCATCTAAGGTGTATCCAAAGTGATTCTACTCATCATCATCCTAGCGTTATCCCAGAACAGTTGCATCGTGATGATGCCCTGCGTCCGCTACCTAATCCCAAGAATTAGCGTAGGCACTAAGTTTTTACGGAAGCGACTGCCATCTGACCTTCCAACCCAAGGGGGAAACAAGACCTTACTGGGATTAGGCTTGTCATGTGAGTGGCCAACTTGACTGTAAGAAGTTCTCAAGCCGCCCTAAGGCCTCTAACTTGGCTTCAACGCTTGACGTGCCTTCCAAAGCACGGGAGCGCGGGCCGTCGTTGCTTAACCTTGCATACGAGCGCTAATTCTAGTAATTTTTACATTTGTAAAAAAATTTTTTGGAGTTTAAAATGTTAAAGGTTGTGTGTACTCAAAATTGTTATTAAGAACCACTGTCATGAAATTGCCTTTTTCTTAATTAAAAAACCCTCGGATCAATGCAAAGCGTCGTATTCTTATGAGTTAAGTAAATAAATAAAAATCAGGTTGACGTAGATATTCAATTTAATTTTAACAATTCCTCTGTAACTAAATAGATCACAACAACGGTTTTAGGTTCTCGTTTATACATTAAAATGGTTCAAAAATGGAATTTTAATGATAACGCATAATAGTATAGTATAAGTAAAATTAATATTAAACATAAAAAACAACAGGTTATATCTATAAACAAAGTAGGTTTCAAACATATAATGAATTATAATAATGAAATGGGTCAGTCAACTTATTCTTCTGCTTTTACAGTAAGCGAGGGGACGACAGAAATAGAAATATTTATTTCACAAAAACATGTTACATGGAATACAAGTCTTTGGGTCCTGAGCTAGGAGTCCCTGTGTTACAGGACCCAGTAGAATAACAAGCTTACAATTTTAACATGCCTTCGTACAGGGTATCTTTGATGTTTGTGTGTGTGCAGATTTTCTTGCAACGATTGTAATGCAGACTTTTGATGTTTAAGATAAAAATAGGTCTACATGAAATATTGTTTGTTTATTTAAACTTTATTGCAAAAAAATGGTTTTTTAGTGAATTTATAACTATTTTAAGTATTTTTCATATGGCCCCTAATGCATGACGTCGAAAGTGCATGTGTAGTTAAATTGTAATTGTATTTAAGTCGAAACTGGAGAAGTTTTAGTGGTGGGGTAAACCGTGACG
Organism: Notocelia uddmanniana; assembly: GCA_905163555.1. Lineage (NCBI taxonomy): Eukaryota > Metazoa > Arthropoda > Insecta > Lepidoptera > Tortricidae > Notocelia > Notocelia uddmanniana. The sequence goes on along the minus strand of LR991063.1, from coordinate 784,269 downwards.
CGTGAGTCCGCTTCAATTAGAGTGTTTCTCAAAAATATTCCACTAGCTACGTGACGAGAAGCTACCCCCCTCCCTCCCCCCGGTGACCAAGAGTGGTATTTAGATGAAAATACCACTCTTGGTCACCGGGTCTAACACATCAAAAATATATACAAAAATATGTATGACAGAACGCATTAGCAATATTTAGTATACTTATTATGAGTTAATTTTATTGCATGAATTTGTTTAATGCTATATATTTTTATAATACGCTCCATTATAATACAATGATTGGTGATATACCTTAGTAAAATGTTCTCAAAAAAGATATTTTTCTAATTCTATTTACACTGCTAGTTGAACAACGAACATTTGAATCCTAAAAAATGACAAATCGGTTATTTATTTAGTGGGTATCAATTCATGAGAGCTATAGAAAAATGACTATAACTATTCCCAATCTGGAAATATATACAGTAAAAAATATGGAACGGAGACTATCTAGTTTAGTTAATTACATCATCCATATATATAAAACTCATGTACAACCTTTGTTCAAAAAAACAACAGTCTGTGCTATGTTGGCACGAACATATTATAACCAATATTGTTACATCTTTAAGTATATAAGCCTTTCCCAAACCGATTACTTGAAGCAACACCAAAAGCTTTCTTCAGCCTAGCCTTGTAAACCTTGCAGCACAGGGTTTCTTAAACTGTGGTCAATGGAGCCCTATGGGTCCATGGGTCCATACCTATCAAAGTTTATCATTCAAATTAAAAATGGTACCTGTACTGGATTTTTGAAAGGGTTGTTGGGCTCTCTGATATTTTATATGGGTCCAAAGTTTAAGAAACCCTGTCATAGTAGATAAAATATCAATAATTAAATCCTCCATTCCTCGCAAAGACAGCACATGAGCACATATCTCTAATACAAGGACTTAGAGCTCCCTTTGTAAAAATATGCAGATCCATTTTACTTAAAAAGTATAGTATGACAAGGCAACGTATCTCTGCCATACATGCTCCAGACGTCTTGGAAGTTATGCAACTTTGAACCTTAAAGGCACTCTGTACATGTATACAGCGAAACCACGTAATAATGAAATGTACTAATCAGAAATAATCATTTCAAAATCAGTTATTAAACAGTTTATAAATAATCCCTTTTTTCCCGTAGACGTCTAGAGATATAACTTAACTATGCATCTCTGCTACAACAAATGATTGCTCATAATTTCGATTGCACTAATACATATTACAAATATAATAAATATACAGCTAAAAGGCGAGAAATCATTTAACATACAAACCGAAGCTACCGCAATACCTATATACCACCATACATATTAAAATTTATAAATATATATGTTCATGTATATGGCCATAAATTATCCTTTAGTTAAATCTTAACCTAGGAAATGTTAGGTGTCACATTGTGAGAAGAACTATTTTAATACTTCGAGGTAAGCTTGCGATAAGGACATAAACGTCGATGCAATTTTGTTGTTTTTTTTTGCGTTCGCAAGGAGACAAAATAATGATTTTTAGGAAAGTAATGATTAATGTGTACTACTAAAATCCTTAGGACAGAGGCATAACCCATAAAATTGGGAATTACCGCACATTTTTTTAAATTATTTCGTTTCAAACAAATGAAATCGATTTTAAGGGACGCAACGATAGAATGAAAACAAAAAATCACAAGTAAAATCATCATTGCCATTAACCATATTCACTGGACACATTTTACGTGGTCGATGAGCTTACCAGGAGGCAGTAAAACAGGTCAAAATATATATTGCAATACTGATCTATTTGCAGTATAATAAGGCTCTTCATATAGTTAAAACTCAGACCTCAGCTCAAGATGCCATTCTACATATAAGTCTTAATGTTGTGTTAACTGTTGATAAATACACTTTTCCAAATTGTAAGATATGTCTCTCAAATCATTGTAAAAGAAATCTTTAATAAGTGTGTTTTTTTTTTATAAAATGGCAACACACTTCCATCTTAGCAGCACGCTCCATAACAGCTTACTGAGCTTAGGACTCCACTTAACAACGGATAAATCAGCATTACCAACTTCTTACTATTCGAATCCAAATGCTTTCATTATGCACTTACAATATCTGAATAAAAGTACATTTAGAACAGCGCCCAGCCTTTGATATAGGATAGCAACATTTAACAATTACATCAATGAAGCCACACGTTCAGAAACACAAAATTTGGTAACCTGGTAACACCAATACATCCGGCATCAGTGTTGCCAGGTTAAATCATCCAAAATTAGTGTTTCTGAAACGCTTGAATAACAAATATATTTCTATAATAAATGCACGCTATAAGTACACAATTATAAAATACTAGCTGTTGCCCGCGACTTCGTCCACGTCTTCGCTCCTATTGGTCGCAGCGTGATGTTCTGATCTTATATAGCCTAAAGCCTTCCTCGATAACTGGACTATCCAACACAAAAAAAAAATCAATTCGAACCAGTAGTTCCTGAGATTAGCGCGTTCAAACAAACAAACAAACTCTTTAGCTTTATAATAAATAGTAGTATAGATTTTGTAAATATCATAATACATCACATCAGTTCCGCCTTAAAGAAAATGGTAATTACCTATGTCACAAGGTTTAAAATTGATCGCAGTTGAGTGAATATTGGTTGGCATCTGTTTTTACATGTCAGCTCCATATCCGAAAGGAATGAGTACGATTCCCACTTACATTTTATTTTACAAAACTGGCAACCGCACTTGTCTTCTCTAAGACCGCACGGTTCGAAAATAAATGCCATACGATCATTATTTCATTACTTAGGGTGGTATTCCACTCGTCCAATATCTTTGTCCAATACGAGGGTAAAACTGAAAGTTTCGGGAATAGAAGAAAATATGCAGTATAAGTGAGTTTATTTATTTTTATTGTTTTTCAAAATATTCTCCTTTGTATTTCATGCACTTATGCATGCGTTCAAACCAGTCCATAAAGCACTTTTTGAACTCTGAAGTAGGGGTCGACAAAATGGCTATTTTATAGGCCTCCACTGCTTCTTCTGGCGTCTGAAACCGCTGACCACGCAGTTTGTCCTTGATTCTGGGGAATGTAAAAAAGTCGTTGGGACTTAAGTCAGGGCTATATGGAGGGTGGTCCAATATTTCGACTTTTTCACCGTCCAGGTACTCAGTTGTTGTCCGAGCGGTGTGTGGGCTGGCGTTGTCGTGGTGAAGGATGATGCGACGACTAGGGTTTGTTTTTCGGAGTTCAGCAAAGACGTTCGGCAAACAAATAGTGGTGTACCAATCAGCATTGACTGTTCTACGATCCTCAAGAGCCACAGTAGCTACGTGACCAGATTTAGAGATAAACGTAGCCACCATCTTCTTAGCCGTACTGCGAGAACGAACAACTTTTGTGGGTTTGAGCTCGTCTTCGAAGACCCATACTCGGGATTGGTTTTTAGTTTCAGGCTCATAAGCGTATATCCACGACTCGTCACCTGATACTATGCTAAAAACAGCATTTGAGCGTCCCTTGTTAAATCTTTTCAAAGTTTTGCGGCACCAATTGACACGGACTATTTTCTGCTCGTCAGACAATAGGTGAGGTATCCAACGGGAAAATAACTTTTTCACGCCTAATTCTTCTTTTAAAATAATTTGTATTTGACTCATTCCAATACCCAGGTGCTCTTGAATTTCCCGATATGTCACATGTCGGTCTTCATTTATCAGACGACGCACAACATCGACGTTTTCTTGCGTGACTGCCGATTTTGGTCGACCTTCACGCACTTCGTCGGTGAGGGATACACGGCCACGTTGAAATTCTGAATACCACCTGTATATTGTAGTCTTTGAAGGAGCTTCAATATTAAAAGCAGCAACCATCCGCTCTTCACATTGTTTTTGTGTTAGTCCACTTTTAAAGTCATAATAAATCATAGCTCTGAAATTTTCACGGCACAATTCCATTTTAAGCAGTGACTCGACGACTTCAATAAACAATTGAAACCGAACCATACTTTTTTTTTTCTAAGTGGCCAGTGTGTTGAGATAAGGAAACTTCAGAGATTATAAAAAGGTATAATACATGTTAAAAATAAATTAATAAGTATTCGATTCCCGCCACTTTCAGTGCAAGCCTCGTATACATTTGATCAAAGAAATTGGATGATTTCATCAAACTTGGATGGGACCGCGACATTTGATCAAAGATTCTGATGACATTTAAATCAATATGGCTACGCATGAAAAAATTGGCATCTTCTGGGTGAGCTCGCTTCATCGTCAGCCTCATCTTTGCCCCCTGGCTAGATGCTGGCCAAGAGCAATCCCATTTTTAATAAAAAAAAAACTTGGACAAAGATATTGGATAAGTGAAATGGGCCTATGTCAAAGAAATTTGATCAAAGATTGGACAAATATATTGAATGAGTTGAATACCACCTTCACATTGCCTCGAGGGCTACGCTGACCACTTACCATCATGCCGTAACCTTGTGTAGAATAAGAATTGTTTATTGCCACATATCCAGAATAACATAAGAAAATAAGATAACCGACGTGATATGAAAAAAAAAACATTGCATTTTGTCTAATATCCTCTGTAGGCATTTTGGACATTCTTTTAATTTTTTTGTACAATATGAACAACATATATTTGTTTCTCTCTTTAATAACGATCATATATCTAAAGTAGATTATTGCTTAATCCCTTTGCCGCCAAAACGAGACGAGTTCGATTTCAATACACTATGTAAAATACACTCCATAAGTCAACTTAGTCATGGATGTTGTTATGCAAAAAGTCACAAAAGGCTAACTCTTGAAACATTTCGAATAACACCATCCAGCGAGACATAACGTAACGGTACTATATTACGTACGATAATTTTAAATATGATACGTTTTTTTATAAGCCTTTGTATAATCTTAATACCATGTAATTATTACATTAGTGCTGGTGGTAGAGAAAATTCTTGCATTTGATGGATGTTAGTAATTCCGATTTTGGCCAATGACATATTTTTTTACTCCCGACATCGAACACAAAGGAGGTGTCATAAGTTTAACATGTGTATCTCTGTATGTCTGTCTGTGACATTATAGCTCTTGAACGGGTGAACCGATTTTATTATATTTTGAACACATACATAACAAATCATTTCATTTCATTTACGCCTGTGGCCCTCCCTCGCCTGTAAGTAGGGATCGGAAATTCGTTTACTTTTATACCTACACTTCGGCCTCAGGACCTACACTACGTTGTTGTTGCGTAGCATGGAGGCGGACTAAATTTAATTATACTAATATTTTTCCGGGATTTCCCGGAATAGCGAAAATTAGCATAATATAAACACATACCTAAACCGTAATCAAAACACAATACCTGTGACGCCATTAAACAGACCACCACATTTTTTTATTACAACCTGTATGTCGTTAATATTGTTTACCAACGTGAATGTTGTTAAAATCTACTGAATACAATCTGAAACTCTATACAATCCCGGAATCCTGGAAACTAAATAATAGAAATATTAATTTTAAGAAACCTACTCCATACTTGCTCAGATTTTTCCGGGATTTTGCTAGTTGTAGGTATAAAAGTAATTTAATTTCCGATGCTAGCTATATAAGTTATCTAGTATCGGTCTTTTTTTTGTTTTCATGCTGTTTATGGTGCCCCCAAGACGTGATTGTTTATCTGACACTGGACGTGACGGTGGGGGTAGCAGGCGGTCTGTAGCGAGTCAGCGGTGGTGGTGGTGGTGGTGGCGGGCGGGGGGGGCGGCGCTAGGCGGGGGGCCCGCAGCAGGCGCTGCAGTCCAGGCCGCAGGACTGCGCGCGGCCGCGGGGGCGCTACCTCTTGCCGCGCGCGCCCAGCTGCTCCTACAATACAACAAATACACATTTTTTTTGAGACCACTATATATCTCAGCCGGAACCGGAATTGCGTGCCTCATATAACCACATAATAAACCCGATCGCTCTTTGAAACTAAGTCACATAATAAAGACGTAACTAGCCCTAACACAGGCCTCGGTCTTCTTGGACTGTTACTAGTCTCAAAACGCTTGTCTGAATGAATGTGTAAGTAGTTGCATTGGTGGTGTTAATCAAGTTGTATATTTAAATTGTGTAATTAACTAAAATAAATAAATAAATAAATAAATATTACTAGAGAGCCTCGTTACACTCGGACGTGTAACACGATAGAAGGAAGGAGGTTCTCAGTTCGCTCGTCTGCATGTTTGCTCGTTCTTTTTTATGTATGTATGTTTCCCGATAACTCTTGACCACGTTGGCCGATTTTGATAATTCTTTTTTTGTTTCAAAGCAAGTACTCCGATATTGGTCTCATATTTTTTTTTTTTTTTTTTATTATTAAAGTAGTTAATAAACACATTTACAATTAGTTAAAACTGCACCGTTAAACCAAAGTTTGGTTTGTCTCGATGCACCATTCCACAACAGCTTAAAAAAACTAGTACAATAACAGTTTTATACTTAACTATAGGTATTAATATTGTGAATCGTTACATATCTATTTGCACTATGAATCGTATAATATAATATAACATTTCATCCAATAACATCCAGCGTTACATCTAATAAGTGAAACATTGCTCTGAGTCTTATAGCTATCTCTCAACCGCCGGCCGCGCTAAGCGAACCGGTTTGCGTCCGCTCGGTACAGGATGATCCAATAATGTCAGCAATAATGAACCATGTCAGAAATATAAATTTGAAGTTCTGATGATGGAATCTAGGAGGAATCGAGGGAACTCCTCGAATTTGATAGGCAAGCATATGCCGATTTCGATATTTTCTGTAGGTAACCAAGCATTGGCTCACGGAAACCACAAATTGTGGCATAATAATAATAATAATAATAATCTTTTATTTCGGACAGAGTCCATAATGTGTTAGTTTACAAACTTATACTAGTGTTAGTCTTTAACACAATATTCAATTTTTATTTTTATTTTGCAGTGGTATGGAGATTTGTCCATCTTTGCATAAGGGGGGAGGCCCATCTATCTGCTAACGCTATCAGGATTCCGTTGGCGCTGCCCCGCCAGCGGTTTAATAGTGAAGCACACCGCTTTCGCATGATAGCCTCAAAACCATCAACCTGCGCCTCCGCAAACATCCCCGAGGCACTGCAGTGACGAGGCAGCCCCATGAGCATCCTGAAAGCGTTATTATATTGTACTCGTAAGTCGCTGTACGTCCGCTGCGTAAACCTACTCCACAGGCTGCATGTGTAGAAGGATTGGCAGTAAGCTTTAAAAAGCGTGACCTTTACTGCATTCGAACAACGCGCAAACCTACGGGTCAGCATATTACAACGGACGGCCAGCGACCTACGCTCCCTCTCAATGTCACAGCTATCGCTAAGATCTTCAGTAACCCAGTGACCTAAGTATTTAAACTTAGTTACCCTACAAAGCGGCGATCCATTCAGAGAAACATCTGGCAAGTTGGTGTAGGTCTTCGATTTGGGCCTAAAAACCATTAGCTCACTTTTTTTTACATTATATTTAAGACCATGTGTCTCCGCATAGCCTTGACATATAAAAGCCAACCGTTGCAGTGCCCTGATTGATGGGCTTAGAAGCACCATGTCGTCAGCGTAGCTTATGTTATTTATACACACTCCTCCCACATGGCATCCGATTCCGGTGCTGCTAAGCTCACCAATCAACTGATTTATGTAAAGGTTGAACAGTCTGGGAGAGGTCAGGCCTCCCTGCCTCACCCCGCACTCCAACATGTACTCCTCAGAGACTGCGCCCCCCCATCTGACTTGATTTTTCTGGTGGTTATACCAATATTCGAATATTGATATAATCTCCGGTGCCAGGGTAGTCTCATTTCTTAATTTGTCCCACAAAAGATTATATGACACCAGATCAAATGCTTTTGAGAGATCCAAAAAAGCAGCAAACACTGGAGTTTTTCGGGTCGTATAGTACTGTACGGTCTGCTTGAGGCAAAGGATAGCACTTTCCGTTGACAAGCCTGGTCTAAAACCGAATTGTGCATCATTAAGGGTCAAGTGCTTCTCCATTTGCTGATCAAGCAGGCCGTCCAGCACCTTCGCGATGACAGAAGCCAGCGATATCGGCCTGTAGTTGGAAAGATCAGAGGAATCACCAGTTTTATCCTTAATTATAGGCACTACAACCGTACGCATGAGATTATCTGGTAAATATGCATGGCTTATACACAACGAATAAAACATTGCCAGGGACCTGGGCAACTGGTCTCCCGCGTACTTTAGGTGTTCGACACTAAGATCATCATGCCCTGGGGATTTTCCACCATCCATATTTTTAATAACACTGGCAACGTCTTTAGCCGTAAAGGTCACTTTACAACTCTGTATCCCGACCGACCTAGCCTCGGAAGCTTGGTGTGTAGGGCCTAATGGAGACTCAAGTCGAAAGTGGTTTCTAAACAGATTACATATCCCGACCGGGTCATGGACTCCCGCTACGCTCGCGGGGAGACCATGTCTATGGTTCAACCTATTGGTATTCTTCCAGAAATTCTTAAAATCCTTATTGGTATGATGCTGCGCAATTATATCCATTTTTATTTGCTCCGCGTTGTTCTGACACCATTTAAGTTTCGATTTAAATGCTTTTCTGGATTCTGACATACGGTCATGATAAAATCCAGATTTAGGTTTGCCATATTGTACCCAAGAATGGAACCATAGACGTGCCTCCCCATGGGCTTCCCGCACGTGTTTGTTCCAGCCAATTATGTGCTTGTACTTGGTACTATGTTTACCAGCATGCGTCATTTCAGCGCCTTTAGACAGTGTACAAACAATTTCTTTATACATATCATCAAGCAATAAGCGATGATTATTATCAATACACATCCTATCCGCACAGTCGCAAAAATTTAAATTTAAATCCAGCTTCATTAACCTATTGTTGCAATAGTCCCGATACCTATCTATCTGACCAGGATCACGTTCACCCCACCTTACTTTATTTCGTATTATATTACACATTGGAATTTTAGGTGTTAATATGTCAACATTGCACTCTAGTAATATAGGGTAGTGGTCAGACCAATAGGTGCCATACAACACTGATATGCTCCCTACCGTCAATTTGGCCGCACTAGTAACTACACAGTGGTCTAGCCAACGGCGACACCCATGAGCATCGCTTACAAAGGTAAAGGTGTCCGTTGGTAAACAATATGTATCAATACACGTCCAAGACCGTTCAGCACAAAAGTTTACAAGTTCACTTGAAAATGACTCACCGGGATGCGCGTTATAGTCCCCTAACATATATACACATTCGATGTCTTGACTATCAATAATTGCATTCAGTTCACTGAGACATTCCGTGAACTCGATGAGATTATCACTCGAATCCGTAGGCATGTAAATAGAAAAAACAAGTAGCGACCGATTGTGTAACACTACCTTTATCGCCGACAAACGCACACTCTTACACTGCACTACCGACACCGTAGGAAATAAGTCCTTCCTCCATAGAAGGGCAACACCGCCGTAAGGCCTGCCTCTCAAAAGGGCAGCCGAGGTATCCACTGCGGATTTGCCGGTAAACGCAAACTTGTCATCAATGCTTCCTAAAAACGGTAAATCATGTTGAAGGAGCCACGTCTCCTGCAGGGCAACTATATCCGCCGTTTCACACAACTTTCTCACACAGTCAACTGATCTCTTGACGTTTTTACAATTAAACGTAACTAGTTTTACCGTTTTATCCATTGTTGTTTTTGGTTAGCTTGTCTGTGTCTGGTTTACTCGTGAAGTGTATAAACTTGCGATAATATACACCTTTAGGCCAAAAATCATTCTTCATGAATAAATCTAATTTACTACTTGGCACGAATACCTTAAAAGAATTGTAAGACTTTTCTTCCCTTGTATTCACTTTCACAAGGTTAACTTTTAACTTTGTCTTCTCTTCAATAAAGGTTTCGATATCACTCACGGTCGCCTGCTTTCTCACATTATAAAGAAAAATAGGAACATTTTTGTCCGCCGCCTTGAAATTACTGTGGGGACCCGACACCGCTATTCCTTTTTGTCCCACAAAACGATCATTTTGTTTATTCTTCTGTGCCTTGTTCTTCTTACGTTTTCTAGACGGAGTTTTCCACTCGCCTTCCTTAGCAACGTCTGCATACGAGACTTTAGTTTGCTCATCGCTCTGAGCGGCCGTGTGTATCGGCGTCTTATCAGTCAGCTGTGGTGATTGCGTCATCACATTTTCCTTTTCACAAACAATATTTTTGTTTTTGTTTTCCGATGTCTGTATGGTCATATTGTCGTTTCGAAGAGGGCTAGCTACTTTGTTTTGAACTGGGTTACATATCGGTCTACCCTCATTAGATTTGCGAGATTCTGGTACTTGCCCCAAAAGGGGCTGGGTTGATGATGATGACGATGGAACACCGTAATCCTCGGTACAAGCCTCCTCTATCACCTGCAGACCCTCTGGGCCGCTATCATAGTTAAACGAGCTCATTAAACAAGATCCCCGTTTCAAGTTTACATTACAAGTACCCTCATAGTTATTTACTAATGACGCCTTTTTTAGCATTTCCAAATCAAATTTTACACAGTCTAGTTGCTCTTTTAACGCATATTTTTCATTCACGAGGTGTACTTCTTGTTTTAGTAGGTTCAGATCTTGCAATATTCTCGTAACATCAACATGGTCAAATGACACAGGTGGCAATTTTCCAAGATCTTTAGCCACGAAAATAGGGATTTCTTCCTGATCAGCTACTCTTAGTACCGATATTATGTCATCGATGGCCCGGAATTTCTTTTTGTCCCCCTTCCTTGTTATATTTTTTGCTCGAGGAAGAGATTCAAATAACAACTTTTTAGCGGTCACTATATCCGCGTCTGAAAAAGCCGTTACACAAATCCTGCTAAGACTTTCATCGTTCATCACATGCAATTTGTTATCAATAAATGCAAGAACTTCACTGATCACAATGTTGCACGAAGCACATTTCACTACATTTGAGGACATTGTCCTCTTCTCGCTCAGTACGTACGTGTAGGCACATCGGATGTGCGCGTGCGACGCAAATTGCATAGCAAGTACAAAATTGGAGTCGGTTTTTTTTCGTATAAATTATTTTATTTTTTAGTATGCACTTAAAGTATACCTGCAGCAGTCGAACTGCCTCCAGCAGCTCCTGCTTGTCGGCCAGCAGCGCCGCCACCTCCCGCTGCGCGTCGTGCGCGCACTGCCGCAGCAGCGGCACCTCCTCCAAGACACTGGAAACGGGACCGTGTCTACTTAATAATACTACATTGTTTAACGAGGGGCGCAAGCGGCAAATTACGAAGGAGAGTCTATCAGAATCAAACTCGTGCCATCAGATTTTCATGATTCGAGTTTTCAATATTCTTACGCCCGAGGCAATCACAATGTTTTTCATTACATTTGCGAGGAAACCAATAAATAACTCCAGCACCAACTGAAATTGACGAAATGGACAATTTCAGCTCCAGCTTCAATGCGTGATCGTCGGGGCGTTCTTGCGAGAGGAGCGCGCTTCAATATTTCAACTAATCACAAAGCAGTATTCTTGCGGCGCGCGGCCTACTAGATATTTTTAAGCCAATCAGATCACACAGAAATTCTAAACTCTCTTGGGAGTTATGAAAATCTATAACCGCGCGGGAGATAAATTGACTAGAACTGTTCTATACGCCTGTATACAATGAGATCTTTTACAAGCTTAGTGTAATGAAAATATCTTTTTACAAATTGGTAGAGGCAAAAAAGTCGTTTTTAGTAAATTGTATTAAATAATGTACGATGACGTGAATAATTCTCCTATCGGCTAAACTTTGAATACGAACCCGAAGTGAATATTAATTGTTGTATTTAGTGAATGACAAGTTTACGGAATTTACTCCCCGCGTACGAATGAGCAACACTCACGCCCTCAACTCCCTGTTGTCCTCCGCGATCCTCGCGAGCGTCACCAGCCTCCGCCTCAGCTCCTCGTTCTCCCTGCTCAGCGCGTCCACGGTCCCTCGCGCCTCGTCCAGCTCCGGCTGGTGGGACGCGGAGGGGGTGGCGGGCGGGCCGGGCGGGTCGGGCGGGCCGAGCCGCAGGGCGCCGGCGGGGTCGCGCGCCACGCGGAGCGCGGCGAGGCGGAGCGCGAGCGGGCGCGGCGGCGGGGACGCGATGGCGCGCGCCGGCCGGTCCTCTGTCAGGTGCACGTCCACGTTCTCTATTAACACCTGCAATTTTTACACAGACAGCTACATAAGTAAGGAGGGTTAAGAGAGGTGTGACACTGCGGAACGTCCATCTCCCTGGGAAAGTACCTTGCTAGACCACAGCCATAATAACATATTGCTCTTTAGGTGTTGTGTTCCTGCTAGTAAGGTCGCCAGAGCTCGCGAAGATACACTGTGTTGAGAGTGAGAACTGCATATGTTTCTAGCCGTTTTCATATCGAATCCTCAAGTTATTAAAGGATCCTCGATGAACTCGGCCAGCGCGAGCGCCGTGCTCATGTTGAGCGCTACGCTCAGTGCGGACAGTACAGTACAGTACGGCACGTCACACACTACACACTCACCTCCAGCGGCACGGCCGGAGCCGCCACCTCGTCCTCGAAGAACTCGGCCAGCGCGAGCGCCGTGCTCATGTTGAGCGCTACGCTCAGTGCGGACAGTACAGTACAGTACGGCACGTCACACACTACACACTCACCTCCAGCGGCACGGCCGGAGCCGCCACCTCGTCCTCGAAGAACTCGGCCAGCGCGAGCGCCGTGCTCATGTTGAGCGCTACGCTCAGTGCGGACAGTACAGTACAGTACGGCACGTCACACACTACACACTCACCTCCAGCGGCACGGCCGGAGCCGCCACCTCGTCCTCGAAGAACTCGGCCAGCGCGAGCGCCGTGCTCATGTTGAGCGCTACGCTCAGTGCGGACAGTACAGTACAGTACGGCACGTCACACACTACACACTCACCTCCAGCGGCACGGCCGGAGCCGCCACCTCGTCCTCGAAGAACTCGGCCAGCGCGAGCGCCGTGCTCATGTTGAGCGCTACGCTCAGTGCGGACAGTACAGTACAGTACGGCACGTCACACACTACACACTCACCTCCAGCGGCACGGCCGGAGCCGCCACCTCGTCCTCGAAGAACTCGGCCAGCGCGAGCGCCGTGCTCATGTTGAGCGCTACGCTCAGTGCGGACAGTACAGTACAGTACGGCACGTCACACACTACACACTCACCTCCAGCGGCACGGCCGGAGCCGCCACCTCGTCCTCGAAGAACTCGGCCAGCGCGAGCGCCGTGCTCATGTTGAGCGCTACGCTCAGTGCGGACAGTACAGTACAGTACGGCACGTCACACACTACACACTCACCTCCAGCGGCACGGCCGGAGCCGCCACCTCGTCCTCGAAGAACTCGGCCAGCGCGAGCGCCGTGCTCATGTTGAGCGCCACGCTCAGCTCCCGCACGCGCGCCTCCAACAACTCCTCGAACGGCGCCAACCCTGACGTCTCACCCTGCATTATTACGAAAAAAATTTTTTTATTATATAGGACGCAAACGAGCTTACGAATCGCCTGATGGTAAGTGCGTTGCCGGCCTTTAAGATGGGAGTACGCTCTTAATTACGTACGTAATTTTAATCACGCCTAATATACCTAAGCGCTTAGGGATCGAAGCTAGTGGAAGACTTACTTTTTACTACGAGTAAACAAATAATCTTGAATAATAGGTATTTTATTCTTATTTCATATTTTATTCTTTCGTTTTGCAGAACACTCTGGACAGCTCTGTCCTAGTGATCAGGGCATCCTGCTGCTCCAGTTAACACTATTTCTATGTTGCTCGAAGGAAAATACCTCTAAGCTAAAGACCAACCAGCAAATGGGAAATGCAGAATGGCTCTATTACCCACCAGACTAAAGACCAAAACACAAAAAAACTCACGTTTTAATCAGGCGACCTGGGCGGCTCGGGCCTCGTCGTCCTAGCCACTTTGAGGTCTCGCTGTCTCGGCACTAACGCTGTCTAGTTGCAGACTAAAAACTAGTGCACAAAAAACTCACTTTACCATCAGACACCCTCGGTAGCTTGTCTCTCGTCATCCTGGTCACACTGGGGTCTCGCTGTCTCGGCGCTAATGCTATCTCGTTGCAAAGACTAGTGCACAAAAAAACTTCTCCACGTCATCCTGGCCACTTTAAGGTCACGCTGTGTCAGCACTACCGCCATCTCTCTTCAGACTAAAGACTAGTGAACAAGAAACTCACATTTTCATCAGGCACCCTCGGCAACTCGGTTCTGGTCATTCTGACGGCCACCTTTGGCGTGTCCCGCTGTTTCAGTTCACACTCGTCCACAGCTGGCTCCGTCCAGGCGCGCGCTCGCATCGAGAATTTGTTCTAGAGAGTATTTCACGTTAGCGAAATGAGATATAATTATGTCGATTGTCAGGATCACATAGTTTCCAGCTAAAAAGGTACAGCTCTGTGACCAATCAAAGGCCAGCCAAAATCCAAGCGCTCTGTGACCAATCAAAATTGATCATAGAGCGGTACCTCATGCTTGGCAGTGATACATTTGCCTTAGAATTCTAGCTGCAAGTTTAAAACGAAGTCTGTCTTAAGACGAAGGTTTTTAACCAGTGTGTGTTGCCAGTGATGACATACGGTACTGAAACGTGGTCGCTCACGATGGGTCTAATAAAAAGGATCAAGGTCGCCCAGAGGGCTATGGAGCGAGCTATGCTCGGAGTTTCCCTACGAGAGCTAATCCGAAATGAGGAGATTCGTAGGAGAACCAGGGTGGTCGACATAGCTCAGCGAGTTGCTAAACTCAAGTGGCAGTGGGCGGGGCACATTGCTAGCAGAACCGATGGCCGCTGGGGCAGAAAGGTTCTTGAGTGGAGACCACGCACCGGAAGACGCAGCGTGGGAAGGCGCCCAACAAGGTGGACTGACGATCTGGTCAAGATCGCGGGAAGCCGGCGCAGGACCTGTCATTGTGGAAATGTGTAAAAAGGGGTCGAAACATCATCATCATCATCATGCTCAGCCTGTAATCGCCCACTGCTGAGCATAGGCCTCTCTTCGAGTACAGCACTCGTCCCGATCTCAGCTGGGCTCATCCAGGAGTGTCTCGCGGTTTTTTTTAAATATCGTCAACCCATCGAGCCGGTCTAATAGCAAAGACTAACCAACTTCCAAATTATAGAATATTTTGGAATTGCTGTTCAAAACGCGGTAGGTATATGCCATGTATTTATGAGTCAGTATGAAACTGGGGGAAGCCTATGTCCAGCAATGGACGTCCTTGGGCTGATATGGTGGTGGTGGATGAGTTATATATTTGTGAGTTCCTGATATTAACATATTAACAGGACCCGGGTATGTCCTAAAACTACGACCAAGACCACCGGGGATGGGCAGCAGCATCCCTGGAGTGCGGTGGAGATACTGCGATCGCCAACCCGCATGCCAAGCGTGGCGATTATGGCATATACCCCCTGTGAATATGGGGGAGGCCTATGTCCAGCAGTGGACGTTCTTTGGCTGATATGGTGGTGGTGGTCGTGGTGGATATTAACAGTAACATTGTGCGAAAAAAGAAAACCAAGACTACCCCTTTTCTTGGTTTTCTGTCGCTGTGGTGTGTGGGTAGACCCCAACTAACACTCGCAGCACGTCAGTTAATCCTTAAAAATGGCGCTTGCAACAGTGCCGACTTATAGGGAGCTCACAAAAACCAATATACATGGTTAACATAGTATATATCGCATTTTTAACAGTTATTCTAATTTTAATCACGTTAGCTTGAAATCGTACATTGTAGAATGCTTTGTTTGGATAATAGGAGCGCTCGTGGCCCAGCGGCGCCCGCGTGCCGCATGCGGTATGCGAGGTTAAGCAATGTCGGGTGAGGTTAGTCCTTGGATGGGTGACCGCTTTGAATGGTTACTAACTGAGCGCTCCCGTGCTTTGGAAGACACGTTAAGCCGTTGATCCTGGTTGCTGTCTATGATAGCAGTCGTTAAGCCAATTTAGAGGCCTCCGGGCGGCTTGAGAATTTCTAACAGTCAAGTTGCCCACTCACTTGACAAGCCTAATCCCAATAAGGTCTGGTTTCCCCCTCGGATTGAAAGGTCAGATGGCAGTCCCTTCCGTAAAAACTAGTGCCTACGCCAATTCTTGGCATTAAGTAGCGGACCCCAGGCAACCTTCAGGATGCAACTGTACTGGGAATAACGCTAGGAGGATGAGAATGCTTTGTTTAGATTTAGGCTACCTGTTTTAGTTAGTACTACATACCTATAGTAAGGAATGACTACGGTTTTACTTGAGGAAGTTATAGACACCGTAGCCTATGGAAGAATCACAAGCGTGATGACGACTCTATCGATTCGTAGTGTTGGCAACTAGAGACGAATGAAAGTTTCCCGCTTAACTTAGAGCATCCTCGGGAGCTCTGGCGACCTTGATGATGATGATGTGTAGGGACGCCCAGCCGAAAACTGGTGCGCTGTCGACCGCTCTTTGGGATCATTCAGCCAATTTCCCTTCAATCTGGCGACCTTACTCACCGGCAGGAACACAACACCGGTTTTTGTTAGCCCTTGGAGTAAGCGCGTCTTCAGAGACTGCAACGATATCTATATCCGTATATATTACTTGCAGTTAAAATACAAGGTCTTGTGATGTTTATGTCGTAGCTGTGGTATTGTGGAGTTTTAGGTTTCAAGAAGAATTTGATATATAGGTAAGATTATAAAAGTGACACTATATTTTCCAAGCCATTAGGCGTGCCTTCTCAAGTAAGAATAAGAATAAGAAAGATTTATTGCATAACTGTGTACATAATAAGGGTGGTTACAATTTTAAGACTAATAGTTTCAACAGATACCTTATCGGGCGTGCAATATACTCATACTTAGCTTAAAAACTAGAGCGATATAATCCGTATAATTACACTACTTTCTAAATTAATAATTCTCACATTCGAAGAACTCGTTTAGGCTATAAAATGCCTTATCGATAAGCCAATTTTTTAACTTATTTTTAAATATATTACCTGCTAAACATTTAATGCCAGTCGGGAGGTGATTGTATACTTTAATTTTAATTAAAAAGTGATTCGGAATAAAAAATAAGAGAAAGTCTTATTGGTTATTTATTCAGGCTTTTATTGCCTAGCCGATATGGGTGTCCCACTGCTGTAAAGGCCTTTCACTTGAAGGCGTCTAAGTCGTCCCGCCATCTCCGTCTAGGCCTGCGCCGTCTGCGTCGCCATTACGGCATCCACTTGGTACCTATATATAAGCCCACCTATCAGGATGCATGCGACAGACGTGACGGGCCAGTCCCAGTTGAGCCTGGCTGTTTTTGGCCTACATCAGCTGTGCGTGTTTTGGAACGCAGCGCGGTGTTCCGGATGCGATCAATCCTCTTAACATCTATAATGCTGCACGCCATGGCACGTTGACAAACATTGAACTTGAAGTTTTGACTCTCCGTGAGCGACCATTTTTGGGCACAGTATGAGGGGCATCACATGTCGACAAGTTGGCGCCTGAGTGACAATGGGAGGTTGCACTTAATCAGCTCCTTCATGGCGTTATTGACACGCCGCTCGACTTCCTTGTGTTGCCTGTTAATGAAAGAGTCTAACTGGCCTAAGTAAATATACTCGTCGACATAGTGTATGATCTGCCCGCCTACTTCAACCCTACGTGTCGTGCTGTTGGTCATCACTTGGGTTTTTGTATGCTTTATTTTTAGTTCAACTTGAAGGATTGCCAAGCTCAGATCTTTGCGCATTGACTAGAGTTCGGCTGCTGAAGAGGCAAAGAGATGTTGTCGGCACATCGGACGGTTGACAACCTGATATAGCCAACGGCTATTTCCTGCTCCCCCCAAGAAACTGCCAGGCTCTTGAAAAAATTTTCAAGGGTGTTCTTTTTCAATAATTTGGTTGAGTGTATGGACGTAGTGGAAAATTCAGGACGGAAGCCAACTTGGTTGCAGGTTTGGGTGTGTCATGTCATGTTGGTCGAGTTGTCCAGCAATGCGCTTCTCAATTATCAATTATTATCACAATTAGGAATTATAAAAAGGTTTTAGCAGTCGTATGATTCAGATGTCACTTTTATATCCTTTCCTTAGTTGCTATTATATAAAACATTGTATATCTATTCAAATAAAAACATACCCAGATTCTATACTGCTTACACATAAATTGTATCCATTTGAACAGATTTCCGTAGAAACTATAAAACACTCTGATGACTTTTATCAAAGCCGCGTGACTAGGGCTCGATAAAAGTGATCATTCATATTATTGCAAGTAGTGCACTAATCACTATACCCCTATTAGGTAAACTAGAATAAGTATTGTAATGCCGTCCAAATAAAAACGATGCCGCATAAGCGTCATTACTGCTAGCATAAGCACCAGAGATGCCGACGTATGCACCGTACATGCTAGTATATGCGGCATAGACGCTAAAATGCGCAGCATATTTACCGACATATGCAGTATAAATACCAGCACATGCAGCATTCACACTTGCATATTATGCGTCATAAATACCACCATATGCAATAAAAACCCCTTTTTATTTTGACGGTTACAAATGTCAAACGCATGCAATATGATGCAGTGTCAAACCTGTTTTGTGTCCAAGTCATATTCTACTTTAGACTGTTTGCACAGGCGTTAATATATTCCTTTTTGTCAATCTCTTAAAACATTGTACGCAATATTTTGATGTCTACAGAAGAAAATCATGCCCCGCTAAGTAAATGCTAAGTGGTTGGTATATTTCTAAAAATATTGTAGGTTTATGCCAGTTTACAGATCAGTCGATATCATAACTATGTCGACTTTATTCGCTTTCTTGAAATGGATTGACTTGGAAAAGTTAACATATCTTTGACACCGACGCGACGGCGCGGCGTATGTGTTTGGGGTGATTCTAGAAAACACATGCAGTGTTAAAAAGTACTAAAAGGCTTTGAATGTGTTAATGTGTTGTGTAGACTATACCTGTTGTGACGTCAGAGAGCGTTTGTGTCGCTAAAAATGGATTAGAAAAAAAAAACATAGAATATGATTAAAAGCAGCCGCAAAGATATTTCCGGTCACGATGTAACGTTATTTTATATTTTCGAATTAATGTCAATATATAGTCAAAGGTCCACACAGAAAAAAATATGTTGGGCCGGGATCCATCAGGTATTTAGTGGAATGAGAAGAATGAAGGCTATCGCGTATGACTTCGCCGCTAGAGGGCGCTAGTGTATCATGAGGTCTCCGAAATGTCAAATGTCATTGTTTGTGGGCTACGCGGGTTTATTTCTAATTAGAATAATGTGGTGAATATTTTGCGATACCTGTAATTAATTATGGCGAATATGAGTTCCGGGTCAATGAATGTCAGTACTTTGAGAAATTTTTATCTTTTGAAATCCTTGTCCTCTTTTCTTTCGAACAAAACGGGACTGCGCAACACTGCGGCATGCTCAATATTTTTACGGTACCGTTTTATGGTAATAATTTTTTTTCAAACATGCAATGAAATTTCATCATTACGTGCGTTATAACAGGCTTCAAAGTATTACGTTGCAGGCGGAACAACTCGGGAGAACTATTTTTATAATATATACCGCCGGGAAATATTTTTTTTATTTTTAATGTCAAACATGGCGTCTATTAAATTTATTTTTTGAGCGGTGTATTTTTTTATTTCATTGCATATGTTTGAGAAAAGCACTATACAAATCTCGGCGAGAAACGTTGGGCTGCAGGCCGCGTATCCCGGCCTTTATATTAATGTACTATTAAATTTAAACTTTGTTTTCACGCCCGTAATAGCTAATAACAAATTTTGACAGTTGGGACCTTACTCAACAGTGGCGCCAACTGGTGAAAACAAAAACGTTAGCCCTGACTATAGATAGCGTGTATAACTGTTATTTTATTATTCTCTTAACTTATTGCCCAACTACTGTCAAAAGATGTCCCAATGAAAAATACGTTGGGGTATTTTCTGAAAAAACAAAGCTGGAGCTGAAGACAATCTATCGTATGTCAAATCTTCAAAAATAGCCATTGATTTTAAATTTGGATACTGGTGAATATCTATAAGAGATGTGTGGGAATATATTTTCATATACTTGACACCTGCCTGCCTGGTTCATCATCATCATCATCAGGCTATATCCGTTTCACTGCTGGGCAGTGGGCACAGATCTACTCTCATTGATGAGAGCTGCTATAGTTGCGAGGTGTCAAATGTACGAAATCATATCTCTTTTTTTTCGTACATCTCTGCTGGATACTCACCGTAAAGAGCGTGACGGAAACATCTTTCTCATCCATTCACACATAAACCCACTTGGCTACACGAGACCTCTACACTATGCACTTAACATACTCGCACACTACTCGTATATTTTCACAAAATACCTTGAGTCGGTTCTTTGGATGATAGCCGAGCGGGCGGGGATTGCGAGAGAGAGAAAAAAAAACACACGTATACACATAGTTTTAGAGAAAACTGAGACGGATGCATTACTGTCGAGGTCTGCTTAAACTTTAATGTTCTGTCATAATCAAACTACCGACCAATAAAAAAAGTTCAAATGCCTGTATACGGAGTGTTATAAAAGCTGAATAAGCTCATATTCAAGTCTTATAGCACCTAGATGTACACGTTCTGATATACTTTGATGCTTTTTATTAAACTGTCTGTCAGATATCCATTTCTTTCTGCTTATTCTGGACGATTTTGTTTATAATTTAATATATCTATTATTACGTGGGAATAAAGTTTTTTTCTATAGGTAAATTTTAAGCAGACCTAAAACAAAGAAAACCTTTGAAACAAACTTAACAGCAAATATAGACCTTACGATACATGAGATACGATGGGATTTCGGATGGTACAATACGGTGATACAGACATGCACAGAAACAGCTTCTACCATTAACTATACTTGTTTTGACGCAGAAACAGGGTTTGAAATGGTTCGTCACTTTTGGACCGTAAGTACCTTATCTTCTTTACTCGACTGTAATAAGTCTTCTTTAAAGAACCGTTCTGCTATTATGACAGCATAGCCTTCTAAGAAAAATTGGTTGGCCACTGACAATATTATACTTAATGTGTTTCTTGGATCATAAAGTGCTTTAATTATTTTTTTGTTCTGTTCCTCCCGGTCAGGACACAATGTTAGCACAAACCAATACATGCACTACATGCGGAGACTTCACTGCAGTGTAGACTTTAGCATCGAAAACAAGAGTTTCTTTTTGGTTTTCAGGTTAAGTATCTGGTAATATTTATTTACAAGTCATTGGTAGAAGCTGCACATGAAAATGGTAAATTTTGAGATAAACGGACAAAATGGATGGTCACATGCCAGAGGACGACATACGATCAAAATGGAGTTCGGAAATGTTGTCAATAATACAGATACATATGAAATATTATGTAAAAGTAATTTACGAAGATTACAAATAAATCAGTTTAATATTCTTGTGTATGTGGCGGACATTTAATTGAGTGATGTTAGAACATGTATGTAAGAGTGACGTCACGGTAGGATGTAGTGAATCGAAGTAACACTGTAATATGACATATGTAATATTCTGTAGGTAATTAACTTGCAAAGATTTCAAAAAACCCACTTAAAAGAGAGAATATAAGTTAACAGACCGAACTGTGTAGATTTCTTATTAAATTCAATAAAAATAAATCATCATATTTTAATTAAGTTGGTTAATCTCACAAAAATCTTCGCAAGTTCGTAGAATCAAATATAAACATTTATCTTTTTATTCACATCTTACTTAATTTACTATCTCAACGACATCTCTTTCTTTTCATACGATTAACTTAATGATTTAAGGTGTTATCACAATAACAATAACATAAATAGCTGATCGTTTGATGTAGTTATTATGAGGTTGAGACAGTAAAATAATTTTCTCGCGTCTTAAACCTGCATCCTCGAAATATCACCTGTTAAAGAAGCTTCTAAAATAATTGCAATATTAAAATTAGACATAGCTTCGGGCCTCAGACGAAAGCCGCGCTGACGCGGGCCGTGTCAAGACTGCAATGATCGAAGGTTTCTATGTTTATTTAGCGAGTTCATAAGAGTCTTTTATAAGTCTTGTAGGTACAGATACAGAGAATTTTGACTTTTGTATACATACATAAAGCACCAATGACCATGACATGTCAGCACCATGCTGAGATGGGACCGTTTTGTGACACATCTTCTTTTTACTTAACATTAACACATGTCATTTTAAAGGGCAAAATACTATCAGCTTTATATTTTGCATTTGACTAATAAAGTTAAAACATTAACAGAGACAAAATTGACAATCATTTAATTGACCGAGCGAGCGAAGCGTCTCCGTTTCAGCTTTCGACAAAAATTCTTTCGTATGTCTGTATGTCCGTCTGTTCTCCTCTACAGGTCGCATTTCTCAACCGGTTCTCGTTGAGAAATGCGACCTGTAGAGACGAAATTTTGTGAGCAGGTTCGATAATTATATAGATTTTTTTTTGTCGAGTCAGATTTTGGAAATTTCGAAATTAAAAAAATAAATATTTGGGAGGCCTACACCTCGCAGGGCCACTAGTTGATAGCCGCTTTGGATCTAGTCGTAGTATATACTACATCAATAGATAGATATTGTTGCTCGCACCCTCGTTCATTGCAGACGTACGGCTTCCACCTCAAATCTGAAATGGCCATAAAGCGCGAAATTCAGCCGGGCGCGGGTCGGGAGGATGTCGCGCCTATCATAGCTATATATGAACATCCTCGCGCCCGTCCTCTGTGTTGCGCTACACAATCACTGCCAGAACCCGCCTAGCGGGCGAGTCACTATTGGTAGGTCACTACATTGGTTTCTGGGATATATTTCAGATTTTTCATCACACTTGCTCGTAAAGGGTCTTATCTTATTGTACGAGAGCGTATACATAGAAGAGCTACAGCTGATTTACCTCTCGCGGGAGTTATGCATTTTAATAACTTACGAGGGAGTTATGAGTTTGTGATTAGATTGGCTTAAAAAAATCTAGTTGGCTACGCTCCACAAGAATACTGCTCTGGATTGGTTGAAAAATTGAAGCTGAGAAATCTAGTTGGCCTTGCGCCGCAAACCGGTAGTTTGTTATAGGTTGAAATATTGAAACGGCGCGCTCCTCTCACAAGGACGCCCCGGTGATCAGGCACTGATACTCGAGAAGGTGTCGATTTCGTCAATTTGGAAAATTGTATTTTTCGAAGTTGGATTAATTTCCTAGCAAATGTGATGAAAACATTGTGATTAACTCGAGCGTCAGATAATTGCAAACTCGAGTCATCAAAAGCTTCTGATAAGACTCTCGTTTGCAATTCCCGCTTACACCCCTCGCTAAACAATGTACTAAAGTCTGGCAGCGAAAGTGTAGTCCGGAATGCCAAGCCGCCGCTACCTGACTGACCTGGAACTCGTCCCAGGGGATGGCGGCGCACTCGTCGGTGCGCAGGCGGGCGGCCGCGAGGCGCGCGCGCGCCGCGCCGCCCGCGCTCGCGTGCACGGCGTGCACGTCGTGCAGGCGCCACGTGCACGTCGATATCTGACAACGATATTACGCTGCTTTTAGTCGCCCTGACCGTCGGGTGCGGAGCGATGCACACCGACCGATATGTATTAAGTTCAGAGAGCGATTCAGAGTAAAGCCGACGGGTTCGCCCGGACGATCGTCCGCGCGGACCAGAACTTGAAGAGTCCGCAGTAAGCTCGGTTCTCCATACAAACTTAGTTTCGCTCTCATATTAAAATGGCATGTTGAAATCATTTGAAATTTTATATATTTACACAAGGGGATCCGGTATATATACATAGATCAAAAATTAGTTTCTGTTGCTGGAAATTATAATGGAGAAAAAATACAACGATTATTAAGGTTTTCATACAAGACCTAAAAATTCTAAAACTCGCTGTACTTTTTTTCCATTCCAATTTCTAACACCAGAAACTGATTTCCGACATCGATATAGCGGATCCCATTGTGTATACAAAATTTCATGTTATTTCAGCATGACGTTTTAAAATGAGAACGTAACTACGTTTGTATGAAGAATCGAATTCGGTCGAGCGTACTGGGAACTCTTAATGCAATTGGTCGGTGCGGAGCGATCCGTACCGACTGTCCGCACGACACTAAAACCAGCCTCAGGGTAAAAGCATATCGGCTCATTAAGTTGAACGATTTCTGTACATCTGATCTATTCATACCAATGCACAAATCAGTAAGTTCGAGAGAGACAGATAAGTGATATCTGACAGGTCTTCACCTGAACTGAACTGAAATTTGTGACGTCTTGGATTATATGGAATTCGACATTTTGGTAAGCTTTTAAATGGAAACAGTTTGTTGACATCCGAAAATGATAATTCTATCTGCCCTGTTCTAACTCATCTTGATTATCCACAAGGATTCAAAGAGACAACTATATGAAAAATCATCTTGCTTAACATTTCGGATCTGTTAGTATACGGGACCCACCAGTATAGGGGATTTATTTTATTAGAGGCCTTCAAATTTCAAGATGTTTTAAACCTAAATTAAATTTACTTGTAAAAAAAATACTGGCACAAACAGATGCAGTGAAACAATGCCAACGGTGAACAAGCACCCGCCCCACGCTACATACCACGTCCCTCCGGCGGCAGCAGCTGGTGACGGAGTGGTCGCTGGGCGACGAGGACCGCTCCAACACCTCTGCCGCCACTTCTACTCCTCCGCCGCTGGACAGGCGTCCATGCTCAAACTCTCTGGAACAATAACATCGGGATATTTAATTTTCATGACTTTCAAGGTCGAACTAAGGGCACAACGATGCATTGTAAGTGATACGGCGAACCTAAATGGTCGCGTACCGTAAGGTTTCAGCGGAATTTCCTCCCTCGGACGCTCCGACTGTGGAATGAGCTCCCTGCCGAGGTTATCCCGAGGGATTACAGTATGAGATTCTTCAAGGTGTATGAATTTTTATTACAAAGTGTATGGACCCGGGTATGTCCTAAAACTACGGCCAAGACCACCGGGGGATGGGCAGCAGCATCCCTGAAGTGCGGTGGAGATACTGCGATCGCCAACCTGCATGCCAAGCGTGGCGATTATGGCATTTACCCCCCATGGAATTGGGGGAGGCTTATGTCCAGCAGTGGACGTCTTTCGGCTGATATGGTGGTGGTGGTGGTATGAATTTTTAAAGAGCCCGCAACGTGCATGTGACCACCCTGGAGTTGGAGGCGTCCATAGGCTGCGGTGACTGCTTACCATCAGGCGGGCCGTACGCTTGTTTGCCACCGACGTGGTATTAAAAAAAGGTATAATTTTAAGAGTGCAATAGGAACGGTCTTTCAGGTATGAGAAGATAATATACCTACTAATTTCACTAAAATATTTCAGTAACTTGTTTTGATTGATTGATCGAAGAGCTGGAGCTGGAAGTAATCCAGGTCCAGCTGGACACCGGAAACAGCTGCAGGCTCACCGGAAGGCCTGGTCGGCGTCGAGCGGCGACTCGCAGGCCAGGCCGACGACGACGTACCGCTCGGAGTCGGAGCTGGCGGTGGACGCGGCGTCGCTGCGCGCGTCGTCGCGCCACGCGCTGTCCAGTGACGTCACCAGCGACGTCAGCCCGCGCCGCATCGACGACAACCCTGCAACCGACCTGTCACGTCACTCCTGTCATCTTTTTCTTTTTATTATTAAAATTATTAATAAAATTGCTCTTGGCCAGCATCTAGCCGGGGGACAAAGATGAGGCCGACGATGAAGCGAGCTCACCCAGACGATGCCTATTCACTCGTGCCTTAAAAAGGTCCAGGTTATACTCGTATGAACTCGGAAATACAGACGCCGGCAGAGAATTCCAAACCTTAGAAGTGCGCATTATAAAAAATGATGCAAAGCGCTTGGTTCGAATTAGAGGAATTTCGACCAGGTAAGGATGGTAGCCAGCCGCACGTCTGGATGTCCGATGGAAGAAGGAGGAAGGCGGTATGAGCTCATGGAGCTCCTGAGCACACTCACCGAAGTACAGTTTGTAGAAGACGCACAGACATGCTACTTTGCGTCGATGTGCTAAGCTCTGCAGCTTATTTCCCACTACCGTACTGCCGCCAATGAGCCTCCTGGCTCCGCGGTCCACCGAGTCGAGTGCGGCAAGTTGGTACTTAGCCAAGGGGCTTGCAATGGGTGGAGCGCGCCGCGTTAATAACCTAACGCTTGAAAACCCCGACGCTAGCTATCAGTTGCGGGCCGTCGCCGTCCGAGCATGTACGTGCGCGTCGTTTTGTGATCCGCTGCCGCGCGCCGCCGACTTGATCGCGACGAACCGCACGTAACTACGTAATTTTTTGTGTGATTTAAAAAACCCACGATGAAACCGATAATCGGCCATACATGTTCTGTATATATGGTTGTTTGAATACCCGAAGGAACGTTGGTGTATCTTTTTTTCAGTTGCCTACAAATTTTGAACGGTGAAGTTTTTTTATTTTAGTTTGGTATATGTAATAATAAGTACTTATTTAGTGTTGGTTGGTGTTTAAAATTATCAAGTTGTAAGTTACAATACAAATAAATACGATACGAACCACCTGGCTACTTGTTAGGTACTTATAGCTTAAACTCACCATTTCCGACGATTTACTTATTAAGTAACTAACTGTAATTTTATTCAAAATGAAACACGCGTTATTAAATTTATTTTACTTGATTAGCTACATAATAGTTGTCATATTTAGGTAGTTGTCCTTTATTGTGGCCATAGCATTTGAAACACGGACAAAGTGTAGGTATAAGTAGCTGAAAAACATAAGAAGATGACCTGGCCTGTTGTATGCAGTTGTGACGTGTTTGTTGTTGATTTGTACGTCCGACAAAACCTGTTGGTTGATGATTTGAAATGTATTTTTTTTATTTTAGACCTAGTAGTTTCGGAGATGAAGGGGAGAATGGTAATTTTTTGGCTATTATCTTAAATAATTTCTATAATAATTATTTAAAATTACAAACAAAAAAAAATTTGAGATGCACACAATGAGCTCTTTCATTTTAAATTTAACACGATATATGTAGTTTGAAGGTACTTCCCCTACACGTAAAATGGGGATGCCTTTTTGTTTTCTTGCAAAACCCACCGTGTAGGGTATCGTTAGATGGTTCGTTAAAAAAATATGAGATTTATTATTCTTGTGAAGTAACATGTACTTAATTAATATCGGTTCACTGTACTTATGCGACATCTGGTGAGGTAGAGGATTTTTTGCATCATTGAAGTATTTTTGGCGTTACAACCCTAGGGCTACACGTGCCGCGTGTGAATGAATACAAGTTATGCGATAGACAGAGATGCAGAGAGTAGGCACGTTTCTTATGCCTAAACGCCGTTTTTGTTAGGAAGTGAAATTTCTGTACTTGTACTATTCCTTATTCTGTGGCCGTGCCCCTGACGCCACAACGGTAAAAAAATGATGTGTAAAGAAATAATGCCAATATAAAATTGGGAAGCTTCTCAGTAGTTTTTCATTAAAAAAAAATTGTCGGCCAGTGCCGTCGTTGGCGTCGGGGTGACGATTTTACGTTGACGTCTGTGGCCGACCGTGGCGTTCAAAAGGTTAAACGACAAATACAAATATCTTTATTTCGTCTTCATAGGTGATAAAATAGGTGTACAGTACAAATAGGTAGCAGATCTATGACGTGCCTTTTGGCGTACGAATTATGGCGGACGAAGCTGTTAAATGGATTAATTCTCTGGAGTTAAGATTTATGATCTTCTGTATCTATTTTTACTTATGCCATACGAATATATACTCATACTCATTTATTTGCAATGATTTTACAAATTACACGTCAAAACAATACAATACATCATACTAGGTATTTACATTAACATAAGTACTTAAAGGTCCAAAAACTTTACCCATTAAATATGTCAGTGTCTCTTACAGTTAAAGTTAAATTACAAATTAAGATACAAAATTAAATTACTATTATGATTATTGGATCAGTTAAATTTCACAACAGTTCGGTTACATTATAATAAAATCATCATAATCATCAATTATCCAGCATTGCACATTATCCTACCAAGGAGCAGCACATCTTTTTTTTTTATTGTTAATGGGATTACGTTTGACCTTAGTCTAACCTGATGGAAAGTTAAGACAAAGTCTAAGATGGAACACGCTCACCCAGAAGATGCCTATTCACTCTTACCTTGAAGACATCGAGGTCATATGCTTCTGGAAATACAGACGCCGGAAGAGAATTCCAGACTGAAGCAGTGCGAATCAGAAATGATTTGTTAAACCGCGAGGTGCGGCATGGAGGGAATTCGACTACATGTGGGTGGAATCCCATACGGCGCCTAGTACTCCGATAAAGAAAAGTCGAAGGGGGGGAAGGTCATGGAGCTCAGCAGCACGGCCTAGCCAAGCAACGATAGCGCGCGACTAAGCTCAATAAAGCTTGTGTTATGGGTACTAGGCGACGATATACATACTTATATAGATAAATACATACTTAAATACATAGAAAACATCCAAGACCCAAGAACAAATATCCGTGAAACTTGCACAAATAAATGCCCTGGCCGGGATTCGAACCCGGGACCTCTAGCTTCGGAGGCAGAGTCACTACCAACTAGGCTAAACAGGTCGTCATTAAACGTATGTCCTAAAACTACGACCAAGACCACCGGGGAATGGGCAGCAGCATTCCATGAGTGCGGTGGAGATACTGCGATCGCCAACCCGCATGCCAAGCGTGGCGATTATGGCATTTACCCCCCATGAAATTGGGGGAGGCCTATGTCCAGCAGTGGACGTCCTAGGGCTAATATGGTGGTGGTGGTGGTGGAATGAAAGGTGCCACGAGCCGTCGCGGCCGGCGACACCGCGCGCCAACTACCGAGCCACGCGCGGCCGGAGCGTGGTGGCAACAAGGGCACGGGCTAGCAGGAGGGGTGCCACGACTCAAGAGCGACGCGAACGGTCAAGTAGACGGCACGAATTGGGCGGTAAATATCGAGCCTTAAGGTAAATATCCAGCAGAGATCACACGTCGCCAACTCGACAGCTAGGTGCCGAAAGCTTGGAAAAACATTATCTCCCGTCTCCGGTGGATAGGACACACCCTTCCAAGCGTATCATTTACCGTTCCTCTGGGTAGATTCTAGAAAAGATTGATACAACTCGCTATTGTAATTTCCTTTCCGGCACTTTGGTTTTTACCAGAAAATTCCAATTTTATAATTTTAACAAAAAAAAAAACGACTTCAACCGAGTTATTCGTCCATTTATCGTGCCCATACTTAAATTAACACTAGATTTCGGCAACGGTCGCTTTAATGCAAATTTAAAACTCATATGGTTCTCTCATGAATGCCATTGTCAGAACTGGACCAAATTGAAATGGGACCACACGGGAAGCATAAGCTTTCAAATAAAAAAAAGAATCATCAAAATCGGTTTACCCAATCGAAAGTTCTGAGATAACAAACATAAAAAACAGTCGAATTGAAAACCCTCCTCCTTTTTTGAAGTCGGTTAAAAATATACATTGCACAGTTTTGATCCTCTTCACTCAATTGCGCCCAGTCGTCCAAGACACTTATAAAAATTTCTTGATGTGCATATAACGAACCCGAAAGACGTCCACTGCTGGACATAGGCCTAAACAGTGCCACAATGGCCGGTCCTGAGCCACCCGCATCCAGCGGACTCGTCTTTCGGCTGTAATGATGATACAACGAAGGCGATCTTAATATCTACGCGCAGTTCCCTGTGCGTGAATATTACTACCATGCTAAAAAAGGTACCATTCCGCGAACCCCATGTAAACGTAACCAACGATAATGTACCTCCGAAGCTGAGCCCCGGACTGGGTGGAGGCATCTCCTCAGCGGGGAGTGGCTGCGCGGAGCATATCTCCACAGGTTGTGTGGAGCCGATCACCCCACTGTCGCCCACTAGCGTGGAAGGCGCCATCGTCGCATCGGATCCTATAATAAAAAATATTTATAAAGAGATTGCATGTTACGGAGATGAGAATGTTGAGATAGATGAGTGGCGTAACAAGAATGAATTAGATAAGGAACGAGTATATACGAGGAAGACTGAAAGTAGCAACCATATATGATAAGTTGAGAGCTAATCGTCTACGGAGGTATGGGCATGTAATGCGGAGGAATGAAGTTATGGGACAAGAAAGGCATTAGGGATAATAGGGATGTAAGAGGAGGGGTAGGCCAAGGAAAAAGTGGATGGATTGCGTGGGAGACGATATGAAGAGGAAGGATGCGAGTGATGAGATGACGGGCAATAGAGAGGTAAGGAAGAAAAAAGATACTGCGCCGACCCCAAGTAAATGGGAAAAAGGGCACGCGAATGATGATGGCGAAGGAAGATACAGTTTTCACAAAAAAAAATTGTCTAGGTTAGCATTTAACAGGTAAGTACACAAACACACATACATACACTCACGCCCGTATTCCGTCGGGGTACGCAGAGACCAGAGAATGCCAAATACATTGGTCCTTATATACTTCTTTAGCTTCAATCACATACATACATCTCCTTATAGGTGCTCGTCGGTTGCGGATACATCTGACCTGGCCTTTTTTCAATTTCGTAGAAATATGATCAAGATACCTTCGCCTTGGACGCCCTCTTCCAATCCTTCCATCTATACACTGAACGTAAATCCTCTTAGTCAGTCTGCTTTCACACATCCTCTCAACATGCCCCATATGATCACCGAAGCCTACCTTTTTTAACATCTTCATCGCCACAGACGATTCCGTAAGTTGTGTCTCACACGCCAAAGTCTTATAATGAACCTAAAAGACTGATAATGAACCTTACTTGTCAGCACGTAGGTTGCCTTTATATC
The DNA here is from genome assembly GCA_905163555.1 of Notocelia uddmanniana. Lineage (NCBI taxonomy): Eukaryota > Metazoa > Arthropoda > Insecta > Lepidoptera > Tortricidae > Notocelia > Notocelia uddmanniana. Next base: position 753,239 of record LR991063.1, on the reverse strand, counting down.
ACTTGAGATGACTCGATATGAAGTCATGGCGTGTGGGGCACGAAATTTACTGACTTTATATCAAGTCAATGGCGCCGAAAGGGTTATTATTAGTAAGTATATTTGTTAATCCTATTTCTGCACGCACTGAGAAACAACAACCAGCATGTATTTCAAAATAGTGCGGCGTTATCACGTAAATCGAACGCTCGCTATGTAGGCATCGCGTTCGGGTTTTACCTACATGTGTGGGTAAAAAACGAACTCAATCACACACGAAAGGCAAATCTTTTGGACGGTCTTTCCCATCTTCCCGTCAACAGGACTAAAGTATGAAGGAAACAAAGTCGCGGGTAGGCGAACAAAAGCACACGTCAAATTTGTTAACAAAAGTTTATTTATGTCATTGCCACGTTTTCTCTACTTTGTTCTCTTCACAAACTAAACCTTAAAGTTCATCATATCGTGATTTTGAATATACTGCAGACTCACCCATCTTCATGTCTTGCAGGCTAGAAGAGTCCAGAGGCACACTGTCCAAATCTCTAGAAGACTCTTGAGGGCAGTTGGAGGGGAGGACCAGAGTCAACTCGACCGCTGGCACCACCACACCTACCACTATTGATCTGGAAATAAAACAAACAGTAATGACACCCAAGAATTCGCAAGAATGTCGGAATTGAAGATTTTGTGAATTCGCAAGAATGCCGAAATTGAGGATCTTGTGAATTCGCAAGAATGCCGAAATTGACGATCTTGTGAATTCGCAAGAATGTCGAAATTGAAGATTTTGTGAATTCGCAAGAATGCCGAAATTGAAGATCTTGTGAATTCGCAAAATGCCGAAATTGAAGATCTTGTGAATTCGCAAGAATGCCGAAATTGAGGATCTTGTGAACTCGCAAGAAGCTTAAGCTTTTAGCTTTAAGAAAAAAATATTTCTGTATTTCAGAAAACATGCATTTTACTCTGTATCAGAATTTTTAAGTGTTAGCATTGGCATCAACGATTTCCAATAATTAATGAGAAAAAATGAATATAATTTTAGTATAATATATTTTTTTTTTATAATGAATCTGTAATTCTGACATACCATGTAATAACCACATTACTTTATGGTGAATAAATGAAATCTGAAATCTGAATGCCGAAATTGAAGATTCTGTCGCGGAACTGAATATCATCGGGGTAACTAAAGCGTATCGACTTCGTTGGCTGAGGCTGTGTTCCGAATCACGCTTACAGTGCTGGCGGCCGGTCCGAATCAGTTAGCGCGCTCAAGGCCGCGTAAGTGGTGTTTTGTTTCGGACCAGTCATGAGCGTGTTTTCTGTCATGTTCATGTCAACGTCAACTGAATTTGAATTTTGAGTTCGTCAATTAATCGTAGTAGAAAATTCTGGGCTGGGTTATTGATTTGTAGAAAATTGAAATTAATCGCAATCTGCAACTAACTAATATAAAACTAACTAACTAGGCTGACACAACGACCCAAAATGAGTATTAGCTTCCGAGACAAGAGCACGCCACTTTTCTCGGTCCTGCGCTTTTTTTCGCCAGCTTGCACCGGCTCCAAGCTCACACAGGTCCTCGTGCTCCGAATCCTTGCAGCGATACTTGGGGCTATCCACATGACGCCGTCCGGTCGGTCAGCCCAAGTTTGCTCTCTTCACCTGTCGATCTTCTCCTATCCTCTCGAAGTGACCAAGCCAGCGAAGACGATGCGCTTTGGTTTCACCTATAATATTTGGTTCGGCCACCAGCTCTTCTATTTCGGCATTTTTACGTATCATTCAACTCCCATCGTCTCTTTTCACTGGTCCCAGGATTTTTCGGAACACCTTACGTTCTCCTCCTAACAGGCTGTGCTCCTCCCTAACTGTTAGCGTCCAGGCCTCACACCCATATACATTAAGATAGGATTGCGGTCTTTTATATCCGAAGTTTAGATATTTTGTTTGTTTCGCTTGTATGTAGTTTGTTTGTTTTTTTTTGGGCTAGTAAACTTTTTCTTCTTCTTCTTCTAATTTGGACACTCCCTTGTAAGAGATTTCTTTCTCCTACAATTGGACGTGAATTGGACTTCTCGTTTGGCACGACTGTTTCTGAAACGCATGTGGAGATATTCCGTCTTCGATGATTAATCCTGTGCCCCATTTTTGCTGCTTCTTGTTCCAGTATTCTCGCCGAAATTTCCACCCCTTCTCGGTTTTCACCTAGCAAACCAAAGTCGTCTGCGTAGACGCGTAGAAAGCATAGGGTGATAGAGTTAACACTATCAGCCTATGTTTTCCGTTTAGTTCAATTCCGGAATCCTGTGAAAGCAGTTTCCGAACGACATGTTCCAGAACCAAATCGAAGAGCATGGGAGATAGTGAAATAAATGATTATTATTATTATAGTAATAAATAAACGAATATAACTTGTGAAGTTTTAATTTTTCGCGCCTATAATGAGATGTCATAACGTGTCAAACGTCAACTTGACGTTTGCGCTCAAGGTGCTTACGGTTGGGAGTGTGAGCACCGTGAGCGCCGTCCATGACGTCATCAATGACGTCACGAAATCTCGTGTAAGCGCTGTGAGCGTGAATCGGTCCGACCGTGAGCGCGCTCTGAGCGCTGTGAGCGTGATTCGGAACACAGCCTTAGTCATCTAGAGCAAACGGGTGACGAACGTGCCGTCAAGAGAGCCTACCTGGGCAAGCCGAGTGGGAAACGCCCGGTCGGCGGCCCTAGATACCGTAGGGTCAATGCTGTGGAGGGCGATCTATGCGAGCTTCAAGTTGACTCGTGCAAGGAAATGACGCAGCATCGGGATCAGTGGCGTGCACTCGTATTGGAGGCCAAGACACACTTTGGGTCGCTGCGCCAGAAGAGTAAGTAAGTAATGACACCCAGTCGAATTCAGGGCAGGGATCCAGCTGTTTGGCGTAGCATGCTATAGCGACTTCTACATATTTCCATGTAGTTAAGGCGGAACGTCACGGATTCCTGCCGAAGTTCTGCTAATAGATGGCGGCACTGAGACCATTTGGTGGTTTTTTATAATTTTCCGTAAAACCGCTACATTACATTTGATGATTTTCAAACTGCGGAAGAAGCAAAAAATCCTACGTATGAATCGCAATCTATCTGCACTAAACAGTGTTTATTTTAAACGTGTATTGTGAACGAATGCAAAATATTGCAATTTCTTGCATTCACGCACACATGCGTACCTAATGTCAGTGGGAAAGTCAGTTACTGTCAAACATTACAAAGTTGAAAATAGAGGGCGCAATAATAAATCAAGGAAGTAGCTTCTAGTGCGAAACAAGAGAACTAAGACATATGTAAAAAGGCCGGAATAAATAGAACGATGTTTTCGAACCTGTAAGATGACATACGGTGGTCTTGTGGAACTCTCTTTTGCTTTTATCTCAGTGTAACGCTAGAGTCATACTCGCGTTCGATCCTTGGGAACCATCATCTTTTTGTGTTTTTATTTTTCTTCGAAGTGCTTTTATTATTTTTGTGATAGGTGTATTTAATGCTATAGTTAATTTATTTCACGTAAACAATATCAATTACGTTTAGAAACCTTAATTTTATAAAATATAAAATAATAGTACAAAATAGAAATTATAAAAACTAAGCCCCACGTCATCGTAACAATTAAAGACATTGGCGGCATTATTTATTTATTTATTTTATTTGGAGATCCAACAGCTGTGATATTACAAATAAAATAGAAAGCCAATTATAGGAACTTACAGGAAGTATTACCTCGCTATTCTTACATGGTTATGCTTTAAAGATTTCGATTTTTTATATTATTTTGAGACAGTGATGTAAATTCTTATGACTTGACTTAGGCAAATTTGTAACAAAAATTGAATCTAATTTATCGGTATGAGTTTTTTTTTATATTTTTTATCTATTCAATTCCTTGTATAGTACAATCGAGTAAGTAATATAGACAAGTACTCGTATACCTGTATAGATACGAGTAAGTGTACGAAGTATGGCGTTTTGAGTCATACAATTAATAAATAGTGTACAAACATTTTATCCAATTTCAGCAGACAAATCAAAGCAAGGAAATAAATATCCGTACAAAGCCACTACATGGGAATGCATGTTTTGTAAGGTAAAATATACTATTGGTTCACAAAATGTTTTGTATTCGCCCGTGAACTCAACCCTGAAACTATTTGATCCCAAAATTCTTAACAATAATAGCTAGAAACGTAAAATATACCATCAGTTCGCTTGTAGCGATTGTGGTAAGCATTGTGAATAGCAATCTTGTTCGTTGTTTGTAATTTACTAGTGGCCAGTCTTAAAAATTGATATGAAACTTCTTCAAAATGCCTGGCCTAGAAAGAGATAAATTGATCAGTTGACAGAATGGGACTCTTCTCGAGAAGCGTCAACTTTTAAAATTCGAAGTCCAATAATGGGTTGAGACGGGTGTTGCATATTATACCATCGAAAATTATTGAATGAATTCGTGCGTCGCTGCCAGCTTGCACTAGGTACATATGACGCGACGTTGCCATGTTGGTTCTGCATGTATAATATGTAGATATACCGACGTCTATTATAATGCCCATAGCACAAGTTTTGGGACTAGGTCGATTTCTGTGCCGAGTGAAGAGTGTCGTTAAATATTTATTGAAATATTACCAAAATGCATGCTTAATGATGATGAAGATGACACTGAATGAAATATTTAGAAAATACCTGCTATACATTTTTAGGGTTCCGTAGTCAACTATAGGAACCGTTATAGTTTCGCCATGTCTGTCTGTATATCTGTTTGTCCGTCTGTCTGTCCGAGGCTTTGCTCTGTGATAGTTAGTGCTAGAAAGCAATTTGGTATGGATATTTAAATCCATAAAACTGACAACGTCGTATCGTTGTACCTCCCCTATTTGAGTGGTGATGAATTTTTTTTTGCTTCTACCCTATGGTGTGGGGTGTTGTTGGATAGGTCTTTCACAATGAATAAGGTCTTCATTTTTTTGATAAAGTGAATGTTTTCGGAAATAATCACTCCAAAAGAAAAAAAATGTCCCCCCCCCTTCTAACTTTTGAACTGTGTCCAAAAATATGATAAAAATCGTGAAACTAAAGCTTATTAAAGACTTTCAACGAAAACTGCCGTTTTTATAGATAATGGTTTGGAACCCTTCGTGAACGACTCGAATTGGCCAGTTTTTGTAATACACTTAGCCATTAGGTATAGGTAGTATTTTTAGGTTGTGTTTTTATTTGTAATGTTTTATTAGTATTATAATTTCGTATCTTACGATCAATATTTAATTATGTTTGTTGTATTTATCAAATAAATAATATATTTAAAAAACATCTGATACATGAATATAATACATAATAAATACATTTAAATATCCAAGGCTCAGGAAAACATATTGATTATATCGTTTTCATCACCCAAATAAATGCCCTGAACGGGATTCGAACCCGTCACCACCGGCTTCGTAGGCAGGATTCTACCAACTAGGCTCAACTAGGCCAAAATGGTCGCCAAGTATTCGATTGACATGATGAGAGCTGTTACATATCAAAAATAAAAAAATATGGGGGAACAATCTTACAAAAATCGACCTAGTCCTAAACTAAAACAGTTTTTGTGTACTATGGGTACTAAACGACGAAATAGGTACGACATACTTAATTAGATAAATACTTACGTATAGGAAACATCCAAGACTCAGGAACAATATTCTTGATAAATGCACAAATAATGCCTTGACAGGGATTCGAACCCGGGAGTTCCGGGATCTCCGGCTTCGTAGGCAGGGTCTCTACCAACAAAGCCAAGGTGCTCGTGAATCAACGAACGCCGTGGCCTACGGTCGTTTTTAGGGTTCCGTAGTCAACTAGGAACCCTTATAGTTTCGCCATGTCTGTCCGTCCGTCTGTCCGTCCGTCCGCGGATAATCTCAGTGACCGTTAGCACTAGAAAGCTGAAATTACTAATATGTATATCAATTACGCCGACAAAGTGGTAAAATAAAAAGTGGAAAAAAATATTTTATTAGGGTACCTCCCCTATACGTAAAGTGGGGAGTGATTTTTTTTTTCATTTTAACCCTAACGTGTGATATATTGTTAGATAGGTATTTAAAAATAAATAGGGGTTTACTAAAATCATTTTTTGATAATGTTAATAGTTTCGGAAATAATCGCTCCAGAAGTAAAAAAAAATGTGTCCCCCATAGTGGTTTTAAATGTAGATTAGGATGTGTTGGTACGGAACCCTTCGTGCGGGAGTCCGACTCGCACTTGGCCGGTTTTTTTAATAGCTGATTCACGTTTGATTCCATCTCAAAAGTGTCTATGGCATGTTGAAAGCAAATAAAATTTCTGAGATTTTTCTCATAAATAATTTATCTGTCGAATAAAAATAAAAGGTTCAAATGGCGGAAAAAGTGGTTATATTTCAAAAATCTTTCGTACTAAAGTTTTTCACGCCAATAATTCCCCCTTTGAATTAAAAAGCATAAAATTGATGCGATAGTATTATAAGGTTGTTCTAAAACAAGTACTTGCACATGTTGAAAGAAGTCCTATGACAGAGTGGTGAGGAATGAACTTTGGTCGGTTCGGTACTGTCCGGGTATAGAGTGAGCGACCATCTCGTTCAAGCTCTGAAATCACTCTACGAGGATTCCACTGCTTGCGTCAAGAGTAAACGGGTCCTACACTGAATGGTTTAGCATCGAAAAGGGTGTTAGACCGGGATGTCTAGAATCACCGTGGCTGTTTAATTTTATATTTATTTTCTGGACAGTTGTTTGCAAGATTTGAAAGACGATGAATGGTGGGTTGGAAGTGAATGGGTTGCTTATCAAATGTCTACTCTACGCCGATGACCAGGTTTTATTAGCGTCGTCGGCTGAGAAGCTACAGAAGATGGCAACTAGCATGCACGGATTGTTTGCGAGAAAAGGAATGAAAATGAATGTAAGCAAGACGAAAGTGATGGTATTTGAAAGAGATGAGTGCATTAGAGTTTGTGAAATTGCGGTAGATGGAGAGAGGTTGGAGCAACTAGATGAGTTTGTGTTCTTGGGGATTTTGTTCAGCAGAGACGGTAAGCATGAGAAATATATTGAAAGGAGAGTGATAGCTGGGAATCGAGTGAATGGAGTATTTCACGCCTTTAGGAGCAGCCAGAAAGTGTCAGAAAAGGCGCGGCTGGCTGTGCATAGAAGAGTGTTGGTGCCAACACTAATGTATGGTAGCGAAGCACCAACAATGAGGGCAAAAGAAAATTAAATAAAAGCTTTTTATGTTTCTCACAAAAAAAATATGAAAAAAATCTACTAGAATGATCAGAGACACGAATGCAAAAATAGGAGAGCCAAAAGGTTATGAAAATATTTTCCTGTGAAATTATATGGATATGACAAAAGAAATAAAATATTTATCAATTTCTGTAGGTATGTACCACAAATTAAAAATCACAAACACAATGTACAAAAAACCGCACAAGCTGAGATGGAATTGGAAAACACCAGATAGTGGAACTAAAAATGAAATTGATTTCATAGTAACTAACTGTCCTGAGACGGTTGAAAATGTACATGTGAAAAACCGCCTTAGTTTTTACTCAGTGATTACCGGCTAGTACGAGCTACATTCAACTTGAAATTTGCCAAATAAATCAAGAACCACCCGGTTTGGGACGCGACGACGGCAAGAGGCTCGATGGAATGACCCTCATCCCATTGCAAATGGGACGACCGCTTATTTGGGATGCCACTTGTGTGGACACCCTAGCGCCGTCTCATTTAGCCTCCACATCTTTGAGGGCTGGGGCGGGGCGGCGGCAGCGGCTCAGGCCCTTTAACGCCGCAAATATGCCGATCGAATGCAGAATCATATATTTGCGGCTTTTGCAGTGGAGACATTAGGGCCGTGGAGTCAGGATGCCCATATACTATTTAAAAGTTTGAAAAAAAAGACTAATCGAAACCACACATGACCCTAAGGCTGGCTCATTCCTCGGACAAACAATAGGCATCGCCATTCAACGGGGGAATGCAGCCAGCCTTATGGGCACAGTTCCACGGGGAACAGACTTGGGGGACATGTTTTAGAGTGTAATTTAGTTAATTTTATTTATTTATATTTAGTTCTAAGTTTCTTACATTATTATTAATGATATAATATATGTTAGAACAAAATACAAAAAACCAAACTTAAAATAAATTCATAGACTATGGAAAGTATAAACCCAACTTACGAAATATGAACATAACAGCAACCAGTCAGTTCAAGCCCAGTATAATGAAATAGAAAAAAGCATAACTGTAAGCTCTAAGGTATCCCTATCCACAAAAAAAGGAAAGAACCAACACATTATTACACATATTACAAAACTTTACATCAGCTTTATCGACTACAAAGCATTCGACACTATATTTCATGAATCAATATGGGAAGCACTATCAGCACAAGGATTAAACAAGCATTATTTAGACATACTCGTAATAAAAGAAATATACAGAAAAAGCACAACCAGTATAAAAATGGAAGATGTTGGACCAGCATTCAATATTGAATAAGGGGTAAGAGAAGGCGACCCACTGTCCCAAAAAATTGTTTATAGCTGTCTTAGAATTTGTTTTTTGAACCTTGCACTGGGATCTTGTGCTGCTGCCTGAAGACCCCAAAGAATTAGAAAAGATGCTACAGTCACAAGCAAAAAAGTAGGACTACATGTAAATGAAGACAAAACCAAAGTAACGACGAACAGACAGCCTACACATATCTTGTTGTGAGAGATTATTATACTTATATGGTGCACTCTTAGATTTCATACAATAAAATAAAAAAATGGCTATAAGTATGTTTATAACGGTAGAAGACTAAGTACCCTCAATTCCTCATAGAATCCTCCTTCAGAACTCTAGCCTGACAAAAATGTGTCTTGAAAAACTAGCTTGCTTGACAAACAAAACGAAGAGAACAAATCGCCAAACGTGAACTACGTGTCGTTGAAGAGTTCCGTTCTGATCATCATCAGCAGTTCCACTTCATCAAATGTCACTTTTTTGAATGAAAATGCTTGATTAGTTCATGAAATACTAAAATCACTATTTGTCTGCTTTTCACATTTGAGGAGTTCCCTCGATTCCTAATGGATCCCACCATCAGAACTCGAGCATGACAAAAAATAATCGTGAAAATAGAACTTGCTTAACAAACACAGCTAGAAGGACAAATCGCCAAACGTGAACTTTTCGTCGTTGAAGAGTTCTGTTCTGATCATCATTAGCAGTTCCACTTCATCAAATGTCAGATTTTTGTATGAAAATGCTCGATTTGTTGATAAAAACACAAAAATCACTATATGTTTGCCTTTAAGATCTGAGGAGTTCCCTCAATTCCTCATGGATCCCATCATCAGAACTGCGTTTTGACAAAAACGGGACCAACTTGGATATATATACTTACAATCAAAAAAATAATTTTCAAAATCGGTTAAGATATGACGGAGTTATGGAGTAACTTGAAGTCGGTAAAAAAAAAAAACAGAAAAATAACCAGAACCACAAATGTGGCCAGGCAGGCACACCGACTCAAATAGAGATGGGCGGGGCACACGCAAAGAGTGTCAGATGAAAGGTAGATAAAATGCGTAACAAACTGGTAACCCATGGAGCACACTCGAAGAAAGGGAAGACCGCACTCACGATGGAGTGATGACATTAAGAAGGTAGCTGGATGTTGCTGGACTAGACCAGCAAAAAACAGAGAAATCTGAAAAGTTTTGGAGGAGGCTTACACCGCTCTAGGCAGTCCTTATACAGAAGAAGAAGAATAGTGTAAAACAGTGGTGAATTTATAAAAAAAAAATACAGTCACTTTTTTAATTTATTCAGATTTGTAGTGAGAGCTGTTTATACGGAAATATAAGCTTAGGTATCTATCTTCTACTCATTAGACACTCGCCATCCAAAAACTTCGGAAAAAATGTTGGCATCAAAGTAAAGCATTGACAAACATTCGTTCAGAAAAAGCGAGTATTTGATACGTGTTACAATGTATAATATGGTGCCATTCTATGGATAATAAACCATCAAAATATCACAACAAATAGTAAATTACAATATAAAAGATGTTTTAACTTAAAAATTCGGAACATTATGTTTTTTTCTTAATCGTCCAAAAGGCAAATAAAAGGCAACAACATAATACTAATAAACTGTATGACAACTATAACGCTGCTTTACTTTGATGCGAACATTAATTTAAGTATTTTCGTCGAAGTTTTTGTATCGCGAGTGCCTGATATAGGTATACATTTTTTTTAATATTTCACTATTAAAACAATAATGATCTTTATTTAATGAAAATGTTACAAAGGGATATATACAATAACTATACAAATGACTATAACTAATAAACTAAACCTACCTTAACCTATGGCGCCTAAGCTAAAACTGCAAATATCCCCTAAGTCGCTGCCATTTGGTAGGGTGCCCATAAGGCTAGCTGCGTTCCCTCGCTGAATGGCAACGCTAATGCGCTGAGCGAGGAACGAGCCAGCCCTACGGTCACCAGTTGAGCGGATAAGCATATGGGATATTTTATTAAAAAGTTGTACTGCGTCCGGTCCCCATGGGCCCAAGGTCTCCACGGCAAACGCCGCAAATACGTAGCTGTCACCTAAAGATGCATATTTGCGACGTTTAGCAGCTTCGGCAGCCGCGGCAGCACTGCCTGCCTTTAAAGATGTCGTGCTGAGGTGAGACGGCGCTAGGGTGTCAACGCATGTTGCGTCCCAGATTAATGGCCGTCCACGTTGCCACGGTACTAGGGTCATCCCGTCGGGCCTCTTACCGTCGTCACGTGCCAGGCCATTAGGCTCCAATGTTAAACAATAATTATCCACATAATCCAATCATGGGCGATGGGCTAGCCACCTGTCACTGCAATATCACATTTTCTTCGTCCAATAAATCTGTAATAGCCAAAAGTGGCACTGAAAAATATTATTTCATGGGCTCTACCTACCCCTTTTGGGCATATAGGCGTGAGTTTACGTATCTAAGTAGTACAGGCGGTCTCATTAAGCAGTTGGACAATTTGGGACTTTGTCGCTTTCAGCGGTTAGACATTTAGTATGACAATTTAAACATGACGTTAAAGTGACAAGGTACAAAGGTGTTCAGCCCCTTATGAGGCCGACAGTTCCTTCCTACGCCTAAGAATGCAATCTCAATGAAGTATCCAACTTCGTTTCACATTTATTTGCAGTTTGAAATTCGTTCTATCAAAAAACAAATGACATGGCTGTTACGTCACTACAAAAATGAACAGCGTAGCACGATAAAAATACTGCCGTCTATTTCTTCAGAAAATAAGTGTTTCGAACAGTGTCGCCACCTATAAAGCTAATAAGTACTACTTATAGTTGTATCTAACGTTGAAACCTGGATGCTTGGAATTGACATCTGCGCCATCTATTGAAGGTTTTTGGCAACGACCTGTCATTCGCCGCGGCCATTTTCTTTACACGGATAGTATAAAACTCACTCACACATACAAGGCTCCGAGTGAAAATTGATGAATTTTTAAACGGCTATATTTTAATTATTAGTGGTTTTTTCGCTCAGTTTTTCAAACTGCGGGAGCAGAGGGTCATATATTATCTAAATATTACAATTTCAAGTCCGTGACATCGGTAGAATTGAAATGTAGTCCGAACGAAAATTGTATGAAAATTTTTGAAAACGTTCCACCTTAAGGTCCACATTACCTGCACTAGTATTAGATTTCGCCGGCTCGTGCGCTAACGAAGCTGCCATCTCTTGATACTCTCTCCAGCTGTATCCAGCTGTACCGAGTAGCGTACGAGAGTCACCTCTATGTCCACGTAGTTAAGGTCCACATTATTCTTGCACTAGCGTCGGACTGTTTCGGCGCATCATGCGCCAACCAAACCGCCATATCTGAGGAGACTCTCTCCAACTGTTTCAGCAGAAACATGTAGCGGTTCAGTAGCCTGCAATAAAAACCTCTATTTCCATGTAGTTAAGGTCTACATTACCCTGCACTAGCATTAGGTTGCTTCGCTGCATCATGCGCCAACCACGCCATCATCTCTGACACTCTCTCCAGCTGCCTCATCAGGAACAGCAGTTGGTAGTGGTTGAGCTGCAGCCCCGCCAGGCCGGTGGTGCGAGCTACTGCCCAGATGCGGGAGAAGTCTTCGTTGAAACACAGCTGTGAAGAAATTGTATGTTATACAACCGTTACATAATCAACATCATCCTAGCGTTATTCCCAGTACAGTTGCATTCCGATTTTGATGGATGCCTGGGGTCCGCTACCCCTAATTCCCGAACAGTTGCATAATAAGGGTTTTAAGAAAGACGTTGATCGCAGTCACTCTCAACACTAGTAACAAGGAAAGGTACCCAACTGTCCGGCTCCGATTTGATTTATTTTACATGTATAATGTTATACAGTAGTCTAAAATAACGGACACGTATTTTTTTTAGCGGCCCAAACTCATCCTATTCTGAGAAATTGTCCTCCAAAGTACTAAAAAGTGACCGAACCGTTAAGTTCTATAGAAAGTTTTGTTAAAGCAAATTGTTAGTTAATAACTGGCTGGATTATATGTTGGAGAACATGAAAAAATAATTGTTCACGTGCGTTGAACATGCCTACATAGCATCAGCATCAAGATTTGGGACAAGAAACTGCACAGCTGCTGACAGAGCGGGCAAAGTACGAACTACGTTTTGTTTAAATTGACAATATACATGTAAAACTAAGATAATCATTATTTACACACACATATGTAAAAATCTGTATAAATAGCTTGTAAATTTGTAAATAAAGTCTTTTTGAGTTTGGACGTTGCTATTGTCATTCCTCTCACTGTGGTCAAGACACCTTTAACCGTAACAGTCACATGAGTCTGTGTGATTGGCAGTGAGAATATCCCACTTCACCCTTTCCGTCTGTTGCCTTAGGTCTCTTGGTGCAGACATCCCGCACTTATTATATATATGTATATTTTAACCTATGGTTAGGGCTATGCATTGTAGAGCTGTAGGGTTGTCTAGGGTTGTTAGGACGATAGGACAGTTAGGTTGGTAGGCTACAGCTCTTCCCATAGTTTGTTGGTAAAATCACCTACTTGATTTTACAATAATGGACCCGTGTTTTGTCATTTCCTCGTAAACTTATATTTTACATAAAAAAACACCTACAATGTTTCATACTTTTTGCTTCAACAAAACTCTACAGAACTTAACGGTTTCGGTCACTTTTTAGTACTTTGGAGGACAATTTCTCCGAATAGGATGAGTTTGGGCCGCTAAAAAAAACTACGTGTCCATTCTTTTAGACTACTCTATAACAAATATAAAAATAAATCAAATCGGAGCCGCCGGACAGTTGGGTACCTTTCCTTGTAAGGCAAAAAAGTTCAGTAAAAATCAAAGGTCAAGTTATCGTAGTGTGCGGGTCTCCATTTAAATGTATGTGAGATACTCCGCGGCGAGTCTCCGAGACGAGTAGTGAGTTATTGGTACATCGAAGTGTAGTAGGTATAGTAGGTTTATTGACGTTCATAGGTGCATGTAATATGCCTAATTTGAAGAATAAACTACTTTTACTTTTTTACTTTTATAGTCACATAGTTATGTTAGTTGTAATTTACATTCTTTTGCTGAATGATATCCATTATTTCCCGTACTATTTAAAAACTGTGTCACGGTGCAGTAAGTTACGTCATCCGTCATTAAGAGATATAAATATAATGCTATATCTATACTAATATTATAAAGCTGAAGAGTTTGTTTGTTTGAACGCGCTAATCTCAGGAACTACTGATACGAATTGAAAAGTTCTTTTTGTGTTGGATAGTCCATTTATCGAGGAAGGCTTTAAGCTATATAACCACGCTGCGACCAATACGAGCGAAGATGCGAAGTCGCGGGCAACAGCTATTCGAAGTATAAATACGCTAAGTTAATATTCCTTATTATATTACATTTCAACAGCTACAAGATCACAGCTTCGAAAAAAATGAGGGTGATTTAATACAGCCCGCAGTATGCGAGTACAACAAAAACCCAAGTAATAGCAATGACGCAGGCGAATTAAGCAACAATAGCGTCTCAGTCGCTTACTTAGGGTGGGTTGCACCGACTTAAGATCACAGACTGATCAACGTTAAATATGACGCCGGCAGCTGTCATGCCATAGCAACTTGTCAAATTTTCCATACATTCAAATTTTAACGGACACAGCTTACGATTACAGACGGTCTTGTGCAACCCAGCCTTAATGAGAGACGGGCTACTGCCGTATGATGCTTGAAGCCGCATATCGCGACGATTTGCGATGCGTTAAGCCGAAGACATCAAAATCGTTTATTGTGGGAGGTGTAAGCCCAGCAGTGGGCTGCATGGGTACTCACCCAGGCGGTGAGCGGGCAGGCGTCCAGCAGCGGCGCGGGCTTGTAGTTGGTGGCGCGCGCGCCGCACAGGTCGGCCCACAGCGGCTCCACTCGCGCGCACCATATGCTCCTGTTCTCCCGCCACAGCAGCTCCGGAGACACGGATGTCCCGCGGTCTATGTCGTCTAGATCTGAAAAAAAAACGTCCGTTTGGTTTAAGAGAGTATTAAACGAATCTCAATTTAAAAAAAATACATTTAGAATCTATAGCTATACTGGACTGGATGCCCATAAAATCGCTCCTTACGCTGTAATAAAAAGTGGTCGCCATTTAGAACTTTTTGGTCACTAGACCGATCGCTTGAATTTTACAGATATCTACGGCAAAATATCCTCTTGGTATATAATTTGAGGAGTTCCTTCGATTTTTCCAAGATCGTCATCAGATCCAAACTTGGTCACAACGGGACCAACTAGAATACACACCCGTTTGAACAAAAAAAGAATTTTTGAAATCGGTCCACTAGTCTCCGACTAATCGGTGCAAATACATTTTAAAAAATATTCCGACGAATTGAACCTCCTCCTTTTTTAGAAGTCGGTTAGAAATAAAAAGTGAGAACTCACTCTCCGCATGCAGGACGAACTGCTCGTGTATAGGGTCCATGTCGGTGGCGGAGCACGGGAACTGCCCGCTCGGGGGCGCCAGCCGCCGCAGGGCCGCCAGGATGGACGCCAGGTCCGCTCGTGTGCCGGCCGTGTCTGAAACAATCACAAAGTTCAATCAACGTCTGAACATTACACACTTGCCCTCTCTTGGTCTTGTTAGGGTGGTATTCCACTCGTTCAATATCTTTGTCCAATATACATTTGATCAAAGAAATTGGACGATTTCATCAAACTTGGATGGGACCCCGACATTTGATCAAAGATTTTGATGACATTTAAATCAATATGGCTACGCATAAAAAAACTTGAACAAAGATATTGGATAAGTGGAATGGGCCTACGTCAAAGAACTTTGATCAAAAATTTGACACATATACTGGATGAGTGGAATTTCACCCTTAAACCTATAATCCCAAGGGTTTCGCAAATTTAACAGGGATGCCTTATTATTATTAAGTTTCTCAGGCGATTGCGAACCTCTTAATTCCTCATCCTCATCATTTCCCGTCAACTGTCGTATGGTAAATCTTGTCGCGAACCCTTTACGACAACTACCAATGGGTATCCTATTTTGAGAAACCTTAGATTAAAATCACAGTGAAATGTATAAGAACCATTTACAAGTGAAGTAAATAGGTTAAGTTATACTTAATTTTAAGCTAAGCATGAAAAATGAGCGGTCCTCGCCATCAACCTCACAGTTTGGCGAGTTTTATTGTGTGTAAAATTTAATGTATTTTTCTTGAATAAAATATATAAAAAAAGTAAAATTTTAATAAAAACAAATCGACTCCAAGTCCTTCTATAAGCTCCTGCTTTAAAAACACCGAAATCTCCAAAGATCAGATAGCTGAGGAGTTACGTCGATACCTCACGATTTTTTTTCTCAAAAACGGCCATAAAAGTGGGCGGTTCACGCTACGTATTGGAAGGCCAAATGTACAGTTTCTAGTCAGTCATACATTAAAGAAATAAAAACCGGCTAAGTGCGAGTCGGACTCGCGCACGAAGGGTTCCGTACCGCATGATCTATAAAAAGAGTCCGAGTCGCACTTGGTAGGTTTTTAATATTTTTTGTTATAGCGGCAACAGAAATACATAATCTGTGCAAATTTCAACTGTGCTATTGCGGTTCTTGAGATCTAGCTCGGCGAGTGGTAGCCATGAAAAAGGGCTAAAATATCACGTTTTTTTGTATGGGAGCTCCCTTCATTATTATTATTATTATTTTGTTTTTAGTATTTGTTGTTATAGCGGCAACAGAAATACACAATCTATGAAAATTTCAACTGTCTAGCTATTACGGTTCTTGAGATACAGCCCGGTGACAGACGGACGGACGGACGGACAGCGAAGTCTTAGTAATAGGGTCCCGTTTTTACCCTTTGGGTACGGAACCCTAAAAATCATTGCAGGCTCACCCCACGCAACTACAATGTTACGTATGAATTTCAATATTTTTCAAGTACCAAATTTTTTTAAAAGAGAAACCATTCATACAAGACTGCTATGCGGATATTGGAACACTTGAAACCCATTGCCCAATCGATTTCATATTTATTATTGTTTTAATCTTTAGTTATATATTTTATTTAGTCTATAAGGTTTGAGGCAGTAAATATTTTACTGAATTTCGATCTTGAGATAACAACCTCTGATAAAAAATAGCAAATAGTTTTTTTGAAGTCTATGGAAAATAGTTTCGCTTTGCTTGCATTCGTTGCAGTTGGTTAGGTGGAGTCTCGCGGGCTGCTAAGCTAGCATATAATGAAGGTCCTCACTAGATCGCGGGGACTCCCTGACGTTGGTGAGCGTGGCCCTGGCGGTGCACACGTGGAGCTCCTTCGGCCGGTCGCGCTGCTGCGGCAGGTGCTCCGGCCCCGCCTCCAACACTATCTGAAAGTAAACCGCCTAGTTTACACCCACTATTCATTTTCGAAAAACGATTAAAAAAGTTTCTACTAGAACATCAGACTAATCCAGCTTAGCGTTTCCGTGTCGTTTTTAATTTTTAATTTATTAGGCGCTTCAACCGTAGATTTAATTTATAACTTAATACACGTATGTGTTCATTTCTGAGCTGTACATTATAATAGGTCCTAGCTCAAATATTGTTAATTTTAAGAAAAATATTGTATGTCGTTAATATAATAAACATGTATATAAATCACCTAAGTGTGGTCATGTGACACTCAACGGGATCCACATAATATCAGCGTCGGGTCATCTACTGTGGCCCGCCATTGTGCTGAGTGGACTCCTTTTTCGCACTTTAAAACACATGAGTAATTGTATGTACCTAAATTAAGTTTTGCGAAATAAATTTCTTTATTATTATTATTATTACCTGCTGTCAACAACATGTTTAAATAATGTATGCCAAAAAAACCGACTCCAATTTTGTACTTGCTATGCCATAATTTGTGGTTTCCGTAAGCCAATGCTTGGTTACCTACAGAAAATACCGAAATCGACATATGCGTGCCTATCAATTTCGAGGAGTTCCCTCGATTCCTCCCAGATCCCATCATCAGACCTTCACCAAATTTATATGGGACCAATGTCGGGGTACCTGCTTTGAAACAAAAAAGAATTATCAAAATCGGACAACGTGGTCAAGAGTTATCGGCGAAAATACATACTATAAAAAAAAAAAACAAAAAAAAGAACAAGCAAACATGCAGACGAACTGAGTAACTCCTTCCTTCTATTGAAGTCGGTAAATCATAATATTATAAGGTAGCTAGTCACACCAGTAACGTACCCGCGGCATGATGGCCTCAGCGCGCACGTCGCAGTAGGCGGCGCCGGCGCCGGCGGGGCTGGCGCCGCCCGCGGCGGTGGCGGCGGTGGCGGCCGCGCGGCCCACGTGCGGCAGGAACGCGCCGAGCCACACGACGCTGGCCACGTCCACGTTCACGCGGACAGGGCTCAGTTGCACGTAAAGCTTCGGGGACGGGACTGGAAATACCAGAAAATCAAATTTGATCTCCAACGACGTAATTTGCCCCTATCGGGTGCATTTCTACTGACCTGACTGGGGCGCAGCGGAGACGTGCAGAATTGACCAATCGAATTATACTAGGTAGTGTCGGCCTGTTTAGCCTAGTTGGTAGTGTCATTGCCTCCGAAGCTAGAGGTCCTGGGTTCGATTCCCGGTAAGGGCATTTGTTTCTGTGGTGAGCAGAAACATTTGTTCCTGAGACTTGGATGTTTTCTATGTATTTAAGTATATATCTATTAAATATATCGTCGTCTAGTACCCATAACACGAGTCTTGTTGAGCTTACTGTGGGACTAGTTCAATTTGTGTAAAAAAAATAATGTCCCCTAATATTTATTTATTTATTTTATTTTATTTATAGTAATTGCAACTCTTACATAATGAGAGGCATTAAAACACAAGTGCGGTTTCATTTTTCATAATAGGAAAAAAGAATGTATTCAAATTCGGATATGTACAGTTGCAAGCACTAGTTTATTTACATCAATATATTAAATCCTTTCATGTGTTTCATATGCAACCATTGAGCCGGCGGAAGCATGTTGCACCCCGCGCGGCCCGGCCTTGTGCTGTAAAATTGTACGTGATCGCATAACTACATGATATATAGTGTATCATGTTACGGCGCGCGTGCGGGGAGAGGCCGAACGGGGTACTTATATATTGTTAAGCTGGTATTTACGAATAGGTTTTGGACACGTTAATATTTTTTATTTGTCAAGGCAATTAAATATATCGGTCTTGTTATTTTATTTTATTTATAAGCCTAAAACACATTTATTTATTAGGACCTTAAACCATAATACTTATAATGTATACTGTATATAAAGGTGTTTGCTAGCCACATGCTAAAATTTATAACATGGCGTTATTTTACGCATCAAGATAATGCAATAAATTGCAATCTTTCAAAGTTTAACAAAATCATAAACAGATATAAGATATGAGACGTTAAGAATTCGAAATATAACGCATTTTTTACAACCCGAGAATAAATTAAAAGATACCAATATAATCTTAATGTAAACATTTAAAAAAATCACTAACAAAAAAGTGATTTACTCATTTTCCCAGACAACGTTTGGTTCCAATATTATTATGCGACATCCTAATACAGGGTGAAATTTTGTTGACTGTTCAAATTTTCACAGTAAATTCCTTAGCGAAAAATAAAAAGTACGTGTTTTTTCTTTCAGTATCTTTCAGTACTAGAATATTGCGACAGAGCAGCTGAAAGATATCCTGAAAAACCATGTGTTCGTGGATACCGCGGTGACGCCCCGCCCCCATGTTGAGTCGCCGAGACAAACTTACGCGTCGAAACAACGATTTTTTAACGAGATCTAGCAAAAAAACTTACGTTGCAAATTGTCCTGCATGTACGGGTACTACCGGTTCGTAAACATTGTTGTGTCTCGTCCGCGATCGCGCGTCTTTACAAGAGATACAACACGGAAGTGCACGACCGCTCACGCGGAAATGCGCGTGCGACTAATTTGCAATTTTGGTCGAGATAAGATAGGTGACCGCGCCCCTCCCCCCGCACCGCTAACCCCGAGTGTCATTCAGCTCCCGATTATCCACATGTTACTAATTATTTATTCGGAGATCACATTTTATTGTGAAAATTTTTCCTGTTTTTTTTCAGAAATGGCATCTTTTATTGATACCTAATGCCTGGGAAAAATTTGAACGGTCAATAAATTTTCACCCTGTATAATGATAATTTGTAGCAGCTGCTTCGAAGGCCGCTAGTAGAGATCTACCCTAACGATTTTTTTGCCTTTTGTCGAAATCTAATTGACAAAATCTCAATCTTACAAGTAGTATGAAATATTGACTCATTTCGTTAAGAATAACCAGGAAGCTCGGTTCTCCATACAAACGTAGTTTCAAACTTTGTATACATAATGGGATCCGGCATAATCTAGGCCGGAAATTAGTTTCTGTTGCTTTGTTAGCATCGTCTATATTAAGTCACAAGGCTAAATAGTCACAACGCACAAAAAGAACAGCACGATACCTCCTACGTATAATGGTACAAGTGCAGAATAATGGTTTCACGGGAGAGCTGTTCAAGGGTTCCTAAACCCGTAACTTTCTCAGTTTTTGATATACACTACCGACAGAAAGTTTAAGAGCAAACCAAAATATGCAAATGATCAACATTGATTGATTATTCATTCAACCTTGATTCATCTGTCCGTAGTACTCTCGACAAGTTTGCAAAAGTCCAATCCTTGTGAGAAAAATCCCATTGCAATCTTTTTTCCTTGTTTGGTCTGTGTAATAATTTATGAAAATGAAACTCTTCAAAATTTTGGCTCAGTATAAGAGCATTGGTGTTGTATTACCTTTTGGCGATCCTAAATAAATCAATAAAATAACAAAATAGGCAAGTAGCCAATTCTGCACTCCTTGGAAACGCATTATAGACACTAGAAACTATTTCAACAATATAAAATAAATAGGTAGTTGCATCGCATTGTATGGAAATCCACTATGTTTCTTACACCAGTCATATAATGAATTGTCTATGGACTCTATGGTATAAACTTGCATTGGTATATAATAGTACATTACACCACACCTTGCCAAAAAGCGCGTTTTTCCGCACGCTGCGCGTCCAGAAAAACCCACTTTTTGGCCAGGTGGTGACGTAAAATTGTGTACAAAACACGGGTCGTAAAACAGAAAGCCCTCTCTCGCATATTTATGACCCTCGCCTGCGGCTCGGGCCTCAAACTTCTGCGATATCGGCCTTTCTTTGTTTTACAACCCTTGTATCGTAATGTACTATTACGATACAAGTGCAGAGAACAGGAAATTCGCAACGAGTGGTGATAAATTGAAACACAACCGAAGGGAGTGTTTTAAAACGACACGAGTTGCGAATTACCTGTTCGCACGTGTATCGTACAACGTTTTACAGTACATATGGCTCTTTAAAGTTTCGACATATGCACGTAATCTGCTGATTACTGCACTCGTGCGGTAATGTAGCACCATATGTACTGTAAAGTTTATTGTTTTATTAGTATTACTGCTGTTAGTCATTTAATTGACAGATTACACAATGCTGGAGTAGTAAAATAAATAATACGTAATGCCAGGATCTTCTCCTGGTTTTAGACGGTAGTCAAAGGCTATCTAGCCGCGGTTAGTCCGTCATACCCGTCCTCCCCGACAGGACGGGATGCGTAAACGCATTTCCCCAACATAAAAAAAAGGATCTTCTCCTTGGATTAAAATAACTATATAAAGAGTGATATTTTTTTATTTACACCAATAATGAGATTAATGAGCAACTTTAAACAACAAAATACTTAGCTTAAGTAACACGATCAAATTGTTTTATATCAACAGTCACGATATATTTAGCCCCCTAGTGACATCATTTACTATTTTCCTACCGTGTCGAAAGTCATGAATTCAAAGAGTGGATGGAAACGTTGGAAGGGGAAGACCTCGGCGAACGTACTCCGACCAAATCGGAGACATTCTGCAGAAAGGCCAGGTCAGGAGTACCCTAAATCGGCGCGTATGCATTAAGAATGTTATGAAAGTTCATGAAGCGAAAGTTGTATGTCAGGATCGTAGTAAGTGGAAATCCGTGATTTCTGCCTACCCCTCTGGGAAACCGGCGTAATTATATGTATGTATGTATGTAATCATAACACACAACAAAGTAAATATATAGAGCTATCCTCTTACCTGGAAAGTTGACATCTCCAGGATAGTAGAAGTAGGTCAGTTCTGCGTGTAAAAGTCCCGCATCTCCGGGCATTGTGGACTTTTCTGCGGACACCAAAGGCCGGGGGGCTTCCCGGGATTTTGTAGACACCTGCCAACCGGTTTTATGTTACATATTTACAGGGCATCTAAAAGCTCGGTGTAAAGAATTCCAGGGATGCAAAAGGACCTTTTTTTAACATTTTCACGACGTTTACTTTATGCTAAGCTTTCGAACTATAGGGCTAGTTTATTTTGAGATATTCAGGTTTTTGGCTTAAATTCAATTCAATTCAATTTATTTATTTGCTAGAACATACACAGTTATGACCGTAAAATGAAAAATCTTGAGAAATAAATAAACTATTGTTACCAATTCGGATTATATCAGATTTCAACCGAATTAGAGATGCATAGGCTAGAAAAGAAAGGAGCGTTCATGACCCAGCGGCGCCCGCGTACCGCGTGCGGTATGCGAGATTAAGCAATGTCGGGCGAGCTCAGTCCTTGGATGGGTGACCGCTTTGAGTGGTTACTAACTGAGCGTTCCCGTGCTTTGGAAGGCACGTTAAGCCGTTGATCCCGGTTGCTGCCTATGATAGCAGTCGTTAAGCCAAGTTAGAGGCCTCCGGGCTGCTTGAGAACTTCTAACGGTCAAGTTGCCCACTCACTTGACAAGCCTAATCTCAATATGGTCTAGTTACCCCCTCGGGTTGGAAGGTCAGATGGCAGTCGCTTCCGTAAAAACTAGTGCCTACGCCAATTCTTGGGATTAAGTAGCGGACCCCAGGCATCCTTCAGGATGCAACTGTACTGGGAATAACGCTAGGAGGATGAAGAGGCAAGAAAAGAAAGACATTGATTCTAAACCAAAAACACTATAGGAAGTGTGGAGTACCTTGTAAACGGTAAAATCGTCTATCCTAAGTACAAGGCACGTGGTCATCAGTTTGCCCAGCTGCTGCAGTATCTTTGTTCTCGTAGGTGATGCTGAAATTATAAAATTGATGATTAAACGACCTTACTTGCAAGTGAAGTTCAATGACAATTTTACGAAGTGTTACATCCGAAGGGAATAATATGATATGACGTGTCTTCATTTGTACTAATCATACATTGTCAATTACATTCATTATACTAATTAAACCAAGGATCATTATAATATTTATAATAGTAAGTCAAACAGTCAATATCATGGAATTAAACTAAACAGTTGAAATACTGGGCTAGCATGTCATTGAAAATAAAAATTAAACAGTTTAACTAAAATAAAACATAATTAATAACATTAAATTAATGTAGACATATTTATCCCTCTTGGAAATTCTTTACCGAGTAATAAGCTTTTAAAGCGCAATACATTTTGAGTCTGTGCGTAAAACTACGTTCAGAGTCTAGGGTTCTAATTGACTCTGGTACTTTATTATAAATTCTGGCACCCATTACAGCGAGAGACTCACTGGTCTTCTGGAGCCTGTACGCGGGGACAGCCAGACCTGGTTTCCGTCTAGGAGAACCAGTATAACCCACTGGGAATGCATTGTGAATTGTTACTTGTTACAATAAGCAGTTACTTGTAACTGCAAGTAACTTATGATAAGTATTGGTACATTAAGTATGAGTACAGTCACGGACTTACGTTATTGAGCCATTTAGAGCTCACTTTATACTGGACATTTTATAGCTAACTATAATGCCCAGTATAAAGTGAGCTCTAAATGGCTTTTTTTTTATTAAAAATGGGATTGCTCTTGGCCAGCATCTAGCCGGGGGCAAAGATGAGGCCGACGATGAAGCGAGCTCACCCAGAAGATGCCTATTCACTCGTGCCTTAAAAAGGTCTAGGTTATATGAACTCGGAAATACAGACGCCGGCAGAGAATTCCAAACCTTAGAAGTGCGCATTATGAAGGATGATGCATAGCGTATGGTTCGAATTAGAGGAATTAAAATCCGTGAGTGTACCTTGTAATACTGATGTGATAAAAAAGATTGGTAAATCCGAGTACCTTGTGAGGTAGAGCTGGCGGACGGAGCGGTGGAAGCACTGGTTTGAGTGGGCGGCACTGGTTGGTGGCTGATGCCGTTAGACACTGGTTCTTCGTTCTTCTTCTCTTGACTGGGCTGCAAGCGATTCTCAACTTTATTACAGGGAGTTTAGAACCCTAATGTTTTGTACGAGTTGATTTTTTAATGCCGTTAATTATCTTGATGATAACAACAACCGATTAAGGTAGAAAGTATAACTAAAATAATTTACTTCCTTCATCGTCACATCGCAGGCTTCGTCAATTTCCAGAAAAGCATCAGCAACATGCTTCATCAAAATACGCATTCATGGTACAAATTATAAATCCACAACAGGTTTCGTCAACTACACACCAAATAAAAACCAATCAACTCACACACCACTCCGATACTGATCCGGTCCAAACGTGCCAAAAACACCGGCAGTATTACCCTGTTGAATGGCCAGCGAAATTTGTATGACCAGGTCCAAAGTGGGGATCCCAGCCCTTATTCCTCAAGCGACTCCCTAAGTCCCTAACCAAACTCTTAGGGTGGTACTCCACTCGTCCAATATCTTTGTCAAATCTTTGATCAAAGTTTTTTGACGTAGGCCCATTCCACTCATCCAATATCTTTGTCCAAGTTTTTTTTTTCATGCGTAGCCATATTGATTTAACTGTCATCAGAATCTTTGATCAAATGTCGGGGTCCCATCCAAGTTGGATCAAATCATCCAATTTCTTTGATCAAATGTATATTGCACAAAGATATTGGATGAGTGGAATACCTCCTTAGCCTCGGCATGCATTACATGTGGCATGTGTCGCATGTTGTGTGAAATTGTACCTTACTACTAGGCGTTAAGGGTCTCGGGTCCAGAAGCTCCAGCAGCGAGCCGCAGAATGAGGATAAGGCTTGTGATAACCATTGGCTGTGAGGCGTGGCGGCTTCCCTGCAATAAACAATATACATTATAAGTATACAAGTAATTTAGAAAAGTTGAATAGCCCCCGAGATTTTCATTTCAAAGCTCAATATCTCAAAAACGGCTGAACAGATTTTCATGAAACATGGCTAAGAACACTCGAGATAAAATTATCTGTGACACACAAAAAAGAAACTAAACGAAAATCTGTTCATCCGTTTGGGAGCTACGATACCACAGACAGACACCCCTTTTTTTTGCGTAGGGGGTTCAACATTGGTGATCTCGTTCTGAGTAAAGGGCGTAAATGAACTAAAATAACAGGGTGAACTTAAATTTTTGACCGGTACTGTAGCTTAACTTAAGCAAGAGAGACGACTAGTTCTTACGAGCAACCTTCTTAATTTGAGTCGTTAGAGAGGGACGGAAGTACATCAGTGTCACAGGAGCGAGAGAGACGGCTAGTTCTAACCTGTATCCCCGCCAATGTCGCCGGTCGTTGGAAGCTCTGTGGTAAGGGAACAGGTCGGCTTGCATGCTGACCAGCGTCACTTGTAGCGCGCCGCCGTTGGAGAGGGACGGATGTTCCGACCGGCCCACTGGAGGGAGGAAGATAGAACGATTAATTCCCAGCGATGAAAATTTCTTACATATAACCGCAAAAACTAACCCCCCCATTCATTAAACATAACACCGCCACCACATCAGCCCTAGGACGTCCACTGCTGGACATAGGCCTCCCCCAATTTCATGGGGGGTAAATGCCATAATCGCCACGCTTGGCATGCGGGTTGGCGATCGCAGTATCTCCACCGCACTCTAGGAATGCTCCTGCCCATTCCCCGGTGGTCTTGGTCGTAGTTTAAGGACATACCCGGTGGGTAAACATAACAATTCTCTGTTATATAAAACGTGTTTTGTCCTTTTCCCACAGACACAAATGTGAAAGTGACGTGTCGAGTGTGGAACAGCTAATACATACAATCAGCCGTCAAAGAAGGTATCCACTTCATAAAACCAGACTCCAAACTCAT
This sequence comes from Notocelia uddmanniana, assembly GCA_905163555.1. Taxonomy (NCBI): domain Eukaryota; kingdom Metazoa; phylum Arthropoda; class Insecta; order Lepidoptera; family Tortricidae; genus Notocelia; species Notocelia uddmanniana. The sequence goes on along the minus strand of LR991063.1, from coordinate 727,449 downwards.
GCTATAAAATAAAATAAAAACATCGCCATAGATCTTTTTTTTTATACCACGTCGGTGGCTAACAAACGTACAGCCCGCCTGATGGTAAGCGGTCACCGCAGCCTATGGACGCCTGCAACTCCTACGGGTGTATCTTGCGCGTTGCCGACCCTTTAAGAATGTATACACTCCTTTCTTGAAGAACCCCATACTGTAGTCGGTCGGGAAAACCTCAGCAAGATCTGCCTATAATATTTGAAGAGTGCCTTCCATTCTTAACGGATCTCGTTCTTAATTTTTCATCAAAATAAACAACATTTCTAATTTTAATTTAGTATGAAATATTAACTTATTTCGTTAATCGTTAATCGAAATCAGTTCATAATTTTTCGTAAAAAAATCGGCCAAGTGCATGTCGGCCCACGCACAAAGAAGGGTTCCGTACCGACACCTCCTAAACTACATTTAAAACCACTATACAATACATTGAATCAAAAAAGGTCGTATCTTCATACGAAACTCACGGCACTAACGCCCTTTTGTTTGGGCAAGACAGTTTTTCAGCAAACTCAAAAACCGTTAGATCTTTCTTGTACAAACTTAAAATCGATGAAAGGATTTATTATTGTGCACCATATTGATTTTTTTCAGAATTTTATACTTCATAGTTTAGAAATTAGAGGGGGTGACACACTTTTTACGACTTTGACAGCTAATATCTCACCAACGGTTGACTTAAATGGATTTTTTTTAAACCTCTATGTCATTTTTCAAGGCCTATCTACTGATACCCCATACGCATATGTGCATTGAAAAAAATTGTGTAACCCCCCTGTAACATGTATGGGGTGCCCCCCTCCCCCAGTTTAATATTTTTTCTTAATTTCACATAATATTTCTATAGCGGTTCATAGCATACACCTTCCTACAAAATTTCATAATTGTAGTGCTCATAGTCTCCGAGTAAATCGGCCGTGACATACGGACGGACGGACGGATTGACGGACAGACAGACATGACGAATTTATAAGGGTTCCGTTTTGCCATTTTGGCTACGGAACCCTAAAAACATTGAAGAATTATAACATAACCTAATTGAGAATCTCCTCTTTTGAGTCGGTTTAAAAAGACAAGACAATGCTCACAGCCGGGGTCATCACACAGGTGCAGGTCTATCCTCGGCGCGAGCAGATGGTAGGAGGTCTCGCGCACGTCGTGCTTCGCGAACATTCGCGCGAGGATGTCGCGCTCGCTCGACGACGAGCGGCTGTGGATCTGCTCTAGCGGCTCTTCTACCTGTCAACAAGGTTTCAACGTTCAAAGTCGTCTATTATTTTAACCAACTTCAATGCGAGTTGATCTACAATAGGACTTGTCGCTATTTGCCCTGATATCCTGCCATCTATTCCATTCATGAGCGCGACTCACTCACTTACTCACCAACTGATGTATGTGCTTTCTTATGCAAAGTCTTAAAATAAACTCCTCCATCGAACTAAATTGACAGATAAGATGTAGCCAGGACTAGCAAAAAATAAATAGTGACGGGTGTATGTCAATAAAAATATATCGATAAGTAATCTTTAGCAGAGCATTATGAAAATTGACCATTTAGACAGTAACTAGAAAGTTTGTAGGAGTCATGCAACGTCGTATGAACTGTGAAATTTGAACAATGGTACTATGTTAATTGGGGTTGAGAGCCTGCGCATGGGTGCCAGTACCAGAGCCACACGAGTTTCACGTGGTCAACCTTCCCCGTCAGCTAGTAGTACCAGGCTCGCATGGGCTAGCAGGAGGTGGGTGGTTACCTTCCTCGCGGCCTTGGCTCGCGTGGCGGCGGCGGTGGCGCGGCGCAGGTCCATCAGCCGGTACCAGGCTCGCACGGGCTGGCAGGAGGTGGGTGGTTACCTTCCTCGCGGCCTTGGCTCGCGTGGCGGCGGCGGTGGCGCGGCGCAGGTCCATCAGCCGGTACCAGGCTCGCACGGGCTGGCAGGAGGTGGGTGGTTACCTTCCTCGCGGCCTTGGCTCGCGTGGCGGCGGCGGTGGCGCGGCGCAGGTCCATCAGCCGGTACCAGGCTCGCACGGGCTGGCAGGAGGTGGGTGGTTACCTTCCTCGCGGCCTTGGCTCGCGTGGCGGCGGCGGTGGCGCGGCGCAGGTCCATCAGCCGGTACCAGGCTCGCACGGGCTGGCAGGAGGTGGGTGGTTACCTTCCTCGCGGCCTTGGCTCGCGTGGCGGCGGCGGTGGCGCGGCGCAGGTCCATCAGCCGGTACCAGGCTCGCACGGGCTGGCAGGAGGTGGGTGGTTACCTTCCTCGCGGCCTTGGCTCGCGTGGCGGCGGCGGTGGCGCGGCGCAGGTCCATCAGCCGGTACCAGGCTCGCACGGGCTGGCAGGAGGTGGGTGGTTACCTTCCTCGCGGCCTTGGCTCGCGTGGCGGCGGCGGTGGCGCGGCGCAGGTCCATCAGCCGGTACCAGGCTCGCACGGGCTGGCAGGAGGTGGGTGGTTACCTTCCTCGCGGCCTTGGCTCGCGTGGCGGCGGCGGTGGCGCGGCGCAGGTCCATCAGCCGGTACCAGGCTCGCACGGGCTGGCAGGAGGTGGGTGGTTACCTTCCTCGCGGCCTTGGCTCGCGTGGCGGCGGCGGTGGCGCGGCGCAGGTCCATCAGCCGGTACCAGGCTCGCACGGGCTGGCAGGAGGTGGGTGGTTACCTTCCTCGCGGCCTTGGCTCGCGTGGCGGCGGCGGTGGCGCGGCGCAGGTCCATCAGCCGGTACCAGGCTCGCACGGGCTGGCAGGAGGTGGGTGGTTACCTTCCTCGCGGCCTTGGCTCGCGTGGCGGCGGCGGTGGCGCGGCGCAGGTCCATCAGCCGGTACCAGGCTCGCACGGGCTGGCAGGAGGTGGGTGGTTACCTTCCTCGCGGCCTTGGCTCGCGTGGCGGCGGCGGTGGCGCGGCGCAGGTCCATCAGCCGGTACCAGGCTCGCACGGGCTGGCAGGAGGTGGGTGGTTACCTTCCTCGCGGCCTTGGCTCGCGTGGCGGCGGCGGTGGCGCGGCGCAGGTCCATCAGCCGGTACCAGGCTCGCACGGGCTGGCAGGAGGTGGGTGGTTACCTTCCTCGCGGCCTTGGCTCGCGTGGCGGCGGCGGTGGCGCGGCGCAGGTCCATCAGCCGGTACCAGGCTCGCACGGGCTGGCAGGAGGTGGGTGGTTACCTTCCTCGCGGCCTTGGCTCGCGTGGCGGCGGCGGTGGCGCGGCGCAGGTCCATCAGCCGGTACCAGGCTCGCACGGGCTGGCAGGAGGTGGGTGGTTACCTTCCTCGCGGCCTTGGCTCGCGTGGCGGCGGCGGTGGCGCGGCGCACGGGCTCGGCGAGCGCGGCGGCGCACAGGAGCGCGGCGCGCAGCTGGCCGTCCGTCAGCGCCCACGCCACCGGCTCCGGACGGATCGCTAGCCGGGACCCGATCACGGCGCAGTCTGGACACACAGATTAGTAACATTTGAGAAGTACGGCCCAGCAGCATGTAACATTAATGGTCGCGTACGGTACGGTTCCAGAGGAATTTCTTCCCTTCGACGCTCCGGTTGATATTACCTCGGCGCTGAGGTTTTTCAGAACCCCATTGTATGGGGTTCTGAAAAGGATGCATACATTTTTAAGCGTTTTTTTTTTTATTATTAAAAATGAGATTGCTCTTGGCCAGCATTTAGCCGCGGGGCAAAGATGAGGCCGACGATGAAGCGAGCTCACCCAGAAAATGCCTATTCACTCGTGCCTTAAAAAGGTCTAGGTTATATGAACTCGGAAATACAGACGCCTTTTTTTTATTAAAAATGGAATTGCTCTTTGCCAGCATCTACCCAGGGGGCAAAGATGAGGCGGATGATGAAGCGAGCGCACCCAGAAGATGCCTATTCACTCGTGCCTTAAAAAGGTCCAGGTTATATGAACTCGGAAATACAGACGCCGGCAGAGAATTCCAAACCTTAGAAGTACGCATTATAAAAGAAGATGCGAAGCGCTTGGTTCGAATTAGAGGACTTTCGACCAGGTAAGGATGGTAGCCAGCCGTGCGTCTGGATGTCCGATGGAAGAAGGGGGGAAGGCGGTATGAGCTCATGGAGCTGAAGAAGCTTGCGAAGCAGACTGGCATGCCAAACCCTGTCAAAAGCCTTCGAGATGTCAAGAGACACGGCAAGAGCCTCACAGTGTTTCTCGGTGGCCTCGCCCTAGTGTGTAACATACACAAGAACATCCCAGTGGAACGGCCCCGGCGAAACCCATGTTGCCGATCACTGAGAAGGTCGTTAGCTTCAAGGTAAGTCAGCAGCTTACTGTTCAGAACTCTCTCCATAACCTTACAGAGTATGGAGGTAATGGCGATAGGTCGATAATTGCAGGGATCGGCACGACTACCTTTCTTGGGCACTGGTTGCACATTGGCAAGCTTCCAGGATGCCGGTACGGTATTCGTCTTGAGAGAGAGACGATACAAACGTGTAAGAACAGGAGACAACTCGGGACCACAGTGCTTCTGAACCCTTGCAGGTATACCATCAGGCCCACTAGCTTTGTTTACGTCTAGACTCTGCAAGTCTGCAGAGTTCTACGGACCTCTTTGATATGAATCATGACCTCCGACATTGAAGACCCACATGCATTCGGCAGTGCAAACGTGACACCTTTGACGTTGCAGTCGTCCAGCCGGCCGGAAGCTTGTTTACCAACATCGTTGTATGTGTAAAAAGAAAACTGACAAAAGGTTATGCCAGTGGCTCACCTGCTAGCCTCTTCTTGATCACGATCCGGCAATGTGTGTTCCCTAACAGCAGCCGTAGTGGTGGCAAGTTGGCGGAAGCCGCATGCGCTTTCGCCTCTATCCGAGCACTTTGCCATTCCAGTTCCTATTGACGTAGACATATATCCATACAAACTTTATCATACACACTTTATCAAATGTTCTATTTCACAGAATTTTTATTCATCTAATACTTCTTTCCAGATCAGAAAGGCAGGAAGATCTTAAAACGTTATGGTTTTAGTTAAAACATTATTTAAGTACTATAAAATGTTACATAATGAGAGGCATTAAAACACGTGCGAATTTATGAAACGAGCCGCAGGCGAGTATCATAATAAGATCACACGAGTGTTTAAGGTCTGATTATGTACAGTTGCAAACACTAGTCAGTTTATCTTCATCCATATATTAAATTCAACAAAGGGAAATTCGGTGAAGCTAGCTAAACAAAGGTTCAAAATCTAACTTTGCATTACCATTAATCAACCATTGCAAAGGACTTTTTTTCAGATTTTGCAACGTCAGCTAATTAGCGTACCTTAAATATGAGCAGCTGTCCAGTGTCGGGGTTCTTGATCCTAGTCAGTCTGAGGTCGCCGCGGCGGCCTTCCGGCGTCCGTGACTCCACCGTCACGCGGGATATCTACAAGGGAGAAACTGACTGACTTTCGAGTTGGTTTCGACATTTCTCCTCGGCAGTGGTTTTCTTTTTCAGAAACGTTAGTGGATTTTAACTATTCATTGCAGCGTACTAGCAGAATAAAGTTAGTTTATTTCAACATTGATGGAAGATAGAACTGGGCTGGACATAGTTGTTGAATGGATTCAAACAGACGGACCAAAAAAGTTACAGAATGGACACCAAGAGGGTTGAAAAGGAAACGTGGACGTCAAAGGAAAAGATGGCGCGATGTCTTTTCTAAACGGGCTGGACCAGACTGGATGCAAAAGGTTAGAGATAGAGGGCTATGGAAAAAATGGGGGAGGCCTACGCCACAGGCGACTTTAACCTAGTTAATTAAGAAAAATTAAATAATCCTTACATACACACACTTCACACACACACACACACACACACACACACACACACACACACACACACACACACACACACACACACACACACACACACACACACACAAACACGCTCACACACAAAAATACTCTCTGTTTTATTGTTATAAGTACTTTTTATTAACCTACGAGTATCCTTTTGTTTTGCCTTAGAATACTTTAGATACTGTTTGTCAATCATCAAAATTAAGGTATAACATACGGGGAGGAGCACTGCTTATCCTAAAGCTCAGGTTATACCTATTTAGGAAGTAGACTCTTAAGTTGTAAAGACAAAGTTTAGTAAGATGTTTTTGATGAAAAAAAATTATTATTATTATTATTAAAACATAGTATTGTAATATTAAGGTAATAGAATAAAGGCTTTTTTTATTTATTTATTTATTATTTCAACATTAGGTTGGTTCCATCTTCCTTCCATCTAACCAAGATAACCCTAGGGACGTCAAGTCTTTCAATACTCGTATCGAACATACGCGGTTCTTAAACATGAGCTTCATTTATACAAGTTTGGGTTGCCCTGCTAGTATCAGTCGACATTTATTTATTATTTATTTATTTCTTACAAATGTTTACATGGCCTTACAGTTAACCCAATGCGCCATGAAACATAAGCTTATAAAATATCTATTGACATGTCGAACAAACGTATGTTTACGATCTGGAAAGTATTCCAATTTTAATGGGCCTTTAACAGGCTATTTGGGGATACATTAGGGAGACGCGTAAGAGAGATAAGTCAGAGGAGCCTCCGGACGCTTCCATATCCTCGCCGTGTCCAGGAGTACCGCCTTCTGTATCTGACCCTTGACCCCGCCGTCTAACAAGAGTCTCTTGAGATGTTGGTCGAGACTCTTCGCTATTAATAATAATAATAATCAACATTATTTATTGAAACACTTAGAGATAAGTTTTACAGTAGCTTATAAACACAAAATGGTAACAACATGCGGTCTTATCGCTTTAAGCGATCTCTACCAGAAAACCTTTGGGTTGAACTAAAATTGTGAAACTGGTAGTGCAGAAGAACTGCAAGAAGACTCAAACAGCACATACGCATCATCATCATCATCATCATGTCAGCCGAAAGACGTCCACTGCTGGAAATAGGCCTCTCCCAAAGACTTCCACAATGACCGGTCCTGCGCCACCCGCACCCAGCGGACACCCGCATACATCAGAATAAATAAAAAACACAATCTACATATATAAATAAATACACAATATATATATAAAGGCAATTCAAGGGAGTGACAAGTAATGCTTCTACAAATTATTTTTAAAGACCGAAAGTGATTTCGCGCCTTTTACATGCCGCGGCAAAGCATTCCGCAGCCGAACAGCCCGAAAGGTGAAAGAATTATTTAAAAAAAACAAAAACCGGCCAAGAGCGTGTCGTGCCACGCTCAGTGTAGGGTTCCGTAGTTTTCCGTCCGTCACATTAAGTTGACATATTAAGTACAGAAACACAAAACCCTAAAAAGCACGTCATTTCATTGTGATTTTGTAGAAATGACAGGTACAATAAACACCTGTTTATACGGTTAAATTACAAACTTAGTTCAGAAATTATTTTTGTAATTTTTTCAAAAACTATTCAACCTATCAAGTTCAAAATAATTTTCCTACAAAGTTTTTATAAAGTTCTACTTTTGAGATTTTTTTCATATTTTTAAAACTTATGGTTCCTAAGTTAGAGGGGGGGACTCATTTTTTTTTACTTCTGGAGCGATTATTTCCGAAAATATTAACATTATCAAAAAATGATTTTAGTAAACCCCTATTTATTTTTAAATACCTATCTAACAATATATCACACGTTAGGGTTAAAATGAAAAAAAAAAAAATCACTCCCCACTTTACGTATAGGGGAGGTACCCTAATAAAATATTTTTTTCCACTTTTTATTTTACCACTCTGTCGGCGTAATTGATATACATATTAGTACCAAATTTCAGCTTTCTAGTGCTAACGGTCACTGAGATTATCCGCGGACGGACGGACAGACGGACGGACAGACGGACGGACAGACGGACGGACAGACATGGCGAAACTATAAGGGTTCCTAGTTGACTACGGAACCCTAAAAATTGAGGATGAAGGTGGCAGAGCGAGAAGATGGTTTTGTAAAGATCTGATGGAAGTGAGCCGGTTAAAGCGCGCTTTGAGATATAAATAAATATTGGAGGACAATCTTACACAAATCGACCTAGTCTCAAACTAAGCAAAGCTTGTACTATGGGTACTTATATAAATAAATATATAGAAAACAACCAAGACCCAAGAAGAAATATCCGTGATAAATGCACAAATAAATGCCCTGGCCGGGATTCGAACCCGGGACCTCTAGCTTCGGAGGCAGAGTCACTACCAACTAGGCTAAACAGGCCGTCAAATATGGAGATATGGAGGAGGTGTGTGCTATTATTGTTATTATAAGACATAACCGATGGGTGTAAATGTGAGGATGTATGTTTGTTTACTCACCTGCACGTTGCTCGTGAACGCGTCGCACGCGAAGTCTATTTGCACTTGATTCACAACCACGGAGATTCCGTCTATTACCTGCATACAAATAATTTATCCACAAGCGTTCGTCAAACTTATATTAAACTGAAATTTCGTTATCATTCCTTGGTATTTATCTGTCATTTTGACTTTTGTTTGAGAGAACGGGAAAAAACACATAATACTTAACAGATGTTAGTGAAGTTTTATGAATAAGGAAAGTTAAGGAAAGTTTTGGGTCTCAGAGGAATTTCCTCCCTCGGACGCTCCGGTTGTGGAATGAGCTAACTGCCGAGGTTTTCCCGAGGGACTACAGTATGGGGTTCTTCAAGAAAGGAGTGTATAATTTCTTAAAGGGCGCATGTGTCACTCCTGGAGTTGCAGGCGTCCATAGGCTGCGGTGCCCGCTAACCATCAGGCGGGCCGTACGCTTGTTTGCCACCGACATGGTATTCAAAAAAATATGGGATGGGTGTTTATTGTTTAGGATGAATTTAACTAGAGGTAGATACGACTTTTAAATATTTGCCGGTAGGTACAAACGCCAACATTCGTGAACCTTATTACAATACGCATAAAGTGCACGAATGGCCAGAGTTGGGGATGGTACTTAACAGGTTTAATCGCATAAATAAAAAGAAACGCCGTGATAACGTCTTCCCGTCTGGACATTTAAAAAAATGTACCTCTGAAACAGCGCCCCCATATAAGTATCAAGCTAAAATAAAATATAACGCCATGTAGACGCGGCATTACATTCCACAAGCAATAGACTAGAAACTTTAGTGTGCATAGGGTCTGATAACAGTATAAATCAATGTCTTTGAACATGCAATACAATACAGAAACATTTAATTGCAGACCTCGTACAAACGGAACGAATCATTTACAAAGAGAAAAACACAATGGCATTAGGTAGAGGGAACAGGCGGTCTTATAGCTGAGGGATATCTTCCAGACATACCTTATGAATGTAACTATACTTCCCGGCTGCGGGCATGGCGCCGGCAGCCCCCGGGTTCACCACTCGGGGTTCCGTACATACTTCTAGCGCTATCCGCACCTCGTCTAATTTCTGAAACAAACATTACATTCCTGTTATAGACAACAACCCACATCAACTATCTATTTATAGACAACCGAAAAAAAACAAACAACCGAAATAAGTTTCTCTAAATAAACTTATTATTAAAGTATTTTCTCAAATCGCACCTTTTTTCCTCAGTCATAAACTACCTTTGAGAGGGTCTCAATGAAGTTAAACACGACGAGTTTATCATATGTAGTTTAGTTGTTGCTATATACTCGTATATCCATCTTCTTTCTGCCTCATCAGATCAGCTCGGCGGTGCCATAATATTGCATTGTCACCGATCTTACATAAGTATGCCAAATTTCAGCAAGATCGGTTATAGATTAACTGCTTTAAAATTTTGTTGCAAGATTGACCTTTGGGTCAATAAACATTCACACATTGCAAGTTAATATTATACATAAAAGCCTGTAAAACACAGTATCTATCTATAAAAATAACGGTCGCCCTTTATCCTCCTAGCGTTATTCCCAGTACAGTTGTATCCTGAAGGATGCCTGGGGTCCGCTACCTAATCCCAAGAATTGGCGTAGGCACTAGTTTTTACGGAAGCGACTGCCATCTGACCTTCCAACCCGAGGGGGAAACTAGACCTTATTGGGATTAGGCTTGTCAAGTTAGTGGGCAACTTGACTGTTAGAAGTTCTCAAGCCGCCCGGAGGCCTCTAACTTGGCTTAACGACTGCTATCATAGACAGCAACCGGGATCAACGGCTTAACGTGCCTTCCAAAGCACGGGAGCGCTCAGTTAGTAACCACTCAAAGCGGTCACCCATCCAAGGACTGACCTCGCCCGACATTGCTTAACCTCGCATACCGCACGCGGTACGCGGGCGCCGCTGGGCCACGAACGCTCCAAATAATGGTCGCCCTTTACATTTATTAAAAGATTAGTTCCATATGTGTTTACGAAAGCGATCAACAATTTGGGTAATTAAATGTTGACATACTGTCCAAATTAACCTGTGTGTGTGTTGTGTTTTGTTCTGCTGGCTCTGCTGTTAGTATTAATGTTGTTACTTAGTTTCACTGCTATTGTTCCCCGATAACTAAATACTTGACCGAATTACCCGGTCATAACTTCAGCAGTTAACTGCAAGTTTAAACCGAGTGTTGCAGGTTAATTCCTCATCAGGTAATGAATCCGGAGTTAGATTATTACGTATTACTATTTTAGTTCGCGCTAACTAGGCTCTGGGGAAATTAGATGTAGTGTTTTAGGGGCTGGTTACACTGCCGCACAGAAAGCTTAATCGGTATTGCTTAAAGTCGTGGAATTAACCAGATTCCCACTGTATTTCCAGATACATACAATCTGGGTATCTTCAAGACAAGAGTGTATAGGCTATAGTACGCGCCAGTTGAAAACGAAAATAATGTAAACAAACAATGTATTGAATTTGACATATGAAACAATGAATTGACAAACAATGTATTGAATTTGACATTTCATATGTCAAATTCAATACATTGTTTGTTTACATTATTTTCGTTTTCAACTGGCGCGTACTATATTACCGAACCTGTGAGTCTTAGGCCTTGTCATCGCTTCCATCAGGTGAGACTAGGGCCAATCGCTGGTCAGTCAATCATAAGAAAGCATTTACTTTTAATCCCCTTTTTTGTCACGGAAGATAACGATAACAAGCGCACCATCATATGCTCATAACAAATGAATACAAAATCAATTTATAGGCCTATGATATCAATGACCAATTCATATATTCATAACATAATCAAAATCAAATGTCTAGCTATTAATTGTAATGCATGTGAAGTCATAAACTATTGAAATATGTACACGACAATGCGCTAGCTGTGCCGAAGAAGTATTTTGAACCCGTATTGCAATGAGTTAAGGTTCACAACTGCTCACATAACGTAACTCCATATAATAATCTTCTAATCGCCTGATATCGCAGTGGAAGCCTAGTGTAAACAAGAGCTAACGTTCGTGCCCAATGTTTACTTTAAACTTAGTTTGCATTGCATTAGCAGCACGAAATTGAATTGCAACGACAACATTTCAAATTTACTACTTTGGTGAATAAGTAAAGCAATTCTACTTTATGTGGACGTGAATTCTGTCTACTCCCAAGAGAAAACGGCATAGCTGTTAATTATATAACTACTACATGTGACCGTGATTTCAATGCGTAGTAAGCTTGCGTAGAGATTTCGGGATAAAAATTTCAAGGATTAAAATTATATACTTTCATTTTACCGGCTCCAAGTTTAAGTTACAGAAGGCAAAAAAATGAGACACAGAATTAGTTCTGCATTTATAATATTGTCATGTCAAGGATGCAATTAACAAAATCCCTTCTGAATGAGAACGTAAAATTAAAGTCACTAAATATTTTCAAATTTCATCATGTTTCTCCTCTAGATGTACTGAAGTCTTTTAAAATGTTAAAAATAAAGAGGACTGAGGACTTATGGGGCGTGTCAGTCATGGTACTGGAATCTATTCTCGAGGTCGTTGCACCCAATCTAGCACTCATTTTTAATAGTTGTGTAGACAATGGCATTTTTCCAGACTTAATGAAGTGTAGCAAAGTGATAATCCTTCTGATTATCGTCCAGTTCTATCCTACCAGCGTTTAGCAAAATATTCGAAAAAATAATGCTTACGCAATTGGTTTCTCATTTTAATTCACACAATATTTTGCACGCACAGCAGTTCGGTTTCACGAAAGGTAGATCAACTACTGATGCAGGTGCAAGTTTAATAAAATTTATTTTGCAGTCTTGGGAAGAGTCATATGACGCCATTGGAGTGTTCTGTGACCTTTCCAAGGCTTTTGATTGTGTAGATCATGGAACTTTAATTTGTAAGCTTAATTTCTATGGTATCAGAGGACATGCATTGGATCTTATGAAATCATATTTATTACAGAGAAATCAAAAGGTAGCGATAAATAAAGCCCTTTCGTCAGAGACAGTGGTAGAGATGGGAGTACCTCAGGGGTCTATTCTAGGCCTTTTCCTGTTCCTTGTTTATGTAAATGATCTACCATATATGGTAAGCCGAAGATCAGGCATTGTAATGTTCGCAGACGACACCTCATTACTGTTCAAGGTAAATAGGAAAGATACTGAACTCATTGAACCAAATAATACCCTGTCCATGATATCTGACTGGTTTGCTGCCAATAACTTAGTGTTGAATCCGAAAAAAACTAAATGTATGAAATTCTCTCTAGCGAACTCATCAAATAGAAACTTAGATACAAATATTAAACTTAATGGCCAAACATTAGAATTTGTTACGTCAACTGTATTCTTAGGTATTACATTGGACTCAAAATTGCAGTGGGGTTCCCATATAACAGCGATAGGAAGTAGGTTGAGCTCTGCTGCATTTGCAGTCAGGAGAATAAGGCAGCTTACCAATGTGGCAACGGCACGGTTAGTTTACTTTGCTTATTTTAATAGTATAATTACTTATGGTCTTATCTTGTGGGGATCAGCTGCAGATATTGAAACTGTTTTTATTTTGCAAAAAAGGGCTATCCGAGCAATTTATAACTTGGGGTCGCGTGACTCATTAAGAGAATTTTTCAAAGAAATAGATATTCTAACCCTGCCGTCCCTATACGTATTTGAAATAATAATGTATGTTAGGAAGAATTTGTGCAATTTCCCAACGAACGCTGATAAACCAATAGCCACCAGAAACACTGGGAAACTGAAAATAACCTCCTATAGACTAGTAAAGGCGAAAAAGTCCTTCTTGGGAAATTGTATTAAATTCTACAATAAAATTCCAAAACACATTACTGAACTTAGCAATTCTAAATTCAAATCTGTAGTAAAACAAACACTTATTTCAAAAGCATATTATAAGGTAAACGATTACATCATGGACAGGGATGTTTGGCAGTGATAGTGTCCTGCACGGCTAATCTATCGCGAAAATAGGTTTTCTACTGTAGCTTGTTATTTTTGTAGTAACTGAGACTGTAATTTTATATTTAACTATACAATGTATATTGTTTTGAAAAAATGACACCTCGCCGAGTTTCTTACGCCGGTTCTTCTCGTGGCAGAGGTTTATTTTTCCGAACCGGTGGTAGTTTATTGACGTTCATAGGTGCATGTAATATGCCTAATCTGAAGAATAAACTACTTTTACTTTTACTTTTTACTTTAGTTTGCGAGGTCAGTACAGTCAAGAGCAACATAAAGCGTCGAACCTTTTCATACCGCGCCTATACTAACCAAAATGCATTCATATAAAAAAAAATACCTATTCATGGGCTCTTTGAAATTTCCAAAGAGGTCCATTACTAGATAAAGTGGTTGTCTAATTTAGGTTTGAAGATTTCTTTCAAATATAATTTTCGAAATCTGTCTAATAGTTAAAGGCGGTTGTCACACTGATGCCGTTTGCGGTGTCTTGGCTGATTGCGAGTGTGGTATACACACTATGCGCCGCGCTACCAATCATGTTTTCGCTTAGTAATATCAGCATTATAACAACGTAGATATGGAACCGGGAACCGGCGTAATTATTCACGCGATAACGGGCCGTTGAACTGGAAAGCGGCGACTATATTTAGGGAGTCCTTTGCAAATTAAGCTTGATCTTAGCCGACATCGAGTGACGTTATTTAGCATTAATCTTATTATTCATTGGACTTCAAAATTCTACGGCATCGTTAGAGTCCTCCGCACGCTCGACTGAACTCGATTCTCCATACAAACATAGTTTCGTTCTCATTTTAAAACACCGTGCTGTAATAAGATGAAACTTTGTATACACAATGGGATCCGCCATATCTAGGCCGGAAATTAGTTGTTATTGCTAGAAATTGTAATAGAAAAAAATACAGTGAGTTTTTGAGTTTTTAAGGTCTTGTATAAAAACCACAATAATTGCTGTATCTTTTCGCCATTGTAATTTCAAGCAACAGAAAGAAACTAATTTCCGGCCTAGATATGCCTGATCCCATTATGTATACAAAGTTTCATGTTATTCCAGCATGCCGTTTAAAAATGAGAGCGAAACTACGTTTGTATGGAGACCAAAGCTTCCTGCAGACTCTTAATAAAAACAAGGCTTGAGATGTGACTCACGGACAAACAGCGAAGCCATAGTAATATATAGCCTTTAGGTACAAAAAAGGAGTAGAGTTTATGTATTTTGGCATGGCCATTAAGTCATTAAATTAATTCGAAATGTAGGATTTGTTACTTTTTTTTGTTTATATCCGACAATTGCGTTCGTTCGTTTTAATCTAATCAATACTACAAAGAACTGCTCATATCAGTACCATATCATTATTACTGAAAATATATTTAGTTAAAATATAATGAGTACTGATTGTAACTACATATTAATTAAATTGTAAAATGTTGTATGTCTACTGCGAAATAGTTCAAAATCAACGTTAAAGAGTGTTATTACGCCATATATTACTTGAAACATATGAACCGGTGATGAATAGCTGTTTACTAGATATCTTGGCATTATTATTAATGAACATTGATCGGCTCATTTACTTACCTACTTTCGCTAATGATAAAGAAATTTAAACTTTATATACTTGCAGGAAGGTTGTTATTCGCACGTCACGACTGTCACGAGGCTGTGAATTGTTGGAGTCAGTCAGGGTATTGTTTTGTGGCCACTCCATAAAGTTTTCCAGATCATAAAAATGCTCCATGTAGCAATAAAAACGTTTTATATTTAGCTTAGTACGTTTTTGCGAAATATGGGTTTCGATTAAGACCTATAAATATTTATCAAGATCTTCTTATCATACATATTGTATGTTAATTTTATCAATGAATTATAAAACAGATTGTTTCCCTGTGCAGTATGTAACATTTGCTGTCTAACGCAGCATATTTCGCTTTCGCTTCGTGGCCAAGGGAAAAAAATGAACAGCCGAGGAAAGTTGTCACTTTAGGACTCCATTTCTGTTAAGAGTCGAAAAAGGTTAAAAAATGTTTCCTCCACTATACAATAGATACGGTAAATAATTCATATCTATAGGCATGTTTAATGCCATCGCTTTTGGCTCCTGCAGGTCATACCCTAATTCCAGTAAATCCACAAAGTAATTTATAAACCTAACAATTCACTATCTATATTTATAAGATAGTGAATTGTTAGGTTTACATTAACCAATTGCCACTAAGTAGCAAAGAGCATTACGTAAGTATGTTCAAGGAAGTAAAAAGCTTGTTGAGAGCAGAATTAAGGCATCTTGCGCCCTAGTTTCTTTCGTTAGTTACTAGGACAAGTGTATTAAGACCTTATGAGCTTAGGTATAAATTAGACAGTAATAACAGGCCACTCACCAACACAATAGGCACAGTCTTCAGCTTAGTCCACTGTATCCGGAAGGTCGCCTTGTTGCAGCTGGCCGACGTGAGCCGCAGCCAGCCCGGCAGCTCCAATAAGTCTGTGAGTAAGTCCTCATCGAGCGTCAGGTCCTGCAGCTCCCCAGAGCCCCGCAGAGCTGAGAGGGAGATCTGCTCGGGCGATAGATTCTTTGTAAACCTGTTGACAAAGTGTTAAGCATGGCATAAATATATCAAACATTTTTTATAAATTACTTATGGACCCCACCTAAAAGGGAGAAGAAAAGGTAAGGGGGGGTAATTGAGAAAAAAATAATTTTCTCTTTCAAATTTCATTAGGTTCAAGTTGTAAATTGCAATACAACTAAAATTAAGAACAATATTAATATTGTGCATTTTGTATTCATATGTGCAATAAAGTTTCAATAAATAAATAATAAATAAACAATAAAAACGTCCTCTCCGTGCCTTAAAATCGACACACGGTTTTAAATTAAAGCTCAGAGCACATCTTTTAAATGTACAAATTGAAGGCTGATTCTCACAACGTTTTGTCGTTCTTGAAATGAACTTCATTTATTATTATTATTATATATAAATATTTATCATTGTACCTACACGTAAAATTTTAAACTTATCACTTATCTATTTGTATTGGGTTTAGCTATTTGGACACTATTTTTTGAGATGTTACCCGCTAGTTTTAAGGTTATATGCAGGTCGCTTTTGTAACTTTTAGGTAAACGACAATGCCTAAAAGTTATAAAATTGATGTTTGTTTAGTTTTTAGTCTTGGGGCACTCACTGAAAATTAGCGTCACGGACAACATGCTGAGTGAGCGTCCTTTTTAGCACTAAGATATTAATATTATGTTTTTCTTTTGTAATGGTTTTTTTTATGTGCTAAATAAATAACTTTTTTCTTCTTCTTCTTCAATAATATTATTTCAATGAGTACAAATGCGGTGGAGATACTGCGATCGCCAACCCGCATGCCAAGCGTGGCGATTATGGCATTTACCCCCCATGAAATTGGGGGAGGCCTATGTCCAGCAGTGGACGTCCTAGGGCTGATATGGTGGAGTACAAATAATAATTGTTTAACACAGTAGCTGTCTTTCAAACATTTACAATTATTAAACCATAATCATAACTACTTGAGAATTATTTAATATTGCAAAGAACGAAAAAAAAAACTTGACTGAAATCAAAGTATTTCCTAGTAAACGGGTCTTCACTTCGTAAAAAATACAGACAGACATCTCTCTAAAAGTCACTCTATGAAGCCACAATAAGGTAAAAAATTGTTCGAAGCACACTTTAAACTAGTTTGATAGACAATGCTCTGTGCATAGCAAATCACACATGCAGTCAAGGTCACTAGATTAGAACATAATTGATTCATGTATGTCTGCTCTTGTTTTATATGCATATCTGACTTGTTCTACCCATATCTTATGAAAAATATTTAAAACTGAACTACATCCATTCATAATCATATTGAGTAGTGAACCATTTTAGAAATTATCTTATATTAGTGGTAACTTTCTTTACTATTTCTCCACCACCCCCACCACCATATCAGCCGAAAGACGTCCACCGCTGGACATAGGCCATACTATTTCTCACTTGAACATTATTAAGGATGTGTTTTATTTATTTTTCTCCTACAAACTGACTCACATTGTGCACTATGCTTTTTTACCATTCCTGACAATTTGTTTATAACTATTAATTTTAATATTCATCTTACATTATTACTATTTTTATTTGTTTTTTTTTCTTTATTATCTGTTCAAGATTTCATAGCTGGTCATTGACTTTTTTTTTCTCGTTTGTTATTTAATTCTTATATTGATATTTATGTGTAATTTTAGTGGCATAACCATAAAATTCAATGACATGCTATGGAATCATATTATTGTACGCCATTTATGGCAGATTGTGACGAACCACTGAACTTTTGTTATCTTTACTACCACTCACTTTCAGACAATAAACTATTTGTATTTGTATTTTGTATTTGTATTTTTGGTTTGTGATATCATATGTACAGGTAAATAAGAACATTTTCCTTAAGATCACCTGAGGGACACAAGTTGGAAAATATTATGTGAAAGAAGGATAATATAATATTTATATACCTGTCCTCATCTTAGCATTCTTAGCTTTATCCTAATCACATTTTGATGGAATCTAGGGTCCATTGACTATCTAGTCTCGGGAATTAGTATTAGGACTAACAAACATATATTTACACAAGTAAAAATTAAGTAATTAATACTTGTAATGCTTAATTTCTTATCGGAAATTCTTAACCTGAATTTTAGACAAAAGTTAACAATTTATTGAGAGTAGAACTTGTCACAACAATAAGTGTCAATATAAATAAAAATATATATATTTTATTCTGGCTGCAAGCAAAGTTGTTGTTTATCGGCTACCGTGAGTCGTTGTTATTATTTTAAGATTGGCGGACTATGGGTTTTCCCAAACATCTATACTCAACACAGATGCACAGGTATAACACCTACAACTAATAGTAAATAGGCTACGATCGGCTAGATGTATCTAGTAAAGTGCTTAAAATAGAGCACTAGCGCTCTAAAGACATTTTCATAAACAAGAGTACGAAAATACAGCATTCCTATCGCCGATTCGTTCTAATTCAATTATTATCATTGATGTTTCCACTTATTTTAACATACAAAGCAACAAATACATACCTGGAGAGGTGTTTCAGTAATTGGTTCTTAATAATCGTAACCATTTCTATAGCTAAATTAATAACATCTAACTAATCCCAAAGGATATTATCAAAAAATCATTATAGTAGAATAGAACTTGTGAGACCTTTTCTTTTGTGTGAAATGTCAATGTCAAAAGCATTCAGGAGCGTTTTTTCATGAGCAATCATCGGTTTTTTCACATCAAGTCGCGATTTCGTAATGTTATTAATTAAATTCAAAATAAACTATTTTATTTTGTACACAATTTACGGTAGCTTCTGAAAATATAGAAAAACAACACTTATCACTAGAGCTGAGGTTCAAGACAGTGTTTCAACTTTATAAGAAACTTCGTGTATTGAAACGTGTCTGTCATTCCGTACACCAAACAAACGGCGCGATTTTTGTTTGGTTGTTGTCAAGTGCTAATTATTGATTTTGTGATCAAAAAGATTTATTATAATTTCTTTGATTAAGAACTGTACAAACTAAACTGGGGACCAAATATTTTGTCCGTGTAATAATGCTTAGCTGTTAATGGCCAATAAGAAGGCCTGTAAGCTTCCTAAAACAAAATAATGTGTCAAGTTATTTAGTTGTCATATTTGGACGTATTCTACTCTTTTGTACTATTTAACTGTAAACGATCTATTGTTCTTACACACGTACATTTGTATCCTATTACTTATAACAATTAAAGTAGTGTTAATTCTGTGACAATTTATAGTCAGTGCAGTTTTTATGCAATTGTATAACTTAGTAAGTAGCACCATATTTTATGCAATTGTATAACTTAGTAAGTAGCACCATATTTTACTATAATCTGTTCCACTTCAGCAAAGCCAAGCTGATGATTTCATAAAATTCAGCCTCGTTTGTTGGGCCAAGTGTTTGGAAACAGCTGGGTTTTGTTGGAAAAACAGGTTCGCTTCTATGTATTTTATACAGTCTACTATTTTACCCACAGTACATTTTATACTTCTGAGTAGGACTCACATGTTGTGCAAAGATATGCATAATTTGTAGAAATATTTAAATTCTGCAAAAATTGAAGCTTATTTCTTATTTAAATAAGCCTTTATACAAAATAAAGTAGGTAGATTACTGAGCTATTGCCCATTTTATTTTTCTACAGTTGTATTTAGAGTTTTTTTTCTTTTTTAGCCACTGGTCAGTATTTGCACGCTTCCATAGACGCACAGATGGACAAAAGTAAGCAAAACTTCATAGGCACTGAGTATTCATCCGGTGATTCTAAAATGATAAAATCCAAACAGAAGTTCACGGAGGAGAACAATAACGAGGTTGATGAGCTAACAAAAGATTTCTCAGAGATGGGTTGTATCGTGAACCCGGATAAACGGCCATCAAACATTTGCATAGAAACCTGTGTTTACGAGTCCGAAGGTGAAGATCAAAATAATAAAGAAGAAGATGCTTATTCAGATGAATTTGAGGATGATAAAAGTGAGGAGGAGTTGAAGCTTGAACCAGTATCACCAAAGAGCGACTCAAACAATGGGAGCAATGGGCAGAATGAGTTGGCAATGAAGCTGACGAACAGCCGGTCTTCCATGTTCAGCAAGCCTCCTGCTACGGTGTCCGGACGATCCACCAGTTCTGGGTAAGTGTAACATGTCTAAGTAACTTTTTGTATAACATGTCTAAGTCTGTCTGTGATCGCCTATGCACAGGTGAAACACAAATACAATAGTGGTGTTTAGGGTGAGAGCTAGCTTAAACAGTGTTTGCAGATAGGTTTCATAGCCTGTACTTAAGTAACCGCTGCATGCTACATGTGCACAGAAATTAGTGAACTATTGGTATATACGTTAAGCATATAAAATTGTTATAACACTACTATAAGTTAATAAATTGTTACTAATTCAATGATTGATATTGGTAATTAAATAAAGACTTCATTATTATTATTATACATTCTACAATAAAATTCCTAAACACATTACTGAACTTAGCAATTCTAAATTCAAATCTGTAGTAAAACAAACACTTATTTCAAAAGCATATTATGAAATAATTACATCATGGATAGGGATGTTTGGCAGTGATGGCGTTCTGCACGGCTAATCTATCGCGAAAATAGGTTTTATACTGTAGCATTGTTATTTTGTAGTAGCTGACACTAATTTTTTAACTATACAATATATATTGTTTTGAAAAAATGACACCTCGCCGAGTTTCTTACGCCGGTTCTTGTCGTGGCAGAGGTTTATTTTTCCGAACCGATGGTAGTTTATTGACGTTCATAGGTGCATGTAATATGCCTAATTTGAAGAATAAACTACTTCTACAGTACATATAGTGCTACATTACCGCACGAGTGCGGTAATCATCAGATTACGTGCATATGTCGAAACTTTAAAGAGCCATATGTACTGTAAAACGTTGTACGATACACGTGCGAACAGGTAATTCGCAACTCGTGTCGATTTAAAACACTTCCTTCGGTTGCGAATTTCCCGTTTTCTGCACTTGTATTGTAAATGTACTATTACTTTTACTTTACCCTACACTTGACCCCTGGGTGGTGCTAAAAGTGCAACAAAAACTGGCAACCGTACTTGTCTTCTCGAAGATCTCACGGTTCGTAAATAAACGCCATACGATTAAATAAAAAACTTATACTTTTTTTTATTTTAATGAATAATCTTTATTTTTTTAGCGCATTGCCGACCCTTTAAAACTTGAGGATTCGGTGTGTTGCCAGCTAGAGACATGCAGGTCCCACGGGCAGATCCCTTACTCTTGGAGCACATCCTCGGGAACTTTGGCGACCTTAGATACTGATCACCAGGAACACAACCCTACATTGATTTATTGATTTGATTTATTTAAAACTACGCAATCGCTTCTGGCAGCGTGGTGATGATATCCGAGTCACCGGGGTCGGTGATAGCCAGCGTGCACACGCGGTAGTACTTGCCGCAAGCAGTGCCCAGCTCGATGTTGTTACCACTGTAATGGTGGCCGGTCTTCGCCAAGTAGGCATAGTACTCGATTTCCGATTTTCTTAGAGGAGGAGCATTCTTGGCAATGATGACCAATTTTTTTTTTTTTTTCGTCTACTTTATTTTGCAATCAGTCTCAACAACTATGAGCAGATGAGTTGAAAAAGATTGGCGCTTTGGCAAGATAGGGCCACTGCCCTAGCTTCCCTTAGTTAGGCAGCACATTGGCTCTCTTGAGTCTCTTCATTGGGTTTGGTATTAGGAGAATCTGTGACAGAGGGTTTGGATGAGTAGCTAGTCGGTCCTTGTAGTTAGTTGCGTAGCGCTTCGCTTCTTCTTGTATGGTTGGGATTTCCAGATACTCGTGGATTTCTGAGTTGCGAGCATACCAGGGTGCCGATGACAAAACCCTCAGGATGTTGTTTTGAGCTCTCTGAAGGTACATTATGTTGGATTTGCTGGCAGATGACCACAGCTGAATACCATATGTCCATATGACCAATTTAGCCTTGCCCTGTCGCAGTGTCTTGAAAGTCTGCTTGTAGCCAAAGCAGTATTTGCCAGATTTCATAACCAGCGCTAGGCGCGAGTTGATAGACTCGATGGTCTTTTTCTGTTTCTTAGCCGCAACCATTGTGCTAATGTATAACCACGGACGGCCTCGACGAGTGCTCAGTCAGCTAAAGAAAGAATGAAAAAATATACCTAACGAATAAGTAGTAGCGTTATTATGGCTGCGCTCTTCTGTAAGGCTGTACTTCTGAAGTTGAGCTGCTAAAAATATGAGCGAGATGAGACGTGGTCCGACACACACTAGGCCGGGTTTTTATCATTATTATTTTTCGTTTATCAGGCAGGCAGTTGAAACAACTGATGAAACCTGTATCCAGTTATCTTTAAGAGTGCGCAGTACGCTCGGTTCTCCATAAAAACGTATTTATGCTCTCATTTTAAAACGCCATGCTAGAATAACATGAAACTTTGTATACACAATGGGATCCGGCATATCTAGGTCGGAACATAGTTTCTGTTGCTTGAAATTATAATGGAGAAAAAATACAGCGATTATTAAGGTTTTCATACAAGCCGTAAAAAACTCAATAAACCGCTGTATTTTTTTTCTTTTACAATTTCTAGCAACAGAAAGTTATTTCCGACCTAGATATGACCGGATCCCATTGTGTATACAAATTTTCATGTTATTCTAGCATGGCGTTTTAAAATGAGAGGGTAAATACGTTTGTATGGAGAGCCGAGCCAGACCGAGCGTACTGCGCCCTCTTAAGTACTATTTCAGTGTTGAGCTAAATTTGAATTTGTTTTGAACTGGACATGTGCCTACACCAAAAAGTTCCACAGTGACGGGTCCTGCGCCACCCGCATCCAGCGGACACCCGCGACCTTTAAATTTGGTGCTCTGAGCAGGATTCTAAGTTTTCCTTTTTTTTATACAACGACGGTGGCAAACAAGCTTACGGCCTGCCTGATGGTAAGCAGACACCGTAGCCTATGGACACTTGCGACGCCAAGGTAGGATAAGATTGACTATTTCAGTGTTGAGCTAAATTTGAATAGTGCTTATTTAGTTTGTTTTGAACTGGTTGACATTGTAAGCTTAAACCACATCATCTGGTAGTCTATTCCAGGCCTTCACCACCCTGTTACTCAGAAAGTGTCTATGGGGGTTGATGTATGACCTGCGACCGACTTTAAGTGGTAGCCTCTGAGTCGCGTGTTGTTGTTCCGTTCAAATATTTTATGGAAATTTTTGTGATCATAATTCCCAGATAGTATCTTGTATCTCTCGATCAGGTCACCACGTTCCCTGCGCTGCTTGAGACTTGTGAGATTCAGAGAGCGCAGTCTTTCTTCGTATGGCTTTTTATTATTTTACTTGAGAACATTAGCAAACACAATCTAAATGAACCCCTCCCTTACATTACAGCTCCCAATTCGTCCCGACGACCCGGCGCGTGAACATGTCGTTCTCGAACGACCGGCTGCGTGAGATCGAGCGCCACAACCACATCCTGCTGAACAAGATCCTGACGGCGCGCAACAAGAGCAAGTCCTCCATCCCCCCCGCGCAGCCGCCGCGCCGCCCCGTGCCCGCTGCGGCGGTGCAACGGAAGCAGGCGCAGAAGAAAATCGACCATGACAACCTGGTAATACAGCTTAGTCTTGTACAACGTTGTTATAATGGTGAGGCCGCGGAGCCTCGTGGCGGTCGGTAACCGCTGCTGGTGTGCAGAAGAAAACCGACCATGTCAACTTGGTAATAGAGCTTAGTTTTGTAGTACGTTATTATAATAGCGAGTCTATGTTTATGCCGCGGGGTCTCGCGGCGGCCGGTACAACTTGGTAATAGAGCTTAGTTTTGTAGAATTCTATTTTATATATCACTGATTTCTCTGTACTGGCCTGTGTATAAGCTTCTTGTGGGCGGTGAAGTTAGTATCTGTTCGGCTAGTGCGCAGTGACCCCGCGGTACTCATCATCATCATCATGTTGGCCAAAACACGTCCACGGCTGGACATATGTCTCCCCCAAAGAGTTCCACAATGACCACAGTTCACCGTGTGAGGGGCCTGACCAGCTACGTTAGGTACGTGGTCGCCACTCGAGAATCTTTCCGTCTCAACGGCCATCGGTTCTACGCGCGATATGCTCCACCCACCGCCACTTAAGTTTAGCGATTCGGTGGGCTATATCGGTGTGGGTTTACACGGTACTACTGGATCAAAATTACTGGCATCATGTAAACATCACTGGCATGTTCTAAGCGACTGAAGAACTACCGACCCATTTCACTTCTGAGCCATGTCTATAAGCTGTTTTCAAGAGTCATTACGAACCGTCTCGCACGCAGGCTAGATGACTTCCAGCCTCCCGAACAAGCCGGTTTCTGAAGAGGCTTTAGCACCGTAGACCACAGCTATACGCTCCGTCAGGTTATACAGAAGACTGAGGAGTATAACCTGCCCCTCTGTTTAGCGTTCGTGGACTACGAGAAAGCCTTTGATTCGATCGAAACCTGGGCTGTAATACAATCTCTCCAGCGGTGCCAAGTGGACTACCGCTATATCGAAGTGCTGAAGTGTTTGTACGAGAACGCCACTATGTCAGTCCAACTCCAGGACCAGAGCTCGAAGCCTATTCCATTGGAGCGGGGAGTCAGGCAAGGAGATGTTATTTCTCCTAAACTGTTCTCCGCTGCACTGGAGGATGTTTTCAAGACTCTGGACTGGAGAAGGCTAGGCATCAACATAAATGGCGAGTACCTCACTCACCTTCGGTTTGCTGACGATATAGTAGTCTTGGCTGAGACCATGGAAGATTTAAGTACAATGCTCAATGACCTCAGTAAAGCCTCCTAGCGAGTTGGTCTTAGGATGAACATGGACAAGACGAAGATCATGTCAAATGCCCATGTCGCACCAACTCCCGTAACAATCGGACACTTTACGCTCGAAGTTGTAGACGATTACATATACCTAGAACAGACTGTCCAGTTAGGTAGGTCCAACTTCGAGAAAGAGGTTAATCGTCGAATCCGACTCGGCTGGGCAGCGTTCGGGAAGCTACGGCACATCTTTTCGTCCAATATCCCGCAGTGTCTCAAGACGAAAGTCTTTGACCAGTGTGTGTTGCCAGTGATGACATATGGTACTGAAACGTGGTCGCTTACTATGGGCCTCATAAGAAGGCTCAAAGTCACCCAAAGAGCAATGGAGAGAGCTATGTTAGGAGTTTCTCTGCGTGATCGCATCAGGAATGAGGCCATCCGCAGCAGAACCAAAGTGACCGATATAGCCCTCCGAATCGCTAAACTTAAGTGGCAGTGGGCGGGGCACATAGCACGTAGAACCGATGGCCGTTGGGGCGGAAAGGTTCTCGAGTGGCGACCACGCACCGGAAGGCGTAGCGTGGGCAGGCCCCCCACTCGGTGGACTGATGACCTGGTGAAGGTCGCGGGTGTCCGCTGGATGCGGGTGGCGCAGGACCGGTCATTGTGGAAGTCTTTGGGGGAGGCCTATGTCCAGCAGTGGACGTCTTTCGGCTGACATGATGTTCCAAGCGAGGACAGTAAGCCAGTACAGTATATCTAGCTTGCTATCTTGGCTTGAAGAACTATGTATGCTATATGGCCTCGTGTATCTCGGGCATCACAGTATCTTCTTGTATTCTGTTCTGTCGAGCATGATGATCATGATTATCAGCTTACATACGTCCTACTGGGTACATGGCTGAGATGAATTAAACAGTTCTTACTAATTATTAAGCAGTAACACTGCTTACAAAAATTCTACAAATAAAATAAGAGAAAAAAATTAAAATTTTGTGCTCCGAGCAGGATTTTAAGTTTTTTTTTTTATACAACGACTGTGGCAAACAAGCTTACGGCCTACCTGATGGTAAGCAGACACCGTAGCCTATGGACACTTGCGATTCCAAGGTAGGAACTTATCCTTTTCTAGGGTAGATGTCGCTGTACGCCTCCCTAAGGCGTTGTAAGAGGGAAGTACTGAAGGATTTCGTGCCTGAACTTGATTGTTCCGATAGCTCAGGGGCTAGAGCGATTGGCTGCCCTCGACTTGCCATCCTGCTCAGAGCACAATTTTTTTTATATTAGGGTTTCGTACCTCGAAATGAAAAAACGAAACTCTTATAGTATCATTTTGTTGTCTGTCCGTCCGTCCGTCTGTCTATCTGTCAAGAGCCTTTATCTCAGAAACGCGTGGAGGTATCTAGCTGGAATTTATACCAAATACTCAAGTCTACTGTCTCTTTGAGCTGTGAAACAATCAAACTTTTAAGCCAACGCAATCAAAAGACACAGCCGTTTATGCCGCAAAGTTTCGACACTCACGGGAATCAAAATCTACAGGGTACTTCCCGTGAACGCAGAATCTTGAAATTTGGTACAATGCAAAGTCTTATAGCACAGATAAAGGAAAAATTGCGAAAACGGTATTTTTTTAGTTACATCATATAATAGAAATATTTTTACGGAACCCTCGGTGCGCGAGTCCGACTCGCACTTGTGCAGTTTTTTTTAATGTGATATTTCTCACGCTGCACGCTGGATCAGTTAGGATTAGAGACTTCACACATTGAATTTCTTTGCAGCAAAATATAGTTAAAAAAACTGGCCAAGTGCGAGTCGGACTCGCGCACCGAGGAACCCTAGCTGCAACTATAAAACAAATGTGATTTATCAATATATTGGTATTGGTTGGTAAAACATACGGAATAATAAACATTATCACCATATTTCAAGTTCATAGGTCAATGGGAAGTTAAAAAATTCTTCGAAACAATACGTGTGACAGACGACAGGACAGACGGACACGCGAGTGACAGCAATAGGGCTGCGTTTGGAGCCTTCAGGTACAGAAACCTAAATAAAAAATAACTTATTTCAACCATTTCACCGATAGTAATTGTATAAGTATAATTTTAGTGACCTGTAAAAATCATTTAACCAATAAAATATCTGAATCATACAGAGATGATAATGGCGCCTGTAATATTTGTTTAGCAACACGAATTTTAGTATTTGCTGATAAAAACCTGTCAGGCGTTATAAGAGTCACTATTTGGAGCATAAGAACAAACTAAGGCTGGGTTATACAGTCAACAGCAAAAGTAGAGGATCATTGTAGTACCCTGTCACATTAAGTACTTTGAGTTGAAAGTACTACTAAATTGAATAAAAGTTTTGAAAAACATAACCCTAAAACGTCAAATCAAATCAAATCAAATCAAAATATTTTATTTGTGAATCATAGGTATACAGGATGTTGAGAATACATTGATAATGTTCAGCTATGTTCTACCTTACGGCGTACAAAGTCTTTTTTATACAGTAAATTAAGCCGTCAAATATAGTAAAGTCATGTTAAATTCGAAATTAATTTGCACGTATTACAAACTCATAATTATTTTTAAAATCTATTCATATTTTTATGCCAATATATAATACAATTACTTACAACCTAATATAAAGTGTCACCAAGGAACTCTGGCAACGAATAATAACATTTAGAAATTAATAATTTAGAAATTAAAACGTTTATGCTCTGCCGTTTTTTTTAAACAGAATAGGAAGTGTATTTTTCCATCGAAAACTACATATTATTTCAGACACGTTCAAAAATGTCGAGTTTCTAATAGAAAAATATGACTTGAATTGGTTGTATACGACCTGTGCCATCATTTATATGACTGTTTATTAAATATAAATAAATATTCAATAATTTTTTTAAAAGTTTGGTATAGCCAAAATTCTTTGCCTTCCAATACGTAGCGAGTAACATCAATTTTAACAGCCATTTTTGAGAACTCATAATTGTCATTCTAAGGCTGGTCATGTTGTTGCAGATCCTGCTGAAGAAGATCCAGCGCGCGAAGTCGTCGGCGGCGCCCGCGCGCCGTTGACTGCGGCGCGGCGCCGCCCGGCGCCCCCCCCCCCCCCACCCCCCCGTACTTGTACAATTATACTTATTTACTTACACACACAATTTTCATTGCATCCCGTATCACCCATATATAGTGTTGGTACTGACAAGTCTTCATTCCTAAGACACGTCTTAGTTTTTTAGATTTTGAAGCTTGAGTTCTTTTACATTTGTTGAGGACTTGAATATTCCGTAGATTCTCAAATCCTCTGTACTATAGACTAGTCCTTTGTAGAGACTTGTGTTTTGATTACACTTAGGGCTTTTTGAACAACTGAACTCATATGATTAGAACTAAACTATACTTGAAGAAACGCTTCAGATTACGTGAGCTACTTAGTATAGTATTACTTATTCTGTGGTATAGTGATGATCGGTATATTTCCATTAGGTACTCATATTAGTTTTTAATATTTGGAGACAAACTTCAAAAGTAACTGTTCATTTAAGGACTTTTTCTCAAACATACAATGAAATATTGATGTTATGTTCCTTATAATAGGCTGCGAAGTATGACGTTTCAGGTGCGGCTAGGACAAGAGGTCGTTAATGGAATTTCATACAAATCTTGCAGGCCTAGGCCGGCAAAGTCCTCTTTTTTAATTTCCATTCCACATGAATTGTGGCACAGGCACCATGACATTCTGCCACTAAAAAATAAAACATTGATTTTTTTGTTGTTTATTTCATTGCATGTTTGAGAAAAGCACTATACATACCTCGGCTAGAAATATGGGGTTGCCCGCCTCAGACCTATCCGACCTCGCTTCGCTCGGCCGTCTATATATGTCTTCGGCCGGCAACCCCTTTCGTCCCGGCCTCTGTAGTAATGTACTATTTAAGGCGTTTTGTTAAAAAATGACAATGTAAGATACGATGGTTAAGAGTCTATTCTAAAGCTTGAACTAAGACCACAGGACTCGATAACACTCGAATCACGTCTTCTGAAGTCTTTTAACATGTTCCCAGTCCGGGTGCCCCGAATGTCACGAACCTTTTTTCAGGAGTCCATGCTTTTACTGTGGGGTCAAATCCCCATATTGAATGCAAAGTTGGACTCGTGATAGTGTCAAATCGTTTTGTATGGCGACATTCTAGAAATGTAGACTCCCACAAACTTGAGCCTTTAGTAAGTTACCAACACTACTAATATATCTTCCTCATATTATTATCTTCCTCCATCCTAGACCATCATCATGAAGCCTCACACATCCTGACAGATGACTTAAACAGCGTCTGCACGCGAGAGAAACCTCTCGTGACTACTATAAGCCAATCCGAGATCATTTGCGACCATATTTGTGGCACGCGAATTGAGGGACCGTAACATCGGTATACTCTTGATGGTTGTTTAACACGCTTGTGGGCTAGATTTTGGAACCAGTTGTTATCGTGGACTCCGCGGCCTTTTGCGATAGTATTTCTCCACTCATCGGGATTCCCAGCAAGATCTTCCCAAGTGCTGCAATCGATGTTGATTGCAACCATGTCGCGTTCACGCAGTCCTTGAAGCGGGGCATGGGACGTCCCACATTGCGCTTCCCGAATGCAATTTGGCTCAACATAATCTGCCAAGGCAAACGAGAGGCGTCCACGACACAACACACATCCTAGACCACAACATCGCTTACCTTGATGATTATTGGTCATGCAAACCTGGATAGGATCAAACACTCCACTTCTCACACTTGACCGGTTTTTTTTCTACTCTGGATAGAGTAGAAAAAACCGGTCAAGTGCGAGTCGGACTCGCGCACGAAGGGTTCCGTACCAGAAATACGGAAGCCCCCCTTAAAGGAAACTGTATTTGTTCAGTGCTTAAATATATCTATAAATAAAAACTAAAGTTAAACTTTAAAATTAAAATCTAAGCTAAATCTAAATTATAAATAAAAGATTTCTCGTAATTCAACTCCAGCCGGGAGCGTGCGTAGAACGCTGGCAGCGTTGCCGCGCTGGATGGCAACGCTGAGCCGCTGGGCCAGATATGAGCCAGCCCTCTGGTCACGCGTTACGTCCACTAAACGCATAGCCCATTCAGAAAAAGAACTCCTTAAATATTATTTTTTATTTTATTTTTAGTATTTGTTATTATTTTGGCAATAAAAATACAACATCTGTGAAAATTTTAATCTCCTTGCTATTACGGTTCATGAGATACAGCAAAAAACGCCAATAACTACTCTATTGTATGGGAGCCTCCCTTAATTATTATTATTATTATTAGTTTGATTTTAGTATTTGTTGTTGTAGCCACAATAAGCGCTATTACGGTTCTTGAGATCTAGCTCGGCGAGTGGTAGCCATGAAAAAGGGCTAAAATATCACGTTTTTTGTAAAGGAGCCCCCCTTAATTATAATTATTATTTTGTTCATAGCATTTGTTGTTATAGCGGCAACAGAAATACACAATTTGTGAAAATTTCAACTGTCTAGCTATTACGGTTCTTGAGATACAGCCTGGTGACTGATGGACGGACGGACGGACAGCGAAGTCTTAGTAATAGGGTCCCGTTTTTGCCCTTTGGGTACGGAACCCTAAAAAATCAGCGTTGATGGAAAGCGGGTAGTTGATTAATAATAAATACTTTGATGTGAGTTGCCACAACGGTCGATCATTTGACCATTACCATTCAACCATTCTAATTGCGACTAGATTCTAATGTTATCCTGATTGCAAACTAAAGGAGTTTGGAGGCCGCTTACTACCTAACCTAAACCGAAGTACCTACGTACATATAGGCGCACTTACTACCATTATTACTCATCCACCATATCAGCCGAAGGACGTCCACTGCTGGGCATAGGCCTCACAAAATTCCATGGGGGGCAAATGCCATAATCGCCACGGTTGGCATGCTGGTTGGCGATCGCAGTATCTCCACCGCTCTCCAGGGATGCTGCTGCCCATCCCCCGGTGGTCTGGGTCGTAGTTTTAGGACGTACCCGGGTCCCACCTTACTCATGTATTATTACTCATGTCATGTACATTGTTAAATTCTCAAAGAACCTTCATATTGCTCAAGAGTTGAATGAGTTGGTATTACCTATGCAGTGAGAATAGTGGGGAGCTTCATGGTCATATCAGCCAAAAGACGTCCACTGCTGGACATACGAGTAGGCTTCCTTCAAATAGTACCACGATGCCCGGTCCTGCGCCACCCGCATCCAGCAGACTCCCGCGACCTTCACCAGGTCATCAGCGCTCGCGATAGTAAGATGCCTACTCGAGTCTTAAAGGAACTTCAATACTTAGTTTGTTTTCCCTGTGGGCTACAATAGAAACACTGAAACAAAAAGCAATAGAAACAATCCATATTATATACATAAACTCACGCCTATATTCCCAAATAGGGGAAGGCAGAGCACACGAAAATTAATTTCAGTGCCATTTTTAGCAATTGTAGGTTTATAGATGGAGAAAATGTGATATTGCAGTGACAGGTTGCTAGCCCATCGCCCACAACACACTGCAACCTGGTTCCCATGGTCGACTCTTACGACACCCAAGGGAAGAAAGGGGGAAGTTTACTCTTTGCTGATATAATTTATTTTTATTCCCCAATAAAAACAGATGATTACAAAACCCCCAACCCCAAAAACCATCCGAGACAAATGCGGCCAACGTTACGCAGTAAAAAGCGACGTCTACGACAGTTTTGATATGCCAATTTGTTTTTTCTAGCTCCTAGTCTAGACATTTCGCAAAAACTGCGCCAAGAAATCATGTATATATGTATGTAAGCGCTTTATTGTACACAATAACAGTTTAAAACATATACATGTCACACAAGATCAGAGTACAACAGCGAACTTATCCCTATGAGGGATCTCTTCCAGCTAACCTTTGAGGGATTGAGAGGAATTTAAAAAATGAGATAGACAAACTTACACCGTGTACAAGGTTTCAATGAGTGAATATAATTTGTTGCTAAACCATAACTAAATAAATACCCATAAATATGTATGTAATAAATAAATATACATATATTATGAATAAACAATATATATACCTATAATAAATACATAATAATTAGATTCAAAACTACAATATATAAATAATTATAGTACTCAACCAAATCACAGGTCGTTGGAGAGCCATAATTTCTTCAATTTTTTCTTGAGTGACGCGACAGACTGGGACTGTCTTATCTTATTGACACGTAGATCATCATTAGGTACGTAGATGCGTATTGTAAGTACATGCATAAGAAAGCGTCTAGAATGCACATATTAAAGGTAAGTAGTTATTTATGTAGTCTGATGCAATATTTATTCAGTATTCCCGCCATTTGCGTCAGAGCCGAGCGCTGAAAAGGACTAAACTGCCGCGAATCTGTGAAAACATTTGGATAATGACCAAGTATTTACTTAGATGACAAGCAGTTTTTACAGGTATACATTATGCGTGTAACAGTAAGTAAAACTCGTATGTATTTATGTAAGTTTCAATATATTGCGGGTTACCGTGGTATAATGAGTTCAATCGATCTGTCAAACCGCGATTTTTTTTTATACCACGTCGGTGGCAAACAAGCGTATGGCCCGCCTGATGGTAAGCGGTCACCGCAGCCTATGGAGGCCTGCAACTCCTAGGGGTATCACATGTGCATTGCCGACCCTTTAAAAAGTTATACACTCCTTTCTTGAAGAACCCCATACTGTAGTCTGTCGGTAAAAAAATGTAGTGAAACTCGCATACAAGCAGCATACGAGTCTCATATGTGGTTGAAAATAGCGTTGCAGTAAATACAAATCACATGTATTTATGCCAATGTCAAGTTTCAATTCAGTTTGGTCTCTGTGCATACAGTTATCGCCAACAACTGGACAATTTAACAATACTTACGACTTTTACGAGTACACATAGTTTGTTGGACACCAATTTTGTTTGCTAATATCTTCTTACGAATAGATAAAGTTTTGCATATACATGCTCCACTTTAGCTACCCATGCATATTTTTGCCTAACTTATAAAGTTATTGTACCATTTTTTCCCCTTTTACATGGCAGGTGCAAAAATGTATAAATCTTTCTGTATTCGACTATTTCGACTGTACAGAGATTTCGAGACCTTGTAGAATTAATCTCACTTTGGTTCAAAGTTCGACCATCTATTTCACCCCTCAGAAGCTGGATTGATTCTCAGTGTAAAAATTACCTTACACTTATAATTAATAGTACATTACTACAGAGGCCGGGACGAAAGGGGTTGCCGGCCGAAGACATATAAGTATAGACGGCCGAGCGAAGCGAGGTCGGATAGGTCTCAGGCGGGCAACCCCATATTTCCCGCCGAGGTATGTATAGTGCTTTTCTCAAACATGCAATGAAATAACAACAAAAAAAACAAAGTTTTATGTTTAATACGCATAGTGGCAGAATGACATGATGCCTGTGCCACAAATTTATGTGGAATGGAAATTAAAAAAGAGGACTTTGCCGGCCTAGGATTGCAACATTTGTATGAAATTGCATTAACGACCTCTTGTCCTAGCCGCACCTGAAACGTCATACTTCGCAGCCTATTATAAGGAACATAACATCAATATTTCATTGCATGTGTGAGAAAATACCTTTCCGGGAGTCAACCAACCAACCAACCAACCAACTTTCGATGTCCATTCCATTATTATGGTCATGGTTGAGGACTCCTTTTTTCGCACATAATCGGTATAAAGTGCGTGACATGAAAGCCAGGTAGGGATCTAGCCAGCCTAACTCCGACCAGAAGCGCAGGGTCCTCCTGATGTCACCACAAGCTTCGCGGAGTGCCCTCGGCGTGTTGAGGATTTGAATCCGTTGTATACCTACACCTTCGCATTCGAGGATGACGTGGGGAGCTGTTTCATCGGCCGACAGACATCCCCTGCATGTCCATTCCATATCAAATTTATATTATAGCATTTATAGCAGAACAATGGACCCGTGATAATGCGTCACTAACAAAACGACGGACTGATGTTCTTTCATAGTAGGTATATGATAACCAAACGTGAGTTTCTTTAACGTCTTTTAACCTCTTCACTGTCATGAAGTCATGACAGCTAATGGTATGCCTCACACGTCACGATCTATACATGACCATCTGACTGAATTCACAGATGTCGCATGTAAGCATTTAAGTTTTTCATAATTATTATTTTGTAGTTTGTATGTATTTTGTTTGTTTGTTTGTTGTTGTTGTGTTTGTTTGTGTTATTTTTGTAAATATTTTTGTTTTTTGTAATATATATCACGTTTTGGTATATCTGTAAGTGATGATATATATATTTTGTAAATAAAAAAAATATATATACTTACTGGATTTTCAGTTCTGTAGCGTACAGAGCACGTCACTTCATTAGTAGTGTGGCGGTCATGAGGTTAAAACGTATGCAAAATTCTAATAAACGGGTTCTAGATACTGTATTATACTAGAAAGTAATTGACATACCTACTCGTACCTATTGTGTAGTTATGAAAGTAGGTATCTCGTGTTATCTGGACTCGCGGGAGGGAGCCAGGATCAGAAGTCAGAGGTCAGCCTTGTTTTCATAAGATTACATTGACAAACAATTGTTCCGTTCATTGATTACTTCACGGTTATAATATAATTAGTTGTTGATCGATTCAAATTGGTTTCCATTGAACTTGGCAAGGCTTAATTAAAGTGGAAAATTACTACTCTCAAGTTCATTGGGTTAAGGTAATAACTTAGCTAGATAAGTTGGTGGAGGCTAGCAGTAATAGTGCACACGTGTTGTGCATAATTATGATAGGGAGTTTCCACTTTGGACTTCTTTCGTACTTCTAATCTATACTAGCACCCCTGGCACGTCTAAAAGGTATATAAGAAGTGGTATTAAGAATCCTCTGACGAAATAGTAAGACGAGTTTAAAACTGTGGGTGAACGTCACGTTCTATTGATATGATTGAGCACACATTTAAACAGATTTTCTTTTACAAACGAGGCTACGTGACAACAATTTCGTGAATCACTCTTTGGGAAACATTACAGAATGACTCATGTATCGTTTGTTGAATAAATTATTGTGTAATTACGCAATAATTATGTAATCTACATTAGTTTTTATTTTTAGGAGTCCGTAGTAAAGAAGGAACCCTTATAGTTTCACCATGTCCGTCCGTCCGTCCCTTCGTCTGTCCGCGGCTTAGCTCAGTAACCATTACTACTAGAAAACTGTAATTGGGTATGGGTATACATATCAATCACGTTAACAAAACGGGCTAATGAAATTTTGAAAAAACATTTTTTAAGATGCCTGCCCTACATGTAAAGTACACGCATAATCTCACAATACATTGCGCGTGGCCCGATACGATCTTGGCCGCTTTTTTTTAAATTTTCACTTTAAATGATTTCGTAATTTCACTCTTATTGTCTTAATATTATAGTGGTCATATCATATCATTTATTCATTAACAATAATACATTGTGTCTGAATGTTAGGTTGAAAATTTTAAATTAAAATAAATACATGAAAAATTCATAAGTATGACAAACTAAATCATAGAATACACAAGGCAATCCGTAAAAATAATATAAATCTAATAACGACTATTCTAAAAAAAATTCAACACTATAATAACATTAGTCTAATAAAAACGCTTTTAGCTTTGTCTTAAATTCCTTGTGACATTTTATAGTTTTGAACTCCACAGGCATCCTGTTGAACAACTTGACTGCTTGGTATTTGGCGGTATGCGCTACTACAGCTAGTCGTGGGGCTGCAACAAGAGATAAGTTTTTTGTTCTGGAATTAAGTCTCAATTCCATTTCAGCTGCTGATTCGTAATGATCCCGGTGTTTAACCACAGACGTTAAGAGAACCTAAATGTAAAGGGATGGTACCGTCAGTATCTTTAATTTATTAAAGTATTCCATGCAAGATTCCCATTGCGGAATGCGGACCATAGTCCGAATTGCCCTTTTCTGTGCAATAAAAGCACGCTTCATATTGTACCTATAGCTATTTCCCCACAGCTCAATGCTGTAGCGAAGCTTTGATTCTATAAGTGCATAGTAAACTGACTTTAACTGTTCTATACTCAATTCATTTCTAAGACTACGCAAAGCAAAGCAACCTGAAGCGATCGAATTTTCAAGAGAAATCAATTCTTCTTTCCAATTTAATAGATTATCTAAGTACACTCCTAGGATCTTTATTTCATTAACCAACTTTATACCTTCATTACCAATTCTAATATCTACACTATCCTTGTTTCTAGTAGTCGTTTTAAAAAGCATCGCATAAGTTTTGCCGCTATTCAAACTTAGGCTATTGACGGTAAACCAGTGACAACATGCCCTAAAACACTGAACAGCTCCCGCAGTTAAACCATCAATACTATCACTGGAGATTACTATGCTAGTATCATCAGCAAATAACACTAGCTTTGCGCTGGGGACTTCATTTTGCATATACAAGATCAAATCATTAATATAAATTATAAAGAAATAAATTATAAAAACACTACAAAAGTGCTAGATTCTACTAGTACTCCGAAGTACTCGTACTTTTGCATTAATAATAATATTTATTGTCGAACTAACATAGTACATTGGTTATAAATACTTAGAAAACGATTTGAACTCTAAACAGGTCAAGGCGTATGTAGTTGAGATAAAAATATTAAACCTGAATTGCAGTGTTTTATCTTTAAGCGCGCTAATACTCGTATATCTAACTAAATAGACGCGATTTATTATCAAGGCATTAGATAATCGTCCGCAAACACGTGTTTATATTCTCATGAAATATTGGAACCGCACGTTACTTTGTTCTTTTTTGTTTAATACCTAATGGGTTTTTGAAGAAAACTGAGAAGTAGACTAGTTACTTTAAAACTCTTTTATGAATGGTTTATGAATGTTTCGAATTATCAATTTCGCTAACGTAGCAACTAATGCTCGTCAAAAATACACATTTCGATTTTAAGTGGAACTTATGATCAGGAAAGGTGAGTTCCATGAGGAATCGACGGAACTCCTCAAATATCATCGGCCCATATAAAGTGTCTAGCCATTTTCTGTATTAACCACCTTACTTGCTATGGGAAAGCAGTACAGTCGACTACAAAGAGATTAAACCACCCAATGCTACAAAATTTGATCGATCTATTTGTAGTCGAATGTATGTATGTGGTGAAGTGGGAGGATATGTGAAAATCTCATGTGTGTGGTACTGCGTAGTAAAAAATTGGAGTCGGTTTTTTTGGGGATGGGTATTTATTGGCTTTTTATCTTTAATCTTTATTGAATGAAACGTTTATTTTGAGACCCTATTTAAAAATATTATTATCATAAGTAATATGGTTTTAATTGGGTTTTCTGTTTAATAACATACCTATAATGAAACTACGAGTATCTCTCCAACTTGTTATGTTCGCGCCGGACCGATTAAAATATTTACATTTGCACAGTTGTCTTTACTTTAATAACTTGGTAGTATTGAAATAATAGGTATTTTATAGGTGTGTGTATGCAAGACTACGACACAATTGTCCTTGACGAGTGGATGGCTTCAGGACATCCAAGTACATCGTTATAAAACCATTGTTACTGTTTATTTACGTGTAGTTAATGTGTTTGTTTTGGCTAGTAGAAAACTTTGGGGTCTGTGAGCCAAATAATTTGAATTATTTCCTTTTAAGTACCTACTGTTAGTTTCGTAAATCTTGCCAAAACATCTGCATTGTTATACGGCTCTGTATCTTCCACATTCCATTTTTAATCATTTACTCGCTCGTTGAGATGTAATTGGGATCGGAAGCGACGGACAAAAATATACCTCCGTGAGGGCAATTCGGTCCGCATCTCCTTGCACTTCGCCTAATGTGTTAGAACGGGCACGCGTAGTATTATTCACTGTGCAATACGTCGAGCCAGATTAGCCTAGCCCGAATTTAATTTGTCTAACAATCTGCATGTTTTATCTGTTACTTAGTTGTTTTGTGTTAGTCACGAATATAATTTCTTTTTCTATAGCATTTTATATCGATTTTGAACGCCTGCATGCATAGGTAAATATTATTTTTTCTTAAGCGTTTAGTGGTTGAGAATATGGTGGAATATGAATGTTGTTAGTTGAGAAACTTGAGAATATGGTGAACTGTTTCTAATAAGTCATGATATAAGCGAGATTTATTTATTTTGGGAGCGCTCAGTTAGTAACCAGTAACCACCCAATGCGGTCACCTATCCAAGGACTGACCCCGGACGACGTTGCTTAAGCTCGCACACCGCACGTGGTACGCGAGTGCCTCTAGGCCAAGAATACTCCTGTTACTTCCTGGTTATGATGGCACTTAAAACAGACCTCATTTATGTGATTGCTTCTCTTTTTTCAGATGCGAATAATACAATCGCTGGCTGGACAGTTTGTAATAAAAAAGAACGTACTTAATTATTACCTGCTGTTATCGCCGTTACCAGTAGGACGAAGGATTAAAAACAATTCTCAAAGTCAAACTAAACTCATATGACGAAACATATGTCAAAAACCTCAACTTACGCAAACGTTTCATCGTCACACAAAAACATGTCAATGAAGTTAAGTAGCGTAAAAATTGTTGATTAGATACGACGTAACATTGTCGATAACCTTTATATCTGAGAAATGGATACCTTATGCCCAACTGATAAGAGTTAATTTGGTGCGGCAAGATTAATAATTACGAGTATCTTTGGTTTGGTTGTTACCTCGATACTACGCATTAGGGTGACGTATGAGTTCTGTAAATCTTGCCAAAGTTACCTACCAAACTATAGAGATAGATCAGTAACACAAAATTAAATTGTAGATTATTTCATTTGCAAATAGTTATGGAACCCAGCTGGAGCACAACAATATTCGTCACTTTTCTTTCACGACACGAGTTTTTATAAAACCTCGTACAAGTATTAGTGAAAATCGATCTTATGTCAATGTTTAACATCGATCGAAGAATTACTGTTTTCACTTTATTCACAAGAATCTTATCTATGCGATACTCTACAGGCATAGGTTTCACCACAAACTTTAGCTGACGTAATTTTTAGTTTTCACTTCTTATGAATATCTCGTGTCTAACTAAATGAATTACTATTTTTCTATGATTTCTTTTTCTTGTATGGCGTTGTCAGGCTGCCTTAAGCTAGCAACACTTATTTGACATGTGTATTGTAGCGATATTTATAGCCCCATTGTTGTAATGGAAAATACTGTAAATGTAAACGAACGAAACTGACGCACGCGCAATAGCTTGCAAATAAACATAATTAATGACTATTGTTATGGATATACGGCCCGTATTACTGTTATGTTGATTCTATCTTTTTCATTCGCGAATACAGATTAGTTATACAGAGTCACGATTCCATTGTCTTTATTGACAAAAGGACATCCCTAGCATATCGCTTTAGTTTTATTTATTTATTTGTAGCCAGTGCTATTTTGCATGCAGTCATATACCTATATTGTAAGGTCCTGCCGGCTCTGTTTCACTGCTATCAAATCCTGTAAATACTTGCGATAGCTCAGGAGTACCCAAAGTCCCAAAACGTTGTTAGAGCACAAAGTGAAGTCTCCCTTTCGTTTATACATAACTACGTATATGCAGTTCTATGTCCAGCTGTGGGTTACCTATCATAAAGTCGAAAATTGTAATGTCGATTATTAATACCCCGAAAACGTTTCCCATTTTATTAATTAGCCTAAATTTTGTTTGCCCGAAAGTACGTTTCCCTGTTCATTACTTTCCCCCCTTCTCAGTTCGCTGCAATTTTATTTCGCTTATGATTCGAATCAACACTTGTAAAAATTCCGAAGTATCATTTGACAACTACTTTTTATGGCGTAAAGTATTTTGAACGAAATATTACTTTCCCTATAACGCGCGTTGCCTATAACGCCCCGCCCATCAGATCGACAAACAAACAAACAAAATTGTAAGTAAGTAAATTTGTTCGTTCGTTCTTGCAGTAATAACTCGCATATAATATTTAAAAAGTGTTACTATCGCATTGCACGCAACTCAATATTAGTAATTTATTTTATTTTGAGGCTGAGATCACATGAAATGTCCTCATTATTTACTTACCTAATAGCTGAATTTAACTATACTGTATGAAAGTTTTATATAACAAGTTTTTCCGCTCTTTTATAAAAAAAATAACCTCGAAGACGAAAGCGGGAGCAAAGCTCCCGCTTCCGTCTTCTAACCTATCCGCGATTAGAGTCGGTTTTGCCACTAAGTCCCTATTCCGGTTCCTTATTCGGTTTATTAACCTATATTCAATACTTTCTTACTTTCCTAGCAAATGTTTGTTTCCGCAAGGGTCGCCGTTCTAACCTAACCTAACCCATTTCGATTTCGCGTAGCATCGGATTTATGAAAAGGTGATTAACAAATCGGTTGTCAAATAATAAATTTGGCAACCGTTCTTCTGGTTATCGAATTTCGGGAAAATGTAGATGTGGGATAGGAAACTAGAGACATTTCAAAAAATATGGTAAGCAATGTATATGGATTATAAACATTCGAGCAACCGTTTTCGGACAAGTGAAAATCGGACAAATGATTTTCGAAACTTCGATAGGTTACCCCAGCTGTGGCACATAGTGTTGATGACATGATCATCCATGAGGGTCCTTCAATTATGAATTTATCACTGGTTACTGCAGCACTGTCGCTTTCGGATGATTGGTGTAACATTTGTGGATGATTGGGTGTATTGTGGGTTATGTTATGAATAAGTATTATCAAGTACCTCTATGAATAGATGACGACGTAGTGACTAGGATTGAAAAAGGTATATGCTTCGGCGGACCAAGACAGACCAGACCAAGTCAGAAGTATCCGCAATCAATTCAGATTCAGATCGACGAGCATGTATGAGGAGATGTAACAATAATAATAATAATATTGGGGGACATTCTTGTTCTATGGGTACTAGACGACGATATATATACTTATATAGATAAATACATACCTAGTTAGATACATAGAAAACATCCAAGACGAACAATATTCGTGATAAATGCACAAATAATGTCCTGGCCAGGATCCGAACCCGGGACCTCCGGCTTCGTAGGTCGGTTTGGTCGTCAATGTAATTGAAGTGAAATAAATATGTAAGGACAAAGTATTCTCAGGTCTCTGCCTATCTCAATAGAATACGGGTGTGAGTATGTATGTATGCAGTTGTATTTCCAAATTGTCTACGATAAATATCCCTCTGCACGGAAGCCTACGAAACTTGGCCGTAATCAGAACCATCGGGTAGAAACTTTAGTCGTTAAACCGAAATAAATCCAGCCTGTTCTAATTTTACGGAGGCTCCGACGCCCTAGTTACCCAACTTTTAGATTTAATTTAGATTGATTTAGTATTAGAACGGTTTTGTCAAATAATACATTTGTATTAAAATTGTAAAAGCGACCTGCGAGTCTTTACAAGAGTACCTGAATAGGTATCTCTTACTGCTCTTGTTAATTATTATTTCCTTCTGACAGTGGGCCGGGGGATGGGGGGCGGGGGTCACTCCTGCCCTTTACTCTGTTTGACGTAACAGCGTCTACGAGTAAAACGTTGCACTGTAGGTTCTAAATGAATCCATCCGCTTCGTCATCAGCCTTCCGCTCCCTCTGGTACCCTCTGGAATGTACTTACCCACCACCACCACCACCA
Organism: Notocelia uddmanniana; assembly: GCA_905163555.1. Lineage (NCBI taxonomy): Eukaryota > Metazoa > Arthropoda > Insecta > Lepidoptera > Tortricidae > Notocelia > Notocelia uddmanniana. The sequence continues at coordinate 685,848 of LR991063.1, read as the reverse complement.
TATCAGCCCTAGGACGTCCACTGCTGGACATAGGCCTCCCCCAATTTCATGGGGGGTAAATGCCATAATCGCCACGCTTGGCATGCGGCTTGACGATCGCAGTATCTCCAGCGCACTCTAGGAATGCTGCTGCCCATTCCCCGGTGGTCTTGGTCGTAGTTTTAGGACATACCCGGGTCCAAATGGGAATGTACTTAACATATACATTATTAGATTTTTTTTTATGATAGTCTGAGCAGCGATTGGCCTTAGTTCCACCTGATGGAAAGCGATGACAAGGCCTAAGATGTTGCTCAGTGATTCAGTAATAGCCTATTCATTCAGTGATCGTTATCAACGTGCAGATATCATATGAAAGTATATAGTTGGCAAAAGAATACACAAAATTTTACATACTAGGGTAATTCCGGGGTATATGGTCATAAGGTAGAGATGACCCATCGAAATATTTCATAGAAGAGTTGGCTAGTTGTTACTAGTTACAGTTCAGTTCGCTTCGCTTCCTATTGTGCGTGTGAGATTGATGGTACGACGAAAAATTTAGTGAAAAGAAATAGTAATTTAGTGGAAAGTCCTTGTGAATTGTTTTGTCTAGTGTAAATATTTAAGAGGGAGTTTTTATACAGGTGTGAAGTTAGATTCCAAAGATTGCTAAGTATATTAGCAACGCATTGTTACATCCTCAAAATCACACGTGTCGTAGATTCACTTTTTTATATTTTAGGTGTCGTCATCTCGCCCAAAAAAAAACGCAAGATGGCCAGTTGAAGTCCGTTTAACCCATTGAGTGCCGACCCCGCTCCGGAGCGGGGTGATGAGGTGGCGGCGGGGGGCCGGCCCCGCCTCGGAGCGGGGTTGGCACTACTCAAATTCTACGAGTCAGTGCCTACCCCGCTCCAAGGCGGGCCATTTTTTTTACCATTATTTCCCATATTCATATATATATTCTGGTGTTACACAACATTATTGATTATGTAAAGGCGATAGAAAACAAAAACCAAAAAAAAAAATTTTGGCTCCCACGTGACATACCCTCATAGACGGTCGGCAGTCAAAGGGTTAAGTATTAGAAAAGCTACCTAAAAGTAAGTGACGCTGTCCCATTAATAGTATTATCTAGTAAAAAAATATAAAGGAAAAGATTCTGCCGTGAATATGACGAAAAGTACCATGAAACACTTTCTTTGAAGAACTTTCTTCAGTTCACAGTGTGCCAATTTTGGAGTCGTGAAAATAATACTGAATTTGTAGACATAGCTATGTTCCGAATGTGGTCTAGAGAAACAAAAACCGACGACCAAAGAACTATCCTAAAGCTATAAGTAGCTTATGGCCATCTTTATAAAATAATAAATATAATAATATCTGCTGGCCAAGAGCAATCCCATTGTTAATAAAATAAAAATAAAAAAAGGCACGGCAATTACACCCAGATACCTCGGGAGAGATGGCCAATTTTGAATTTAAAATCAACAAACATTTAAAGGTTGATGTAACTTTTTTGTTTATTATGTCGAAGTTTAATTTTGAAAGTTTATTAAAAAATAAAGATTTTATAGTAATATGTAAGGTTTCAGTGTTGTGTGTACCTATAACTATGGACACCTACCTCGGACTTACCCTAATATAAAAAATCTTGTGTCTTTTCTTTATTTGTCTTTGTTCTGATTGATTATTTGTTCTTCTGATTTTATTAAGTATGTTTATATAAATAGAGTAAATAGGTAGGTTATAAGTAAGACGTTATGAACAATAAATAATTATTTTTTCCCCTCACTAGCTCGGAAAGCCGTCTTTTATCCTTTGAAACAAGCGGGTAAAAACGCATTTTATCCACAAGTGGGGAAAGTAATTTGACCTTGGAGCGTGTTTGAGTAGCTTTTGACAGATAACAAAACGTAAATCGCTCATAATAATGGTTAGTTTGATATCAATTATGATTAAATAAATGGTTTGAGAATTTAATACAAAATACCAAATTTAGCTTTATTTAATGATTTAAGTCGTAAACCTTCAAATTCTATAAATAACATTTGTTTTATAATGATATTGAGTTTAATTGTAAACGCACAAGTTGAGTCGATGCAATTTCAAAACGCATCGTCAGAAAGAAATGTCATCATTGTCAATGTCAACTAAAATATACACAACTTGTCACGGACTCACGTAAATAACGTCCAGAGTTGATAGTCTGCTCGTCGATGCGTTGGTAAACACACGTGCTCGGGTTGAAAAATCGTGAAAAAGGAGTGTTTCGGCTGAATAACCTCGTAGTTTACTAACCTTAGGCTATATTCTGGTGAAGGGATTCCAGTTTTAGTGGAATTAACGAAACTGGGTAAGTAGAGTAGCTGTAAAATGGGGGATAACGACCCCCCTGATAAGGGGGGTCGTGACTCGATCGTGATTGTCGAAGATGAGGCTGATCCCATGGTAGGATTACCATCATCGCTCTCCCAGGCGATTGGTGGTAATCAGATCAAGGGCATGGACATTGATACAGATGAAAACCCGCGGAAACGTCTTGGCGAAAATGTGAATAACCAAGCCAAAAAAGTAACTTCCCCAGGCGACTCCTCTCAAAATATATATATCAGTCCGGGATATACCGACCAAGACCCCGCTATAAAATATAACGACATGGACAAAGGCCCATTTGTAGTCCACATTTGTAGAAAAGAGCCGGACCCTTCAGCTGGGCTAACCCTTCAGGGTATGAGAGTTGCCCAATTACTGTACAAAAACAAAGTAAATGGCATTGTGGAAGGTTCTATCAAATCGATGGGCCGTAATAAAGTTTCGGTAGGATTTAAATCTGCACAATTGGCTAATGACTTTTATGAATCCGATCTGTTAAGTAAAAACAAACTGTTAGCCGACATACCTAAATACCTTGTATCTCGAATGGGTGTAGTGCAAGATATTCCGACAGATTGGACACTTGAGGAAGTAATCGAAGGTATTGAGTACCCCTCTGGATTTGGATGTGTGAGAATAATTAAAGCCCGTAGACTGTCTCGGAAAATTCGTAGGGAGGGCCAGCCCCCCGAGTGGGTACCATCTAAAACTGTGGTTCTGACATTCCATTCTCAAATTCTGCCCGAAAGGGTGTACCTATTCAACATGGCTGTCCCCGTGAAAGTTTACGAACTTCCAACCATTCAATGCAGAACCTGCTGCAAGTTTGGTCATATTGCTGCAAAATGCAGGTCCAAACCTTGCTGCTATTCTTGCGCTCAACCTCATACAGGTGATACTTGCCAGGTCAGTGAAGATAAAATTAGTTGCATCTTATGCTCAGGACCCCACAAGGCAACCGACCCCAAATGCCCAGAACACAGTCGGCAAAAAGCGATTAAAATTGTAATGGCTGAAGAGAATATTGGGTACCTTGAAGCTTCTCAACGCTACCGCCCTGTCAGAACCTTATATGCTGAAATGTCTCAAAAAATGTTTGCTCCTGTCCCTCAGACCATCATTGCTCCTTCAGGACATCGTGCCCCAATCCCTAACTATATAGAATATTCTATTCCCCCATCTCAGAAATCATACAAAAAGACTTATTATAAGGAACAAAAGCCACGTCACATATTAAGCAAGTCTTATGATGTTCATGCCCACAAGCAAATTATTAATGAACCTAAATCATGCCTGCCTAATGGTAGTGCATTACTCAATAATCGAATGATTGATGATTCACCAAATGATAACTTTTTAGAACTCCTCACAGGACTCTTCGTTAACTGCATTCATAAATTTAGTGACTCACTACCGAACAATGTCATATCACAACTCCGTAGTATAATCCCCTTCATTCCAACTAATGGATCACCAGATCCTGCAGTGGAATTCACAGAGCATTAGGAACAAAAAACCGGAATTAATCTATCTCATAAACAAATATAAACCTATTATTTTTGCCATCGCTGAAACATGGTGTAAGCCTGGTTCTCGGTTTAGGGTTCCGGGCTATGCATGCTTCAGGGATGACAGAAGTGATGGCTATGCAGGGTGTGCCCTGCTTATTGACAGATCTTACACTTACTCTATGCTCCCGCTCCCAAATCACAGCTCAGGTATAAACATTATAGCAGCTAAAATGCTCAACATTACATTTATATCAGTATACATACCTCATCCAAGTTTGGATCTTTTACATGAGTTAAATACTATTATATCTGCTGTTGTTGGTCCCTATATTATATTGGGCGACTTTAATTGTAAAAACACTCTATGGGGATCCCCCTCTTGTGATGCAAATTCTTATGCTCTGATAGACATGCTTGACAACTTAAACCTATGCATAATGAATGATGGATCTCCCACTAGAAGGGTATCCCCTATTCAACAAGCTAGTGCCTTGGACCTTACATTAACCTCTGCCAGTCTGGCATCCATAGTTTCTTGGCAAGTACTCAAACGCACATATGGCAGTGATCACTTTCCCATTCTTTCTACTATTCTCAAGGCCTGTCCTCCTCCCCCTGTAATTCACCCCCTTCTTAAATATAAAACTGCTCAGGCTGACTGGAACGGATACTTCTGCACCTTGGATGATAAAGTAAAATCATTATGTGAGCCAGACACTGATAACTTTTTGGAAATATACTCCAGATTTACAGAGTGCATCTTACAGTCAGCAGATGCAACAATACCGATTAAAAACACGGCGCGTAATAAGATTACCTCTCCTCCATGGTGGGATGCAGAATGCACTAGTATAATACGCGAACGGATTACGGCGGAGAATACCTATTCGAAGAATCTTACCACGCAAAATTATCTTCATTTCCAAAAAACTATGGCAAGATCCAAAAGATTACTGGCTAAAAAAAAGACTGAAGGTTGGCTGAACTTCTGTAAGTCATTGTCTCCCCGTTCTCCTTCCACAGTGGTTTGGAAAAGAGTTAAGGCATTTCGGCGCAGTCTGAACGATAATAATCTTTTGTGTAATAACACTGACATATGGCTTACGGAGTTTCTGGATAAATTATCTCCTCCTTTTGTCCCCACTGAAGATCTTTTCCCCTTGCCATCAACATCATCATCTCCCCATAATGCTGACAGAATGAACGAGCCTTTCTCCTTACCAGAACTTTTGTGTGCGTTGGATAACCTTAGGGACTCCTCTCCTGGTGTCGATGGAATCCCGTACTCATTTATTACGCGATCGTCAAATGACACTAAATGTTATTTTTTAAAAATTATAAATCATGTTTTTATCTTGGGCATAGTGCCTGATTCGTGGAAAACCCAAATTATAATCCCAATCCTTAAACCCGGCAAAAACCCAAATGATCCTACGTCATATCGTCCTATAGCTTTGTCCTCTGTCCTAGCTAAAATACTGGAACATTTGATTAAAAATCGCCTTGAATGGATATTGGAGAATCGAAACATTCTGGCTAGATCTCAATTTGGATTCCGCAGAGGAATGGGTACTATAGATAGCCTCAGCATTTTGACCACAGATATACGCATTGCTTTCAGCAGCAATGAAAATGTCGTCGCCGTGTTTTTAGATATCGCATCAGCATATGATAATGTCGACCTCGCGATACTCAGGCAGAAAATGCATCAGCTGAGCATCCCGTCGAGATTGACTAATACTATATGCAACCTATTTATGGCTCGGTCTATACGTGTGCGAGCTAATGGCTCTCTGCTTCCCCCCAGACCAGTATGGAGGGGTCTACCACAAGGCTCCGTTCTCAGCCCGATATTATATAGCCTGTATACATGGGATTTGGAGAATACAGTAAACAGTTTTTGTAGAATATTACAATATGCAGACGATATAGTATTATATATAAATTCTGCATCATTTGTAGACTGTGCCACCAGACTAAACTCAGCCCTGTTCTATTTAAACGATTGGCTTGATTTTCATGGACTCAGTCTTTCAATCCCTAAGTGTAAAGCTGTACCATTCTCTCGCAAAAGAAACATCCCCCATATAGATCTCTCCCTAGATGACGAAGTGATAGAGGTTGTTGAATATGTTAAATTTTTAGGAGTGTATCTTGACTCTAAATTGACCGGCATTACTCATCTAAATTATATTGCTAATAAGTGTGAAAAGAGTGTTAACGTGATGCGGTCATTGTCTGGTGTACGTTGGGGGGCTCATCCCTACATACAAAAGATCCTGTACAATGCTATAGTGCGAAGTCATTTTGATTATGCCAGTTTTATATTAGAACCTTGCAGTAAGATAGCCCTGGCGAAACTAGATAGAATCCAGGCTAAGTGCCTGCGGATAATAACTGGCGCAATGAAGTCCTCACCAACAAATGCATTACAGGTAGAATGTGTAGATCCTCCTCTTATCCTACGTAGGCAATATTTAGCAGATAGATTTTTTCTTAACATAGCTCAGTATCCTCTTCACCCTCTACTGGACAAATGTAAAACTCTTTCAGATATTTCTCCCGTCTCTGGTTATTGGAGAAATAAAGAACTGCCTCCTCTAGTCAAATCTTTTAACAAATATTCTCCCATTCCTATACATCAATTAGACAAAAACCCAATTTTCTGCTTTGACTATGATACTCTAATATTCCAACCTCCAGTAATCCTGCATTTAGGTATTACCAAAAAATCAATAAACGCCAATACTGAATTTAATCAAATCATGGAAAAAAAATTCAAGGATTGGCTACAGATCTATACTGACGCCTCTAAGATAACTCCTTCAGACAGTGTAGGTTCTGCCATATGGATTCCCAAATACAAAATTGTGTTGAATTTCAAAAACCCGCCCTCATCTTCAATATTTACGGCGGAGGCTGTCGCTTTATACGAAGCTGTGTCCTATGTTAGATCACATAACCTTGACAAGTCTATTATATTGAGTGACTCTCTGAGCTGTTTACAAGACTTGGTGGGACTTCCTTTTCACTCTAATAACAATTTTTATTTAACTTTAAAAATCAAAGATAAACTCCGAGAATGCCAGAACTATAATATACAGGTCGTTCTAGCGTGGATCCCTAGTCATTGCGGCATCACAGGAAACGAAACCGTTGACCAGTGCGCAAAAGATGCTATTCACCTTGGAATTGAGACGTGCAACAAATGCCACTCCCGGGACCTAAGATCTGCTGTCAAATCCTTGCTCAACCAAAAGTGGAACAACTTATGGCAAATCTCACGCCAATGCAAGGGTAAACATTATGGAAGCCTACAGCCAAACATCCCTACAAAACCCTGGTTCTTTAAGAATAGGGAATTTAATAAAATAAACACCTCGACGATTATAAGGCTGCGTCTTGGTCATGTCTGTTCACCAGTTTTCTTGGCCAAGTTGAGGATTCGGGACGGCTCAATCTGCGAATGTGGGCTGGCTGATGGTACTATAGAGCATATATTGCTGGATTGTCCTAAAATAAGTTTTCCGTTATATAATTTACTTCCACCCTGTATAAGTCGTCCAATCAATATCAACTTCATTTTAACCTTAGTTTTTACACCATATTGTGGGATATTAAATAAGTTTTTATCTAAAAATAACATTAAGTTGTAATTTATGTTTATGGAAAATAACCCTATGTTGTAATGATATTAACACTTTTAAGTAGTTTACATGTAGAGCTAAAACCTTTTAACTCCCCACTGTCCCCGTACTTCCCGACCCTTTCCTGTAGATTGTGTTTGTTGTAGTTTGTGTTTTGTTTTAGACGGGCTGTGTGATTGGATTGGATATACTACCGAACACAACCAGCTGTTGAACGTCAGGATTATAATACTAGCCGTGTCTTATCCAACCTCGACATTGGCAGAATCATCAAGGCTTTGATGGAGCCATATCGCCCAAAGATTGATTGATAACGTCCAGAGTTTCCTGTTATAATAGCGTAAAAAAATCGGTGATTCCAGTGATGAAAATCATGCCTGTGGAACTGTGTTTTTGCAGGTTGCACTTTCCTCGCTATAGCGAGGAGAAAAGTTTTGTGTTACACACGGGTGCAAAGTTGTATTTTACTTCTCGTGTGTTGAAACACTCGCGGGTAAAATACAACTTTGCACCCTTGTATAACAAATAACTATTATAAAACTGAAGATTCTCGTTACAGAAGCAAACCCTGTTGTAAGTGGCCTGTTGGAACTGAATATGCGTTGGACAGAATAAATAAACATTTAACCTTATTGTTATTATAATTTGGCCTGTAACATCACGACGCTGATCAAATTAAATATTGTTCGAGTTACGTATGTAAGTAAACACGTCACTTAGCGTAACTTGTTGCGACACAGTGACGTCACAAACGTTTGCGATACGTCTCGTCTGTCGTTTTAATTTCTTAAACGGCGCTGTGGTTTAATACCTTAAGGCATTTTATAAATTCTAAAGACAAGTTTATGCATTTGTACGTATGGGATCACAAACACGGATCTACCAAACCAAACGCAAACGCCATTTCTCTGAAGCTGTATCTTATACGATATACTGTGTAAGTATAAACAACGTTCAATACATTTATTACAAATAACCCTTGTAATTGACAACTAATATTTCACGGTGCAATCATAATTAATTTAATTTATTTATTTATTTTTTTAAGAAACAAACAGTCGTTTACAATCAGGTTTACAAAAATATTACTTGAATTAAGACCTGGAGTTTCCTTATTGTATTTAAATAGCTATAACTCAAATACTTTACTTTCTAACGTTTATTCTGTAACATGAACATCCATTATACATACCTATACTTGTGACTGATATTACCAGTGAAGTAATCAATGTATCGATTGATATCGTTGGAAAAGTCCCGAGTTTTACCTTCACTTGTGACCGTGGGTTGAAAAAAGTATAAGTATTCTAATCACAGTCGTGCGTACAATGCATCGATCAATAGCATTTATTAACTATCTACCGATGGTTGTTTTTGATTGAAATAGGTATGTATCTGTAAATCGATATAAATTTTTCAATGGATTTCCATCAGGAGGTCATTGGGACTTGACATATCGCATACTAATATGATATTGTGTTGCATGCGCGCTTCCACCCGCCAAGCAGCGTAGGTATATGTATAATTGTATTGGCTATGTGCGAAGTACCTACTAAGGTGGGGGTAAGTTAGGCGATCGTAGCGCACACCATGCCAGAAATGTGTACTTACCGGGGACCACTGTCAAATTTACTTTCACGTTTTCTATTGGTTTCTTAACGGTTTCCTACGATTCGTTTCGTTTGTATGTATTTATTTATTCTCTTATTTATTTCAGTAAAATTTCCAATACGGGGTCTTTCTCGTTTACTAAAGTAAATAAAATATTCATGTGTCATTACTTGACATCTCTGAGTTTTGACATTGTCTCGGGACCTTTGACGTTTGACGTTTCAGACGTGCACATAGCCAATATCAAAATGAATGCTTGTAACACATTGATGTCATTTTACTATGCGAAGTGTCAAGCCAAATTGATCTCCAGCAGTTATTCACACGCTTTGTTGGTATGGTATGCCTTCGTTTTTTTAATAAATTATTCCATGCCAGTAATGGCCAATGTTTAAAACTAGTTTTGTCTGGGACTGCATTGGCATTTTACTATCTGCTTTTGGTATCCCACATCCTACGGGAACCAATATTCCAATAAAAAACAGGCCAAGTGCGTGTCGGATCACGCACAAAGAAGGGTTCCGTACCGACACCTGCTAGTCCACATTTAAAACCAGTATACAATACATTAAATTCGAAAATGTATATTATCTTCATAGGGAACTCACGGCACTTAAGTCTTTTTGTTTGGGCAAGACAGTTTTTCAACGCTTTCTCAAAAACCGTTAGACCTACCTTATTCAAACCAAAAATCGTTAAAAGTATTTGTTACTGTTCATCACCTCAATTTTTTTCAGAATTTTACACTTAATAGTTTGGAAATTAGAGGGGGGAGGGGACACACTTTTTACGACTTTCACACCTAATATCTCGCCAACAGTTGTCTTAAATGGAAAAGTTTTTTAGAAACCTTCATATAATTTTTAAAGGCCTATCCATAGATACCCCATACGCCAATACGAGTATGCATTTTTTTTATCATGCCCCAGTTACATGAATGGGGTGCCCCCCTTATTTAATAATTTTTCGTAACTTCACATCATTTTTTGTAGCGGTTCATAGAATACACCTTTCTACCAAATTTCATAATGGTGGTGCTTACCTATATAGTCTCTGAGTAAATCGACTGTGACATACGGACGCACAGACATGACGAAACTATAAGGGTTCCGTTTTCGCCATTTGGCTACGGAACCCTAAAAACATACTAACAGTTCAGTATGTAGGTATTTGTTTTACCATTTACGAGAACTACCGAATCGGGTAAGTAAGCAAACGCTTTTTTTTACATTTTTATGAACTTTTAAAGTATGAAAGGAGCATTCAATTCCAGAAGTTATTTTAATAACTAGCTGTCGCGGTGAACTTCGGACCGCCCCACCCGTTTAGTGTAAATTGTATTCGAAAATGTCTACGTAACTGTCTGTTGGAAAAACTAGCCGATGTGAGTAAGCATTTATTACGCACTCATTATCAATAATAAAATCTTTAAGAATCCATCAAAATGGGTCACACGGGTACAATTGCAGCCTTATTTCTAAAGACTTATCAAAGTATATGAATACGTATTGATATCGCAATAAGAGCGTAAACAAACGCGTTCTGGCGAATGTAGATATCTTGCCTCGATCACCTTCCATTTAAGGCAATGTTTGCCCCAGCACCACAAGCATCTACTTAAGAGGAAGCTCTCCTGAAGCCTTGCCTAATAGGTATTTGTAGGGATCATAAAACCTGTTGTAACAGACTGAAAAACAAAAACTGTCTCTCTTGTAGTACCTGAACGTTCATCTTCATCACCCGACGTAGTATTAGATTGTACATAAACAAATTATGAATGTCCGTCACAGAAAAACACATTATTAGTACAAAAATCTCTATGGGAAGAATTTAATAGATGAATATGCACAGTTTAAGATTCTTTTATGTATTTCTCCTACACCATCCAATTTACTAATTCAAGGGGCTCGACATCGTCGATTGAACGAAACACTACTTTGTGTTTCCTCTTAATAAATCGCCATAGTTAAAATATAAAAACAAGTCTCATCGAGTACCGTCTAAAGAAATCCAGATCTAGCCAGACTTTTTCCAGTGGTATGGCTGACGATCTTAATAACGTACAATTGGTTGATTATTCGTAATTATTGGAGACGTTTGTTTGTAAGCTGGACTTAAGCGTTCGGTCACTCACTGTTAGATATTTTGCAATTATAATGAGGTGAGCTTGCTTGCGAGTTACATTCGAGTACAATGTTCGTCCACATATTTTGTAGTAACCGACTACATGACTATTTTTTTGTTGCCATTCGAACCAGTTCTAAACAGGATAAAGAGTATTTAGAACCAACTATAATTAGAGCTCAACAATAGCCAAAAATTATATATAAACGTAGCTCACCGCTAGCAGCCTTTGAAACGGCTCCTACAAGTTATTATTAAATTATGACGCCAATAATATTGGAACTAACCGTTGTATGGGAGTATATCACTACCAATAAGCAGCAATTTACTTATTTAATCAATGTTTTGATCGTGAAATACTGCTTTTAGGTACAGTCAACAGCAGAGGTAGCTATACGCGGGCCTAGTTTTTAAAATGAGCTACACACATACTCTAATGTCAAGAGAATAAGGCTCTGTATAGATTACTGTGTACGTGTTATACTGCTACTTTTGCTGGTGACTGTACATATAGTGTTCACTATTATCTGTACACTATTCTTTTATTTTACATGAAGATTTTACAATACAATACAATACAATATGCTTTATTGCACACCTCAAACAAGAATTACAGATAGAAACAGCATAAAGATACAAGCAGAGGTAAACGACATGATTTTATGAGTATTTTTTAATTTATTTTTCAAAGTCACCGGTATAGCCCTCCGAATTGTTAAACTTAAGTGGCAGTGGGCGGATAGCACGTAGAAAGGATCGCCGTTGGGGCGGAAAGGTTCTCTAGTGGCGACCATGTACCGGAAGGCCATAGGCGTACTGATGACGGTAAGGGTGGCGGGTGTCCGCTGGATGCGGGTGGCGCAGGATCGGTCCTTGTGTAACTTTTTGGGGGAAGCCTATGTTCAGCAGTGGACGTCCTTTGGCTGGCATTATAGGTATGATGATGATGAAATTGATGAATTTATACTCTTGGAATATTAACGAAAAATTAAATGTTTTAAATATTATGTATTTTACAGTACATATGGTGCTACTTTACCGCACGAGTGCGGTAATCAGCAGATTACGGGCATATGTCAAAACTTTAAGAGCCATACGTACTGTAAAACGTTGTACGGTACACGTGCGAAAAGGTAATTTGCAACTCGTGTCGATTTAAAACACTCCCTTCGGTCGTGTTTTAATTTATCACCACTCGTTGCGAATTTCCTGTTCTCTGCACTTGTATCGTAATGTACTATTTATGATTTTGATAAACTTTAATAATTTGCTTATTATTGCAAAGTTTTGATGGCTTACTGTCTATGTTTTGTGTCAAAGGCGATTTTTTTTCTCGCAATCGAAGTGAAAAGTGGAGTGTATAACTATGATCTAAAAGCCATATTACTTAACTATTTACCCTCACTTCGTTCAGGAAAATAACCATCTCGTGGTGATGGCTTATTTCACATCCTAGTCATACAATTTACTATTATTGCACACCTCCACAAAATTACAAATACAGCGAGATATAAGCAGAGGTTAACAGCTGGCGGTCTCCGGTCAACCATTGGATAACGGAGGAAAATAAACATACAGTCATACATAACCAAACATAATAATGCGCACTTCTAAAGTTCATATTACCTAGACCTTTTTAAGGCACGAGTGAATAGGCATCTTCTGGGTGAGCTCGCTTCATCGTCGGCCTCATCTTTGCCCCCTGGCTAGATGCTGGCAAAGAGCAATCCCATTTTTATTAAAAAAACCATAGAAATAAACTTGCCTGGCACCTCAGGTTCAGTATAAATTGTACGATTGCGAACATACGATATTATGTTTAAATTTATTACGCCTTATATGTAATCTCGTATAGCAACCGGTCTCGTTGTAACATCGAGACCTTTCGTTCTACAAGTAAACATCTTAATATCTTCCAACAAACTAAATGGAATTTTTCGGCCATATAAAAATATATTTGGAACGAAAATGAAGCGTGCTGATAGTGAAAGGTAAACATAAGTTGCAGTGTTTATTTAAATTGCGTCGCTGTGCGCTTTAGTAGCCATAGTAACTATATGTAGGTTAAACCACAAAGTACAATATATACAGGTTGTGGCCTGTAATAGGAGCAATAAAATTAAAGGACGCTTCCTTAGAGCATCTGCAATAACCTCTTGTGTCCAATAAAAAATATCTTTTTTTCAATTGAGAGAAATTTTGATCTAAAGTTATGACCTCCAAGTAATGGATCTAGGCACCCAGAGATTATAGCGCGACAGTTAATGCTGATTTTGAGGTTGCTTCAAGTTATGACTCATAATCGTTGTCGCATTTTTGGTTTAAAAGAATATTTTTGGGATTTTTTAATTTTTTTAATAAAGTTTTAGTGTTTTTTGAATAAATTGTTATTAATATCACTCCAGTATAGTAAAAAAATACATATAAGCAACATTTGCGAAAAAAAAAATTAAAAAAAACATTTGGAAATAATTGCTGGTAGTGTACCGTTTAATTTTTTGCTCCTATTACAGGTCACATCCTGTATATACTGAGATAGAGGTACCAGCTCTTGGGACTAGGTAGCGGACCCCGGGCATCCTTCAATGCAACTGTACTTGGATAATGATGATGATGACATTTAAGTTAATGTCATGTAGCCATGAGATGAGCGTGTACCCGCCGGTTGGAACACGCGCACAACCCCGGATCTACGAGTTTTTCGAACCGGGGCAAAATCTTGATGGTGGCGCCCCCTCCCTTCAGTGTTTTAGAAAAAACTGTTAATATTGCCCCATTTGGCGCCCCCATGAAACTGCCGTCCGGGGCAAGTGCCCCGGTTTGCCCCCCCCTTAGATCCGGGGCTGCACGCGCAAATACAAGCTTGGCGTTTCCTTACAGTGTAAAACCTATATTATGATTACATGCTTGCCGCAAAGCTCGTGTGTGGCCGCGCCACCAAATAACCCGCGTTTACGGTCGAACGCTTTACTAATTTGTAACTTGTCGTTTAACGTCATACTACATTTCCAACGAGTGAAAGCGATAAAGTACATAGGCATAAAGTGAATAGGCATCTTCTGGGTGAGCTCGCTTCATCGTCGGCCTCATCTTTGCCCCCTGGCTAGATCCTGGCCAAGAGCAATCCCATTTTTAATAAAAAAAAAGTACCAAAGTGTCCATTATAGCTACTTATGAGTTCGACTGTACAAAAACACTACTTTCTTATGGGGATTAAAATCTCACTCTACTTTTAGCATAGGTACTTATTACCTATGCTTACCTACTTAGGTAGCTATAATTATTTACTTTCACACCTGGCCAATAAAGTGACTATAACCGCACGCTACGCCCTACGTCCTGGCCAGGGAGGGACGTAAAATTTTGTACTTACCACGTGCGATAGCAAATTAAGCCTCAATCCCAGGTATTTGACGCCCGAGCCGAAAGCAAAGGCTCCCTAAGTAAGTAATAGTAATGTCTTTTTTAGGGTTCCGTAGTCAACTAGGAACCCTTATAGTTTCGCCATGTCTGTCCGTCCGTCTGTCCGTCCGTCCGCGGATAATCTCAGTGACCGTTAGCACTAGAAAGCTGAAATTTGGTACTAATATGTATATCAATTACGCCGACAAAGTGGTAAAATAAAAAGTGGAAAAAAATATTTTATTAGGGTACCTCCCCTATACGTAAAGTGGGGAGTGATTTTTTTTTTTCATTTTAACCCTAACGTGTGATATATCGTTAGATAGGTATTTAAAAATAAATAGGGGTTTACTAAAATCATTTTTTGATAATGTTAATATTTTCGGAAATAATCGCTCCAGAAGTAAAAAAAAATGTGTCCCCCCCCCCCTCTAACTTTTGAACCATAAGTTTTAAAAATATGAAAAAAATCTCAAAAGTAGAACTTTGTAAAAACTTTCTAGGAAAATTATTTTGAACTTGATAGGTTGAATAGTTTTTGAAAAAATTACAAAAATAATTTCTGAACTAAGTTTGTAATTTAACCGTATAAACAGGTGTTTATTGTACCTGTCATTTCTACAAAATCACAATGAAATGACGTGCTTTCAAAGGTTTTGTGTTTCTGTACTTAATATGTCAACTTAATGTGACGGACGGAAAACTACGGAACCCTACACTGAGCGTGGCCCGACACGCTCTTGGCCGGTTTTTATTATTTAATGATAGACTGGCCAGCGATTGGCCTTAGTCTCACCTGATGGAAAGCGATGACAAGGCCTAAGATGTTGCTCACTGATTCAGTAATAGCCATAATGTATTATTATGAGGAATTGAGTGTCTAGGTCCTTCGGGTCGAGATTAGCTATTAAGTGGTTAGTTATGTAGGTCTGACCTTGATAGCTGTTTGTAGATATCAAAATGTTTTTCCATTTGGGTGATCTCACTTTTTAAACAAATCCTGTTTTTCGTTTGGCGATAGGGCAAATGCGTCGAAAATATGGCACTATTGATTACTTCAGCCTATTGACCTGTCAGTCTGTCTGTATTGTCTAACCAAAGAAACAATCGCATTGGCATGGAAACGGTTTATGAAAAATAATGTTTACTTCAAAAGAAGGTCGCTCAACTCTAACAATGACAGCGCTCACGATTTTCTTAGATGTCAAGACAATTTTATGACAAAACTGTTATCTAATTACAGTAATTACAAAGCGAAGGAATCGGAGTCTACTGCTGCTGTACATGGCGCAGCGTGGATAGCCCCCCCACTAGGCGGACTGATGACTTGGTAAAGGTCGCGGGAGTCTAGCGGAGATACGGGTGGCGCAGTACCGGTCATTGTGGAACTCTTTGGGGAAACCTATTTTCTTAAAATTAAAAGTGGGATTGTTCATGGCCGGCATCTAGCCAGGGGGCAAAGATGAGACCGACGATCAAGCGAGCTCACCCAGAAGATGCCTATTCACTCGTGCCGTCGTGCCTAAAGGTCTAGGTTATATGAACTCGGAAATACAAAAGCCGGTAGAGAATGCCAAACCTTAGAAGTGCGCATTATAAAATAAGATGCAAAGCGCTTGACCAGCAATGGGATGGAGTAGTCTGGTTAACAAGAATAACATATTGTCATGATCCTCGGCTTTGAGAGACCGACTGATGACGTTGATGAAGTTTTCAAAAGATAACGCTTTTGAAATTTATATAGGGAGACAAGACAATAAGCGTAGGCAAATACGATAAATCATAATTACCTGACTTGACACCGGTACCAAAAGTGACACAGATCAAGTACCTAGGATCAGTTATTTCTAAGGATGAAAATATAAAGAAAGATCTAGCACATAGAGTTAACGTGGGTTGGCAAAAATGGCGATCGTTGACCGGAGTCCTATGCGATGCTCATATTCCTGTTCGAGCTAAGAGGAGAGTCTACAAGATGACGGCGAGACCAGCGCTACTCTACGGATCGGAATGTTGGCCTGTCAAAAAATACAACGTGCAGAAAATCCACACAGCGAAGATGAAGATCCTTACAACGAGTACATTCGTGGCAGCTTTAGGATGGCCTCCATACCCGAAAAGTTGTCAGAAAACCGTCTAAGGTGGTATGGTCACGTGATGCGTAGGGATGATGATTATGTCGTCAAAAGAGCTCTTAACGTGCCGGAGAAAAAGAGAGGCAGGGAACGACCACCGTCAGCATGGTGGGCCAGCATGGCCAAGCTTCTTAATAAGAATAATGTACCTAATCCGACAACCCTCGACAGAATGTCGTGGCGAAAAATAATTAGGAGAGCCGACCCCACCTAAAGTGGGATAAAACAAGGAAGAAGAGTAGACGATAAATCATAATTAATTACTTAATATCCAAATTTATCTATGTTATATCTTACAATTACTACAATAAGTTGACTATTTACTTAAAAATTAAGTCGTGTTTCTTCGATATAGGATAATAAATGACTTTGTTAACATTTAACTGAAATGATTCTTATCGCAAATGAAACTGACTACACTTTACATAGAAATCCTAAACGAACTGCCCGTTCTTATTGCTTTGTTGATAACTTGACCCGGTAAAACAGTATCAGCCGTGCAAGCTAACATTATGCAACCCAATTAGGCTAGGCCGCAGATTTATGAGGTTAGGCACTAGAGTACTAGCTCAATGCCTAGGGCTTGTCCGATATCTAGGGCAGCTCGCGTCCGGCCCATTGTTAGCGCAAGGACTTTGGGCCTATCGGAACTAACGAGTAGTTATGTAGAGATACTTATGGTCTACTTACTTCAAATAGGGTTTTCTGCTTGTTATATGTATGTAGATACATTTAGTGGACACGAATATCTATAACTATTTACAATCGTCAGTCCAATAAGATATCCTACACTATGGACAACACTAGCGATAAAAATGGATCAAGTGCGTCTTAGTAAAACGAACTTTACGGATTTTGATGGTAATAGCTATTTACGACCCGTGTTTTGTACACAATTTTACGTCACCACTTGGCCAAAAAGTAAGTTTTTCCGGACGCGCTGCGTGCGGAAAAACGCGCTTTTTGGCAAGGTGTGGTGTAAAGTAATTTAGATTTCCCACGATAAAAAATTTCGTGCATTCAATTATCACCCACCAGACCCATCGTCCACAAGAGAACAATTTTATAAATGAGTAAATGATAAATCAGCTGAAGTCATAGTTACTGAGACGCACAAACTCTTATATTCTAGGGAATAATGTCGTTTACTTTTCATTTCTTGTGAATGTTATTGACTTGTATTGTGTAAGTACTATAAAACCAGGAAGCTTTTCGTATCTGCGCATTATCCATTTGTAAACAGACGCCCTTTCCTCAAAATTAACTCGCACAAATCACTAATAATCCCTTAGTAACTCGGTTTGGCCGAATGCCAATACATACACCGTGCAACAACTTTCCAAACCTCACATCTCTTATACCTTGTTATTTTAAAAAGAAACCTTCATTGAGATCCTTAAAGTTTATAATTCAGGAAACGCAGACTAACACTAATTGAGTTTGAGAATAAGAAACGGCGTCATGTCTTTATTGAAGCATGCTCATATTTTAAGCAACGTTGCCGATAGGAAAACAACTTTAAAGAAATGAGTTAAGGTTTAAAATCGAGGCAAAGAAACTAGAGTGTTGTGCGCTCGGGTGGTTATGTTAAGAAATATAGGTGAGAGAGCATCATCTCCGTATTTTCCTTGGAAATGCGATTTTCCAAGTAAATCGCGCATGACTGACGCACACATAAATCTTAATTTTTAACGACACGGCGGTTATTTTATTCCTCAAGGATTTAGTTTGATATATTTGACGTTTCTCGGGAGTCTCTCTGTCTGTAAACGTGTGTTGAAATATCGCGGTACTGAGTAGTTTTACTACTAGGAGGAAAAATAGGAATACATACGACGTAGGTGCTTTTTCTAGGAAGGGAAGAAATGTTTCAAAATAGAACTCGGTCAACGACATTTAAGTATGCTGTTTGATTATAAAGACTTCGACAAGATATTATGGAATACTTTCTTGACTACAGCCAACACCATGAGGATGTTTTAAAATTTCAGTAATGTTTTAACTATGTACTGCCAATAAAAAAAAAGTTTTTATTAAGGGGAACGCCTCGTAAAAGTTGTCAGAAAATACAAATATTAAAGCATTTACAACAAACGTATTTTAATAATTTCATATGAGAATAACAATATTATTATCACACATTTATATCACTGACCTCGTAATTTATATAGGCAGAATAGATCAAAAACAATATATTTCTAACAAAAAAATAACAAATTATGATCAAAATAACAGCACTCGTTGTTTTTGCTTTACTTTATCACAGAATTATGAAATGATCAATCAATTTAATCATTACTAGGTGGGCGGGTAAGCAATTGTTTATGATTAAAACACAAAAAAACGTGTAAGATTTATTTTCAAGATTACTTATTTTGATCAATAGGCTGATAAACGTTGCCAACACTGCGTAGTGTCGTTTTCCACAATTCGAAAACGTTGCATGAGTACGAAATATTCATACAATTACACAATTATTTGATTTATTGGCTTCATGGAAGGGAGATGAGAGACTTTGACACTGGAAGAAAGATCATTTACTTCGGTGTTTATGTTACACTCAATGATTTTGGTGCCAACTAAGTAATTGTACTAAATATGTATAAGGACTGACTACGAACCTGATTGGTAATATTTTAAATCCAATGCAAAAAAAAAACAGTAATTATAGGTCCATATTCAGGGTCCCGAGCCACGAGATAGCATCAGGTGTTAACTTAAACAGATCGTCCGGGTGGGAGGGGGGAGGGGGGGGGGGGGTATGACTGAAGGGGTAGCGCTGTATAATATGCACTATATTTTGGTCCTCTTTGCCACAGTCAGAGAGCTGAGCCCCGCCAGCTCCACATGTGATGGAAGTACTGGCAGCGTCCATGGCCTGTTCTAAGTCTGTTGCATCATAGTTTGCGAGGCAAGGGCGGATCCACCGTTGTGGGCACGATGGGCATGCCCACAACCTTATTAGACTTGTGACGTCACACTTTTACGGTCTATTGAGATCGATAGGCTGATGGTATTAAACGCTATGCCTTAATAAAATAAAAGTAAAAACACAATGAATCGTGTGTGATGTGATGTCTGTCCGGATGTTCTCCTCTAGAGGTCGCATTTTTCAACCGATTCTCGTGAAATTTTGTGAGCAGGTTCGATAATTATAAGGAATTTTTTTTTGGTGTCAGTATTTTAAATTTTGTAATTTGAATATTTTTTTTACGAGATCTACAGTTCACAGAGCCACTAGTTGTGGTTGGTATTGGTAGCCTAATTAAGTATCTGCTGGTGCATCTCACTTGCTGGTCATACTTACGACTCCTGAGACAGCGTCAAGATACCTACCTATTTACCCAGTCTAGAGCATATTGGCTTACTGGCTACTAGAAAAGAAGAAAAAAAGAATTGATTGAAATTGGTTTGGAATTTAATTGAAATTGTTTGACTATTTAATTGGACGAAATCGGGTCTGACTTCCTCCAATAAATAATTCCATTCCTAAGGCCAAAGTCCTAATGCGTACGAAAAAGGATATAATTAAATTCAAAAGTCGTTCATGTCATGAGTCATGATTGTTCATGAGCGAGTTCGTCGGAGTACGAACTCACTCACACTTGGCCGATTTTCGGGTAGCTGTGACCACAACCTTTTTTGAGGGCTGGATCCGCGCCTGTTGCGAGGTAAGTTGAAACCATCAGGTTTAGCTGTGGGATCGATGGATTGCAGGAAAGTCCCGTTGTATGGGAACTCCACTCATCCCTCCAACTCTGTTCAGCCGTTCAGGGTCAAAACAATTCCCTTTGGGCTGTAACCTGCCTTACAGCCCAAAGGGAAGAATGTCCAGACATCCCGCCTCCCGCTTCCGGCTTAATAAGACCAGACTTATTAAGCCGTTGTATTGGGGGATAGCAGAAAGCCTTGTGAATAGGTAGACACTGCTGTGACTGAATCTTTCCTGATACTCTTTTCAGTGTGTGGTACTGTGATACTACAATTTTATATACAATGTAACTATATTGTTATAAAAAACTGATGCCTCGCCGAGTTTTTTGGCGCCGGTCGGTACTTCTAGTGGCACCGATGCGTGGCACACGGCACAGGTTTATTTTGCCCGACCGGTGGTACTTTATTGACATTCATCGGTGTCAATATTGAAGAATAAAGGACTTTGCCTGTGTGTGTTCAACAGTTTATTGGTTCAATGCACATGTAATGAGCAATGCACGACTGTAAATTGGCCTCGTTAGTCAGCTGATATGATATTTTATTATCATTCATCTGTTTGCCCTCTCACTAACGATGTTGACTCCTTACAGTCAAAGTGCGGTTTAATAAGTTAGATATTACAGTATGTAACAAAACGTAAGGCAAAGAAATGAACCACATAATTTTTAGATCATAAGTATTATAACGGTACCTGATTTATTAAAATCCAGCAACTTTTACCGTCGGTTGAAGAAACCACAATATAATCATTTTGTATAACCTCCTATATTATTTGTTTACCATGGTAACAATGACAAGAACCATACAAACATAAATATCATAATATCAAAAATGAAGTGGCGAGCCTTCACCTTCACAGGATGTTTCGAAATAATTTTAACCGACTGCAAATAACAAGTACTAAACTAAAATTTTAAAATTTCAAAAACTGCTGCCATAGTAATACGAACCATGCCTTTACACTATACCCCATTTCGAGGTTAGCCAGCTTAAAGCTTTGTTACAGGATCAGATACGTACCATACAAGTAAAGCCTAATGATTTGCTTGTTTGAAATAACATTTTGTATGTATAAGAAAGAACTTATTAAGAAGTCGCGTAATGTGCACAGCGTTCCCATTCAACATACACATATGTAAGCACGCATAAATGTCTTTCACTGTCATGTTCAGATATTATTGACTCGAGATCTGCTCGGATATAAACATTTTCTACTTCACCTACGTGTTATGTTACAAAATATAAAACTTCAGAAAGTATCATAGGTACACTTAAACCAATAATTATGTACCTGTAAATGGGCGCATACTTAATTTAATTGGCTACTACTTTTTATGGTGCGATTCCAAGTAATTCTTTAGAGAGGATAAAGAGATTGGTACCCGGGACTTCCGGCTTCGTAGGCAGTGTCACTACCAACTAAGTCAAAGTGGTCTTCCTTACAATGTACACATCTCATTCCTCCTATAATCATTAAAAAAACAACTGTTTGGATTTATTGCTCCTCTACTTCTCCGTTTTATTATCAATGTCTTATACTACTACTTCTACGCTGGCCCAGCGACCCAAAGCGGAACTTGGCCTCCAACACTAAAACACGCCACTGTGCTCTGTCTTAAGCAGCTTGTCGCCAATCAAAGTCGGCTGTTTGAAGCTGGCAGAGATCTTTTTGGACTTCGTCTATCCAACGATACCTTGGTCGGCCGATCGGGCGTCGACCATTTGGACGTCCCAGGTACGCTATTTTGGCAGTGTGATCCTCTCCCATACTCTTAACGTGCCTGAGCCAGCGCAGCCGGGCAGATTTGCTTTCCCCGACGATGTTGGGCTCGGCAACCAGTGCTTCAATAAATTTGTAGACGTCTTAGTTTGTCTACCTTTTGGTTCCTGTTTTCCTCTCAATAACTCGAAATTTTTCGCAAAAAGATCTCTTTAATCTTGTACTTATTAATACGCTTTTCTGTCTTTTTATCTGTGTTATGTAAAACGTATTTACATACGTAGATAAAGGAGTTTCTTAATTCATCAATCATTATTCATTATACTCTTAATGTACCTACAATAACGTTGACAGCTTGTTCCTACGACATATTAAAACGTCCGGATGAACAAATGCACCAAACTGTAGAATAGTGTTCATAACAGACGAAAATTATCCTTATTTCAATAACATTGTCTAAGTATATTGTGGTGCGATATTTACAGACAATTATGAATATATTTACATTTAATATTAATTAATATTTATATTATCCACGAGCTGCTCGTGTAGCAACAGCAACAGATAGCGGTATCTTGTATTAAACAAACTATTACTAACGAGGTATTTAGGTATCTCTTAATATCATTACATATACTCGCACCCGTATCCCATTTGGGATGACGTAGTCCGTTTTGTTCTATGATTTTGTTCACATCGTAGGACAAACCGGATACAAAAATCCGTTTTGTTCTACGACATTACATGTCAATTTTCGTAGGACAAAAGGGACTACTTCTTTGGGATAGGCACAAACCAAAAACTACCAAATACTGTGGTCCTTACATACTTAATTGTTTGATATAGAGAACATATACACAGAATAATGAACCGTGATCACGTGAGTGGTGGTGCGCTGTCGAGCCAAGTATCGTGTGGCCTGTAATAGAAGCAAAAAATTTAAAGGCTGCTTAGAGCATATGCAGTAACCTCTTGCGTCCAAAAATAAAATATCTTTTTTTAATTGGGAGAAATTTTGATCTAAAGTTATGACCTCCAAGTAATGGATCTTGGCAACCTGAGATTATAGCGCGGCAGTTACTACTGATATTGAGGTAGCATCTAGTTATGACTCATAATCGTTGTTGCATTTTTGGTTTAAAAGGATATTTTTAGGATTTTTTTTCCTTTTTTTAGTGTTTTGAAATCAATAGTTTTTAATATAGCTTCAGTAGAGTAAAAAAGTACACATAAGCTATATTCGCGAAAAAAAATTCCAGAAAAAAAAACTTTTTTTTTTTCATTTAATACCATTTGGAAATAATTGCTGGAAACCCCATTAGTGTACCGTTAAATTTTTTGCTCCTATTACAGGCCACACCCTGTATATACGTCTATATATACATAGTGAACGTGAACACTACCTATACAGGTACTGATTCAATATTGCAGAAATTGGCCACGATAGCCTCGCCTTGGTCGCCCCCTTCATCGATACCCTAGTTCACACTTGTACTATTTAATGGGGGAAAAATACAATGTAATTAAGACTTAGGCTGGGTTGCATTGACTTACGATCACAGACTGATCAACGTTAAATATGGCGCCGGCAGCTGTCATCCCATTGAAATTTGTCAAACTTCCCATACATTCAAATTTTAACAAACACAGCTTACGATTACAGACCGTTTGGTGCAACCCAGCCTTAATGATTTGTGAATTTTCGTACTAATTACACCAAAACTTCCCCGTATAACAAGCTGGTGAAAAAACACCCCAGCACGTTTATATGTAAGTTGTAAGCTTAGTAACTTGAGAATGAAGCGTTCACCCCTTGACAACCCCGAAGGCGCGTTGACCCGTAAGTGGCGTGAAATGAGAAAAGGCTTTTAACGAACCGTGGGCGGAGATTAGTTTCACTGATGTTAATGTCAGTGAATAGGATCCTAACCGTATATTTGTATACACAGATATAGGCCATTGGTTTCTAGGCCTATAAAATACAATGCGGAGAACTAGTTTGAACCATGTTTGTACATATTTAGAGAGTTACAACGCGAACAACAAGAAGTTATTCAAAAAGAAAGAGCCGTATAATTTCTGAGGCATTATATTATCATGGTTTAGATGTATGCCTTTTACATTTGAGGTATTCCCTGGATTCCTCATTGATCCCATCATCAGAACTCGAGCTTGACAAATGATTGTCTTGAAAATCTAACTTGCTTAACAAACACAGCAAAAGAGGACAATTCGCCAAGCGTGAACTTTTCGTCGTTGAAGAGTTCTGTTCTGATCATCATCAGCAGTTCCACTTCATCAAATGTCACTTTTATTGTATGAAAATGCTTGATTTGTTGATAAAAACACAAAAATCACTATATGTTTGCCTTTAAGTTTTGAGGAGTTCCCTCGATTCCTCATGGATCCCATCATCAGGACTGCGTTTTGACAAAAACGGGACCGACTTGGATATATAAACTTACTTTTAAAAAAATATTTTTCAAAATCGGTTCAGAAATGACGAAGTTCTGGAGTAACAATCTTAAAAAAACAACTACATACAACCGAATTGATAACCTCCTCTTTTGAAATCTTGAAGTCGGTTAAAAAGGCATTTTCCCTGTGGGTTGGAAAGGTCAGTTAGTAGTCGCTTTCGTAAAACTAGTGCCTACACCAAATATAAGGATCAGAAAAAGCTAGGATGATAACGTAGCTCATCTTAAATAGTTAGCGCCAATGAATACAATGATTTATAGCGACTATTTCCCATGAAACAGGGTAACGTGGGAAACCCATCATCGCCAAAATAGACGGCTTCTCGCTATTGCAGCGCAAATGCGAACTCATCGATTCTTGGCAACTATCATTCTGATCCTTGGAATACAAGTGACTTAAGTAAATAATGTTACACGCGACTATGGTCCTTAATACCAGACTGGTATTAAAAACCAGGCACGTAAACCTATCGTAGAATGTAAAGATGAATTAATTGATTGATAATTTTTACAGGGTGCATGTTTGGTAAATATATGGATCATCAACATTTTTTGGGGTGCTAGTAGAGTCATTTGCTACCTTTCCACCTTTGGACCCAAGGTCTTTAGAGTCACGGTCGTGAAGATACGATTTTTTAATTTGTTTTTCCTAAATTACCCAAAATCTGATATTCGAAGCTCCATAACTTTATTGTGTTTGCTTTTAAATGCATAATTTATTTGATTGTCCTAAGAACTTTATCCGCTGCGATGTATCGGATGCCGACTGTACATTGAATTTAGTACCAGGACAGTACTAGGGAAGTGTTACGTTAACCCTTATGAAAGGCTGAGGCGATTTAGCGACCACATACGTGTCAATAGAATTTCAATCTTAGTTGTGCGAATTAAAGTTCAATTTGTTTTTTTTTATTTATTATTTTTGTAAAGAGTAAATTGTTTTGAAATAAATCACTAAAAGAGATGTCTGTTTATTTATTGTTGACACTACAATATTAAACCACTTAAACTAGACCTAAAATAAAACTAAATTAAAACTAAAATGAAAATAAATCAAAAAAATTTGGCATCTTTGAAAAATCACTAAACTGTAACTATTTTCTACATGCGCTTTGTTTTTGTAAAGCCTTCTAGAACTAGAAGTAGGTTGGTGGTGCTTTGATAGGGTTAACTTAATAATGATCTCCCATTATCTCTCTCCAGAACATACCTACTTGTACTACGAGTAGTATGAGCGGCATTCATGTGAATATATAAGTATATGTTCTACATATTTGTGTAATAAACTATTTGTGATTCATTTTATGATTTTGTTCATACATTCTGGAGTTTTCTATGAACGATCGTAACAATACGTATCGGGGAAAATCTCCCTGCGCGGCGGAAATACCTGTGGAGATCGTGCTAACACCCTAAATGTTGGGGGCATTAGACGACGTCATGAATACGACGTCATTCTCAAACATAAATTGTAATTACGAACCTATAGATATTATTAAGACGTCAATGCCGGTTTATAATTTAAAGGCGGTGACATTTAAGCACATTTCAGTATTTCTGACCTTTTGAATCATAAGAAAGTTTATGATTGCGTTTAATTTAAACTTTCAAATACCATTTCGCCATCTTTAATTATAAAGTGGAAGCAAATTGTCAAATTTCAAGGAGACCTATTCTTAATATTAAGAGTTTTAATTAGATTTACAATCATGAGTTCAAGAGTTAATTATACTTTTCTTAAATACATTGTTACTTTTTAACGGCATATGAATCTAAATATAAAAAAAAATAAAGATATTTATTTCGCAAATCATAATTTAGGTACATACAATTACTAATGTGTTTTAAAGTGCGAAAAAGGAGTCCACTCAGCACAAGCAGCTAGTATGTAAGTTGTAATATTGATTATATAAATATAAAAAAAAAACAATGTCGGGCCACAGTGGATGACCCGACACTGATATTATGTGGGTCCTATTGAGTGTCACATGACCGCATTTAGGTCAGGATAAAGTGTCTCTAATCTAATGTATCTTTGATTTTATCTCTCATCTCAACCATACACAAGTGCTCTAAAACCTTCTGAATGTTCGCGTAACTAACAGTACCGTCGTCAAGTTTTTGTTATGACTGACAAAAAGAAATGCACTCCTTAAGTACTATATCTCGTCTGAATATCCACACACTTGACTACAGTACCAAGCACTTGTGGCGAGACAATTCACCGAGCAGCTATTAAACACATGTTCAGTATCCATAACAATCGACAAGATAATGGTATCATAGCTCAAATATCACTGTGAAGCGCTCAGCTCACTATAAACATAATACAATCGGTCCTACTTGGGGTTCTAATAGAAGGAGTAATGTGGGTTGGAATCGATTTTGCATTTATCGATCGCGTACCTACACTTACTGGCGTCGAATCGAATTAAGCGTGCGCTATAAATGCAAAACCGTTTTCGATTCAATACACCTAAGTGAAAGGGAAACACCAAACTAATTTGTAAAACATTTATTGTCACATAAATGTGTACACGTTAACAAAATCACCACACTTTAACTAAACTATTACAGCTCACCTTAGCAATTCGCAACAGCACCAACTTTCACCAATTCGAGACTACTTTATTTTCAACTTGTTGTCGGCTAGACGTCCGGGCAGAGAATGAATCGTGATCCATCCTTTTACCCTATCAGTCCTCAGTATTCCCGCCATATCCGGCAAGCCGCTCTGCCTTCCATGATTGGTGTTTATTCAGCCAATCATGGGAAGCAGCCAATGAGATGAAAGTTAGTGTTGCCAGTTAATATAACGCATATTTATACAAAAAATGTTGCTATTTTCATAAAATTAATCTATTTATATTAATAACGCTAACAGCTCGGCCATCCTGCCCAAGCGAGTCCCTTCGCGACATAATTACAATCAACCAATCACAAATATCAAGATACGCACTCAAATAATTTATGGCAGTTAATAAATCAACGTATCAAGAAGCTTATCTGTAGACATCAATATACTATTTACACGTATGAATATTATGTTTCTTGCAATGTATATTTATGTACTGTAACTAAAGTATATAAAGTGATTAAAACTATATTAAGAGACTTCATGCTCAGTGCTGTTTACAATATTGACGAATACTTAAATTATTCATTCACCATATATATGAATAAATCAATTAAATAAAAATACCACAATTATTTCTATACTTTTGTTTCCTCTTTTTTAATACTAAATTAATTTAATATCACCTACATCTTACTTCCTTAAATATAAGGTTCTACTTTACGCTAGGTGTTAACTTCATGACTATCTGAATCTATATGATCTTCGGACTCAGATTCCGACGTCCCAATATCTCTATTAAATACTAACCAGGGTTTAAGCTTATCTATCGCAACAACATTTTCATATCGACGATGGCCATGCTTGCGCGTTAACGGGGTGTCTTCTATTAAGAAACGATCGTTAGGTAAGATTTTAGAGATTCGGTATGGACCTTGAAATCTACTCGCCAATTTTTTCGACGTACCATCACTGGGCACGTCACGTCTCACGCTTACGAGATCGTTTTCTTTATAGACATGGTCTATTTTGCGCTTGGAGTCAAAACGTGCTTTATCCTTTTCTTGCTGCTGTGCTATACGTTTACCTGCTTCAGCTCTAATTTCTTGTATATTGTCTAATATAACTCCTCTAGTATCGTCTAATACTTCGCTCAAAACGTTTTCTGAGCTGCTATTGACGTTGAAAGCGAAGAGGAGCTCTGAAGGACTTTTCCCAGTTGTTTTATGCACAGTCGTATTTAGCCCAACTTGAACGTCACAAATGTACTCGTCCCAGCTTTTGTCGTCTTTATCAGTCGTTTTTGTGGATAATGCACTAAGAATGGTTCTGTTGTATCGTTCACATTGTCCGTTTGCTCTAGGAGTTGCTACGGCATTTAATATATGCTTTATATTCTTATCCTTAACAAACGAGCGAAAGTGATTACTGGTAAATGACGTTCCCCTGTCGGTAATTAGTCTTGTTGGTGCCCCAAAGCAACTTATATGTTCCTTTAAAGCCCAAATAGTGGTAGACGTCTTAGTGTCTCTTACCGGTTTGATGTTAGCGTACTTTGTGAACCCGTCAACAATTACCAGCAAATAACAATTTCCCCTTTTGCTTCGCACAAATGGACCTAAATGGTCCGCATGTACTGTATGGAATGGCACTTCCGGCTTTGGGATAGGGTGCAATTGACCTTGTTGTTTGCCAGTCTTATCTTTGTTGCGAGCGCATTCTAAACATGACCTCACATACTTTTTAACGAATTTCCTCATTTTTGGAAACCAGTATGTTTGCTGTATACGTGCAAGTGTCTTGTCGAAACCAAAGTGCCCTATATCGTCATGATTCATTTTAACGATCTGCCATCGTACCCCTTTGGGAACGGCCCACCTAATATCGCTATCGTCTTTACCTACAATACGATAAACCTTACCATTTTTGATTTTATAATTATTTAATATTTCTTTGAATTTTTCGGATGATGAATCGCCTAATATTTCTTTTATTCCCAATATTTCATCATCACTATTTTGGACCGTGGTAATCCAGTCTTCCGTACCGACTGTGAGCACATCTAATACATGCGATTCCTCCCTGGCCTCATCTACTGGGTTCCTACTTAAAGCGTCAGCTTGCAACATCCTAGTCCCAGGTCGATATTCTATTTCGCAATCAAATTCCTGTATTTGCACCCACCAACGCGCTATCCTGGGTATAAGATCTCTCTTAGATAGTGTGGTCCTTATAGCATTACAATCGGTTATGATCTTAAATGGGATGCCTAACACGTAGACTCGAAATCGGTTGAGGGATGACACCACTGCGAGGGTTTCTAGTTCAAAAGAATGGAATTTGCTTTCGTCTAGTGTTGTTTTCTTACTGAAATAAGAAACTGGTCTGAACATTGCCTCGTCATCTTTTTGCAGTAGGATACCACCTATACCGAATTTGCTGGCATCAGTATGAACTTGGGTTTCCCTTTTAGGATCATAGAGGGCCAGTAGTGGTCTTTGGGTTAAATGGGACTTAATAGTTTCGAAAGCAGTATGTTGTTCGGTTTCCCACTTAAAATTGGAGTTTTTTCTTAGCAGGTCTGTCAGGGGTTTCGCTAGCGTCGCAAATCCCTGAACAAACCTCCTAAAATAACTGGCGAGCCCAATGAATTGTTGCAGTTCTCGTTGATTTTTGGGGACTGGAAACTTTGACACTGCCTCGGTCTTTTTTGTGCCGGGTTTAATTCCGTCCGCGTTGATCTCGAATCCTAGGAACTCGATACTTTCCATAAAAAAATGGCACTTAGTGAGTTTCAAAGTTAGTCCACCTTGTTTAAGCAAAGAGAGAACTTCTTTTAGTCGTTCTAACCCTTCTGTGAATGAATGTGCCGGGATCAAAATATCATCCATGTATACGAGGGCATATTTAATTTTAGCCTCTGCCAGGATTTTATTTATTGTCCTCTGAAACACTGAGGGAGCGTTCACCAGACCGAAAGGCATTCGAGTAAATTGGAACTGACCATCGGGGGTAACAAAGGCAGTTTTATACTGGGACGCTGGTTCTATCGGGATTTGGTAGTAACCGGACGCAAGGTCTAGTGATATGAATACGTCATTGCCTGCCAACCTGTCAAGCTGATCATCGATCAGGGGTAAAGGGTAGTGGTCCTTTTTGGTGCGTTTATTCAAAGCCCTATAATCTACGCACAGACGCTTTTCACCAGTCTTCTTCTTGACCAGTACAATTGGGCTGGCGTATGGCGATGAGGATTCCTTAACGATTCCAGCATCTACCATTTCTTGGACCATATCACTTACTAATGTCCTTTCGCTATAAGACATTCGATAAGGCCTGTACACTACTGGTTCCGTATTATCAAGCTCTATTACCATTTCACCTGCCGTAGTATATCCTATATCTTTAAGCCCAGACGAAAAACAATCTGCAAATTCGGACAGTAAATCTTTTAATTGCAGCCGTTCCTCCGCAGTAATTTGGCTACCACATTGTATAACCTCATCAAGGGAGTTCTCATCAAACGACACCGAACACACATTACGTTCATTAGAACTTATTGGGACGGAGCGGGTAAGCAAGGACCCCTTCTTAAATAAAATTGGATTTTCGCAAATATTTTGAACGAGCAAGTGTCCTATTCCATTTACTAGCTTATATTCACCAGGGAGCAAGTAATGTTTGCCGTCACCTGTACCCCGAACAGTGCCATTTACGTATATTTGTCCCAAATGTTTACTTACAGATTCTACTGGGATGATAGACAATTGATTTGACGTAATAGTCACGTCCGTTTGAACGGTAAGGTATATTTTTTGTTCACTCACTTTTTCAAATAAAATTTGTTCAGGTGTCTTAACGATCGTGATATAGGGTTTCTCTGTGAACGAATGTCCTAAGAGAACGGGGTATTTTAACGCGACGTCTTCCACAACTATAACCTCGATATTTTCCTCTATACCCTGCACTGTGACGTCCGTAAGACATTTACCTAAGGGTTGAACCAGGTGACCGCCAATGCCTCGTAATGATGGCAAATTGTCAGTCACCATATTCAATTTCAATCGCTTAGCTTCAGTCTCTTTAACAAGAGTGCACTGACTGCCTAAGTCTACCTGGCAAATAGTAGGGCTACCATTCACCGATATTTCAATCACATATTTGAGATTTGATTCGCTTGCTTGATTTAGTACAGCTATCTGCTTCTCATTTTTAGCGTCATTATTGCAACGATCGCTATGTTGAGGATTGCTCGCAGGCTTTAATCGACAATACTGATCAAGGTGACCAGTTTTACTACACGCACTGCACTTGCTATGAGGTTTTTTGCAATTAAAACTCTTATGTCCTTCTTCGTTGCAATTATGACACCTTATAATAACACTACTCGTGCTAGTCTTTTTTGTTCCTTCTATCCTGACCCTATCGTTACCGAATTTCTTATCGCGAATCGATTTATCACCTAGTTCCTTAATACCACTTGACTTGACAGTTTTAAAATATTTTAACACGTCTTCTGGCGAGCGAAAACGTGCTGCCTGTGCGCCAACTCTAACTGCGCGATCGTCTACACCATTCAGTAAACAATCAACGGCGTTACGGCCGCTAATGCCATATCTATTTATCATATTAATTTTTGCGTAATAATATTGCTCTAAGGACTCCCCGTATCTCGCACGCTTGGCCAACATCTCTACTAGTAATTCAGCATAATCCTGTCTACATGGAAATGACTCAACAAGCTTTCTCTTCCATTCAGTCCAACTGTAAAGTACCGAATTTAAACCTTGGTACCACAATTTAGCAACGCCCGTCAATTTAGGTATAGCAAAGTGAATAGTTTCGCGTTCATTCCAATTATAGATCTCCGCGCACTCTTCTACCTTGGTTAGCCAGGTTATTATTGTTTGGTCTTTGGACATTGGATCAAATTCAGGGACTACATTTGTTAGAGAAAGCTTAGAGGTCGACTGTCCTTTTACATTCGCTAATACATCTAAGAGCTTATAAATAATACTTTGATTCCTATCCGATAAATCGTCAAGTTCAGTAGGTAGCTTACGTTGCGTACGACGCGAGGGCTCACGTGACCGTCTCCGTTCTAATAACCTCTTAACTGGGCTATCATAACTTCCACTACTATTACTACGCCGGCGGCGTCGCGCCCCCCTCGCCTCGTACGCCTCGCCGGCCGAGCTATCGCAACTACGACTACGTTGCCGCTTTCTTGACCGTCGTGGAGTCTCTCGCCGACGTGAATGTGACCGACTCCTATCAGCTTCATTAT
Organism: Notocelia uddmanniana; assembly: GCA_905163555.1. Lineage (NCBI taxonomy): Eukaryota > Metazoa > Arthropoda > Insecta > Lepidoptera > Tortricidae > Notocelia > Notocelia uddmanniana. Next base: position 653,284 of record LR991063.1, on the reverse strand, counting down.
GACGAGTTAAAGTGACTTTATTAATTTTGGAGTTTTGCCGACGAGTGGACCGTGAAATGACCCTCGACGGCTCCCTACTCCGTGACTTATTATTGGAGCGCTTGCGGACTTGCCTGATTATCAGACTCCCATCCGCTCCCTCGCTCTGAATGCTGCGCCGCCGCGGAGTCTGCCGTGCCCGGTCGCAACTTCGGCGGCCCGGGCTGATTGGCTCACCCTCCGTGTACTCGGCGACGCTGCCATGAGGGCTTCCGCCCTGATTGTCCATGACCTGGAGCATATTAAATGGCAATAGTGAAAAGTAAATAAGAAAAATTGCAAGTGTTATTTTATTTTAGCTATGCGTCATCCTAGCTTAATCAAAATATACTAATAGGTATGAAATACAAATGTAGTTTTTATTACCTGATCGATTATTATCACTCCTCTACTTACGAGCTAATTGTATGACACATTGAAAAAAAAGTAAAATTATACTGTTACAATGTACATAAGTATTAATAATTGCGTTGGGAGGTAGTGTTAAGTAGATAAATATTTAACTCCCACCCGGGTACAACTAAAGCAATCATAATGCGGATAACGTTCTTAACCCTTTGAATGCCAAGAGCCTATAAAGTGGTCGTGTGTCGTCGTGCCCACCACGCCAACAACCACTAAAAAGGTCGAAGTGAAAGTGTACTTTGATCATGAAAAAAATCATTATGAATTGTTATTATTTGTTTTAATTGGTTTAAGCGTTACATCAATTTTTGATACCTTGGCGTCTTAGTGATCACTTCATTCGAATATGATGCCGTTCAAAAGGTTAAATAAGTAATAATGTACACTACAAGCTTAAGCACAAGCACAGGGCTATGTCATACTAGCCTGTCAAAACTACGAAGTCATGTTAACTTTTTCCGATTCCAGCATAATTAATAATCTCGATACTTTTAGGAAATTTATTCAGTTGTTAACAACCATACAGATTATGTAAACCTTCTGAGGCCGTCGCCCGGAAGAATAATTTACCAATCTTGTGTAGATGCTACATTTCCAGGGGGTACCCTGGCGAAATGCAACAGCCATTAGTATGCCTATTACCGTAATACATTTCCAGAAAGTTTCTCTGGCAAAATGCATACGTGTACACGTAAACAATCCCAGGGGGTGCCCTGGCAGATCATTTACATGTTAGCAATCGTTCGTATAGTTATAATTTCTTAATCGTTATTAACTATGCTGGAATAACATTAGTCGTTTGCTTCTTAAAAAGTTATTTGGCAAGATGTAGGGAATGAAACACGTACTTACGTTCATCAACCATTAAGAAAAGTTAAACGACCATTAGTTTAGGTGTTTCACTTTTTCCTCACAATACTGGGGTATATAAAGAAAAAAAAAGATGTTAAATGGAAAACACATGTAGACCACGTGGGCTGAGTTTAACGAAAAGATACTACATCTTTCCGGAATCCCACTTCTGAGATGAAAGGGAAACACCAAACTAATTTGTAAAACATTTATTGTCACATAAATGTGTACACGTTAACAAAATCACCACACTTTAACTAAACTATTACAGCTCACCTTAGCAATTCGCAACAGCACCAACTTTCACCAATTCGAGACTACTTTATTTTCAACTTGTTGTCGGCTAGACGTCCGGGCAGAGAATGAATCGTGATCCATCCTTTTACCCTATCAGTCCTCAGTATTCCCGCCATATCCGGCAAGCCGCTCTGCCTTCCATGATTGGTGTTTATTCAGCCAATCATGGGAAGCAGCCAATGAGATGAAAGTTAGTGTTGCCAGTTAATATAACGCATATTTATACAAAAAATGTTGCTATTTTCATAAAATTAATCTATTTATATTAATAACGCTAACATAAGGCATAAACGTACAGATTGTGCAGTGTTCGATAACTTCAGACAGACAGATATGTAAAATGAATATGAACTGAGACGGTGTTCAGTAACGCCTATTTACGTCTTCTGACGTTGCGTAGTTTTGTCAACTCGACACAAACAATAACCACCGTATAGTACTCGTAAAGATGTCCGCTTTATCTTTCTATCGCTTAGAATTCGAATAGCAAAGTTTGAAGTCTGCCTCTCAGCTAAGATAGAAACGAAAGCTAGAAAAGTCAGTATCGTTTATAATATTAATTTTATATTTAATTCGAAAGAACACAAATTCAGTGACTATTTTCTATAAATCCAGACGGAATAGATATGTATTGATATTTATTATCTTCTGCCTCTTGACGACCGCATTACAATGTCAACCACTGAACAGATAGCTACATTTATCTCACTGAGCTGGAAAAATCCTTCCATTGCCACAAATTGCAAATATTATCGCGAACTGTGATTCACGGTGTTTCCCCACTAACCTACTTAGCCGCAACCATATTATTCACGTGTATTTGGGGCTCCACAGGACAGTAAAGTCCTCGTCTTTATTCGACACGCTCTAAATTATAGCGGTTGTCAGCACCGTCCTAATTCCACCTCGAGCAAGGGAATCGTTTTGACATTTTAATTCCGATAATTGACACCTTCTCTTGTTATTCATGTCTAATATCGTGATTTAAAATTGAAGGGGCCTACTAATGTGACGAGTTAACGTTAACAAGTAAGCAATCTTGATATGGAAGCTGTTAACTCATGACGAATGCCTGCTTACTGTCCATGTCTTATCTAGGGCACGCTCGGAAGGATTCGCTTAGTGATATCATTCTCAATGAAAACTTGTTTGCCCTGCGCGAACGTGCAGTTGCAGCGCTATATAAGGCAAATGTCAAAACGCAATTAAATTCGATAACAAACACGCTCTTGACAACTTCATGCACATATAAAGACAGGAGCTTAATATTATCTAGGTTATGGAAATGCACGAGGAACTATTGTTTCTTGCAAAGGTCGTCTAATGCAGATATTTATACTTGTACTTGTGCACTTATCGTGCTTCAATCCTCATAGAAAGCAGGTCAAGCTCACGACAGGTACATGCAGACAGGCCATCTCCAGAGCGTCGCGTAACATTCAATAATACATGAGCCGCCGTGACGCCAAACGCAGACCGTCTGCACACAAACCCATCTGTAAACACATATAAACAGAGTCGCGTGGAGCGTATAAATAGGGCCGGCCGGCCCGCCGCCCCGCACTCTGCTTCAAGCGTTCGCTGAGAGCACACCTATCGCTACTTTAACTAAACTCGTTATCAATCGAACAACATGGTTGTGAAACTAGCCGTTTCTGCACTGTACGCTGATGCGTTCCCGACGCTGCCCAAGGCGAAGGGACGCGAGGAGTGTGCCGCCGCCGACTGCCCCAGGAGGCAGAAGACGCGCCAAGTGTCCCTGCCGGCCCTGGTGGAAGACGACTCGGAGGTCGAGGAGACCTTTGAGCAGGAGCAGCGGCCTTACATCCTGCGCGCCGAGCACCTGAGGCGCCAGAAATCCATCTCCCCGCAACGGCGCGTGAGACTGCAGCGCCACTTGGTGCTGCCTTCCCTGTCTGAAGATGAGGAGCCTTGATCATTTCGCCTACGATGCCTGGATTGAAGTTCTGACCCCAGCCGGCTCGAGCCGGGCCGGCGCCGGAGTGACTCGACTACAGCCGCCGGCGACAAATCCTGCAGTGTTCCGAGTTCGGACCCAGTGAAACCTGAATGTGCACTGTGTAAGCTGCAGTCGTTACTACAGTGTTCAGTGCAACCAAAAACCTGTATAGCCAAAGCGTATTTAGTAAGTTCTAAGCTAACCTAACATCTAGGTTATTATGTCACTAAGATAAGATTAAAAAATAAAGTTTTATGACACATTTCTGCATTTTAATTTCATTGCAACGCACTTTTATAATAGCTTGGATTTTATTGCCGCGTTATCAAACGCAGTAATTATTTGACTATACTATGTAGGAGCGATGCCTATAAACATGATACGAGGTTTTTGACCGATACAGACAGTACCTATAGCTTGATTTACGGATAAGGATAACTAAGTCATTTTATACACTTAGCTTAATGAAAGTGTTTTACCAGATATCATTTTTAGTAGGAAGTCGTCTATTTAAATTGATTTTAGGTAGTCCAATTGCTCTTTTATTTTGCTCTGATATTATAATATCTTCAGGAAATTGTAGGTATCTAAAAAACATATGATATCTGCAAAAAAGGATTTTAGGGCAGATTACAATTTAGATAAACATAATTTTAGGAAACTCTCTCAGAATGCCAATATGAAACACTTAAGTTGCAACCTATTACGAAAGATCAATATAGGTACAGATCTTTCAGTCAGCGAAATGTAGCAAGCAACTCGTTAACGGACACGATGATTGATGAAGTTGATTGGACAGACTGTGAAAATTGAAATAGGCAGATGATCATTAATCAAAGTCATCAGCGGTCGAGTTTTGGTAAACAAGTGTCGTAAAATGACGTGCAATTGGTTCCTTTCCTTCAAGCGTCTAAGAGTAGTACCTAGGTAGTCCCTCGCCTGACAGCTGTTGGTTACGCTATTGAATCATATTTACTAAACAAGTACGAGTACACGTTGATAATAGTCGCAGGTATAATACTGATTTGTCTTGAGCTAAGTGGTAACATCGTTTGTGCTAATCTCGGAATAAACACAAGGGGAAAGGGATGGAAGTCCCTTGTTGAATAGATATTAAATAAAAGAGGAATTTCCAAGATTATGTCCACGCAATACTGACGTTTAACTTCCGATTAAGTTCCTTTCTGTTTAGTGGAATCGTCCAAACTACACGAAGGGATTTGTACTATAGGTACAGAAGCTTACAGGTCAGCTAGCACGTCCTTAAAGAACAACATGTGTGTTGTGACTACAACGTGAAGTAAGGACCTCCTCTTTATAATATTAGAACTGTTTTAGAAGATATATGTACATGACAGACGGGTTGTAGTTAAAGAAAACAGTTTCGTAGTATGTAGTTGAAAACTGAAGATCATCAGATACCCTGCCTAACTACGGTTTACGGTTTATGATATTTTATTCTCAAAAGATTTACAAAATTACTTACAGAGAAAAGAAGGTAGCATACAATAACGGCCAACGACTAAAAGGCGGGTATTTGATCGCAAACAAGTGCAACGGCTGATATGGAAGTTGCACCTAACCAGAGGCCAGTTATACCAAACTATTTCGTAGTCATTAGTCGACTGACGGTTATATCAGAACGGTTTACACTTTAAGTAGGTATGTTTGCATGGTACGTGTGAACTGAACTGTACGTTACTGTCGTGTGGTATTGAAAATTCGAGTAGATAAGTATTTTAAATATTAAATTCAGTTTAGGTTTATTAATATTGTTGTACCTACTGATAATATTATTACTATTAGTGTGAAAGTTTGCATGTTTATTTAGCATTTATATAACAATTTGGAAATTATGACAGGAGGATAGATTGAGCTTGGGGAGTATTCAAAAGAAACATTTGCACCTGATCCGACCGCGCGGTGAGGTTTCTACAGAGCATCATTAAAAGCGGATATTGGCTTCTGTCAGAGTACAGAGTTATTTTCAAAACCAATTAACCCGTTTCAGGAACATTCAGTTGAAATTTGCTTGTGTAATTAGTCGAACACTAATCGTTAACGATAACTTCCAATTAGTTAATTAGGCTTACACAAAACTGGTTTTTCGTAATGCGATAACGTTATCATATCAAACTCGATAAAATAAGTTGTTTGCGATAATATTAGTCTATATGATATACCAGTTTAAAGCTGTCTGACATACATACCTACTTGCAAAAAGGTACTTCTATTTCCTGGAGGGATAAGAAAAAATCACGGATTAAAACTCTATATATGCATGTGTTGTGCATTCAAATGAATCAAAAATTAATCAACAGCAACTATTTATTCCGCAAATTTACTTCCATTTAAAGTTTTACAATAATAATGATATCAAAACTACAGATTAACTAAATTAAATGTTTTAAACGAAAACAAAATATATAAAGATTTCAATTGCAAATATTACAAAAGGAAAGTTTTTTTATGATATGGGAGGCAAACGAGCAGACGAATCGCCTGATGGTAAGCGACTAGCGCCGCCCGTGGACACCCGCAACACAAGAGGGGTTGTAAGTGCGTTGCAGGCCTTTAAGATGGGAGTATGCTCTTTTCTTGAAGGTTTGAAGCTCGTATCGGTCCGGAAATACCGCAGGCGACAGTTAATTCCACAGTTTAGTTGTGCGAGGCAGGAAATTTTGAGATGTATCTTGTACTCTCAGTACAAGTTGACAAAGAGATGCAAAATGTTTATAACACAGAGATGTAAACATTGTCTCTGATCGACTTATTACTATATATTAATACTAATTATTGTAATGGCCTTGGAGATGTGTCTGTAAGGGTCAAATTCATAAAAAGGTCAGGACAATTTTTGAACCATCTTTAAGGGTTTTAATTCGTGTACAATTTAATTAATTCCGTTGTGACAAGAAAGTTACCCAAATTGTATAAAAAAAACCTTACCCAAAACATACATATAAAAGAACACAAATTTAATATTGTTAGACATTTAGAAGGTCTCTAAGCGTCAATAACAATTAGAACCAATCCAGAATAGGATAGTGTCTCTCGTCGCCACTCCTCAATAAAATAACACTGTATTTAGACCCTAATCCCGTTTTTGTCGAGTGTAGCATAGCAATCCTCGGAAGTGTCCATAGACTACGGTGTGTACCTTGATTATACAGTCAATTGAAAAAATATGGGTGCATACAACTCTAAAATAAGTTTCAGCTTTTATATCGGCGTACTAAGGCTTCGGTACATATTTATGAGAGTAATCGATACATATTTTGCACTCGACTGTACAAAAAAATCCATGATTACGTATACGAGAGCGCTCAGTCGATATCTCCACAACATATTTATTACCTACTTTGAAGTTCAGTAGTGACGCTGATAATGCCCCATCCAGCATTTATACAATTTATTACGCACTGATAGTGGGCGTTGAATGACAAACACTTTGCTGGCTGCGTTAAACAATATGGAAATTAAGTATTGCTCAATATGTCGCTATATTTTAAAGACCTTCGTTTACTTTTAAACGACAATCTTACTCCTCAAAACTTGTGTTACACGCCCAAACTCACAGGCGATTTTGAACCGTTATGTTTAAGGAGTTCTATCGCTTGTAATTACTTAGTGGGTTGTGCTCCGAAGAACTGTTCGACATAATGGCCACAGCCGCTTTCCGCACCACTTGCCGTCGGCAGGGTATTCATCCTCACACCTTAGAACCTAAATTTTCGCGTACGGTACGGTTTCAGAGGAATTTCCTCCCTCGGCCACTCCGGTTGTGTAATGAACTCCCTGCCAAGGTTTCCCGAGGGTAGGCTTCGTACGCTTGTTTGCCACTGAAGTGGTTTAAAAACATGACGTTATTTTGCTTGCTTATACACTTGGATACATATGGATATTGTGTATGCATGTAAACATACAGAATATTGAAGAGACTCTAACGAATTCGTTTATTACACAAATATTTGTCTTTATCAAGTTTATCGGGATTTGAAACAGAGACGGTCGCCACAGCAAGAGTAGGTATGTTATGTACAGGTAGAAGCACTGAGGTAAACGAACGTGAGTGGTCATTGTCATCAGTAAACATATGCATGATTATTAATGCCTGCTGTTTAGTTCGCTGTTTATTTCCATTGATTAAAAAAACTTTATTATAAGACCCTTTTACATACAAATACATGTACCTTTACTTAGAGGTATATCAATAAACATGTTTTTTGAGTGCGATTCTCATAGAACATGAAATATTTACTTACGATTTGCGCTAGATGGTTTAAGTTCCGACTTTTAACAACATTATAGGTGATGATATAACATGATGACACAATGTGTAATGTCATTGCTACATCATGAATGACTAAAGAACACAATAGTTAATTCCAAATAGTCTTTAGTTCGAAAACATCAGACTTCAGAATTTAATTATACCGAAGTTGGCCAACACAGCTCCAACAACCGCTAAAGAAAGGTTCCTTTTTCCAGAATCTAGTAAGCAATAGACTTTTGGTAAGATTTAACATAGAGTCTAATCAAATGTAAACTAAAATATTTTTACTGTACTGATTCTACCTTATTAAATCGGACAGCTTTCTAATATTCGTCGTATAGGTAAAAAAAATTAAGAAAGGACCAGTTTGTTTGTTGTATGTAGTTGTGACGTGTTTGAATGGACAATATAGACATTTGTTTTGTTTGTGTTACACATTTTAAATATTTAATATCTATACGAACACGTCACTGTAACTATTTTTACAGGCGGAATCCTTTTCTTTGCAAAATTATAATTTTAAAACGGAGTGAAAAATTTGTCACCACTGGCGTGATTTTGATTTTACATTCCTTCTAAGGCTTAATTACATGAGTGAAAAATTCGTTGCCACGAGCGATACCCGCGGTAGCTCAGTTGCTAAGAGCGATGGAAGGATTCCAGAGGTCGTGGGTTCAAATCCCGACTTTCACTCCGTTGTAAAATTATAATTTAGCAAAGCGGACGATTCCGCTTGTAAAATAAAAATATTTACAGTGACGTGTTCGAATAGACATTACATATTTAAAATGTGTAACACAAACAAAACAAATGTATATACCTATTGTCCATTCGAACACGTCACAACTACACACAATAAACAAACTGGTCCTTTTCTTAAGTTTTTTACCTTGGAAAAAAATAACAAATATAGCAAAAAACCGACTGAGGAATACATATAACACAACACTTACACGGTATGGATGGATGTGGTATACCATCATCATCATTCTTTGTATCTAAGGTGTCATTGTTATGACTTTTAAATATCCTGACTAACGAGCATGCAGCATGCTCGTGACATCTGATGATAATTAGATAGCGTAGATATGTAAATACAGACTGTTAGTTGCGTCTTCAGAAGTTCACAATGAACGCGTGTTACCAACAACTCGTCTCCAACGAACCGGTACTAGTCTGACCTACATTTACACATATTTGATTGCACATTAGGAGTCAATTTATGCTGGATAGATGAGACAGATTGTGAATCGTGTTGCATGTCACAATGTAAGCACGTCTTGAGTGAAATGTTTAAAATGCTTCCTTCCAATCTAGGTATACTTAGTAACTAACTGTGGCTTTTAAAAAGAAAAGTTGTTTTAAAGAACACATTTTAATGTTCCATACCCAAAGGATGTCAACGGGTTCCTTTTCTAAGGCTCTATTACCCATCCGTCTGTCACGTGGCAGTATTTTTTCTAGGTGCCCACTTGAAATACCCAAGGAGGTCAAACAAAGCATACTTCGAATCATACTAAAGTTTCCGAACCCGTTCTGCTCTATGGGAACTCAGAGCACATTCCCTCATTCGTCAGCGGAAAGATGTGACGTGACTGTCCCACTATAGTGGGTAGTACGATGATAATCATTATCAATTTATCAGCGATGCCATGAATGAATTAAGGAGGCCGGCTTTGACCGTGGCTGATATGGTAACATGACGTGTCACCTTCTATACAAATACACATTTGTAAAGTCAATAGGTACATATTAAGACAAGCAACAACTTACGTCAATCAACTGCCGGTTATGTAGTTTAGAACGTAACAAATACCCACAAAAGTTCCATCACATGTAACTTCTAACTCGGGAAACCAAAGGTAAACTTTACCGTAACGTCAGACAGAACGATGACCACATTGAAGTCATCGTTGATAGATCGCGTATCACGTAATAATCGTGTGAAGTAACACCCACATAATCGACGCCGAATATATGTATACAGTGTTCGCCTTATTACGAAGGAATAAGGTGCAAAGTTGTTAAGATATGTTTGGAGTTGACGCTGTGGCCTTTGGTCGAGGTAACGCGCTAGGTCATATTTGTTTGTTTATGGTGCCGGCACAAGCGGGCGTCGTTTACGGAAACCTGTAGGTTAAGGGCCAAGTGTTACAGTTTAGCGGTAGATTAACGTAGCGCCAGATAAGAGAAATACAATACAATAATGCAGTGGTTCCCAAAGTTGTCCGGGCTACGACCCATCTTTACTAATTTACAAACTCAGGACCACCACCGCCATATCAGCTGAAGGACCTTCACTGCTGGGCTTAGGCCCACTCGGGACCCACCTTTAGGAAATTGAACCGTTACCTATGAAAAAGGGCATTTCAAACAACAAACAAAATTTTAATAAAAAAAATATAAAGCCGTACGGCGTCAGCCGCCCGCCGCCCCGCCGTTGCCTCGGTCGGTTGGTGTGTCGTTCTACATGCAGGGCCCATTCAATAATCGCTCGCGACCCACAGTTTGAGGAACCCTGTTGAGACTGCCAAGTTTCTGCAGCGCGACAGCCATGTCCAGCCAGGCGCGCACAGACGGCTTTGACACCATTTGGTACAAGAAAACTGTCCCACTATTAGGTGCTATTAGTTACCATGCCATGCGACAACTGAGTACCTTCACATGAAGCGATACAAAAACGCTAACATCGTAGGAAAAACTTAACGGTAGGACAAACCTCATACAAGGGAGTGGACAAATTTAAGTATCTTGGGTGCACCGTCACAGATACAAACCAGAGGGAAGAGGAGATACAAATCCGGGTCCAAGGCGCCCTTCGTTGTGCAGCTGCCCTGCATTTAGTGTTAGTGTCCACCGTCCAGGCTAATGACCAGAAATAGGTCCGTATGTATTTCCCCCAATATTTATTTATATAAAACTGTCATAAGACTGATCCTGATATACGGATGCGAAGCCTGGACCTTAACACAGAAACAGGAACACGCGCTGCGAGTGGCGGTATGGAAGGTCTATCGCAAAATTCTGGCATCTCAGTCTAAGAGATCTATCGCAAAAGTCTGGCATTCAGACTAATAAACAAGCGCGTTACCGGACCTTTATTGACTTGAGGATTCGTCGTCTCTCCCACAGTTACTTAGAGCCGGGCCACACTGGTCCGTTGCGTTGTGTTGCGTCGCGTCGTCACAACGGATTTATTGTGGCATGTCATGAAAAATATATGTAAAACGTCGTAGCGACGTCGCAGCGTTGACGCTGCGATGACGTCAACGCGACGCAACGCAACGCAACGCAGCGGTGTGACCCGGCTCTTGCTTGGTAGCAAATGACAAATGCTATATATACTGGGTGGAACAAAACGGGGGCAAATACGCGGTGGACCCGGGTATGTCCTAAAACTACGACCAAGACCACCGGGGAATGGGCAGCAGCATTCCTTGAGTGCGGTGGAGATACTGCGATCGCCAACCCGCATGCCAAGCGTGGCTATTATGGCATTTACCTCCCCATGAAATTGGGGGAGGCCTATGTCCAGCAGTGGACGTCCTAGGGCTGATATGGTGGTGGTGGAACAAAACGATGGACTTTCCTGAAAACTGGGAATAGGTTAGTTAGCCTTCGTAGTATACTTTTGCCAAATAAACTGATTCGTAACCGTTTCCGAGTTATAGCATTTTAAACATTAATTATAAAAACAGCGTATTTCAACCCTGTCTTATAAGACAGCCAGTGACATAAGTCACTCACAAAAATATAAATACTTAAATGGTAATGTTGAAACAATAGGGTTGTTACTAATATTAAAATACATTATTTGTATGATATATTTTTTCTTTTCAACAAAAGTTTGAAGTGATTACCAGTCGATTGTATATCATTTAAATGACATCATACTATCAGGACAGTCCTTGGTATTGTTCCTCCCTGTATATCACTAGCTATACTAGTCATCTAAATCGTATCTTAATTACTAAGCCCACAGCTAGTGTGATTTTCGCATATTACGTTGGAAATGATACCAATTACGATTATTTATTGTTCTGTTGATAGAATACGTTCGCCACGAAGCATTAACTGGCAAACGTCAAGAGAGTGAAGTCTCATTTACCAATCCATAGCGCGTGGGAGCCACGAGCCACGTTCAAAGTTAAACTAATATTGATTTCATTAAAACTGATCGAGATGTTTATTTAAAACGGAAATTTTAACTGTTTAGTTCTCATTAAAAAACATCATCAGACCTTAATCTTAATATTAAAGATGTTGCTCACGTGCTATCTTATCAGTGGTAAGTATACAAATAATAAATGGCAATTATTACATTGATTTTTCGGTTTGTTGCATAAAATAATAGAAACAATAAAATACCCAGACAATTAATAATAAACTAGTACTATAGACGTTTATATGTAGTTTATTCGGATAAATTTGTATATGAATAACATAACTTAAAACATAAAATGACAGAAAACAAAAAATATATAAAACAAAACCTAAAATTAAAATTAAACTAAACTTTTACTAAAAAGGGCCCCGTGGCATCGTACCATAGACGCTGGCAGCAATTCCTCGCTGTATGGCTATTGGCTATGTGCACGTCTGAAACGTCAAACGTCAAAGGTCCCGAGACAATGTCAAAATTTAGAGATGTCAAATAATGACACATGAATATTTTATTTACTTTAGTAAACGAGAAAGACCCCGTATTGGAAATTTTACTGAAATAAATAAGAGAATAAATAAATACATACAAACGAAACGAAACATAGGAAACCGTTAAGAAACCAATAGAAAACGTGAAAGTAAATTTGACAGTGGTCCCCGGTAAGTACACATATCTGCCATGGTGTGCGCTACGATCGCCTAGCTTACCCCCACCACCTACTTCGCACATAGCCAATACTTAAGCGCTGTGCGAGGAAGCTGCCAGCTCTTTGCTCCCCAGTGGTGTCGACGAGCCTTTTGCTGAGCTTTTTAAAAAGTTCCCGAGCGCTTGGACCCCACGGCCCAAGGGTCTCGACACCGAAAGCCATGAAATGGTATTTACTATAGTAGATATGTTTGATTCAACATATCTACCGTACTGACTTATGTGAACATAGGGGTACCAAAGAATGAAAATGAAAATAGTTTTTTTGGTCTCCTAGTAAGTACGAGTAAGTATAGGTATTACACATGTGACAGGAGGCACCTCTTTTCCCGTAGGTAATGATTTCAAGTTCAACCTTTTTGAACTACTTAAAACTAAACAATTAAAAATGCTTAAGTACATTAGGAATTATAATATGTGTGTGAGTGAACTGAATGAAGATGCGAAATGGTTCATTTTCTGATCACGCTACTGATGTATTCGATTGAATTATTAGTTAGAGCGCTTTCGAGCCCAGCTGCCGTGCGAGTAGCGGATCATGTCAGCGCGTTACGTAGGTCGTAGGTACGCTGCTAGTGATAATCCGATAAAAAATACATTGGAAGTCATTGTAAATGATGCAAACGGTTATTGAAAACATCAAATACATTTACACCGCCACATAATATACAATTTAAGCAGTGAAGATTCTAAATTCTGAATGTTTCTGATAAAACAAAAACATCGTTTGATTTTTACTCTCCTAGCCTAGCATAATCGCGTACAGGTAAATTACTTTCGAGACGTTTTTTCATTTGTAGTTGTGACGTCTGTAGCCAGCTTGTAGCCTCACACACACGTTTGTACGTGTGTCCCTGTAAATACACAAATACTACTACAGATGCAAAAACGTCTCGAAAGTAATTTAGCTGTACCTAAATGTCGGACATATAGCATTTGTCCCTTACTAGCGAGTATATACAGGGTGTTTTTATTGAATTCCGTTAATTGTGAGGGCACAATCCTGAGATGAAATAAAGTAATGTTCTCTAAGATACTAGTATCCTAATACGTACCATTTCGAAGATATTCAAGAATTCATTTTCGTTACTTAACACCCCTAGTATAGTATAAAAGATTTTATATAGAAAACTCATTTTGAGACATATTAAATATAATAAAACGGGTCACTCACGTCTTTAAGGTCGAATATCGCTCGACATGTTTCCGATTCGCGGTCCTTAATCATGAGCACCTATCGCGACAGTGGTTTTTTTAGCACTGCGTGCCCGTGCCCTGTCCGCTCGGTTGCTTGGCGCGGGCGGAGGCGGCGGTGGCGAGAATCTACCCTCGTTTTCTTCACAATTGTTCAATGCCGAGCTACACACAACACTCACAACGTCACATGCTAAAGTCTCGTCCACATTATAAAAGATCCTTAACAATTAAACAATGTTGACGTGCGTGTCATTCGAATTTCGAATTGTCATACTTGACATTAACTTTTGCTTAACCCCACGTTAACTCTTAAGGCCGGTTTTCATTCACTCTTGGTGATATAATTAATTATTTTATATGAAAATGAAACAAAAAATGTTTTTCTTGAATTTTGAAAACCTAAATACGCTACGTCGTTTCTATGGCTATACACGGCTATATGCTAGAAGGAACGGTAATCAATAAAAACACCCTGTATGTGGGTGAGGGACGAATAATAAATAAATAAATATTACGAGGACAATTTTTTACACAAATCGAACTAGTCCCATAGTAAGCTCAATAAGGCTTGTGTTATGGGTACTAGACGAATATATATTTAATAGATATATACTTAAATACATAGAAAACATCCAAGTCTCAGGAACAAATGTCTCTGCTCACCACAGATTCAAATGCCCTTACCGGGATTCGAGCCCGGGACCTCTAGCTTCGGAGGCAGTGACACTACCAACCAGGCTAAACAGGCCGGCAATGCTACTTAAATGATATTTCAATAAATATCTGACCTTGTGAAGTTTTATTCATATTTCCCCTTGTGAGATTTTGGCGAGCTGTATGTAGGTTGAGAAAAGGGAGGAAAATAAGGACTGGTTGATTAAAATTTTCTCGGTTAGCTAGAGAAACATTTATATAATCATAAATCATATATCTGAGAATCAGTCCTTATTTTTGCTTAATCTCGTCAGGACGGGGTTTCAAAGACTGCGATATTGTACATTGTACGCCCTTATAAAATACAAAAATTAAAAATTTAATAATAGCTATTTACGATACAAGGGTTGTAAAATAAAGAAAGATCGATATCGCAAATGTTTGAGGCCCGAGCCGCAGGCGAGAGTCATAACATAAATATGCGAGAGAGGGCTTTCTGTTTTACGACCCGTGTTTTGTACACAATTTTACGTCACCACTTGGCTTGGCCAAAAAGTGGGTTTTTCCAGAAGCGCAGCATGCGGACAATCGCGCTTTTTGGCAAGGTGTGGTGTAAATGAATTTTATTCTGCAAGTATGCACTTTTACAAGTCAAAATCTACTAGCGTTTCTCAAAAAGATTACCACTATGTATTGAGTATGTATGTATTTGAAGTAACGAGGGGTCGCCGACAGACATTTAAGTACCTGCCCAGCTAACACGATACGAGTAGATAATACCGTCATGTTTTACGTGACGTTTTAGCACATTTCAGCCGTAAAACGTATCCGTAAGACCTATCGTGCAGATAAAGATGTCCCTTAAATGTTAATAACAAAAGGCTAATACGGATAAGTTCGGCGCCTTTGTACCTTTATATGGTTTTTAACCTTATTCATACATACATAGTTAATTATTGTATACTATCCTATTATACTTAGCCATGTACTCATGTAGCAATCTTTGGTTCCCCGCTTATCGGGGTTAAGTAAACAATGTTGTTTTGTTGAACGTTATGAAAGAACTTGGGCTGCGAGCTTCATTCATAGATTGCTCATGCATTATCAATGGATCTAATATTATGTTGGAGAAAGGTAAGGTAACGTTTAATCTTGAAAGTACGGAAAATAAGGGGCGGCATTTATAAATTCGTCTTGAGATTTATGAACTAAGAGTGTTGAAATAAAACCATGATTTTATACAACTTTGTCCTAAAACTACAACCAAGACCACCGGGGGATGGGCAGCAGCATCCCTGGAGAGCGGTGGAGATACTGCGATCGCCAACCCGCATGCCAAGCGTGGCGATTATGACATATACCCTCCGTGAATTAGGGGGAGGCCCATGTCCAGCTGTGGACGTCTTTTGGCTGATATGGTGGTGGTGGTGGTGGATACAACTTTGCACTTTTATTAAAACAACAACCTAACACTATCCCTAGTCTAGACTTTCCGACTCTCTTTAGCCTTTTCACAAACACTAATTAATAACCTAATTAGCAAAACAACTACTTAAACCAAAGGACTGTGTAGTGCGCAGTAATTTGGGACAAAAATATTTGTCACCAAACACGAGAATAAAATACGACACAAGAATAGGAATTAGTACAGTTTGGAAACCTTGACCCCTCTCACTTTCGTTATTTTTTTGTTCATTCAAAACAACACGTGACAAGACGTTTAATGCAGTAACTTGTTGACGGGAGTGTCATTCTTCCACGTATACAGACCTGCGGTCATTTGTGCGTGCCGAGTCAACAACGTCGTACTTTGGTGTATTGTCGTAGTGATTTGAGTCGTTTCGATTTAGGATCATCCGAGTGAGTAAACAAAACGGTTTGTTTGAGGATAACACGCGCAAAAGCCTTCCAACGGCTTATGCGTCGAAATTCGGACCATTGCGTTGTGCAAACTGACTAAGTTGTTATTGTCGTAGTAAACTGACTTGCATAGATTAGGTTATCGACCCGTTTGATGTCTTAATTTGTATAATTTACACACTGTTGTTGAATTGCGATTGAGTGTTCCAAGTAAGTGTCGAGCACTGACGTGCTTGCCTTGTTTACGAAATCATTCGATCTTGACAAAAGGCCCTCGAAAATAATTGTAAACCCCAGCCAGGTATATATACTTTCAATTTCAGGTTTGTAGGTCAATTTCTATCTATTTAGTTTATAGGAGACGAATATTAAATTCAAGTATGCATTTTTTTTTCACTTTTTACAACGTCACATTACATAGAACGTTCTAGGTTATGTTGTGCGATACCTCGTGACTCAATCGCACCCGGAAATGAACAATCGCGAACCCCTTTAATGAGGCAACGACTCCTCCAATTAACTGGCATACAATCACACCTGTTTCCCGGAGAGGCCGGCAGTAATCAGGAATTTTCACTTACTATTCTTTACAATTTCTCCGGAGTAAGTAAAAAACGCTGAGACGAAGAAACATGATACACACAGTGTAAATTCAATACGAACAAAATTATTAACCATTCATAAGTTCTTAGTGTAATCATTTATTATGACGCTTTTTATAAGTATTTAATTATTTTTTGTAAACTCATTACGGACTGAATTATTTCGTATGGTTAATTTTTTATTGTAATTTTGAGCAGAATTGATCTAATTATTTTATACAGAGAATACATACATACAAAGAACAAATTACCGAGATCACGCACGTAGCCTAATATGGGAATCAAACCCGCGCCTCTGGTTTGCCTGACCAGCGCCCCCTCATCACGAGGACCTTTTGAGCTAGGATAGAATTTGATTTGTGGTAGCGAAAAGTTTTCTAAGTATACTTTTTCGGTTCACTCTCAACCTGCAAGAGCGAAAATTTATGGCTAATCAGCACAATTCCACCTCAAGCACCTCAAGTGAGGTCTCTTAAAGCGAAATTGCGGTCAATTTCGCTTAACCGGTTAACAGCTTCGCTAATAATTAACACAACTATGCCATGCAATTATCGACTCCAAACAAACTCATGCCAATGACAAAACTTTGCACAAACAAGATTAGCATATAGGTTTCCCCGACAAATATTGTTGCAAATGTTGCAATGGCAGCTCAACTTTACCTTATGGAAGAATGGTTAGCCATCGATAACATTGATTGTTTTATATATGCCTTATGGCGACGAGACAACGACTAATATTGATTGTGATTCGTCAGTACTTTATAGCCCCATTGAGAACTGGTTTGTGGTTATCCGTAAGATGACGTTAACGATTTTTCAATGGGGAAAATACACTATTATCTCAGTTGTTTTATAGTTCTTGCATATCCGTTTTTTCCCTGTGGAAATCCACGAGCCTAGATTCTTGGTGAGAGGGGTCAGATTACTTTTGCCTTTTATGGCCAAGGTATCGAGTGTTGTATGGAGCAGGGCGGTAACCGCGAAATATGTATAAGCTATCACAATATTATTGCCGCACACATTCCGCTTGAGCGTGCAGCAAGGCGGGGCGGGCAGCGACCGCCTGAAATATATGCAAAATTGCAAACATCGCCGCTTTGCTATGCTTTCCGCTTCGAGCGGGCACTTTGTGATATCGCGCGTACTCGTATTGGGAAAACTGTGTCACCTGCAAGCGCTTTTACTTACTCCTCTCACCATAGTTGCAGTTACCTTAGATGTGTACCAAGAATAGCTATAATAGGAAAATTACCAAAGGCTAACTTTCATCTATTTTTTGTACCGCTTTTAATGTCTCGTACGCTCATTAAATTTGTTCCGGCATAAGTGGGGATGGAGTGATTCCGCGCTTTGCAACTGTGGCACCGAAGACCAAACCATAGAACACATTATACAAAGGTGTCCGATTCGCGCCTACACAGGAAGCCCGCCGGATCTTATGGACCTGACGTCCGATGCCGTGCAATGGCTGCAAAACCTGGATGTTGCCTTATAAATCCTATTGATATATTTATTTTCCCTATTATAGACTATCGCCATACGATTAAATAAATGAATAAATTAAATTTGTCGTGAACCCAAACACTTCCACAATAATTACTTAACAACTTATAGGTAGTTTGCATCAGATGACATACAAAACAAAAAAATATATGTTGTGTTATACCATAACATGTTCACTAATAATGCCATAAACGAATATTAAAGAGCAAAAGTACGTTTAAACTTTTTCATCTTATGCGTTGTGAAAGGGTGAAAAAGTGTTAGATTACTTTTGTTTCTATAATTGTACTAGTATCAACTCACCTTATGATAAGACTAAAGTAAATAATTGAATACTCGAATTGTTAAAGAGTAAGTAAATAATGCAATTTATGTAATCAGTACACCAAATACTTATAAATGTTACTAGAAATAAAAGTACTAATTAAATTCTGTTTCCTTTAAACTTGGTGGTATACAAGTATAGCTATGTCGTAAGTAAGTGTGACTAATTGCTGGGCACTATACAACATGATAACAAGCCTATATAATATAACACGAGACTTCTATTGATAAAATATGTATGACGAAACAACAACATAAGTCGTACAAGGAAAGTAACATCGCCTTAATAAACTACAAACAGCTTCGTAATAGAATACGTTTATGAAAGGTTAACTCTCATAATATAAACATTTATTCGTCTCATAAACTGCCAGAAATGATAAGTGTCGAAAATGACAAATGATCCCAACGAAGTATAACAGTAAATATTTCCCATCTTCCCAATTTCCTCAAATGTCACGCCCCTCAGGAATACCATATTAATGTTGTGTCAGGAGAAATTCTGGAGCCCCCTTTGATGTAATAAATAAGACGGTTATTCCAAAATGTTCCAGACGATCGTGTGTTGACCCGACGACCAACATAACATTGTACGATAGCCACGATCATAAATGTGTATACATTTCGCAATTTGAGTCCGGGGCATAAGGCTCAGAATTGAACGTGTATTTTTAAAGCTGAGCGTGCATGCAGTTACACAATCAGGCGCACGATCACAATAACAAATAACTTGATTAACCGGCCGCGGCCCGAGCCCTACGAATGGGGCTCATCACCTGTGGCACATACAAGTCGACTTATGTTGCATTGGAAAACAGATTTCAGTTTAAGATAGTGAAGAAAATTGGTAAAAAAGTCCAACGAAGAAGGTCGTATTGGACTACATAGTTTTCCGCTCCCTCTTACACCCTCTCAAGGCTTGGTAATTATCCGAGGGCTTCATGATAAACGCGTTCCTGAGTATAAAGCTGCACATTTATCTCCATGTCACATTTCAACCGGTTTATCGATTTAGTGTGACGACTACTTTGCCTTAGTTGGTTAGTGACCCTGCTTACGAGGGTTCGAATCCCAGTCAGGGCATTATTTGTGCATTTATCAGATATTGTTCCTGAGTCTTGGATGTTTCGTATGTATTTATCTATAAGTATATATAAGTACGTATATCGTCGTCTATTATCTATTACCCATAGTACAAGCTTTGCTTAGTTTGGGACTAGGTCAATTTGTGTAAGATTGTCCCCCAAAGTAATTTTTTTATTTATTTAGTTTGAAATGGGAAGAGGCATACACACTTTCATAATTTAATACCTACCCGGGAGACTAAGGTTTGCTCGGTATCGGCGTGAATAAACGGAAAAGACGACACTCTTTTATTTAACAAATCAACTTACTATATTACATATTTTGTGATAAGCTTTAATTTAACGTATTAAGTTAATACGATCAAATTCACCATTGAACACCGCAAATAAAACCGGCCAAGAGCGTGTCGGGCCACGCTCAGTGTAGGGTTCCGTAGTTTTCCGTCCGTCACATTAAGTTGACATATTAAGTACAGAAACACAAAACCCTAAAAAGCACGTCATTTCATTGTGATTTTGTAGAAATGACAGGTACAATAAACACCTGTTTATACGGTTAAATTACAAACTTAGTTCCGAAATTATTTTTGTAATTTTTTCAAAAACTATTCAACCTATCAAGTTCAAAATAATTTTCCTACAAAGTTTTTATAAAGTTCTACTTTTGAGATTTTTTTTCATAATTTTAAAACTTATGGTTCAAAAGTTAGAGGGGGGGACACATTTTTTTTTACTTCTGGAGCGATTATTTCCGAAAATATTAACATTATCAAAAAATTATTTTAGTAAACCCCTATTTATTTTTAAATACCTATCTAACAATATATCACACGTTAGGGTTAAAATTAAAAAAAAAATCGCTCCTCACTTTACGTATAGGGGAGGTACCCTAATAAAATATTTTTTTCCACTTTTTATTTTACCACTTTGTCGGCGTAATTGATATACATATTAGTACCAAATTTCAGCTTTCTAGTGCTAACGGTCACTGAGATTATCCGCGGACGGACGGACAGACGGACGGACAGACATGGCGAAACTATAAGGGTTCCTAGTTGACTACGGAACCCTAAAAAATGAACTTCGATGTTGCACACCGCCCAATACAGTATCAAATAATTAGACAAATCCTTCCTGAGAGCAATTGTTCATCATGAATGCTGTCATTCGAGTACACAGAAATACGTCGAAGTCTCCTCTTTTTGACTCCATCATGAGTAGACGCGTATATAGAGTTCATCTCGGCCCACGCTAGACGCTCCGCTTTTTACATCCACCTTTTCGTCTATAATGCTGTCTGCAAAGTCTGTGACATAAAACAATGCACCATACACAAGGTTAAGTCCACTCTGAAGAAATGGTTTGCCACAATGTCGTACAGTGATACGGAAGATATCTTACGTTCCTGCTGTTAATAAGGTTGTCTATTGTTAACCAGTAACTCATACACTCGTAACGTAGTTACCACTCTGACACACGAAATCAATGACTAACACACATTCCCACACACACTTACATATACCAAAGTCAAAGTCAAAGTCAAAATATTCTTTATTCAAATAGGCCTAGCAACAAGCACTTTCGAATCGTCAGTTATAACATGTATTAACATATATATTAATTAATTATTTAGAGCAATTTATTGATGCTATTATTATTCTTTAAAATAAATATTGTATTGTTGTAGACATGTCAAAGTAAGAAATTATTTTGTAGTATAATTCACAATAGGATCGTCAAAACATAAATAAAAAATATATAAAAAATAGAAATCTAGACAGTTTCTAGAATAAAATCAAAATATCAAAAAAAAAGATCATATTAATATCTAATGCCATAATTCATTAATATTTCAGTCACAATTAATCCCACGGTGTTTTATCATTCATGTAGTCATGTGTGCTATAATATGCTTTCGATATGAGTTGACGCTTTACATAATTTTTAAATTTATTAATAGATAATTCAGTTACGTTTCTTGGAAGCTTATTATAAAACTTCACACCATTACCCATGAATGATTTTCTAATTTTCTGGAGGCGAGTGGTGGGCACCGCGAGTTTGTGTTTATTTCGAGTATTAATATTATGTATGTCACAGTTCTTCTTGAAATTTACAAAGTTTTTATGTACATACCCAATATTATCATAGATGTATTGACAATGCAATGTCATTACATTAATGTTCTTGAACTTTACCTACACTCAAACTCCCCTAGTATCTACTTAAATACCACATAGATTCTATCATATTAATCATGTGTTCCTTCTGTTCCTAATTTTAATAGTTAATGATATGCTTATATACCTAACTTAATTTCGCTTTTGTAACGCTCATGTCGTGCTCCTTGTGCAGTATGATGCTCATTTGATTTGTTAACCGACTCAATGGGCCCCAAGATACAGGCTCAGCCTAGTTTGGGGTCCAACGGATAATGTTTGTATATTTTGTCATCATGTGCTGTTGTGTAATAAATAAATTATTATTATTAATTATTATTAAATCGATATTTTCTGGAAATGAAACGTACCTAGATTGGTTTTTCACCTCCGTAAACCGCTGTGTCGTAAACCTCACAATCGTCAGAAATAGTCGACGGAGGTCGTCTAGAAGAAGAATCAAAAGAAAAAAATGTAATATTGTTTTTCTACTATAGCATGATTGTCTATTGAATTACTGACTGCAGACTTAAAACAATAAACTTATTATACAAATGCAAGTTTATACGAAACACAAGTCATTATGATTTCCATACATTATTATACAACTGTTTTTTTAACCCCCGATGCAAAGAGAGGGATGTTATATGTTTAACGTGTGTGCCTGTGGTATTGTAGCTCCCGAAGGGATAAACCGATTTTTCGTTCAGTTTTTTTTTGTGTCATAGATAATTTTATCTCGAGTTTTCTTAGCCATATTTTATGAAAATATGTTCAGCCGTTATGGGATATTGAGCTTTGAAATGAAAATGACAGGGGTTTTTCAACTTTTCTAAGTTCTACTAGTTATTACATTTTTAAAAGAGGCTCTACGCCAATGCCTGCCAACATATTGATTATAATTTAAATAAAACTATTTTGCTGTCGTAGAAAAAATATAGTATGCAACGTTACATTTGAGAGTCCCTGTAACAAAACGAGCAATCACATTTCACATTTTCCTACAAACTTCATATTAACCGAGCATTGTTGACGTTTCGTAACAAGTTGCTGCTGTTTTTACTATCAGTGAAATACCGTATTCTGATACTGTTTACATACATACATAAACTCACGCCTATATTCCCAAAAGCGGTAGGCAGAGCACATGAATATAAATTTACAGTGCCACTTTTAGCAATTACAGGTTTATACGCGTAGATGGAGAGAATGTGATATTGCAGTGACAGGTTGCTAGCCCATCGCCCACAACACACTTCAACCTGGTTCCCATTCTCGCCTCTTACGACACCCAAGGGAAGAAAGGGGGTGGTGCTACTCTAATCCGGTACTACACGGGTACGCTTGATTTGTTTTTTTTTTATTATTATTAAAAATGGGATTGCTCTTGGCCAGCATCTAGCCAGGGGGCAAAGATGGCAAAGATGAGGCCGACGATACTGTTTGTATATTTCGTCGCCCCGTCTCCGAAGCAAATACCTCAAGGTGCAATAGAGATTAAGGCAAGATAGAAAAATACGCGTCCGTAGGTATGTTATGCAGGATATGGATATATGAGATGGTATCATTGTATGCATGAGTAGTCTGCTACAGGAAAACTTGGTTACGTATTATCTAGTTACGCCTAGATCCACCTGCGATAACTAGCTCTGTCAGAGTGTTTGGTCTTATCACATTAAGGTCAAGATCACGTTGAGTTTGACTTTATTATACACGTTTTGTTTACTTCAAGTTTAACTTTGTATTACCGTTATAATTGCCGTTAGCTTTTCGGCAAACAAAAACATTGTGAGCCAACCTGGGTGGATCAACAAATTCAAAGGTGTCCCCAATCCGCACTGGGCTAGCGTGGGCACCTTTCCCTCTCATCTGCTCAGCAGTGGGACGTCTATAGGTTGACAATGAACGTCGTACAGTCAACAGCAAAAGTAGATGATCATTTTAGTACCTTGTCACTTTTACTAGTTTGACGCATCCCAACTGACGCAGCATTGTTACGTTAGTGCGACAAAGTACTAAAATGATCATCTACATTTATTTCCTGTTGACTGTACTATAATATATTTAAGTTACATCGTAGACAAGTCAAATTAAGTATGTAGGTAGTGCCAACAATCAATTGTATGACAAAGTAACTAAAATAGAGATAGTAGAGGTAATTTCCGGATTCGACTAAACCTGCAGTGTAAGAGTTATTTCAAGATTAGATTTAGATTTAGATTTAGATTTATTTATTTCATAATATAAAAAATACAATATAAATTATCCTAAGTCAATTTATACGACTTTGTATTATGATCGTCAAATCATTAATGCGATGTCAAAATGATAATAGTCAATTATACAGATTTCTCACAATATTTAAATAATAATCATACTAAAACCAAATAAATTATAAGAATAAAAATACAATTATAAAATACAATGTAAATAACTTAAATAATCATTAGGACTTAAATTAAATAATGAAATAAAACTATAATTTAAAAATAAAATGTCAAACAAATTTCATATCCATGAAGTCATTGACAGAATAAAATGAATTTTCCAATAAAAAGATTCTAAGTTGGCGTTTAAATGCTTCGTCAGATGTTTCATTTCTTAATTTGGTGGGTAGGTGCTCGTAATACGTCGTTCCTATAAGTATATTAGTATTTTCTATCGAAATACAAACTACGGTGGCTTATTGGTTCAAGCACGTGATGGGTAGTCGTTCGGACCCCGGTTCGTAAATGAATTTCTCGGAACTTTATTTTAATTTATTTACGATTACATTACAATTACATTTGCATAATCATTTGACATTTACCGTTACCTCTTCAGTGATCGAAAACATCGCCAGGAAACCTGCATACATCTGCGAAGAAATTCAAAGGTGTATGTGAAGTTCCCAATCCGCACTTAGCCAGCGTGGGGACTACTGCGCAATGAGTCGAGACCTGTGCCCAGCAGTGGGACGTAGGCTGATGATAATGTTGATTAGTAATGTACATTAGCTTTGTTCTAATATTTTGGCTTGATGTTTGTACAATTTTGTTTAGTAACACTACGTCTGCTTGTAACATAATAAGCCTTAGTTTAGGTTATGTTTGCACTGCGGTGGAAAAACTCAATCGCGGCTGTCCAAACGGTCTGGGGGCAATCTGTATTAACATTTCAAATCGTAATATGATACCAGAAACGAGTAAATCTAAATATATAAAAGAAGAAACTGACTGACTGACTGACTGACTGACTGACTGACTGACTGACTGACTGACATATCAACGCACAGCCCAAACCGCTGGTCCTAGAGATTCCAAATTTGGCACGTAGGTTCCTTATAAGGTCTAGGGGTGCACTAAGAAAGGATTTTTCAAAATTCAACCCCTAAGGGGGTGAAATGGGGGTCCGAAGTTTGTATGGGGAAACAAGATTAGTTGGACTATTTTATTCGAAACTTCACAGGAGTATTTCTAACGATAAATGAGTAAATACGTGTTTCAGGTTTTTTGAGAAATCAACCCCTAAAAGGGGGAAAGGTGGTGACAAATTCTGAAAATCGACATGGTTATTGTTTTTATGATATACCGGGTCGCTGATAACGAAAACAACAATGATTTTAAAATCTCACGTGGAGGACGTGAAATACCATCCCCCATGTTGGGGTGCGAGGGGGATGAAATGTCTAAATATTAATATGGGTGTCGTTTTTATGGTTTTTTGGGACGTTAATTACGAAAATGGCATCGGTTTTGCAATTTAATACTGTGGACATGAAAACTTTTGAAAGTTTGTGCCAAATTTCAAGAAATAACTGACTGACTGAGTGAGAGACATATCAACGCACAGTCCAAACTGGTGGTTCGAGAGATACCAAATTTGGCATGTAAGTTCCTTATAAGGTCTAAAGGTGCATGAAGTGCCGTGAGTTTCCTATGAATATACGACCTTTTTTGATTCAATGTATTGTATGTGGTTTTATTAATCAGTGCCGTCCGATACGATTTCGACATAAATCGATATTTGAGCGCCCGAGAGGACTCTTATTAGGAATCCGAGGTACCTAAACTTTGAATAAAGTAACAGCCATATTTATTTTCTACATTTCCGTCCCGATTTCGTTCAAAATCGATATTTGAGCGTCCGAGAGGTCCCCTAACACGAATCCGAGGTAAAATTTGGAAAAAGTGGCAGTCATATTGATTTTCTTCATTTTCAACCCGATTTCGTTCAAAATCGATATCTGAGCGTCCGAGAGGTCCCCTAATACGAATCTGAGGTAAAACTTGGAAAAAGTTGCGGCCATATTGATTTTCTACATTTTCAACCCGATTTCGTTCAAAATCGATATCTGAGCGTCCGAGAGGTCCCCTAACACGAATTTGAGGTAAAATTTGTAAAAAGTGCCGGCCATATTGATTTTCTTCATTTCCGTCCCGATTTCGTTCAAAATCGATATCTGAGCTTCCGAGAGGTCTCGTAATACGAATCCGAGGTAAAATTTAGAAAAAGTGGCGGCAGTATTCATTTTTACCATTTCTGTCCCGATTTCGTTCAAAATCGATATCTGAGCGTCCGAGAGGTCCCCTAACACGAATCCGAGGTAAAATTTGGAAAAAGTGGCAGCCATATTGATTTTCTTCATTTTCAACCCGATATCGTTCAAAATCGATATCTGAGCGTCCGAGAGGTCCCCTAATACGAATTTGAGGTAAAATTTGGAAAAAGTGGCGGCCATATTGATTTTCTACATTTTCAACCCGATTTCGTTCAAAATCGATATCTGAGCGTCCGAGAGGTCCCCTAACACGGATTTGAGGTAAAATTTGTAAAAAGTGCCGGCCATATTGATTTTCTTCATTTTCAACCCGATTTCGTCCAAAATCGATATCTGTGCGTCCGAGAGGTCTCCTAATACGAATTTGAGGTAAAATTTGGAAAAAGTAGTGGCCATATTAATCATCTTAATTTTCGTCCCGATTTCGTTCAAAATCGATATCTGAGCGTCCGAGAGGTCTTTTAATACGAATCTGAGGTAAAATTTGGCATTCATACATGCCTGCATGCAAAAAAGTTTAATGTTACTATATAGGCGTGTGGGGTATATTGGATTTGTTTTTAAAAACGACATAGAGGTTTTGATATTTTTTCCATTTAAATCAACCTTTAGATTTTTTTAAACGTATGGCATTTATTTACGAACCGTGAGATCTTCGAGAAGATAAGTACGGTTGCCAGTTTTTGTTGCACTTTTAGCACCACCCACGTGTAGGGTAACGGTGGGTACTGCCTACGGACGTGGTGTAACTTCGAACCCCCTTTGTCAAATGAGTGGGCAACTTGACTGTTAGAAGTTCGCAAGCCGCCCGAAGGCCTCTAACTTGGCTTAACGATTGCTGTCGTAGACAGCAGCCGGGATCAACGGCTTAGCGTGCCTTCCAAAGCACGAGAGTCAGTTAGTAACCACTCAAAGCGGTCACCCATCCAAGAACTGACCTGCGCCCACATTGCTTAACCTCGCATACCGCACGCAATAGGCGGGTGCCGCTGGGCCACGAGCGCTCTAAATTCTTGATAGTTTAGATAAATCGGTTGTAACAGACGGACTGACAGTAAGAAGTGCGAATGGAAGTGAGGTCAAATTTTCTTTTTTGATGCTCCAATGGGAACTGGCAAAACATACCTAATAAATTTAATTTTAGGAAAAATAAATGTTACACGTGATATTGAATTAGCCGTATTTCTGTACTTCAAAGGACCATAGTTTATGACCGCTGCGCGGTGCTTGGTCGTTATCAGACCTATTGGTGTTACTGTAGTACACAGATACTTTTACTAAGGGCCATTTAAGACATGCTTTTATTTCATCGGCCCTTTCCCCTTCGGTCTGTCGGAAATGTATGATAATAGTTTTCGATCCTTATTTTTGCCAAAATCAAATGAAATTCGACAGTTTGCCGGTTCTCAGAATGTATACTGACTTTTCATCTGTTCATCTGTTAATGAATCACAATCACCAAACTTTGTATACCGAAACCCCCAGAATGTAACAACTACTTTTCTGGAGACCTTTTTGGCAAACGGTTAAAAATTTCGATTAGTACGCGGGCGAAGCCGCGGGCAAATGCTAGTTAAATATATAGACTACCAATGCGTGTGTGAGGAGCTTATATATTCATAGATGGCGCTATTAAGCAGAGGTCTAAGTGTCATACTAAATGAATGATACAGAAACTTCTGCATAGGTATCACCAGCTGCATCATCATCATATCAGCCGAAGGACGTCCACTGCTGGGAGTGCTGGGCATAGGCCTTCCTCAAAGAGTGCCACAAAGACCGGTCCTGCGCCACCCACATCTTGCGCATTCCCGCGACCTTTGCCAGCTCATCATTGCGTCTTGTGAGGGTTCTACCCTTGCTGTGCCTTACGGTACGTGGTCGCCACTCGAGAACGAGAACCTTTCCGCCCCAGCGACCATTGGTTCTACATACAATGGCAACTCTATGTAATGGGGCTACCGTTTTTGTACCCAATCAGTTGTCGAGTAAGGTCAGAGACAACATTAAAACAACGAGTATGCGAATCCTGTTCCGCCGTGATATAGTAAAACTACTAGTACGGGGAATAGAGGACTTACTCCAAGTGTTATAATATTATAAATTGATTGTTTGAAGGTCCAGCTGTCATAGATTATTATAGTTATTACGGGTATGACAACAAAGTTTACATTTAAATTATATTTAGTACCTTAAAACCGTACCTAGCGTAAAATTATCAGGTATGCTACAGTGTTGCCTAGTCCCATTTTAAAAAAGAGTTTAAAAGCATGACATTGATGTAACTCATATTTGCTGTAATTAATCTCAGGTATCGCAAAATATCCCACTTTATTACAATTAGAAATAAACCCGCGTAGCGCACACAAAAACCGTGTCATTTGACATTTCTGTGACCTCACGATACACTAGCGCCCTCTAGCGGCAAATTCATACGCGATAAGCCTCATTTACTAGTATCTGATCGCAAAATATTCCCACTTTATTACAATTAGAAATAAACCCGCGTAGCGCACACAAAAACCGTGTCATTTGACATTTCTGTGACCTCACAATACACTAGCGCCCTCTAGCGGCAAATTCATACGCGATAAGCCTCATTTACTAGTATCTGATGATACCAATAAAATGTTACTTAAATACTACATACGCATTTATTCTGACACTAGCTCAGCGCGGGTGGAACCGAGCGTGTTCAACGCACTAATATCATACGAGGTTGCGAAACGTCGTGTCAGATTAACCTCCTGTTTGCGGCAAACAGACGTAAACAGACTAATGTCAGCGCGTTGGCCCGAGACACGGGCCGGCGCCAAATTACCAATTTGTAACCTCTATTACTTGAGAGTAGGTAGTTGGACCCAGTGCACGATGATAAAGTAAACTTTTAGTTCGTTACCACCAACCACACGAGCATATCCGTCGAAGGACGTCCACTGCTGGACACAGGCCTACCCCAATTTCATGGGGGGTAAATAAATGCCATAATCGCCACGATTGGCATGCAGGTTGGCGATCGCAGTATCTCCACCGCACTCCAGGGATGCTGCTGCCTATTCCCCGGTGGTCTTGGTCGTAGTTTTAGGACATACCCGGGGACAAGTTTCTTAGCTACTGTTAGTCATTAATATTAAATAAGTAGTTTATTTTGGACCATTCCTATCCATACCATTCCTAGGCATAGATAAAGTCTTACAGTGGCAGTGGCCCAGTGCGGATTGGGGACATCACCTTTGAAAATCTTCTCTGTATGCGATATTTACAATTATTTAGACTCGCGTCGTCTCACCATACGTCCTTATTATATCTTGATTTATCATTCAGCATTCATCATCCACTACATATTTAGAATTTTCTATCAGCAAAATTGATTTTTATATTGATTAGAGTACATGAGCGACCGAGTTTCGCTCGGCGTCTTTTGTGTTTTCGCCCCCGTAAACGTCTGAACTGTAATTTTCAACAAAATGGTTAGAGCCTGGGTCCCCGAAATAAACAACTATACAAGAACTGCTCTTTCAAATGTATTAGATTCACGTTTGCAATTACCAAGTGATGGGAAATGTTCGAGAAAACGTATCCATCGCAATTAACCGTATTTTCGTAACTGGAAAACAACAGTATTTGTTTATGTGGAAATGGAGGTGCTTTTTCTTGATAAGACTGGGGCGTTAACCTCTGAACTCTCGTGAGACTACGAAATGAAAACGGGGTATCTAAGTTTCGGAAGCCGTTGCGTGACGTGACTACTTATATTGTTTACGTAGGTGCTAGGTAAGGTTAGTGTACGAAGGTGTGACGCAAATTGCTATTTCTTGAAATTGCATATATTTTTGACGAGAGTTCGTCGTGACACTGCCGCCGAAGCTAGAGGTCCCGGGTTCAAATACCGGCCAGGGCATTATTTGTGCATTCAGCACGGATATTTTTACTTGGGTCTTGGATGTTTTCTATGTATTTAAGTATGTATTTATATATATAAGCATGTATATCGTCATCTAGTACCCATAGAACAAGCTTTGCTTAGGCGAATTCCTGATTTGCCGGGGTGGGAGCGATATGTCATAGGTATTTTGCTCTTTGACGTGAATTTACCGATGTGAGATTTCCTCACTTGACTAAATACTGTCAGTAATACGTTTGCGCAGTAGTAATACCATGCGCAGAAGTGGGGTAGTACTGCATTAGTATCGGTTGACACTGACAGCTGTCAGTTTTCTCATATCATACCGCCCTCGCATCGACAAGTCAGGAAGGCGCGTTAGTTTGGGACAAGGTGGATTTGTGTAAGATTGTCCCCCAATATTTATATATCTATCATTTCATTTATTTCGCATTCCATTTTCTGCGAGTACTGAGTTTCTACGAGTATTAGGGATCTATTCCAATGATTAAAATTGTACTTGTTTGTATTTTAGTATTTAGATTCATTATGGAATGACCGCCCACATGCTTTTGGCAAACAGAGTTAGTTGCTAATAATGCACATCCCCATATCGATTGTGGAAACTGTATATTTGCCAAGCGGAGTATAAGACATGCATGTGACACCTCTGGAATTGGGATAGGATGTGGTAACCGCTTACCATCAGGCGGGCCGAACGCTTGTTTGGCACCAACGTGACATGTAAAAAAACGCATTTTTGTATAGTAATTTAGGCTACAATTTTTGAAATCTGGAATCACCTTTAATGAAGCTACATATATGTAGAAGTACTTACCCCAGGCCACGGATAATTTGTTCACTGGACCTACGTTTCTGAAACCAAAGGAACCCAAGAGTTATAATATAATGAAGACAGACTAAATATAAGTACAGCTTTTGGTTTATATGTGGAGCTGGAAGTCGGATCACATTTGACATCTTATTGAGAGCCGACGTGTGTTTGTTCTAGACTGGAGCTAGAATGAAAGGCCTTGTGAGTGCAAACAATGTGTTCCAAGAATGGCCAAATTACTCTTGACATTTATGCAAATGTTGGATTGCGCCAGTGGTATACTCAAGTAGTAGGTAAATATACACGCTCAGATTTATTGTCGTAGGTGGAGTCTAATGATATTCCATTAATCGATAACGTATTAATATTAATAATCATTAACGCCCCATTTTTTAGGTTACCTAGATGTTATCTGAACAATAGCTTGATCATCATTTGCCTTCAGCATCTATAAACCTTCTTCATCATCAATGTCCCTCCTCTGGGCACAGTTTTTCTCACAATGTCATACTCATACGGTACGGAGTACCCACACTCTGGCCCATAACCTACTTGCAGAATTATTATTATTATTTTATTTCCGTAAATCACCGCTATTGTTTACGCTGTTTCACTTCTGTTCACACAATCAAACTCGCGAATATTCTAACCCTTCTTCCGTCTGTCAGTGAAGAATAACCATCAAGCATACTGCGTCAGATATTGCGACTCGCACTTAGACATAATTGTATTCCGGCAGGATGTGTGACGTCAATGGTTGAAAGAATAACACGGATTACTTATACGTTACGGTGCCTTCAAATAGAATGATAATATAATAGGGCCGATTTCATGATCAACGGTTAGAATTTGACCTGTAGCGAGTTTGAGTTTTGTGATCATTAGTTTTTGCAGTTTAGTTTAAATGTTATAAAGATGGCATTGAAATATCAAGGTTTTTGTAATACAGGGTTGAATTCGTCAACAAAATGTAACGTGGTCCCTCCCTCATGTCGCCTGTTCAATGTTTCTGTTATTCTCATTTTGAATGACAAAGACACGAAGGTGGGGATATCCTACTAATATTATGAATGCGAAAGTTTAGACGTTTGGATGTTTGTTGCTCAATCACGCCAAAAACGACTAAACTGATTATGACGAAACTTAATACACAAATAGTCTGTAGTCTGGACTAAAATATGGAATAGGGAATAAAAGATTACGCGGACGAAGTCGAGGTCAAATGCTAGTATATCATATGCTGGGGATAAATCACATCTAGATAATCTAATTGCGCCCTTAGCTTACCGCGTGGTAATACCATGGGGGCTTCTGCCATGTTGGTACCATTCGGTAAGGCAAACGCGGTTCAGGGTACGTCGCACCAAAAAACCGCGCGGTATTCTGTAGCGCAGTAAAGCGGAGGCGGCGTGTGTGACATATGAAGCAGTTATCGGCAGTCGACAGTTTCGGAAAGATCAAAAATGCAAAACCACCTCCGCCCCGCACCGCGCCACGCCCGCTCTGTGCGTTTCGAGCAAGCACACAATACCATATCACCCAAATCCGTGGCATATACGGAGTCCGTAGGAATGAATAAGACACACACCGTATAACGGACAACCACCACCATATCAGCCGAATGACTCCCACTGCTGGACATAGGCCTCCCCCAATTTCTTGGGGGATACATGCCATAATCGCCACGCATGGCATGCTTGGCGATCGCAGTATCTCCACCGCACGCACTCCAAAGATGCTGCTGCCCATCCCCCAGTGGCCTTAGTCGTAGTTTTAGGAAATACCCGGGTAATTCTGTAGAAAAACGGATCATTTCCCAGTTTTCGTTTCTTTCAAGAGCCTTTGCCCTTTTCAAGCATCGTACCTCTATAAAACATCTCTCCGTAGGCAAGGTCGGCGTCCAAGAAAGCTAATCACGTCGTCAGATATGTCTCCATTACGTCCTCGAGGGATTTCCTGAAAGATTGCCTCAGCCCGTACATTACTCTTGTAGGACATTTATCTGTAGTTTTTTTCCGTAATTGGCTCCAGCCCTCGGAATACTTAGTAATAAAGTGTAACTAAGCAATTCTTCCCTTGTAGTCACACAGAAAATACGTGAGTTCTATATTTTAAATTTTAGGGTATAATTGAAAAATTTTGCGCTCCGTGCACGTTTCGAATCTGCGACATTCTGGCATACGCAGCAAATCTATCTAGCTAACTAAGCTACCTATCCTACACTAGTTCCCTCTTACATTGCCTAAGGGAGGCGTACAGCGACATCTACCTAGATTCTAGAAAACTCGGGGTCTTATTAAAGCCACCGAACCTCTCAAAGTACATTGCGGAAAAATATAGGAGGAAATATACTGGCGTTTTTGAAAAAGAAGACCGCTGCCGAGCAGAAACGCCGAAATAAACTTGACAGTCAGTAATTTTCTGCAAAAATATGCTTATTACAATGATAAAACTTAACCTAATATAAGTAAATCTGAGTTTAAATAAATAAATACTATGGGAAGTTTTTACATAAATCGACTAGTCCCATAGTAAGCTCAATAAGGCTTGTGTTATGGGTACTAGACGACGATATATTTAATAGATATATACTTAATACATAGAAAACATCCAAGTCTCAGGAACAAATGTTTCTGCTCACCCCAGAAACAAATGCCCTTACCGGGATTCGAACCCGGGACCTTTAACTTCGGAGGCAGTGTCACTACCAACTAGGCTGAACAGGCCGACTAATATTATTATTGATAGTGAAGGAGTTGGTAAGTAATAAGAAAATATACTCGATCGTAAACAACTAATTTGAGACTCTATCTGAAGTAATAACTTTACTATACACCACCTATGGTTATGTACACATAGTTACTAATAAACTTTTATGAGTTAATATTGCTATCATGTCGTTCGTCGATCCAGAATTGCGAATAATACAGATGCGTCCTTATTTTCTTTCATTATCCCAAACGTCTTTTCTTATTCGAAATATCGGAATGAGTCACCTGAAATAGCTGATCCATTACTACAATTTGATCCATGGGCCTAACTTATGTGAGACTTCTACGTAACCACTTTACTTGACCTATTCCATATATCTACACCCATCGACACCGTGCCTCTATTTCTCAAGCACCAAATCATTTAAGTACGGAGTTGCTTTGCGTTAACTTTTACCTAGTTGGTAGTGACACTGCCTACGGAGTGTTACGCAGCTGGAGGTGGCTGGAGGTACCGGGTTCAAATCCGTATTTGTTTATGAGACGAGCAAAAACATTTTTTCCTGAGACATAATGTTTTCTATGTATTTAAGTATATATCTATTAAATATATTGCGGTCTAGTACCAATAACAAAGCCCTATTGATTTGTGTAAATTTGTCCCCAAATATTTATTATTTAACTGGGAAAAGAAATAAAAAACATACTACGCAAATACACCATCTGTAAGGTAATTATTTGAATTTACATGAAAATATATAATCATTAAAATGTCAAAATAACAAAAAATCATTAAAATATTTATGTCGCACATGTAGTATTCGTTCTTCTTGCGCTTACATATTTGCTGGTAAAGCACGAGTCCTATTATATTCTACACACGCAATCATGCTGTCTAGGTTGATTACCAGATTATTATTGTCTTAATGTAGCTTGGATACGGTGACATCTATTATTTAGCTGTCATGTCATCCCAGAATAATGTATATTTATGTCGCAGGCACATATAATTTGCCGTTTCACATTACTTCTAGCAATATCATTTACTGCTAGTGGTTTTGTATTACGGCGGGTCAACGACTAGCCGGATTGTAATTGCGATACGATCTATATGACGGCTCACGTTTAGGTGTTTCGGTTCTGGGTCACAGTTCTTCCTAACATTCCTCCTCGCTTCGATCGTCGTCGTATCTAACTATTGTATAGAATTTCAGTCGAACTCCCGAATTCATAGCGATTCGAACACATTCACCTATCATCATTTCATTCTGTCGTATTGATTACAGGTAATCGTTGACTCGCCGTAATACAAAACGGCCCTGTTTTATAAAAGTCTTAGTCTAGTCTTCATGTAATACCTACGGCGAATTATACAATCCGGATAGGACTTATACCGAACGTAAAAACGTCGAACACAACATAATATCTAAGCACAATAGTAACTTTGATAATTCACGTGGCATATCATTCCGGAGCATGGCAAATTGAGGCTCTAGCAAACGGCTAACGACCCGTGTTATCAGGGGGCTAATCACCTCCTCGGGATGAGGGCAGCGACTGAGCTATCTAAAGAGAGGTCACCTAATTCCACCACGCCGTGCTAAAGTGGTTTATAGAAGAGGCTCGACCTAAATAAGGGCGGGAAATTAAACCCAATCAATTACAGGAGTACTTAACAGCCATGGTTGTACTCCTAACAATTGATATTTTCCCTTTTATGTCGTTTCGTGGAAGTACGAGTCGTATTGCACCAAATTTGGAGCAGGCCATGGTCTCCCTATATAGTGTTTCCTTGGATTTAGGCACTTTTACTGTTTATTCAACGATCTCCAGATTATGAGACCTTCTCTTTATAAAAATGCTAAATAAACGACTTGCTTTTGTCTCAAAAATACTTAAAAGGAATAAAAACTTAAAACGCAGCCGCCCGCTGTTGGCGGCTGACATTTTGTAAACAAACGATTTTTATCGAACAGATTTTAAGTACTTAAACACATTAAAATTTTAACATGTTTTTGCACGCCGAGATAAACAAGTGGACTAGTCAGACCGATGGAATTTAAATGAGATTATTAATGTTCTTTATTAAAAGTGTTTAAGAGACGTTATTTTACAATCTTATATGATACTAGCTGTTGCCCGAGACTTCGTCCTCGTCTTGTTATATAGCCTAAAACCTTTCTCGATAAATGGACTATCTAACACAAAAAGAATTTTTCAAATCGAACCAGTAGTTCCTGAGATTAGCGCGTTCAAACAAACAAACAAACAAACTCTTCAGCATTATATATACTAGCTGTTGCCCGAGACTTCGTCCTCGTCTTCGCTCCTATTGATCGCAGCGTGATGTTACGAGGCTTGCACTGAAAGTGGCGGGAATCGAATACTTATTAATTTATTTTTAACATGTATTATACCTTTTTATAATCTCTGAAGTTTCCTTATCTCAACACACTGGCCACTTAGAAAAAAAAAAGTATGGTTCGGTTTCAATTGTTTATTGAAGTCGTCGAGTCACTGCTTAAAATGGAATTGTGCCGTGAAAATTTCAGAGCTATGATTTATTATGACTTTAAAAGTGGACTAACACAAAAACAATGTGAAGAGCGGATGGTTGCTGCTTTTAATATTGAAGCTCCTTCAAAGACTACAATATACAGGTGGTATTCAGAATTTCAACGTGGCCGTGTATCCCTCACCGACGAAGTGCGTGAAGGTCGACCAAAATCGGCAGTCACGCAAGAAAACGTCGATGTTGTGCGTCGTCTGATAAATGAAGACCGACATGTGACATATCGGGAAATTCAAGAGCACCTGGGTATTGGAATGAGTCAAATACAAATTATTTTAAAAGAAGAATTAGGCGTGAAAAAGTTATTTTCCCGTTGGATACCTCACCTATTGTCTGACGAGCAGAAAATAGTCCGTGTCAATTGGTGCCGCAAAACTTTGAAAAGATTTAACAAGGGACGCTCAAATGCTGTTTTTAGCATAGTATCAGGTGACGAGTCGTGGATATACGCTTATGAGCCTGAAACTAAAAACGAATCCCGAGTATGGGTCTTCGAAGACGAGCTCAAACCCACAAAAGTTGTTCGTTCTCGCAGTACGGCTAAGAAGATGGTGGCTACGTTTATCTCTAAATCTGGTCACGTAGCTACTGTGGCTCTTGAGGATCGTAGAACAGTCAATGCTGATTGGTACACCACTATTTGTTTGCCGAACGTCTTTGCTGAACTCCGAAAAACAAACCCTAGTCGTCGCATCATCCTTCACCACGACAACGCCAGCCCACACACCGCTCGGACAACAACTGAGTACCTGGACGGTGAAAAAGTCGAAATATTGGACCACCCTCCATATAGCCCTGACTTAAGTCCCAACGACTTTTTTACATTCCCCAGAATCAAGGACAAACTGCGTGGTCAGCGGTTTCAGACGCCAGAAGAAGCAGTGGAGGCCTATAAAATAGCCATTTTGTCGACCCCTACTTCAGAGTTCAAAAAGTGCTTTATGGACTGGTTTGAACGCATGCATAAGTGCATGAAATACAAAGGAGAATATTTTAAAAACAATAAAAATAAATAAACTCACTTATACTGCATATTTTCTTCTATTCCCGAAACTTTCAGTTTTACCCTCGTATATAGCCTAAAGCCTTTCTCGATAAATGGACTATCTAACACAAAAAGAATTTTTCAATTCGAACCAGTAGTTCCTGAGATTAGCGCGTTCAAACAAACAAACAAACTCTTTAGCTTTATAATATTAAAGTATACATAGTATAGATTTTTGAACGAACCTCAAATTTTATAGGTATTAGATTATGTTTATGTCACTTTAGATTTTTTTGGTGATTGTCCCTACGACATGATTCATCCGAAAAACAACTCCTTGTTTGCTCGAAACGCACGGTGCGGGCGCGGCGCGGCGCGGGGCGGAGGCGGTTTCGCATTGTTGATCTTTCCGAAACTGTCGACTGTCGATTACTGCTTCATATGTCACACACGCCGCTTCCACTCTACCGCGCTACCGAATACCGCGCGGTTTTTTGATGGGACCAGGATGGGACGTCCCCCGGACTGCGTTCGCTTTACCGTAAAACCGCCATCGCCCCGCAACGGCGCTGCATCGCGCTCTGTGCGTTCAATCATCGCCACGTGTTTAATAGATATATTCCTTACTTTCAATGGCAATCTGTCCCTATCTTTATTTTTTATATATATCTCAAGTGATAACAGCGCCCAAAACGTCACATGATATTGTTTCACTTATCGATATGACTTGACTACCATCGTCAGTACTTTTCCTCGCGCCCTTTGACCTATTTATTCGTTTCAGGTCGTTCATACGGCACGCGCGATAATGAGGAATCACTACGTTGTTATTGTCAATAAGTAATTGTGCGAAGCGGTATCAGTTCCTTATCAGCCACGCATTACAAATGGTACGATCGTTTGTTACTCTAGTATAAGCAAAACATTCGTGACATTTTAGGTTCAAATTCATTTATATTATTGATATAAATTTGTAACCGCCATGTGGGATGTTGATTCGACGATCATTGTATCGATAGTCGTCCCTGGGAACGGTCGAACAGCGAAGAGTCTCGATCAACACGTCAAGAGACTCTCGCTAGATGGATGAGTAAAGTATCACATACAGGAGGCGGTACTCCTGGACACCAGTGGACAGTGTAGTCAGACAGTGACAGTGAAGTTCCTCTCTCTGTCACGCTAACCACCGGTAGCTTAGGCCCTATCTTGCTGCCGGCCGACGGCACCGTAGGTTATATTTTTGTATTTTTATATTTTACTTTTAACAGATATTGTAAAAACGTAGCTTAGAGAATTGAAATAAATTAAGAGAATATAAAAATTTAATAAACAGACATAGTATACATACTTATATCCCAATAAGGATCGTTATAAAACAAAAACATAGTATAGTATACAAATCGATACAGTATAGATCGATCGATATATCTAGTATAGGATACTTCTATTTTAAATGTTAACATCGCTGTATCAATACTCGTACAGTTAAATATTCAAGTCAAATTCCAAGATACGAATCCGCTTGAGTAAAAATATTTAAACTAATAAGCATTACCGAAAAGTCAATTGATGGAACGCTGAAAAAAGTGCAGTCTGCTAACAGTCAATATAATAAAAATGTGCATATGAACTATAAATGTTTAGTTTAATGAATTAGCGCCGCTGGTGGTCACTTGTCCCCCAGGAGGTGCGATGATTGCATTGTGCAGTGTGCTTTGGCTATTTCTGTCATTGCAATGTGGAGGTACCTTCCGGTGTGGGTACAAACTTTAAACGGCCATGGCAGTGTCCTTGCCCTTGCCCTTACTAAGTCGTAACAAACATGGTCGCAACAACCTTTTTTAAAACAATAAAAGATTTATGTAGCTTCGATTTACATAACAAGCCCCTAAATTGCAAGCTGTAATTAGTAAAGTTGTTTTTTTCTTAAGGTTGATTAGCACAGGTTACTTCTATAGGTACCTAAAACCAAAGGTATTCAAGGTGGCAACGTATCGTCCATACAATTTTGTGTTTAGAGTTGTACTATTACTTATTATGTGCCTAGAGGGCGTGGCCACAGCGAATGTGTTAGTAGTTACTTGATATGTTTCACCTTCATCTTAGGATTGTTAAGTGATGTGTCACTGTCTACATATATCCCTCGTACGTGACAACCCCTCCACTCTAGACTATAATAAATACATTGTATTCCTTTAGTTTCCGGTTTGCAAATGACTTAACAGTCATAGATTTTCCGCTAAATAAAAACACCTTTCGTGCAACTAAAAAAGTATATGTAGTATGAATCACTGAGAACTGAGAACTCTGCCAGACTCATTAAACGCTACATTAGACTTACTGGTAATTTTCAAGCACTCGTATTTTACTCTAAACCGCAAGGCAATATCAAACTTTAAACCCATACGCCAGAGATCAAATTGAAAGGGTACATTCGTATGTAGGTCGTCCTACGGAAAGTAATCATGGGCGCTTTTGGCAAACGAGTTATAAACAGTTAAGAAACTATGTCCTTATGTGCTTTCTTTAAAGACTAAATTGGCGTAACAAATTCGATTGCCAACAAAAAAAGTTGTAGTAATTTGCGAGCAAGTCACGAGACGCTTTAAAGGTAAACATTGTAACAATTTCCTTTAACAATTGCCAAAAAGAACAAAGTAATTAGTAACCTTACTGCTTTGCAAAAAGACTGAAAACTGATTGACAAATTTGGACCTACCTTAAGTTTGAAAATAGGTTTAACGTCTTTACCAATAAGGTTGTAGATTAATCTTCGATATTTAGTTAACGGTAAATGTAGTTTGGTTGTCAGTGGTTGCCAAGAGTGACACAATGGTCGTGTTCGGGAACAACGGGGACCTTGGGCCGGTTGGCTCGGCAGGGTGCCACAGAGTCGAGTTTAGTCCGAATTTGGGCTTGTTTTGGGTCAACAGGGTCAACCACCGCGGGTCAATAACAGTGCAAAGCTCAAAGACTAACGAATAATTATTTACACAACGTAAATTATGTTTCAATAACAGCTAGTGACATGACGATCAAGCTGCTGGAGTAGAAGGAATTTGAGAATCGCGATGTTGCGCCAATGTTCCAAGGTTGATTGAGCTGACACTATAAATATAAAAATAAATAACTATTAGGGGAAATTTTTTACACAAATCGAACTAGTTCCATTTTATACACAAATCGAACTAGTTCCATTTTTTACACAAATCGAACTAGTTCAATAAAAGGGTTGCGTTATGGTTACTAAACGACTACCTATATATTTAATAGATATATACTTAAATACATAGAAGACCCCCCGTGAAATTGGGGGAGGCCTATGTCCAGCAGTGGACGTCCTAGGGCTGATATGGTGGTGGACATAGAAGACATCCAAGTCTCACGAACAAATGTTTCGGCTCACCACAGAAATAAATGCCCTTACCAGGATTTGAACCCGGGACCTCTAGCTTCGGAGGCAGTGTCACGACCAACTAGGCTAAACAGGCCGGCCATATCGTTGAATTGTGCATCAATCTTTCTATTCGCATTTAGATGTATCCTGATTAATGTCAATCTTATTTTCTAAGCCTTTTCAGATGTTATCTGTTTATCTTGGAGATTTTTCAGATGTCGAAAATAATATGTACCTCTAGAAAAATAAAAGGATCAATAACAGCAATGCTTATGGTTGTTCAGCTACGAGTTGAATCAATAGTGACATACGAGTATATCTATATCTAGTACCTACATAACAGCCTTTTCTTCTACAATTGACACTGTTCAGTCCATTTCTTTTTTTTAATCACGCAAAACCGATATGAAGCTATTTTTAGGCATCAATTTAACCAAACTTATAACTGTCATTTTAATAATCCGACACCCCCAGGCGACCACGGAAGCGCCCAATCTTCCCGTAATTTGCAAACTAAAAATAGTCGCACGCGCACACTCGAGGCCGAATTTTGTATTGTCTCTGTAGGTGAGTAAAACTGTTGCCGCTATTAACTTTAAACTAGTATTAGGCACTGCGGTGAATTCTAAGAGGGTTTTGTATTTAGGCCACATTTAGTATATTTAGTTTATATAGGGGGTGAAAACCTGCTGTGAATCGTATCAAGGTCTTTTGAACTAGCGAAGTGCGACGTTAGGAGACAAGATTAGTTGTGTGATAATATCTATACTAATGTTATAAATCTGAATAATTTGTTTGTTTGTTTGAACGCGCTAATCCCAGGAACTACTGGTTCGAATTAAAAAAATATTTTTGTGTTGGATAGTCCATTTATCGAGGAAGGTTTTAGGCTATATGGGTGGGGACCAAATTTTTGGACCATCGTTAAGGCATTTAAATCGCCTACGAAAAGTTGGTGTTTTAGCAAACTTTACGTTTTTTCAAAGGCCATATTTTTGTTCAAATGCTTACATTGTTAACGTAAACTACTGTTTTGTATAGACAAACTCTTATTCTAGACCATAGCAATGCTATAATTCTATTTCTATAAACGGTTATTTAAAACAACCAGGTTTTTGTCGACGTGTTTTCCAAAAACACGCGTCAGAGCTATCTTTCAGCTAGGATATTTCCCTTTTAAACTTACAAAAATGTTCTAATGTCTACTTTTTTCAATAGGATATATAGTCTTTTAGTACATAGCAATCGCAATAGTTCTAAAACATGCGTTTTTACTATTAAAAAAAAATAGTACAGAATGTCTAATTTGGCTTGATTAAACATTTTTTTTCTCACGTATTTGATGATGTTATCGAAGTAAAATATTTTATTATAAAACTGCAGGAATTGTTTTATTTTGTGTATTTTTTTCAACGCTCATAGATTAGCCATTTAATTTAGTCCATTTTTTAAAAACCACTATATAACCGCGCGCGAAAACTTCGTTTGATCCATTACGCGCCGGGCCTTCCCAAAGAACGGACGTATCGCTCTCGTCGCTGCCTAAAGGTCGATGACCGAGCGTACCCGACACGCGCCTGAGCTTTAATGCGTCCACTACATATTGATACTTGGTAAGTAATATTACATGCTAAGTAAGTTTATATAATTTATATTTTCTTAATGAGCTAAAGCTTTTATTTAACTTGTATTGTTCTTATGTAAGTAAGTATATAAATAAATAAATTTCCATTAAAATTTGCAATCATTTTTTCAGCTACTTGCCGGTATTGGATTAAGCTGAAATTTGGCATACTTATGTAAGTTAGATAACAATATATTATCATGGTACCACCGAGCTGATCTGATGATGTACACAGAAGGTGGCCATGGCAACTCCTAAACTACACAAGATAAACACGTCGTGTTTGAACTTATTCGGACCGTCTCAACAAGTAGTTGACGATTGTCGAAAAAAGTAGTCAGCAATAAAATATTTTAACAAAAATTACATTCACAGAAACTTATTTCAGAAATGGGCAATAAACGCAAATTATTAGAAACGAAAAAAATCAATAATACTGCGGACAGACCGGCAAAAAGGTAAGTCACAATGCTACAAAATATTTTTCATACGTATTATTTATTTTTATACTGCCTAGGTGTTATGTAAGTTACAAACGTATAATTTTTTCTTTGAATAAATCATTCTCGGCTTGTTATCACGCTGCTGTCGTAGCATTTAACACCGTTAAGCTTCAAACCAACTTATACTAGTGGCTTCGTGAGCTGTAGACCTCGCATTTTTTTTCTAAATGTCAAAATTTCAACCGATGAATGCGACCTGTAGAGAAGAACATTCGGACATGCATACGATAAAATTTAGTATATTTTTTCAAATTTCAAAATTTCCAAAAACTGACTCGTTAAAAAAATTCTATATAACATTTCTGATGAGAAATGCGACCTGTACAGGAGATAATCCGGACAGACAGACACAGACATACGAAAGAATTTTTGTCGAAACCTGAAACGGAGACGCTTCGCTCCGTTCACTCGCTCGATCAATAAGACCAACTTTGACAAAAGTCCCTCAAAGTTTTGGAATTGAAACGATGTGACCGTGTGTTTTACCGTAGACGTAATCGTCGGTCGGGCTTAAAGAAAAAAATAGTGTCCCGAAATGTTGAAACCGGCCCAGTGCACGCGGACCACGCACAATAAGGGTTCCGTACTGACACCCCCTAATCTACATTTAAAACCACAATATAATACATTTAATCACATACGATAGTATCTTCATAGGAAACTTACGGCACTTACGCCCTTTTGTTTAGGCAAGACAGTTTTTCAGCAATGATTCAAAAACTGTTAAACCTATCTTGTTCAAACCAAAAATCGTTGAAGGGATTTGCTAATGTATATTATCTTGATTTTTGTCATAATTTTAAACTTCATCGTATGGAAATTAGAGGGTAGGGGACACACTTTTTACGACTTTGACCGCTAATATCTCACCAACGGTTGATTTAAATGATAACAATTTTTAGAAACCTCTATATCATTTTTGAAGGTCTATTCATACCCCACACGCCTATGTACATTGATTTTTTTTTTACATGTATAGGGTTTGGAAACTTCTTTTTTTGTTTGAAACTGTATACTTCAGGGGTGGTCCCATAGTTATCAAGTAAGAATCTGATCATAAGGTCC
This sequence comes from Notocelia uddmanniana, assembly GCA_905163555.1. NCBI lineage: Eukaryota > Metazoa > Arthropoda > Insecta > Lepidoptera > Tortricidae > Notocelia > Notocelia uddmanniana. The sequence goes on along the minus strand of LR991063.1, from coordinate 609,084 downwards.
TAGGGAACTCTTCGAACTCTTCAAATATTTAAGGTGCACCTATAGCGATTTGGGTATTTTGTATAGTAATATGTGCATTCGCTTTTATAAAGCACCATTTGGTGAAGACTGACAAAAAGTAATGATATCTCATCAAAAACATAAATGTGAAAATGGCCACTTTTCTATGCAGTATGTTATAATACCATGAAAGCTGTTGGATATTTAAGAAAACTGCCAATTTAAAGCTCAAAATGCATTAAGCCGCAGTAAATTAGTTTTACTAGAAACAATGTAGTGCCGGACTTGGCACCATTTCAGAGAATCTAAGGAACTTGGCACCCATTTAGATCTCAATTCTTTTGTCAGTGAAGACGACCACCAAGCATCGCATATTCTTAATATTGAACTTGGCTCCCATTTTCACATTTATGTTTTGATGGGTCAATATTTTCTACGATTTTTAGTTTGAACATGATAGGTTAAATGGTTTTTGAGTTATTGCTGAAAAACTGTCTTGCCAAAAGAAAAGGGCGTAGGTGTCGTGAGTTTCCTATGAAGATACGACCTTTTTTGATTCAATGTATTGTATAGTGGTTCTAAATGTAGATATATAAGGAGGTGTCGGTACGGGGCCCTTCTTTGTGCGTGGTCCGACACGCACTTGGCCGGTTTCATTTTGTAAAGATGTGATGTATATATTTTTTTTTATCACAAGGTCGTAATGGTAGGCTTTTCTCTTTGTCTAGGTTATTCTGTACAAATTCAAACATTTTCTTCCAGGTTTGCAAAAGGAGAGCTAACACCAGCTCTGCTCTGCGCAACTCGTTAAGTCTCACGTTTACTCGTACTCCTGAAGCAAACTCGCGGCTATAATACTATTTAATACTCTTGATGTCATGGAAAACGTGAATAAAATTAAATGATTAACAAAAACTTTATTTCTTTTTCAGCCAAAAAATATATGTCTATTTGCGGTATGGACTGGAGCAGAGTTTAAGACTGTAAGAATTAATAAAGCTGACCGGTTTCGGAAGGAGAAAAAGGAGCCAAAATTAAAGTTCTTTTATCAGAAATGTCTTTTCCCCGGAATGGTTGATGGGAGAAACAGTAGGTCAATGCCAATTAGTAACATACGTACCTACGAGACACTTAATAAGTGCGTACATAATTTTAATAAAATAAAACATGTAAAACTCATCAGATTTTATTTTTTTCCTAGCTCACTATAAAGTAAAAGTATAACAATGATCAAGAAGTGTCGGATCAACCGGCGTCACTCGAACCGCACGCACACAGTAAACATTGTAGTGTGGGTGGTAATCATGGCCACTCGCAGGCGATCGCGAGTATGATGAGTTGTAACGAAATGTTCGTACCCTCTACACGAAATTTACCCATATAAAGTGTATGACCGTGTCACAACGGACTCAATTACCCGTATAACATCACGCTGCGACCAATAGGAGCGAAGACGCGGACGAAGTCGCGGGCAACAGCTAGTCATATGATAGAGAGGTAAAAGTTTGTTAGTTTGTATGGATTGGGTAATCTCTGGAACCACTCAGCCGGCTTCAAAGTTTCTAGCACCAGTGTGTAGGGTGTAACCACGGTGTAACTTCGGGTTGGACATAATGGGCTATATTTTGTTCTACGGCTTCCCCCACGTTCTTTGTAAGACGCGGGAAGAGCTAGCTACTAAATATACAAATTTTGGCGATTTGTGGCTACCGAATTAAAAACCGGTCTCACTCTCGCACGAACGGGTTCCGTGCTATACAATATTACAACATTAGACATTTTATTATAACCTTTTTTATTTTAATTATATATATATATATATTTTGTCAGTACTTAATAAGAACGTTTAAATATAATATCAAGTAGAATTTTCGTCAAGTGCCAGTCGGATTTTAGTTTGCCCATACATTGTGGGACCCAGCGCCTGATGAACACCACGAGCAACTTTTTAAAAGCTTTTTTGTATAGGAGATCCCTTAAATATTTATTTTGTTTTGTTTTTAGTATTTGTTGTTATAGCGGCAACAGAAATACATCATCTGTGAAAATTTCAACTGTCTGACTATCAAGGTTCATGAGGTACAGCATGGTGACAGACGGAGAGACAGACAGACAGACTGACGGACAGCGGAGTCTTAGTAATAGGGTCCCGTTTTACACTTTGTGTACGGAACTCTAAAAACTGTGCATTGTCACTCTTACCCAATATCCCTTAGGAATTCCTTTCAAAATGATTTTCAGGTAAGCATTTTCTAAGTATATTGATTCATGCCATAATATCTTCTCAAAAGTATTATCAAAAGAAATTGCCAACGTCACCTCTACTCATACTACCGTGTAAAAAAAAGAAAAAAAATTATGCGTTGCCCGCCGTTTCGTCACTTTATGGGGCCCTTTACACTGTGGTTATACAATACTCGGATGTCAATATTATCGCGTTTTTTAAAATAGTGTAGATATTCTAATGCTTCAATGTTCATAAATATTGACGTGATACGTATTGTATTGTAGTATGAGTGTATCGCGTGATGGTAATAGACGTGTAACGGGCCCCTAAGGGACCTACGGAAGATCAGCGCCGGCTGTAAAGCCTGCATATGCTGAGTGGGTTTTTGCAACTTAGCCTTTGTTGTGTATGTTTTTGTTCACTTTTGTTACAGTGCATGTTGTCAATAAATATTTGAATCTTGAATCTTGAAAAAAACCTCTAAAATGTCTCACGTTTTATCAAATCAGAAAAGTAAAGACGCATCAACTATGTTTACCTAGTGAGTGGGATCCTAGGTATCTTGCAACTTGAATTAATAAGAGTTAAGGCCCTCTAGTCCTGCGAGAGTAGGTATTTAGCGCTGTCCTGGCGGTGCGTGAACAAGCCCGCGCGGACGAAGCGACTGTGAACTCGGATGACCCCGCTAGCTTCATACTGGTCACAGTATAGAAATATAACTGTATTTTGACTTAAGAAATGCATTAATTATGATTAAACTTTAGTATGTCATTGATATCATTTTTTAATAAATAGGTAGTAAATAAATAATTGAAAGTCGAACTTACGGTAGGATCCATTATAATGAAAAAAAAAACAGAATTCATAGTACAACCCTGAAATTCGTTATTTAATCTATGAAACCTAAGAACCTAAGAAATATGTCTTATACCTCTCTACTCGATTTGTTTAATAGGTCATGCAATTTTTGATCTATTTGTGTTATATTTATACAGGGTGTTATATTTATTTGTCGTGTGCGTGTCATCGTCATCATCATCATATCAGCTGATGGACGACCACTGCTGGACATAGGCCTCCCCTAAAGAGTGCCACATAAAATACAGACAGAATATTTTTTGGTGGTTTAATTTATTCATCAAAAGTTATTAGCTCTCAAAGCATAAAAAACATTGCGAAGTTTTTACTTTTTTACTATTTATGCGAAAGGTTACCGTATTTTTAAAAAATAAATACCAGAAATGATTTTTACATAAAGATGACAAAAGAATCAATATTGTATATAAAATGATACCAAACTTGCCACGGTAGCTACCTGGAAATGGGTAGATCTTATAAAAGAAGATTAGCTAGAAAGATAGAAAGTGTATAAATTTTAAAAGGGTCGGCAACGCGCATGTGACACCTCTGGAGTTGCAGGCGTCCATAGGCTGCGGTGACCGCTTACCATCAGGCGGGCCGTACGCTTGTTTGCCACTGACGTGGTATTAAAAAAAAGACGGCCGGAATTAATGTGTTGAAGCTCACAGCTTAAAAAATATTCAAGTGCAAAGCAGTACTCGTAGATCTCTTATCTTATCTTATCTTATTTATATGAGGGCCCTTGCGGATGCACTTCGACCCAATGGGATCTTTTGTGCAATTGCCCCCTCCTTTATAGTTGCTCCAAGCTGCTCTCCAACATTTCCACAAACCGGATGATGGAGCTCAGCGGGAGCATCTCTTACTATATCTACAATTTCTGGTAATAAACATTTCATTTATAATTTTACCAACTTTGGTTACATTTCTGGAGGGGTTCAGTTCAGTTGTTATACTGTCATTTTTATACTGTGGCACTATGACCATAATTTATTTGTTAATAATTACGCCTTTTTTCATTCGGGTTTTTATTGCCCTTCTTAAATAATTTGCAACCATTATATAAATTCGTCAAAAACTGCTTGTTTGGTGCACGAAACTGTCGCGGATAAAACTGACACAGGTCCGTTGTCTGTAAGCGCCAGCGCGCGACTGATCGGGCCTGCCGAGCCTCCGCGCTCGCGAATTTCGTAGGTATTTAAACATATTAATTCATACAATCATTTTATCTTTTTAAATTCTGCAAAAATGTCTAGAAATACTGAATGGCTTTAGTTTAGTTCAAAAACTTTATTTAAAACACCAATAGTTTAGACGTCAGATTGTAAATGCTTTACAAAAAGGAGTAACTTTGGGGTCTCTTTCTATCGAGCGAAGTTCATTAGATCGTGTATCTGAGTGCAACTTTGACTAGACTAGATCCTTAAGTAAAACATAGAATTTTTTCAAATTATTAAAACCCTTTTTCTACGTTTCGGGTTGTTTTTAGAAAACTCGAAAACGCTAACTCGCTTGACGACCTCCCCTTAACGTATCAGAAATTCAGCATGCGCCAGGTAACTATGAGGAAAAATAATTATTTTCCTGAATAATTATATGACTTGATACTCGTATTACTGGTGTAATTTGTAATTGCAGTTATTATGATGGTTATTTATTAAACCAAAGTATACACAGTGCTTTTAAAATCTTAAATTACATGACATCACCGTGCCCCGTGTGGTGTCCATAACATTAAACCGTCCTCTTTCAACCCGTGACTACTCGTATTGTAAGAATCGACATTGGGAATATGATTGGAGTGTGTTGTGGCCGTTGGACCTGCAACCTAGCACTGTAATATGATATCTCCATATTTATACCTAATTGCAGTCCGCATAAAGATATGCAAATGTTTCATTCTAGTCTGTATGTAATGTATTGTGTATTGATCTGTTTTACCGCAACCCTGGAGAAATCAGATCATACCGTGTGGTTTCCATTGTTTTCCATATTATTGTCTTGTTTTGCGCATAAAGCAACCGCAGAAGTGTTTCGCGTTTAATCCCTAGTCGGTTTTAATGCCACGTCCGTCAACTGATTGTAGACTTTGTGTGTACAAAATAAGGTTAGTTTTCGTTTTGAGTATTTATACAAATAATGATACTATTTATTCGTTGAAAAAATAATGACAGATTTTTAGCAGTCGCCAAAACAGTGTTATTGTTAGTAACCTCGACAGATGGCAAGTGCGCAGTATTTAAGTAACAATATTTAGTCGTGCTTGTTTTTGCTGTGTTGAGGTCACAATAGGAGTTCGACTTGAATGATCTTCTAAAGTGTTCTGCCGGCAAAATAATATGTTACGTACATACCTTAGTGTATGCTAATACTTTTTCATTTTATTTACTCACACCGCTGACGTATTAAGCACGTAAATTTGTTTCTGGTTTTAAGGTGATGACCTTAATATTAAATTATTATTATATACGAGTAAATCATTTTAAAAATTAGGTGTTAATGTACAATAGAAGTGGGTAAACACTGCATGCATAATAGTAAGTTGTACTTCGTACAAAACAATTGAAAAAGAATGGAATAAAAGAAATTTTGTATATAATGATAATATTGTATATACTGACAGTGAAGCCCATTATTAAAATTAGTGGCATTGATTAATTAGACGATATTTTTACTATTTCACTTACTTACTACTCTGGTGCAACGACGCGCAGTGGATCTTAGCCTCCGACAAAAAAGTCCGCCAGGCTTCCCTCTCCATAGCTGTTTCCGTCCAGCCGACGAGTCAAGTCCCTCTGCACTTCGTCGCCCCATCGGTACCTAGGACTTCCAACAGGTCTTCAACCGGTTGGACGGTCCGAGTACGCAGTCCGGACTGCACGACACGATCGTCACCCATTCGGACTACATATCCGAGCCATTGGAGTCTCGCGGATTTCCTTTCTCCTATAATGTTCGGCTCGGACACTAGATCTTCGACCTCTTGATTTCTACGGAGTCTCCAAGTGCCGTTCTCTCTAGGAGTGGGTCGCAGAATTTTGAGATAGACTTTCCGTTCCGCGACTAGCAGCGCGTTCCTCTTTCTGTATTGTGTGTATTTTACTTGATTTAATTGATGAATTCGTGAATGTGGTGTTTGTGTTTGTAAAACACATGCAACGTAAAGAAAGTACATGTCGATTTTCTTACTGCAAGTATTATGCAGAGCTTTAGAACAGGGTAGTTTGAACCGAGGAAAGTTCTGTGGAGTGGTCAGATAAAAGGTTGAATAACTAGCGGGGTTTTATATTAAAACGGATTTGTAGACTTGCTGCCCTTTTCTCAGTACTGATTGGCCGCCCCTAATTCTGAAGGTATATATAGGCGCTTACTGCAAACGAGTTTAACAAATTAAAAATAAAATGTTACAAACGGAACCTTATACATACTCGATGGTTGGACGCTATAGAGAATTGTGCGAAAACCGTAAAACATACCTACATAATACTTCAAACTTCGAGCCCATTTCAGTTTGTGGATTACTTTGATAATATTTAATTATGGTTACAATGCAATATGTCGTTATTGGTAAGTACTTGATACTATTAGTGGCAGTAATCTCCTCCCCAACTTCGCGAAAACGAGTCTATCCATTTTCTCATTCAACTATCTCCTACGTTATCTTCATCCATTCCTCACTCCCACACAACACATTCACTACAACCGCGTCATTCAGGTAACAATCATTCTGAAGTACTATTAATATTATAACAAAAGATTGGAGCTAATTTTCATAAACTCGCATTAAAGACACTAGTGTGTTTTAAAGACGACTCTATCTGGTAGAGGTTAGATAAATTTTGCTTGAGCAGGCTTGTACTAGATATGCATTCGTGGCAGTTATGTGCCGAGGACATAAGTTGTATGTGTTCGGTATTGTGCCCGGACACGTGCCTTTTTTCACACGCTTTAATGTGGTTAAGTACGGCCCACGTGTGTCCTCCATATATTGTATAGAGGTGTTGTAAGTAGTGAATATACTGGAAATTAATATAATTGAGTTGTTTGTTTGAGCTCTCACTGAGAAGTAGGATATTTACACATACGTAAATAGGTATATATTATCAATTATCATTGAGACTCCAGGGATGGATCAAACATTAGCTTTACAATTTGATAGCAATGTTTACCACATTAATTGGGCGAAAAAAAGAAGCGAGGGCACGATACATTTCGAAATGAGATTTGGATGTGAAGCGACAAAGAACATTACAGAGTAGGGAACGGGGAATATTCTATAACATCGATTTACTTTAAAGATTAATGTTTAAGCTCACTTGTAAAGAAACGTCGCAAATAGTGACTTTACAAGTAAGTTTTAAGTTTCAACCGTATTTCTTTGTTTAAGTGTGAATATGTCTCATATTCGTATAAAATGGAAGATAAATGTTGCTTAGGCTTCACTGTCCGGTCCAATACTTTCAACGGGGCCTATTGCATAATTAGACTAATAATATTAGAAAATAATACAAGTTACTAGTTACGAACTTACTAGTTGCGTTAATTTGTGTTGCATAATTTATTTTAGGTTATCGCTAAACTATTAGAAAATTGTGTTGCATGAATTACTAATAATGTCGTTAAGTTTACAAGCAAATTCATAATTATTCACAAGTACTCATAAATTTTGTTGCATAATATATTGAAACAAACTTGTAATAAGGATACTAATATTATGAGCAAAACACAAAATTACAAGTAACCAACCTGGCTGATTGAGTCAAACCTTTGCCTATCTGTGGTCCTTTCAATGAAAAGAAAAAATCTTGGCGGGAATAATAACGATGATGTTAAACATATTGCGAAATATCCAAAACGCTTAAAATGGTTGGTAAAATAGAAGAGCAGAGAAAATTATAAATGAGTGTTTTAACAAAAAAAAAACTATTTTCAAAAGTAAAATTGATCCTGTCCGTATTATTAGCTTGTAATTTATTATGCAAACGACTTTATGGACAAATTTTGGTCGCAATTGGTTTAGATATCGCCATTATGATTTTATCCTTAAAACATCACAATTTCATCCGCACGGAAAGTCCTAGTAAAGCTAATGAGTGGCATTGCAGAAACATACCTAATTGTGACATACGGGCATTGGTAAAAAACATCCGTTGTAATTTCCTTGATAAGGAACAATAACATAAATATTTTGCCGTTTCGATATTACCTATGAATAACAAAACGTAACGAACCGATCTGAACAACAGGAAAGAAATATCATAGCTAGGTATACTTTGATGTATGCCAATGCCGTGACTTTTTTACTATTTATAATTTTGTTTAATTTGAATTTTTGTTTGAACTAGAAAGAAGAGAAGAATTTTAAGCGAAATAAAGAGAAATATTTTATTTCGCTTAAAGTTCTCATTGGGTCCTATGAAATAGTATTTTATTTATCGTATGGCAATCATATGCATACAATAGGCAAATATACAATTATAATTATGCATGCCCAGCAGTATTTAGGCTAAGGAAGATGATGATGATAATTAAATAGTCGTTTGCCTACAAACAAGCATTCTTTTTTATATACATACAGGGTAATGTCAGAATATTCAGCTTTTTAAAGAATGGCCTGCAACTGTCTGAGGCTGAAATGTTAGCTATTGCACGAATGCACTTTTTTTGTCTAACAAACGCCCTCATTACATCATCCTCATCACATAGATTAAATGTTTTTAATGGGATTGCGTTTGCCCGTTTAGTTTAGTCTAACCTGAAAGACGCATTTCCTGTGTCCGTTTTCTATCGCATAACTTTGTGTATGTCTACAGGAAACATGCGATCCTACAGGGGACTCCCTGACTTGGCGGGGCGGGATTGATATGTGGTATTTTGTTCTTTGACATGAGCTTACTTTTGTCGCAGAAATTTCCTCGCTTTACGAGATACTGTCAGTAAAGTAATACCATGCGCGAAAGCGAGGCATTCGTATCGGCCCGCTTCTGTGCATCCCGCGCCAGATGGCCTACTCCGAACTTCGTATCGGGCCGTCCCTTTCCGTCATATATTGTATAACACAAGAGTGAAAGGGACGGCACGCCACGAAGTTCGATTTTCGAAGTTCGGAGTAGGCCCTCGGCAGGAAGCACTCATTTAAATGTAGATGTGTAGTAAAAAGCGGTACTGATTTGACTGACAGTTGACACTGATAGCTGACAGTTTTCTCATACCGTGCCGCAACCGCACCGACAAATGAAGACGTCTCTTAAAATCTGTGGACGTTACGTACAGACAGATGTACAGGTGTCCAACCGCTATGACAGCAACATTATGGCAAGTGTATAAGTATCATCATCATCATCATTCCAGCCGAATGACGTCCACTGCTGGACATAGGCCTCCCCCAAAGACTTCCACAATGACCGGTCCTGCGCCACCCGCATCCAGCGGACACCCGCGACCCTTACCAGGTCATCAGTCCACCGTGTGGGGGGCCTGCCCACGCTACGACTTCCGGTACGTGGTCGCCACTCGAGAACCTTCCCGCCCCAACGGCCAAGGTGTATAAGTATGTATTATAGTATTTAATCTTGTACCGTATGAAGGACCACATAGTTTATCTCATGACCTATATAACAGAAACCTAGTTATCTACTTAACTGCTACACAGTTTCCCGGAGATGAGACGTAGCTATTTAGATCGTTTTTTTCCCCTAGTAAACCCCTATATTGTATTAAAATCGTTAGAGAGCGGTTTTCGAGATTTCAATTACAAACAAATAAATATACAAATTTGGTTCGTTTAATAGTACCAAAAAATAAAATATAATAAAAAATAAAAATATTATATAGGATTAACTATTACGTTACGTTTACTATTTGGTAACTTATACTAAACTGGTATAAAATATACGAATACGAACTGGAAAAAGGTCGCCAAGCATCGTGATAATTGGAGGAGAATTGTAGAGGAGGCCAAGACCCAGAAAGGGTTGTGGCGCCATCGGAAGTAAGTAAGTAGATATAAAATATAGCAAACTAAATTAAGGCGTTTGTTATTTATTACATACCTTTTACACAACTCCGGCGGCGAGTGAGCGTACGTACGGCCGGCCTGATCGTAAGCAGACACCCAGCCTATGAACGCTTGCGATTCCAGAAGAATCACATGCGCTTATTAGACGACCCTTTTACTTGAGGATTCCTTGTGTTGACAGCTAAAGATATATGCAGATCCCTCACTCTTCACACAGCGCATCCTCCGGAGGTCTGGCCTCTGGCGACCTTACTCACCGAACACAACAACCACATACGAGTAAGGTACCTAAAGAACAAGATTGCCTGCAATGACTACTACAAAAAATATTTTTAAAAATTTCATAGAAGTATGCAGTGTAAAATCCATTTGTAAAAAATCATAAAAATAAAATTGTAATAGCTTAGTATGTCACCTGGCCAACACATACACTACATATATCGGCCGTGAGGCCGTTGCTTATCAGTATTTGCTGCTAGGTGCCTTAGTATAGGCAGACTTCAATTGAGGTAAAACTAAACGAAGTAAGCATATATGCCGCAAGCATAATGTTATTACCTTTTTCTTTTAATCGAATCAGTTGATTAAAACTTAGTGTGCATATATGCGACCTCATTATTTCAATAATAAATATGTTTTTTCCATTGCTGCTGCGTGCCTGTATAGTAAACAATAAACACTAGGTATAAGTGAGGTAGCTAACCTATATTATGTGCTTCGTGGATGGTGACGACTAATAATGCAAAACAAAATGTTATCTATGTTTATAATACATATAATAATTTATTTGAAAACTAATAGTTTTTATAACACAACAACACTTTGGCGCATGGACAAACAGACGATCTTACCGAAGTTACAAAATAGATAAGATATAATGACACTGCACTAGTGTAAGTTTACTTTTATCATAATATATCTTATCTGTTCTGTTACTACCAGTGAGGTCGTAAAATACGCTAATACCCTAATTTATGTATGTCTCTCACGCACTCACGCATCTATCCATCCGAACGACAAAGAAAGGAAAAAATTAAAAATGTAATAGTAAATTGAGACTTACGTAACGCATAAAGTTATTGCACAATACAAACAGTTTAACGTAATATGAACAAGGACCTATGGGAGGCCGACTCCAATATACGGGGCGCCGATCTGGGCGCCGCATGGAGCCTCCTGTGCCCTTGTGGGGCGGTTGCGTGTTCAGTTCTTTCCTCGGTTATGACGAGCCAAATGAAATGCCGGAATGGAATATAAACGGTGTATTTGCTTCACCATGTAAACTTAACAATGTACCATCAACAACTAACAATAACTAGACATCTTATATTATAAATAAATCAAAGGACATCTTTACATTCTGAAATGTGTAGGAAGAATCCGTGACAGTTAATTGTCTAGACAGAAGGTTATTTTTCTATCCAGCCTAACCAGCCTGTTGTGCAACAGTGTTGCCACACCACCCCCCTACGGAGAAACATAACCTCGCTTATGGCGACATGGGTTAAAAAAGAAAAGTGAACCGTAAGTACTAATCAAACGTTTTAAACTTTACACGTCTACCCGATCTTGTGGTGTATGGTATTTGAGTTGCGGGAAAAGTTGGCGCAGGCAGCGCAGGAGAAACTGCAGTTCCAGGTAGCGGGAGAGCTGAGGGAGCAGCTGTAACCTGCTGGTCACGTTGCGCAGAAGAACGCATGTCGGCCGAAGGCAGCGCGGTGGAGGTCGAACCGTTTGAAGTCCGACAAACGGGATCGTCGGTCATCACATGTGCCGGCTTGACGCGGTCGATGCTAACTTCCGCTTCTCGACCCTTTATCAGCAAAGTGATCGTCTTGTCTCTCTTGCGCACGATTGGATAGGGTCCTGTGTAAGGAGCTTGCAGCGGACGACGCACAGTATCGTCGCGAAGAAACGCGTGGGTTGCTGTTGTCAGGTCCTTGAAAGTGAAGATTGCTTGTTTATGGTGATGCGATGCAGGAACCGGTCGAAAGTGAGCCATCTTGGCACGTAACTGGTTGACGAAATCGGAGACGTCAGTAGGACGCTCAAATGCGACAGGAGTGACAAGCAGTTCGCCTGGTAGTCGCAGTGGTTCACCGTAAAGTAGTTCGGCCGCGCAAGAGCCAATGTCCTCTTTTAAAGCGGTACGAATACCGAGGAGTACCATAGGAAGTGCTCTGATCCACGAGTTGCCATGGCACATCAGAGCAGCCTTCAATTGGCGGTGGACTCGTTCCACCATGCCATTAGCTTGCGCGTGATAGCTGGTCGTTCTATTCCTGGTGGCACCATGCAAGTGCATCAGTTTCTGGAAAAGCGACGATTCGAATTGGCGGCCCTGGTCGGTGGTGACGACTGTCGGGACACCGAACCGGGCTATCCAACCATTTGTGAAAGTTTCAGCCACTTCCTCCGCTGTCATCATAACCATCGGCCATACTTCAGGCCAGCGCGTGACGCGATCAATGGCTGTGAGACAATAGTTGAAACCGTTGCAAGGAGGGAGCGGTCCGATTATGTCCAGGTGGACATGCCGCAGTCTGGCTGAAGGCGTGGAGAATTCGCCAAGGGGCGTCGAGGCGTGCCTCGTCACCTTACTACGTTGACAGGGCACACAGTGTTTTGCCCATGTTTGGCAGTCTTTCTTTATGCCAGGCCAAACATAGCGGTCGCTAACCAGTTTTGCGGTCGTGCGCGCGCCTGGGTGACTTAGGCCGTGCAGTTTGTCGAAAACGCCTCGACGGAATGCAGGTGTCACATACGGGCGGGGCTTACCCGTAGAGGTATCGCACACGAGAGTGATATCTGTCCCCGGAATGCAGACATCTTCGAGTTTGAGAGAGGAGCTATTGGAACGACGAAGGCTGGCAAGCTCGTCGTCGGCAGCCTGAGAGGAAGCAAGAGTGGCGTAATCTGCCTCTAATGAGATCGCTTCAACTCTCGACATAGCATCAGCTACAACATTGTCCTCTCCTCGAATGTACTGAATGTCAGTGGTAAACTGACTAATGAAAGACAGCTGATTGAGTTGCGGTGGAGGTAGCTTTTCTCGGCGTTGTACGACAGCGTACAACAATGGCTTGTGGTCGGTAAATATAGTGGCATGCTGTACCTCGAGTATATAGCGAAAATGCTGTACGCTTTCGTACACCGCCAAGAGCTCACGGTAATAAGCAGGCCATTCCGACTGGCGTGGTGTCAGCTTTTTGCTGAAAAACGCCAGTGGGCACCACTGGTTATTTACCTCTTGTTGCAAACATGCGCCGACGTGCACGCTAGAAGCATCCGTGAAGAGGCCTAAACGGGCATCGTTCACAGGATGATGAAGAAGCGTAGCGTCTGAGAGGCTTTGCTTGCAATCCTCAAATGCTTTATGCAGCTCGGGAGACCATGGAAATGGAGTGTTACCCTTGCTATTGGTAGCTACCACCGCATCAATTAAAGGGGCTTGAAACTTGGCAGCCTGAGGTATGAAACGGCGATAGTAATTCAAAACGCCTAGAAAACGCCTCATACCTTTGACTGTTTCAGGGGGTTTGTACTCCAGCAACGCGGTGACGCGTTCACGTGGAGGTTGAACTCCCTCGGCACTGATGATATGTCCAAGAAATTTAACCTGCTCTGCACCTAGGACACATTTAGATGGATTAATGACAACTCCGTACTCCTGCAGACGACGAAACAAACCTCGAAGATGCTCCTTATGGGAGGCTTCGTCAGGCGAAAATACGAGTATATCGTCGATGTACGGAAAGCAGTAATCGAGGCCCCGCGTAACCTCGTCGATAAAGCGCTGGAAGGTTTGACCAGCATTTCTCAAACCAAAGGTCATAAAAGGAAATTCGAAGAGGCCAAACGGGGTTACGATGGCTGTCTTCGAAATATCATCCTCGAACATGGGAATCTGATGATAAGCTTTCACTAAATCAAGAGTACTAAATACTCGTGAGCCATGAAGGTTAGTAGAAAAGTCGTTTATGTGCCGGAGAGGGTATTTGTCAGGAACAGTCCTGGCGTTCAGCGCGCGGTAATCGCCGCATGGGCGCCAGGTGGAATCCTTCTTCAAGGTCATGTGTAATGGCGAGGCCCAGGCACTTTTTGAAGGCCTTGCAGTACCACAACGAACCATGTCCTCAAATTCTTTTTGAGCAGCCGCAAGTTTCTGCGGGGCTAGTCTGCGAGGTCGGCAGGAGACAGGTGGACCATCAGTGGTATTGATGTAATGCACAGTATTATGCTTTACTACTCTAGGCAAACCTGGTGGTCGAGTAATGTCCGGAAACTCTGCCAGCACGTCAGCGTAAGATGAGCTACCAATATTTACAGCTTTGACGCTTGGCTGTGAAGATCCAGAGAAAGAAACAGGTACATGTAATTTAGTATTACCGTCAACCAGACGCTGATGTCGACAATCAGGTAACAAGTTATAATAACTAAGAAAATCGGAACCTATGATCGGTGTCCCAATGTCAGCGATCACGAAGTTCCAATGGAAATCCCGGCGTAGTCCTAAATCCAAGTGCAAGGAAACGTTGCCGTATGTCCCGATCGAGCTGCCATTGGCAGCGCTCAGATTATAATCGCTAAGTTTGTAGCGACCTCTCAGGAGACGGCGAGGAAAACAACAGAGATCTGACCCAGTGTCCACTAAGTACTGGTGTTTAGATTTCTGGTCTGTTACGAATATTCGGCGGCCGGGACTAGTACAATCAGTTGCCGCCTCTACTGATTGTTCATTGAGTTTCCCTGGTCACTAGGTTTCCAGTTACACGGGGTTATACATTTGTTCGCCTTGTTATTGAAGTGTTTATGGTACCAACATACCTTAGAACCGTTCCTCGATGAGGAAGCACGTGAGCGCGAGCGATGCGACGATGAAGAACGCTCACGCGTGCGCGAGGGCCGGAAACTGGACGATAAGGCAGCGATTTGAAGCTCTAATCGTTCCATGCGCTGTGAAAGAGTGTCTTGATTGGAAGATGAACCGGCAGGAGCGTCACAAGTAAATACTTGCTTGGGCCCTGCAATCTCCATGACCTTGTCACCTAGTTCGGACAGCTTATCTAAGCTAAGTTCAGCCTGTGAAGCTAATATAGCTTGTACTTGTTGTGGAAGTCGGCGTAACCACAGTTGGCGCAATATATTCTCGTCAGACAGCGCACTGCCCGCCAGAGAGCGCAGGTGACGAAGAAACTGGGATGGACGTCTATCACCGAGTTCCTCTTCGCTAATTAATTGACGAACCCGCTGCTCTTCAGACATAGACAGGCGTCTAATAAGCTCTTCCTTGAGCTTCACATACTGCTGACCATTGGCTGGAGGCCGTGTGATAATGTCTTCCACTTCGCCCGCTAACCTTTGATCTAGCTGAGCGACTACGTAGTTGAATTTGGTACTGTCAGCGGTGATACCTGCTATCTGGAACTGAGCCTCAACCTGCCCAAACCATACCGCAGGCTTGTCAGGCCAAAAAGTTGGTAATTTGACAGACACTCTACATACTTCCGGAACATGCTGTAGCTGTTGCTGAAGCGCAGCATTTTCAGCTTCCAAACGTTCAACTAAAGCTTTTAGTTCGTTATCCATTACCGTTAATACACACGTAAATAAAAATTCATAAGACATGCAATGCTACGTTTCGTTGAGAGGGGTTAGTGGCATAACAACACTGCTACACCAAATACGAGTAAATATTGGCATAACACACAAATGTTAAACGTGAAACATGCGTATAAAACACAAAATATTAACTAAAACATGCTAATTATATCATGAAATAAAAAATAAAAACTGTTTTAAATAAACAATTGTCACAATTTGTAAGAAGTTCCCCTCTTCGGCGTACGATGACACTAGACACTTGTCAAATGTAGCTCGAACGAAAAATGCGACTAAACATGATCGCTATTTTTCACGGCGAAACGATGACACATGCTTTTGCAGCAATGGTCTTCTTGCAGCAATTTACGTCAATCTCGGCAGCAGCTCGATAATCCGAACGTCGGAGGTCACCAATATGGGAGGCCGACTCCAATATACGGGGCGCCGATCTGGGCGCCGCATGGAGCCTCCTGTGCCCTTGTGCGGCGGTTGCGTGTTCAGTTCTTTCCTCGGTTATGACGAGCCAAATGAAATGCCGGAATGGAATATAAACGGTGTATTTGCTTCACCATGTAAACTTAACAATGTACCATCAACAACTAACAATAACTAGACATCTTATATTATAAATAAATCAAAGGACATCTTTACATTCTGAAATGTGTAGGAAGAATCCGTGACAGTTAATTGTCTAGACAGAAGGTTATTTTTCTATCCAGCCTAACCAGCCTGTTGTGCAACAGTGTTGCCACAGACCTAATTACGAGCAAATAACAGCATTTAAAAAACATATATGCTCGCTCGCTCATTCGCTCATTTAAATTACGACTGGCTTGTTTTAAGAAGCTGTTCAGCCAAAATGGCAAAAACGGAGGAACCGTATTTTTTATTGATATAGGGGGATGACATCTTGTAGAACGAATAGGTCTTTATCGGTGAGCGTCAGGATGACAGGACCATGATAGATTTTTATATCGAGAGTAATTCCAAATTTTAGTACCTATTTTGTACTATTTGGTACCTGACATCAATAAATTTGTACCTCGCTAAAAATCCAGAAATATTGAAAATAAAGTGGTCAGCCATTCTGACGTCAGGTTGACAGGACCAAGTCTAGTTCCCCTAGTTGCAGGCGTTATACCGAATCTATCTTTTCGTAATTATTTACTACCTAATTTGTACCTTAATGCATGATACTCAGTATTTTAGAATGACTTACAAAAAAAAAGTTACTAAAACTTGGAATTACTCTCGATATAAAAATCTATCATGGTCCTGTCATCCTGACGCTCACCTTTATCGGAACAGTCCGTTATGCCACTGAGGGTGATGTTTCGCATTTACCCCCCATCTTCTTCTTCTTATCGAGTCGATGGCTGTGCTATGCTAAATTGTGCTGGCCCAAAAACCAGCAACGTCTGATGCCTTTTGGTTAGCCTTGACCAGGTCTTCCTGTGTGCAGGAGGATGGGCAAGCCGGGCAGTTGGTGAGGTGCGCCAAGGTTTGTGGGGTGGCACCACACACGCAGCGATTGGAAGATGCCTCGATAAAACCCCACCTGCACAGGCTGTCTTTACTGCGACCAACACCAGTACGCAGTCTATTGAGGGACTTCCAAGTTGCCCAGGGTAGGTCGTGCCCAGGTGGTAGACTTAGTGCAGGCGGTACAAAGTTTTCAGGAGGGGGAGCTGTTTCTTTCCACAGGTTTAGGGTCGCACTTGTACGGGTGACTGTGATTGGTTCGGCAGAATGTAGGAAACTGGATCGGCTCCTGAGGCGAGATGGAGCCGGCCGGCTAGAGTGGAGAGGATGGCGAGGGTCCGTCTCTTGTCTGCGTTTTTCCACCGAGCAAGCCACCCTTCTGCGCACGTCGGGGGGAGCCACTCCGGCCAGTGAGTACAGCATTTTAAGAGGGGTTGGCTTCAAGCAACCAGTGATCAAGCGGCAGGTCTCGTTGAGCGCGATGTCAACTTCTTTAGCATGGGCGGAGCGGGACCAAACCGTGCAAGCATACTCACCAGCAGAGAAGCATAGCGCTAGTCCGGTTGTTCGGAGGACATGTGGAGAGGCTCCCCATTGGGATGTAGTAAGGCGACGTAGTAAGTTATTCCGAGAGCTGACTTTCAGCTTCACGTCGGTGCAGTTCTTTTTGAATGTCAGGGCTCTGTCCAGGGTAATGCCTAGGTATTTGGGGTGGCTACTATGCTCTATAGGGGTTCCCCGCCATGAGATACGGAGTGGTCTGTTAGCTTCCCTGTTGCGGAGGTGATATACGCAAGACTGTGATTTTGATGGGTTAGGTCTTAAGCCATTCCTGTCATAGTAGTATCCCAGTGTCTCCAGAGCGGTTTCAAGATTAATTTCCGCTTGTTCAAAGGTTTTGGTCTGGGTGGACAGTGCGAGGTCGTCGGCATACAGAAAGCTGGTAGTGTTGCAATCTCGAGGTTGGTCGTTAGTATATATGTTGAACAGTAACGGAGCCAAGACACTTCCTTGTGGTAGGCCATTTTTTTGGCGTCTCCATCTGCTCTTTACAGAGTTCAAGGTGACTTGAAAGCTGCGGTTTTGGAGCATCTCTCCCAGTATTGCAACAAAGTTGGCGTCCGATGTGATTGCAGAAACCTTTGAGAGAAGCCTGCCAGTATTAACAGTGTCGTAGGCTGCTGATAGGTCGACATATACTACGCCCGTCACTTGTCCGAGCTCAAAACCATCCTCGATGTGCTGCACGAGTTTCAGGGTTTGACTGCAGCACGATTTGCCCTGCCTGAACCCAGCTTGTTCAGGAATCAGGTGTTTCTCAGCTACTGGTGTGAGCCGGTTCAGCAGCATTCTCTCAAAGAGTTTGTAAGTGTGGCAGAGGAGCGCAATGGGCCTAAAGTTTTTGGCATCCGACGGCGATTTACCTGGCTTCAGCTAAGCTATTATCTTGGATTTGCGCCATAGCTTTGGGATATTTCTGGACTCAATGCATTTGTTAAAAAATTCCAGCAGCCAGGACACCGCTGATGGTCCCAGGTTTTTGAGTTGTTCAGTTGTGATGTCGTCGATACCAGCCGCTTTGCCATTTTTTAATGAAGAAATCGCATCAGCTATTTCAATAGTTGAAAATCTGCGGCTTATTTTATCCGAAGGCTCTTGTGTTGGTGACACTCTTTTGATTTTTGGTAGGCGGGTGAGTGGTTTGCCGTTTAGTAGAAGTTGTTGCGCCACATTGTTTGCTGTCACGTTTCCCGTTTTAAGTGGGGCTGGAGGTTCACTGGTTAGTTTACGCATAGTTGTCCATGCCTTCTTACTATTATGGGTCATATCGATGTTGGTGACTGTTTCGATCCACTTATTCTTGCGACTTTCTCCGAGGTGCCGCATGAGCTCCTCTCCGATACGTGCAGTTTCATCTGAGAATGGATTATTAATGAACTCAAGCTCGTATTTAGCCAGGATCTCTGCAGTGTCGTTGTTTAACCCGGGTATGTATTGGGTTCGGCAACCTCTGGGGATGGATCGTCGGGAGACTGTCCGAATTGTGTCCACAAACTTTTCGTAATTCTGCGGAACGGGGGGGATTTTTTCAAGTTCAGAGTCTATTCCGGCTCGGTATTGGTTCCAGTTGGCCTTCATGAAGTTAAATCTGCGTCGGAATGGAACGTTTACAGCATGAACTACTGCCTGAACCCTGCAGATAATTGGCCTGTGTTGTGTTCTTGGGATTGGGTTGCTTACTAGTTTCAAACATTGTGACCCAATTGATTCACTGGAAAATATTAAGTCTGGATTATAGCCACGCTTCCAGCGGCCGCTGTTGAATGAAGCTGGCAGCTTGGCATTGTGGATTAGAGTCAGGTTATGGGCTTCAGCCCAGTTCTCGACGCTATGACCACATTCGTTTGTGTCGCGGTATCCCCAATTGACGCTGTGGCTGTTGAAATCGCCAATCACTATCTTCTTCAGATGATTGTGGAAGTTTTGGGGTGCGACGAAATCGAAGGGATTTGTCGGCGGCTTGTAAACGGAGGTGACTGAGATATTTCTCAATTCCACAGTAATTACCTCCATCGTTTCCGTTTGGCAGGACACTGATAGAACTCTGGTGTCAGGGTGAACAAAAACTGCACTGCCATGTTTAGGATGTGGAATTTCGCCGACAAGGATAAGTCCAGGGATGTACGGCCGGGCATGGCCAACGTCACGATGCGTTTCTTGGACGCATAAGATGTTGCATCGAGTCCTGCGGCAGAGCTCCGATAAGAGAGTTGCCTTGTCGTTAGAAAAGCCCTCTATGTTTATAGAGACTACTGTCAGGGCTGGCTCCGTGAGGGGCCTCTTCTGTTTCGCATTGTTCGCATTCGTATCGCAATCGTTAGCCATCGTAGTGAAAGGATTCGCCAATCTGCATAGGTTTCGCTGATTGCCCAGGGTGCGCCAGGCGTTCTTATGTGAGGATAAACTCATACGCCATACGGGGAGGCTCCTTTCTTGCACCCCCCATACGGGGAGGCTCCTTTCTTGCACCCCATGAAATTGGGGGAGGCCTATGTCCAGCAGTGGACGTTCGTCGGCTGCTATGGTGGTGGTGGTTAAGGTTTCGACTACAATTTAATTGTCACCGCTGCCGTTGTGACACGAAAATTTGTCACACAATTTATATGGGTAACTTTCGTGTCACAACGGACTCAATTAAATTGTAGTGGAATTAAATGCCTTAACAATGGTCCAAAAATTAGGTCCTTACCCGTTTACTCGTAGAATATATGTATATATATAGGTAATATCAAATTCAAATATTTCGCGGCGTTTTTGGTAAGGGACTTAAGATGATGCTGGTTACATAATGTTAACATTAAGCTACCTAGTTTGGTGAACTATAGAGACATTTAAGTTTAAAACACAGATATTTATTGATTTTTTTTCTGTACTAGCTCGATTCTGGCAAACATTATTCTAGTTTGGTTCTAACATAAGTATGAGCAGAATCACATGTTCGTCAAAAATAAGTTTGTAATCATTAGCATCTAGATATCTTATAGATGACAGTTTATTAACATGTAGCCCTTTAATGAATAAGAAGTAGAGATGTACTCACGTTTGCGAGATAAGGTAATAGATAATTTTTAAGAAAAAAAAACCGACTTCAATGGGGGAGGCCGGTGAAAGATTATTATACTTAGATGGTGCACTCTTAGATTCCATACAATAAAATAAAAATGGCTATAAGTATGTTTATAATGGTAGAAGACTAAGTACCCTCAATTCCTCATGGAATCATGGAAAAACCTTGCTTGCTTGACAAACAAAAAGAAGAGAACTAATCGCCAAACGTGAACTACGCGTCGTTGAAGAGTTTCGTTCTGATCATCATCAGCAGTTCCACTTCATCAAATGTAACTTTTATGAATGAAAATGCTTGATTAGTTCATGAAAATACTAAAATCACTATTTGTGTGCCTTTCACATTTGAGGAGTTCCCTCGATTCCTAATGGATCCCATCATCAGAACTCGAGCATGACAATAATCAATCGTGAAAATAGAACTTGCTTAACAAACACAGCTAGAAGGCCAAATCGCCAAACGTGAACTTTTCGTCGTTGAAGAGTTCTGTTCTGATCATCATCAGCAGTTCCACTTCATCAAATGTCACATTTTTGTATGATAATGCTCGATTTGTTGATAAAAACACAAAAATCACTATATGTTTGCCTTTAAGATTTGAGGAGTTCCCTCAATTCCTCATGGATCCCATCATCAGAAATCAAGCATGATAAAAATTAATCGTGAAAATAGAACTTGCTTAACAAACACAGCTAGGAGGACAAATCGCCAAACGTGAACTTTTCGTCGTTGAAGAGTTCTGTTCTGATCATCATCAGCAGTTCCACTTCATCCAATGTCACATTTTTAGATGCAAATGCTTAAATTGTTGATAAAAACACAAAAATCACTATATGTTTGCCTTAAAGATTTGAGGAGTTCTCTCAATTCCTCATGGATCCCATCATCAGAACTGCATTTTGACAAAAACGGGACCAACTTGGATATATACACTTACAAACAAAAAAAGAATATTCCAAATCGGTTAAGAAATGACGGAGTTATGGAGTAACAAACACTAAAAAAAAAAAAAAAAAAAAAACAAAAAAAAACATACAACCGAATTGATAACCTCCTCCTTTGAAATCTTGAAGTCGGTTAAAAAATATTTACAGGGATTAAGATGAAGATTGAAATACTTGTCAGCACGAGCAAGTTCCGACTTTAGTAATAGTGAATCGTGTTTAGATTTAATCTTAAATCTTGGAAAGGAAGGTCAAAGCACCCCCGATAGTATTATTATCCAGATTGACATCAAAATAGGAATTACTAAGTCATAACGGTGTCTTGTTTGGCCGTCTATAAATAGCACACTACCGAAACTTAAATATTTCCCTGTTGAAACGTGTCCCACGTTGAATATCAATGACCGCTTGATTCCGCCTCCAGTTTCAGCATTATAATGAGAACGTGCGTGAATTATAACGTTTTTATTTCATGTCCGTTTTTCAGTGTGTTATACAATATGAATTATAACTGTCCTAGCGTGAATACGTGTAATTCCCAATTAGAATGTTTTATATAATGCAATTTCTCGTATCGTTTTCAGAGACTATTAGAGTATTTTAATTCAATGAATGTAGGGAGCTAGGGAGCAGCGGAAAAAAGCGGAATCATTACCGCAGATATGAGCCGAGTATTCTTCGGGGGTGTCAAATGCTTAACTTTGCCTACCCAAAAACAGTGAGATTTTCCGTGAAACAGCTATTTTTCTAATCCATTAGCGAGAGAAGAATACGAGCAATTGCCTACGAGAAAAATATACAACCATTTAGTGAATCATCTCGGTTTTTTGGGGCAGACAAAGGTATGCATGATTTGCAATGTTGCAGCATTTAAGAGTCCGCAGTAAGCTCGGTTCTCCATACAAACGTAGTTTCGCTCTCATTTTAAAACGCCATGCTAGAATAACACGAAAGTTTGTATACACAATAGGATCGGGCATATCTAGGTCGGAAATTAGTTTCTGTTGCTTGAAATTATAATGGAGAAAAAATACAGCGATTATTAAGGTTTTCATACAAGACGTAAAAAACTCAAAAACTCGCTGTATTTTTTTTATATTACAATTTCTAACTAAAACTAATTTCTGACCTAGATATAGCGGCTCCCATTGTGTATAAAAAAGTTTCATGTTATTTCAGCAAGGCATTTTAAAATGAGAACGAAACTACGTTTGTTTGGAGAATCGAGTTCAGCCAAGCGTACTGGGGCTTAACCAAAATGTCGTAGGCTCCATGAAGACCGCAGGCTGAATAACACCACTGCTTGCTGTGTTGGGAAGGGACGTGGTGTTGTGTTCCTGATGGTTGTCAGTAAATGCGTAATTCTCTACCTAATGATCTCGAATTGCATCTAAGGGAATAACGCCTTATTGAATAGGTACACCATAGCTTCAAAATGACACAAATAAATAAGGTCACCAGAGCTCCCAAAGATGCGCTGAGTGGAGAGTGATACCAGCCCATTTTCCTTGATCTACCCATTCTATACTGCATTTGTCAGTATAGTTTACTAGTTTGTTTTAGTTCTAGTTCTTCCGAGTAAACAGTAATAAAAAACACTAGGCAGCAGCGTGATATTTATTGCCTACATATATATGACCAGTAATAAAGTTACTCATTCGTATCTACCGTCATACATGCAATCAACCATAACTTTGAATTCCAGTGCCTATTCTAAATATCTTCAAGATTAGATAGAAGTACATTATTTACGGTTTTAATTGAGGTTATGGAATATTACGGACACTTGAAATGACATCCCGGACGGATTGTATGGACCCAGGTATGTCCTTAAACTACGACCAAGACCACCGGGGAATGGGCAGCAGCATTCCTAGAGTGCGGTGGAGATACTGCGATCGCGAACCCGCATGCCAAGTGTGGCGATTATGGCATTTACCCCCCATGAAATTGGGGGAGGCCTATGTCCAGCAGTGGACGCCCTAGGGCTGATATGGTTGTGGTGGTGGTGGTAATGACATCTAGATACAAAAGCTTATATATGTAGAAATACGACGTGTAGTCAGCGAAATACTTGACCCTTGACTCAATCTAGTCTGAATAATGATTTAATGATGCTACACGAGGCATTTTGCTTATTCAGATGTTTCTAACACGCAGTAAATCCGACTAAAAAATAATGTTTTACATTCTTATTCAGCAGCGATCTTACGCGTTGACGAAAAAAAAGTTTACATTTTTACCCTTATTACTCAGGTAATAAGGTACAGTGTAAATAATTATGTGATATCGTTCGTTGGACACGCAGCGTTTTGCAGGTTATGTCCTGAAAGAAACCGACTTCAATATTTGTATTGTTCGTCAAAAATCACGATATGAATTTAGGAAAAATCACAAACGACAGGATATCACGAAACTTATTATCAAACTGTAAACGATTTCTGTTTAGATTATTTGAAAGTTTATTTTATAGCAGGATAGAGATATTTGATGAAATTCCATGGTTTACCTATTTTCCGCGTCAAATAGCTGTAGAACCTTGACATAACAAGCAATAAGCATTTACTTTGACCGTAATTTTATTGATATGTAAGTGTTTTTATGGCAACCTTCAGTGTGAAATGGGCCGGCTATAAAATGTGGGCTTGCGTAACCGCCCTTATCTCGTCATTTCATGCCGGCTATGATATAGATACCTACATGAAAAATTAAATTGATGTCTATTTTATACCTACTGATAGATTTATAGGAACAACTACGAGGATGATTATCTTCACAGCAGCTTCTCTTCCGATACGACTTATCAAAAAATCTACACTGGCCTGCAAAAGAAGGTATAAAACTCATAAACGTGACGATAACTTCTGTACTATTTAAATTAGAATCATGAAATAAAAAGCATTATGTAGAAAATTTTGTTTTGTAGTATAGACTCCTTTTTGACAACCTCCTTTTAAAAGATGGCTCAAAAAAAAACAAAAAAAAAAACGCTCCCTTTTCAAATGCTGTATTTTTTTTTACTTTTAGCTTTCTTGAACAAAAGAGGACAGAGGTACAACAAGTAGGAATAACCCGATTATTTGAGGATTCATTGCGTACACAGCGAGAGATAAGTGTAGAATAAACTATCTTGTTTAATAATATTCTACTAGTACATGGACAAGTGCAGATGTCGTAATAATAACCTTAAGCATTCCGCGAGCAAGTGCAAGTTGCGCAACTACCGCGTGGAAACTATATCGGTAACGAGGTAGGCGCACTTAAAGAATAATGTACCTATGCTATACAGGGTATAGCCTTCCCGGGGATTTATTCTAACAAAGGTACTGAATTACAGACCGTGAGCACTCGAATCCTCGGGTTTGTCTAAGCCGAGCTGATAAATAATAGATTCTAAAATGACGTCTTATAGGAATATGAATGACAGTATAGGCAACGTGAAATATCTATCGCGGCTTTTAGTTCTCTTTCACTTGGTTTGGATGTTTTTGTCTTCCAAATTCAACGCTCTTACCCGAAGACTTAGAGCTCACGAGATTGAGAAATCGTTTTTGTCTACCGTAGTTCATAGCGTTCATACCCTCTCGACTGAATTGATCGAAGCTGATCTACAAGCAAAAACGATTCCTGTTCACCGTGTTTAGTGTACCTACTGGACTCCTTCGGGATGTTTACGTAACGTTTTCGAACCACCGCCGGTTGATCTAAATGACATTCTTTCACAATATAATTAACTTACAGGACTGAAAATTTGGTAAAAATGATTTTGGCAATATTTTATGTCACTTGTAGGTCTTCTTGTAAAATTGTTTGCGCAAATAAATACAGCATGATGAATTATGTTTGACAGAGCCATCATTGTTCTAATACAAGAAAACTATTTACGGATAATATATATCCATTTAAGCACCTCCACACACCCACATACACACACCAAAACACACACACACACACACGCACGCACGCACGCACGCACGCACGCACGCACGCACGCACGCACGCACGCACGCACACACACACACACACACACACACACACACACACACACACACACACACACACAAAATACACAGACATCTGTTATTGGCTATTGTTTTAGATTTTTAAGGTTTGTATTTTTTTGTATTGTATTGCTGTTGATACCCCAAGTAAAATAAATATGTAAATAAGGCAACTCACCCTGTAAGGCGCGCACGTATTCATTAGGTTACCACGTGCGGCGTCATATTACTGCTACATGTAGCAATGTCACTCGGTATACTCTATTAGCTACTTGTAGAATACTAGTTCAGCTCGCGGCTTCACTCATATGCCATGAAAAGTAATTTTATGTCACGCGACGCGTAGAGTGTGTGTAGAGTAAAACCGGTTTTAAAATAAGCACCATCTCCTAGGGAAATTGTCATGTCAATTGTGTCAATGACAGATATTTTGACAGGATAATGTATAGCATATTATGGCTATCGTAATGGTTAATTATGAATATGCAATATTAAAGTGATTTCTTAACTTGGAGGGGCGGGATCGTACGATATGTAGTATTTTAATTTTGTGTTGTAACGTCTACCAACGAAAATTCGAATCGTGTTCTTAACGATGACTCACTATAATCACAGTAGATATATAGCCGAAGACAGTATCTCAACTAGAGTCTCTTAATACCTTTTCGGACCTGCGCTCCGTTGGAGCAATTTTGTTTGCGCGGCACACCGGAGCGAAAAACTCCGAGATACCCGTAACGACGTGTGTCTGAGGGTGCGTCAAGTCGGAAGTTTGTATGCATTTGTTTTACTGCTATAAGCTATATAAAATTTCTACAGTGCCATAATGTTCTTTACACCACACCTTGCCAAAAAGCGCATTTTTCCGCGACGTAAAATTGTGTACAAAACACGGGTCGTAAAAACAGAAAGCCCTCTCTTGCATATTTATGACCCTCGCCTGTGGCTCGGGCCTCAAACTTTTGCGATATCGGCCTTTCTTTGTTTTACAACCCTTGTATCGTAAATAGCTATTACAGTACATATGATGCTACTTTTCCGCACGAGCAGCAGATAACGGGCATATGTCGAAACTTTAAAGAGCCATATGTACTGTAAAACGTTGTACGATACACGTGCGAATAGGTAATTCGCAACTAGTGTCGATTTAAAACACTCTCTTCGGTCGTATTTTAATTTATCACCACTCTTTGCGAATTTCCTATTTTCAGCACTTGTATCATAATGTACTATACATACGCCCTTTTCGTGTTAAGTTAATCTCGCTATCAATGCAAGGTTTATCGAGTAATCTCTTAATTTGAGTCATGCTTAATGCAAATATAGGTATCATATCGCTTCTACGAAAATGTAATCAGCGTTGTTGGATGACGTAAACTCTGTTTTTGAATAATTTTGATGTATTCTATATGTTTATATTTGATTAAAATACTAAAAATATCAGTTCCTATTCCTGGCTATTATCCCAATTAATTTGGGTTCAGCCCTCCTAATCTTGTGCCACATCAGCATATCACTCGAAATACATATATGTTATCGAAGGGTCATTCCTATTTGTAACCACTAAAGTCGTACCACTGGTAACAGATGCCAATCACAGTTGTTACCACTAAAATTTTAGTGGAACTAGGAATATCTTGTGTCAAAAAATCATTGAGTTTGTTGGTAATGTTGGATAGATATGTAGTCACTTTGATGGTTGTGTATGGTGCGCTTGTTAGATAATGAGTAGGGGCGAAAGTTATCGGCACAAAACGGCAAGAGAACGGATTTTTTTGCCGAGGCGTCCTCATCTAACTATAGACATTATGCCGAGGCCTTCTTATGCATACTAAGGCATCTAAAGGCATGTCGAAGCGTTCTTACACATTAAGCAATGTGAGGACTGTCTCGGCATCTTTGGGTACGCCTTAGGCTGCCAAAGCAACCCGAAGAGTGCCGAGGCATCCACAGGCATGCTAAGGCTACCGAGCCGTGCCGTGCCAATAATGTGCGCCGGGCCTAAGGAACGATCCAATGCGAATAAGTCGACGGCTGACGCAGTGTTAAAATGACTTGAGCGAGTTAAGATTTTATTAGGCCTTGTAAAATAAAAAAGTTGGCTCCAAATTTCAATAACCCTTTTTTTTTATTTTATTTATTCACTTTAGATATAAACACAAAAAAAAATTTACAAGCATGCCACTATTGAAAACCTCTAGTGTTTATGTAATAGTTGGCGAGATCGCGCTGACCGATCCGCGTTAACTTATAACTATGGTTGTGATTTTCAGTACACTTAAATTAATCTATAAACATCACATCTATGTATCAGTTTTATACATTAATCTAGACTTAAGTAGTATTTTTTTAGTATTGGCATACATTTGCCGTGGTTTCCAACGATTTTGATTAGATCACGCAGTAAGTTTTTTTTTGTACCCACAAATGTAGTTACCCAGGTATTTTTGTAGCTTGTTATATTCGTTGATAAATTACACATACGAGTAGTTTAATTATTAGATGATGCGATTCTGTGCAAAATATCGAAAGTTAAGCTGTGAATAGCTTTAAAAATTCAGGACGTAGTATACGTAGTATACGTAGGACGTAGTATTATACTTACGGGTACTTTTGAATTTTTAAATGTGTACACTTGGGACATATTTTAGCATTTATAGTAAGCGGATTCACCTTATGCATAATGGGGAATGCCTGAAAATTTTAAAAGTCCTTGATTATTTTTCTAATGGTAGGAATAACCGTCGCCATTAACCGCAATGACATTGACAGTTCAAGTCATACGACCAACCTATGATGAACTGTCAATGTCATTTGCGTACCACAGATTCAAGCAGGTGTTTTTTTTTTTTAAATTTGACGGACTTAGAAATGTCTTAGTAGTCCGATACGGGGCAGACGCGAGGTGATATAAAATGTTTGTATTTTATAAAATGTATACCGAAAAATCTGAAACTTTTTTCTTTTAATGGCGACGGTTATTCCTGCCATTAAAAAAATAATCAAGGACTTTTAAAAATTTCAGACCTTCCCTATTTACGCAGACTATGTGGCCGGCTCGAGCTTGCTAGTCAGCCGAGCAAACTGTCCCCCAGACGACATAAAATGTAGTCTAGCCCTCTCCGGATCAGCCGTACTGCATTCTACGTAATCAATGTAGTTATGGATACAGCGCGTGATAAGCAGTGCCTTATTGACTTCATATTTTAACTTGCTATTGTCCCCCAGACGACAGTAAATGTCACACCGCCCTCCCTTTATACTCCTCCCACGTAGCCATGGACACAGGGTGTGATAAGCAGCGCCATGACTTCATAAATCGTCTTCATTCGCCAGCCCATATCACATACTACTAAAAGTAAAAGGGTAAAAACGGGACGGGGGGGGGGATTAAGACTTCGCCGTCTGTCCGCCGTCTGTCCGTCCGTCTGTCTCTCACCAGGCTGTATCTCAAGAACTGCGATAGTTAGACGATTGAAATTTTCACAGATGATGTATTTCTGTTGCCGCTATAACAACAAATATTAAAAACCGGCCAAGTGTGAGCCGGACTCTTTGCCGTTTTTATAGATAATGGTACGGAGCCCTTCGTGCGCGAGTTCGACTCGCACTTGGCCAGTTTTTCTTCCATACCTCTCTACCGCTATCTAAAGTGCCTTGAACTCATACATCCGATAATAATTGTTATAATGAGCCCAGAATAAACGACGAAGGCATGGCATGTTCGTTGTTCGTTTCAGCTATGTCAATTCTTGCACATTGGTTTTAGTCTAAACAGACCATATTATACTCATGTGCTTTCTTTTACTGTTTTTTTGAGTTTTTTAAAATTTAAAATAAAATGAGTTCCTAACTTTACACATGGCCCCTGCAGGTCGCGCCATTTAAATACTTATTGCCATAATTATAAACTGGTACTTACATATTGAGTTAAAAATCGAGATCATTCCTACAAACACAGGTAGTTTTTGAAGAAAACAGGTGTCACAAGTAACACGGAACAGATCTGTAACAACTAACCCACACATGACGTGTCCCGAGTTATCCCATTCAAAGGCACTCCGTCTTATCAGTTATTTTAGCACTAGTACGAAGTTGAGGTTCCGTTCTGAACCGTATTTTCTATGCACTATGCAGTAATCAATAAGCGTGTCCCGGGTAAGGGCAAGGGTCAAAGGTGAGCACGCGCTGGGAAATGCCGCCGGCTGCTTTTACTCCCAGTGCAGTCGGTTACCCAGGTAAAAACGGGAGCAAAGCTTAACTTAGTTTTCATAGAGTTAGGACACAGCACAGAAATGGTACTGACAAACGTAGTCAACTATCATGCCATGTCAAAACGTCAATATTATCACTCTATTTTAATTTATGATAGTTTACAGTTCAGGCCGCCTTAAATCCGTATGTGACATAATTCTGAATAGTCGTTAATCTATACTAGGTAATATAGGTACATATTATAAAGCTGAAGAGTTTGTTTGTTTGGTTGAATGCGCTAATCTCAGGAACTACTGGTTCGAATTGAAAAATTATTTTTGTGTTGGATAGTCCATTTATCGAGGAAGACTTTAGGCTATATAACATCACGCTGCGACCAATAGGAGCGAAGACGCGGACGAAGTCGCGGGGAACAGCTTGTATTATAAAGCTGAAGAGTTTGTTTGTTTGTTTGAACGCGCTAATCTCAGGAACTATTGGTTCGAATTGAACAATTCTTTTTGTGTTGGATAGGCCATTTATCGAGGAAGACTTTAGGCTATATAACATCACGCTGCGAACAATAGGAGCGAAGACGCGGACGAAGTCGCGGGCAACAGCTTGTATAATAAAGCTGAAGAGTTTGATTGTTTGTTTCAACGCGCTAATCTCAGGAACTATTGGTTCGAATTGAACAATTCTTTTTGTGTTGGATAGGCCATTTATCGAGGAAGACTTTAGGCTATATAACATTACGCTGCGAACAATAGGAGCGAAGACGCGGACGAAGTCGCGGGCAACAGCTTGTATAATAAAGCTGAAGAGTTTGTTTGTTTGTTTGAACACGCTAATCTCAGGAACTACTGGTTCGAATTGAACAATTCTTTTTGTGTTGATAGTCCATTTATCAAGGAACCTTTAGGCTATATAACATCACGCTGCGATCAATAGGAGCGAAGACGCGGATGAGGCCGCGGGCAACAGCTAGTATCAAATATGATATGAATGATACCGTTCATCTCTTGCCACACAAACAACTGTTAACACGATTTATTCCTAACGGTCACATCTTTACATCCTATTTGGGTATTAGCTGATCAAATAAAAACAGAAGTCTGAATTACAATTTTCAGTTGTTACAAAAAGGTTTAAATTCCGTTGAACAACCTTGATGTAAAGCTACCATGTGTTGCCTAGGGTACATACAGTCGAGTGTCGATTGTTTATGCATTTATTCTTCAATTTGACTAAATGCATGCCTCAATGTCGAGAATACTAGAATGTTCGAATCTCATATGTGTGTATTGCGTTTATGACCGGCTGTAGCTAACAAATACATGTGAGTGAGTGCTTTAAGGGTTCCATATGTGTTAGTCTCCCAATATTTGTTTTTTTTTTATACATACTTACTTAAATCTCGAAACGCAGAGAGCGGGCGCGGCGCGGTGCGGGGAGGAGGCGGTTTTGCAATTTTGATCTTTCCGAAACTGTCGACTGTCGTATGTCACACACCTAATTTCTATTCTATAATGGAAAACCAGCCAGCATACATTGGAATATGTAGATAGATACATTACATTGGAATATATACCTCGGAAAGCAACACAAAGATGAAGTAGAAAGAAGAATAAATATCAGCTGGAAAAAAATCTGGGCAAACAAGGAAGTTTTCAAATCAAAACTGCCACTTAACTTGAAGAAAAAAGTGATGAACACCTGCATATTGCCAAGCCTAACATACGGTTCACAAAACTGGATTTTTAATAACCAAATAAAAAGCAAAATACAAACATGTCAACGCTCAATAGAAAGGAGCATCCTGAACATTAAACTCAGCGACCGGCAAAAATGAAACAAGACCAAAGTTATAGATGCTCTACACTACACCACTCTCAACACCTGAAATGGATGTGGGCATGGCATGTGCGCGCACCGGATGATATATGGACGAAACGAGTCACTTCATGGGCAGGACCACGTAATAACAGAAGCAGGGGGCGGCCCAGAGAGCGATGACATACAAAAAATTGCCGGAATAAATTGGAAAAAGACAGCAGAAGACAGAAAGAAATGGAGACTGTTGGAGGAGGCCTATACCCAGAAAGGGGGCCTTAACTGAGTATCGTTACGTGTGTATTTCACTCTAATGTAAAATAGACTACTAGATTAGTTCATAGTTAAGGAAATAAAGGCTTATTATTATTATTATGTCACACATGTATGTTTGTTTTTGAGTGGTGACCATGCACTGTAAGACCGAAGAAGTCGGGAAAGCCCCCGGCAAGGTGGACTGAGGATTTGGACAAGACCGAGGGAAGCCGTTGAATAAGGGGGGCCGGAGACCGTCATTGTGGAGATCCGCGGAGGAAGCGTTTGTCCAGCAGTGAACATATTTTGACTGATATGACAATGATGATAATGTATAATGACTTAACACAATTAGAATTGTTATATTTTAAAAAGTACACAAAATTAAAAACAAATTAAGTAAGGCGCCTTCTTAATTTATCGATGCGGAGGCGGTACGATATGAGAAAACTGTCAGCTGTCAGTGTCAACCGATATCTATGCAGTACTGCCCCACTTCTGCGCTTGCTATACTACTGAGCAGACGTATTACTGACAGTATTTCGTCAAGTGAGGAAATCTCACATCGGTAAATTCACGTCAAAGAGCAAAATACCTATGACATATCGCTCCCGTCCCGCCAAATCAGGAAGTCGCCTTACTCGTCAAGTGTGGAAATTTCACATCAGTAAGTTTACGTCAAATAACAAAATACCTATGACATATCGATCCCGCCCCGCCAAGTCAGGAAGTCGCCTAAGTAACACCGCAGCATAATATTATGCCATAATATTCCCAACACCTTTAAAGGTGTCAAACCATTCTTCAGTTTACAGTTACGCAAACTTGTAAGTAGCTGCGCTCCGAAAACAAGTTTTAGCACTATTTACATACGTAACATCAAGGTATTAAGGGTGATTATCGCTCGCCAGGTAGTTTCACCGTGTGAAAATATGCCGTAATTGGCCATGTTCTATTTTCATGTAACGGGTGTTGTCCTCGAACCTCGTTTTGAGGTCAAATGAATGATTTTCAATACGGTTTTCAAATGCATCTGTAATTCTGTTGTTTACCTATGAATTATGGATCATATCTCTATGTACATTATTTTGCATAGAATAGTTCAATATGCTGTGTTACAAATAAAACTAGTTCAATTAAGTAGTTAACTCACAAATTTAAGTACCTACCGAATATTTATTTTTAACACGCTTATTTGTTTCAAAGAAACTGCAAACTATTTATGTACATATTCAATACGATAAACAAAACGTCATGTCTCTTTTGATATGTTGTTTTTTTCATTTCTGTCAGACAGAATAAATGACTGAGATAACTTCAGTAAAGCCTCCGAACGAGTTGGTAGGAAGGATGAATAATATAAGACGCAGAGTCGACTCCCATTACAATCAGACACGCTACGATCCAAGTTGTAGGACACACTCAGCCTTGCATAAGGTGCCTGCTCTGTTGGAATTCTAGGCCCGCATGCTTTGCCGGTCTGTAGGGCCTTTGGCCATAATACTTACATGAAGAACCCGTTCTGTAGGGACTCTCGGCTTTTGGCCTCGCATGCATTGCCGCTCTGATACCTAGGACAAGAAAGTGTCGACTACCCATTATGGTACATCTTTTTGTCCAATGCGTGAAAGTCTTTCATTATTGTGTGTTTGTGTTACCAGTGATAATCGAACGCCATGAAACGTGGTCGCTTACTATGCGCTTCATAAGAGGGCTCAATGTCACTCTAAGAGCAATGGAGAGGGTAATGCTCGGCCGCTGGCTATCCGCAGCAGAACTAACCAAAGTAACCGGTATAGCCTTCCGAATCGCCTCGCTCCTAAACTTAAGCGGCAGTGGGCGAGGGACATAGTACGTGGAACCGATGGCCGTCGGGGCGGAAAGGATCACGAGTGGCAACCACGTACCGGTAGGCGCAGCGTGGGTGGATCCCCCACAAGGTGGACTGGTGACCTGGTAAAGGTCGCGGGAGTCTACTGAATGCGGGTGGCGTAGGACCGGTCATTGGGACACTCTTTGGTCCGGCCTGTGTCTAGTAGTGGACGTCTTGCGGCTGACTGTTAATGATAATGATGATGACTCATATGTAATGTCATACCATTACAACAAATGACCACCCCACCTTATTCAAAGTTCGACTGAAACAAGTAATAAAAAAATACACATCAAATACAAAAGTATAAAAAACCGGCCAAGTGCGAGTCGGACTCGCGCACGAAGGGTTCCGTACCAACACCTCCTGATCTACATTTAAAACCACTATACAATACATTTAATCAAAAAAGGTTGTATCTTCATAGGAAACTTACGGCACTTAGGCCCTTTTGTTTGGGAAAGACAGTTTTTCAGCAGTAACCCAAAAATCGTTAAACCTTTCTTGTTCAAACCAATTATCGTTGAAAGTATTTATTAATTTACATCGTCTTGATTATTTTCAGAATTTTTAACTTCATAATTTGAAAATTAGAGGGACAGTTTTTACCACTTTGACAGCCAACGGTTGACTTAAATGGAAAAGTTTTGTAGGAACCTCTTTGTCATTTTTGAAGGCCTGTCCATAGATATCCCACACGCCTATGTGCATTTAAGAAAAAAATTTACCCCCTGTTACATGTACGGGGTGCCCCCAGTTTAATATTTTTAGAAATTTTCATATCATATTTCTATAGCGATTCATAGCATACACTTTCCTACCAAATTTCATAATTGTAGTGCTCATACTCTCCGAGTAAATCGGCTGTGACATACGGACGGTCAGACAGACAGACATGACGAATCCATAAGGGTTCCGTTTTTTGCCATTTGGCTACGGAACCCTAAAAAGTCCTGACGAATTAAGACTAACCTTCTTTTCAGTAATTCATTTCATGAAGCGTTCAATAAAATAAACTTCACTGAATTAGTCGCTTGTTCAAACTGAATCGTATAACCCCTTCTTTCCGTTGCATTGGGTTAAAATAGGATTTATTCCCACAAAAAATATTAACACTACAGATCACCGAGTATTCTTTCAACAAAAGGAAAATGTTCGAACTTTTCCGGAAAAATCCGCGACCCAAAATAAAGTTTCTGTGTCAATGTACCTCGATTCCAAGGAACATAAATTCCGCTACCTTTTCACAATACCTTCGCGCGTATTCACGAGAATTTTCCTAATGTAACACAATCACAGCCGAATTCTAACAGGCTTCTCCGGGCAATATCCAGGTTTGGGGGAGGGTTAGTTAAAGGTATATATTCTAAGTTCACATATCCTAACTTCAAAAATACTAATATTCAATACAGCTAATGTTCGAAATTATTAAAAATAAATATTAATTCTCATCAGTTATCACTTAAATATCGCCCATACCATAACTCACTCCCGAGAGCTATATTACCTACATAGTACGTCTTATTATACTATTGTGTTCTTCGCAGGCGACGTCCCTACTACTCCAACTCACTTCCAACTAAGTCAAAGAACTCTAACTCGGAATCCTATTTCTAGATTTTCCGCTCAGACAGACAGAATTACGATAAATGATCGAACATTATTTGGCGCCAAGCAAATGAATCTTGTTTTATACCTATAGGATCCCGCCTGCCAAGATTTCACCCGGCATTGAAGATGTGACGTCTTTCACCGTGGTTACTGTTCTACCTGTCTCGTAAACTTTATTATAGTGTTGCCGTTGCCGCATGAAAATAATATCCAGAATATAAATAAAACTTTTCGAACCAGGTATTTCTCAATTTTCTATTTTAGTTTAGCATCAGGGAAACTTAAGATGAGGAGTATAATTCAATTACATATGGTAGTACATGTGGTACCTGTACAATCCCGTGTGGTGCCAGGTTAAAATAGCACCACCCTTCTTCCCATGGGTGTCGTAAGAGTCGACTATGGGAATCAGGTTGAAGTGTGTTGTGAGCGATGGGCTAGCAACCGGTCACTGCCAATTCATTATCACATTTTCATCATCTATAAACCTACAATTGCTAAAAGTGCCACTGAGATTAATTTGCGTGTGTTCTGTCTACTCCTTTTGGGAATATGGGCGTGAGTTTATATATGTATATATGGACATGTGGTAGCGATAATCACGTTGAATATCCTAATTTCATATAAATAAATCAATTTCAAAAGTTTCTCATTCTAAAAGTGAGTAAGTGACAAGTAAAAGATGATTCACAGTAGACCGTTCCGTGTCCGGGCCGGCCCGTTTTCTTCTAGAGAAATACGCCGGCCGTTACGTTTGCTGTCATAGAAAACGGGCCGGCCCGGACACGGAACGGTCTACTGTGAATCATCCTTAAGGCGTCGTCGCAGCATAATAAATCATACAGAAGCACTGAGTAAGACAACTTTACTAAAGAAAGTGAACTGCTGTTCTTTTTGCGCGCTGTGACTGTCACAATTTCATACTAGTGACGTCATTACTACGATATGGCCTTTCTTCAAATTTTTGTGAATATATAGAAAACTAATAGCTATAAAAATATATATATATATTGTGGTTTCTTGTTAACAAATTAACGAAATCAGTTAAGATTACGTACTACTTAAAAATTTGAAATGTTGTCAATTCAGAGATGTCGCGTCGGTTTGATTCTAGAATCCGGGCTGACCCAGAGTCAAGCTTGGTGAGCATACAACACATACAACAGAACAATAAGGGTGTCTTTCCACCAGAGATGTGCTATGCTAATGCGTTTGAATCCATAGCAACGTAGCATAGCACAAACGGTTGCTCTTGAACAAAGCTTATTATTCCATAACAGAATTTGTAAATGATAAGGACATGAGCGATGAAAATAATTGACAACAGCATAGAAAATATTAGTTTATTAATCGTTTTAATCTATTGTTGTGTTATTAATTTATTTATGCATTTTTAAAATATTGTTATTTTGAATGATTATTTTAATTATGAACACATTGACATTATAATTAATGAATTAGTGTAGTGTTATATTTTTTAGCTATAGGTATTTATGTATAATAAGCGAAAATTCAACACAATTTATATTATTTTTCTCAGATATAAATGAATAATAAAAAAAACACCAATCGTATTCATTCGTTCGCATAGCACAGAACTGGTGGAAACGGGTTTTCGTAGCGTAGCCTGCACATCCTCGTAGCATAGCTGCATAGCATTTCTCTGGTGGAAAGGTACCCTAAATTCATTGGGCTTGACTTCTGCCTCCAAACTTTAAATATAATTGTTTACATAACACGAGTAACTAAAAATTATTATAATAAGTACAGGTATTTGAGTACATATAAATAATAATGAGTACATTCTTGGAGTTATTGCTGTAAATGTGTACGCAACCGGGGATCACCTAAACAATCAATCAAGACCTAGATTGAATTATTTAGGTGTCGATCAAGAACATCTTAAAGGTATATAAAAATTATTGATTGATTATAAACCGACAGTAACAAACAACATTTAATTACAACAGTCTCGGCTGGAAGCATTTCTACCGCAAATTATGATTTATAAAATACGCTGACATTTTCCCCACGTCATCCACTTCCTTTGATTTGTATGTTATCTTTTGAACCGACATTGAAGGATTTTTATTAGCAGTTCGGATAAATATTTGTATTGGCTTCGTAACTTTCAAACTTGGTTACTCTTAACAACTTTGTAAATCGTAGCTGGCGTGGCGAAAGACCGAATCAGAGCTGAAGATAAATAAATTTGATTCTGACTTGTGAAATTTCTTGAAATGTCTTAGATAAGACGTTGTGTACTTTTCTTTCAGGCATTACTTCATGTAGGGTAAAATCGATATTTTACTCGTAGTATACCGCGTTGGTGGCAGGTAAGTGTATGCATGGTACGATGGTAAGCGGTTACCGTAAGCTATGGACACTGCAACAGCAGAAGAGTCACAGAATCAAGGTTCGCTATTTTAACAGCAACAGACCTACACCTCAACCACAGAATAAGTAATAGTACAAGTACAGAAGTTTCTCTGTTAACAAATCCCCCGTTTAGGTATGCCAAACGTGCCTAAACGTGGCCATCTCTTTCTATCGCACGCAACGCGCTCTTTCGAGGCCCCGCCCTCAGCGCTAGGGTTACCACCAGCGAACCTATTTTAATATATGTACTTTATTATTAGTAGTGTTGTTTACAATACAATTACGAATAGTACATTTAAGGTTCCGTAGCTAAAATGGTACTTTATTATTAGTAGTGTTGTTTAGAATACAATTACGAATAGTACATTTAAGGTTCCGTAGCTAAAATGATGAAAACGAAACCCGTCCGTCCGTCTGTTTTTGCGTCTGTATGTGACAGCCGATGTACTCGGGGACTATAAGCACTACAAATACAATTAAAACATTTAGCAGTAAGGTGTGTTCTACTCGTCTGAATCGCTACGTAAGTGATGTGAAATGACGAAGAAATACTAAAGTAGGGGGAGGGGGGCACTCCATACAAGTAACCAGGGGATACAAGGTTTTATATAATTTTTAAAAGCATCACTTTAAAAAATAAATAGAGGTTTCTTAGAACCAATGTTTTCATTTTCGTTTTCTTTTATGTCAACCGTTGGTGAATACCAAACTCAATGACTGTCAGTTTTTTGAGTGATAACTGTCAGTTTTTTCAACACTGACGGGAGCATAAAAAACAAGATGTCCAAGTTGGTGCAACCTGCTGCAATACAATAATGCTGTGGTTTTAACATTATTATTTAACACGAAACGGATTATTTTATGATCGTACAGCGGTACAGCAGCGCGTGCGCGTGCGATCCGTAACGCTGCGCTGCAACCATTGAATAGTCACACGACGTGTGAGCCGGCGGCCGCATGTACTTTGCGCGGCGCGATGACGTCACGGTAGTAAACCACCCCTAACTGTAGTTGCTTCAAATATGAGCGAAATAATATTTATCTGTGCTCTTTCTCTAAAAACCTATTTAATACTCTATTCATACTCTAATACACACACTCTATATGTTAGTTATATGTTAACTGAGAAGGATAATTTCTATTTTGGCCAATTACCTCGATGTAGATGAAACCTTTTTATTTCGTACCCGCATTCGTACACGGCGACATCTGTTCAATCGAGCTACTAATTCATGTGACACTTCCCTACGCACTGTCAGACATCGCGGAGCGGATATTTGACTTATGGTTCTATTTTAAAATATGCGATATACATACGATATATTTACTACAGCCTCAAAGTGAATGAGAGACAAGAAATAGTATAAAGCGTTCCGGATTTTATATTGTGAGAGACTGAAAGTATCCTTTTTAATTGGCGATTGCAGGTTAGTCGAACTGTGGTCGAACTCCACACAGAGTATCTGTAGGATTTACGGTAACCTTCAACCCCACCAGGAAGATCGCAATGCCAGAGCGATCAGAAAATAAATAAATATAAATATTAGGGGGTCAATTTTACACAAATCGAACTATCCCATAGTAAGCTCAATAAGGCTTGTGTCATGGGTACTAGACGAGGGTATATTTAATAGATATATATACTTGAATTGGATTGGTGACCACTTCTGGGAAAAAGAGGCATCATTCGTCCACCAGCTCGATGGGTAAATGACATTAGGAAGTTCTCGAGTCACTTCTAAATAAGATTGGACAGAACTGGGATGAATGGCGTAAGTACTCGGAGAGAGGCCTATGCTCAGCTGTGGACGATTAAGAACTGAAAATGATGATGATGATGAAATACTTAAATAGCGAAGTTTTCACATAGTCTCTCCATTGTTGAGAAAATGTCTATAGGTCATATTTAAATGCTCTGTTACTGTGCTCTGCCATCTGGGCATGACCTGTCCTGGGCAACATGGAGGTCCCTCAATTGACGGCGTAGTTACACCAATAGGTGTTGGTCGCAGCAAAGACAGCCTGTGCAAGTGGGGTTTCATTGGGGCATCCTCTAACGTGCTGCGTATGTGGTATCACCCCACAAACTTTGGCGCACCTTACCAACTACCCGGTTTGCCCACCCTCCTGCTCACAGGAAGACCTGGTGAAAGCTAACCAAAGGGTAAAGGGTGGGTAGACATTGCGGAGATTCGGTAAGAAGAATGTTCTGTTTGGCACAGCTGTTCCTGCCTTGCCCTCGACTACATACTCGTAAGAGAACATCATCACTTTAAGACTTCAGCCGCCCATCCCAGAACACACTCTTCGAGTATGGCACGCGTCATGCACAAAGGTAAACCCGTTTTAAATGAGCTTTCCTATACATTGTTGACATTGTTTCAATGCGTGAGTGTCAGTGTGTTGCGCTTATGTCCTTGTTTCACGGTACATACATACATACATACATAAACTCACGCCGTTATCCCATGGGGTAGGCAGAGACCAAAGAACGCCAAATACTACGGTCCTTACATACTTCTTTCGCTTCAATCACATCCATACATCTTCTCATACATGCTCGTCGGTTGCGGGTACTTCTGACCTGGCCCTTTTTCAGTATCGCCGAAATTTGATCTAGATAACCTCGCCTTGGTCGTCCCCTTCCGATCCTACCACTCATCTCCTGAGCGTAAATCCTCTTAGTCATTCTACTTTCACTCATTCTCTCTACATGCCCAAACCACCGAAGCATACCCTTCTCAACCCTAGTCACTTTCACGGTACCCTATTAAAAACTATATAAATAAATATAACTATACTAAACTATAAATACGGCGTTTTTCTATACTTTGTATTACGTTTTCCTCCTACGTATCCGATGCTGATTCTCGGTATTTTGCATGCAGTTACGAGTTTTAACGTGTTTATCTTGTTCTCATATATCAAGTAAATTCTTTGAATGAGTGTTTTGAAGATTTCGAGAAGGTGGCTAATGAGTTGTGAAATCTAACATTGTTCTAACTATGTATTGTTTTTAGCTCATTGGCCTCTTGAAATTAATGAAAATATATCAGAGTGTACAGATACAATTATGTAGAATGCCGTGCAAACCAATTTACGTAATTTAAAATGCGTGCAAGAACCTACGCCTTGTCGTTAGATAATGTTATATTTCATTAACACACAAAAGCTTAAATAAGGTAAAAGTCCCAATGCTCGACATCTTAATTCGACGATCGTAATTTTACAGACTTAATAAATAACATTTTTTTTTAAATGAAAGGTCGAAAACGATCTGTTAAGTATCGTGCTTTGTATACGGACAAGTGTCGTCACAATTTTATATGGTTTGTAATTTAAATTTCGAAAACCGATCTAACTATTATAATGAAATTTACTAAATAGGGGTTTTTTTTAACTATCTGTATTGAAATAAATCCAGTCCCCTCAAAGGGTACGGGCGGCTGAATTCTCGAATATCCTTGTTACATCATATCATATTACTAAATTAAATGATTCTGTGCTTCAATTAATGATATGATAAGTGAAATTACTGAATGTTGATAAATAAATGATAATATGTGAAAAGGGGATAAGACTATGTACCGTTGAACTTTTTTAGGCTATTCAATATGATGGTTACACATTTACAAAATGAGGCTAGTGTACTTTCTTTACGAATGAGATCCTGCAGGTTGTATGCTTGTACATATATGGAGATTATGACAAATGATTTCAAAATAGGTGTTTACGAGGGCGAAACATCGATCTAGCTTGGTCTTATCTTCGGAAACACTCGTATTCTCCGGGAAAACACGAGCAGAGCTCGGTCGCCCAGGTACTATCATATTATACCTGTCGCCTGCGGTATTTCCGGACCGATACGACCTTCAAACCTTCAAGAAAAGCGTTGTTGTCTTATCTTATTTATACGAGGGCCCTTGCGGATGCCCTTCGACCCAATTGGATCTTTTATGTAATAAGAAAAGAGCGTACTCCCATCTTAAAAGCCGGCAACGCACTTACAACCCCTCTGATGTTGCGAGTGTCCACGGGCGGCGTTAATCGCTTACCATCAGGCGATTCGTCTGCTCGTTTGCCTCCTATGTCATTAAAAAAAAGTAACCAGAGCAAGAGTGAGCAAGGTCTAAGGGTGGAAGCATATTATCTATCCGAATTGTCATTTTTATCAGTCATAAAAATCGTCTTCCGAAGACAACGTCTCTTGTCTTCTCAAAAGTTAAACACATGAGTGCTAAATCTAAATAGGAACCCACAGTTTCGAAGTGGAGGACCTGCCGCCAACTGAAAAGGAATATCGTCCGCATATGGAGATATAGTCGCATTTGCATATTTGACCGGCATCGGCAGAGAGAGATCAAGAAAGCGTGGGCAGCGCACTTGTGATTGTTCTGCAGTCACAAACGTTTATAGGCTACGGTGTCTGCTTACTTAATAAAATATATCTTCAAACCCGAGGCATTGGTTTCAGTGTCCTTAACTTTCGGGCATAATACAGTCACATACAATGAATCTAAAAGAATTATTCATCTACGTCTTGTTATGTTATTTTATCTGTTTATAGTTTTTTATTTCTTGTGTGACGTTAAATAAATGTATTTTCTTTCTTTCTTTCTTTCTTACATACAAGTTTATCACCACGCTTTGTATCAAATTTATACAGTGAAATTCACATTTAATGCCGCGTGCGCATAAATACATCAACGCCATACGATCACTTGCGTCATTTGTGGATCTATATCGGTGGGAGGTCAACCGGCCGCCGCGCCGTCTCATGTATGTCGGGTCCCTGGTCGGTGGTCGATATAAATAAACGAAATATCTTAAATTATCGGGTACCGACCCTGAAATCCTAAATGCTACAACCCCTCGATGCCAAGGGTTCCGTATTGTCAGCATGATTGA
This sequence comes from Notocelia uddmanniana, assembly GCA_905163555.1. Lineage (NCBI taxonomy): Eukaryota > Metazoa > Arthropoda > Insecta > Lepidoptera > Tortricidae > Notocelia > Notocelia uddmanniana. The sequence goes on along the minus strand of LR991063.1, from coordinate 566,266 downwards.
GTTAGAAGCTGCCTAAATGGCCAAATATATCGCAAAACTTCTTTGTCAATGTAGGAGTAAGGATATGTGACAGTGTTGCTATGCTGACTATACCCACCGTTAGAATCGAAAAGAATTGATACAAAATGATAAACAATGTGATGCCGTGCACCTTATATAATTTTCTATAACATCTGGATGCCAAATTCAAAGTTATATATAGTCTTCAATTTAAGCGTATTATATATTATTATATGCACCTATGAATGTCAATAAACTGCCACTGCTTCGGAAAAATAATCCTCTGCCACAAGAAAAACCGGCGTAAAAACTCGGTGAACCATCATTCTTTCAAAACAACAATGCAATACATTTTGCAAAAAATTACAGTGCCACAGTACTTCAAAAACACATTAGCATATTAGACAACCTATTATTGCGATTAGATTACCCGTGCAGGACGCTATCACTGCCAATAGCTTACCTAATCCCATTGAAATCTAGTTTCATCTTTGTTTTGGACAACTGGCAGTCGTGTGGCAGTGGTTTCGGCAACAACTAGTGCCTACGACTTTTCATGGTACTCGTAGTTAGGAAGTGGCACCGGAATCTTTCAGGTAAGATACAACCGCGGTAACGTGAAGGTAAGGTCACTGTTGAACTTGTGAGAACACAATACATACCACCACCACCATATCAGCCGAAAGACGTCCACTGCTGGACATAAGCCTCCCCCGATTTCACGAGGGGTATATGCCATAATCGCCACGCTTGGCATGCGGGTTGGCGATCGCAGTATTTCCACCGCACTCCAGGGATACTGCTGCCCATCCCCCGGTGGTCTTGGTCGTAGTTTAAGGACATACCTGGGTCCCAATACATACATACAAAAATAATCTCACACATGTGTTCCTAAGAGAAGTACTGCTAGCAGCTAGAGCACATGAAAATTTTTACATGGTTTAACAAAATACATACTTTTCAAATTGTGTTTATGTGTCTCCTAAACAATGACGTATTAAGTGTTTATTGTAAAGAATAAACACAACACTTCGACAGTAAAAATTCCACGCCAATATAAAATGGACCCAACTTTCATCTGGAATCTTTAAACGGCAGTTAGACAACCCACTTCATCACATATAATATATTTATTCCGTTGGCACCTCCTTTGATCTGAGTCCAGGCAATTATTTACGAATCTCTGTTGTGTTGTGGTAGAGAAATACTATTTTTAATCTGATTAAACGATCGTTAAGCTGTAAAAGTGTAGGAACTGTTTTCTGATTCAATAAACTTGTTTTTCCGCGTTCTTGGAGATGATGGATGGTTTAAGCCTATTAATAATAGCTTTGAGAAATGCAATAGTAAAAACTGCAGTTATTTTTTCCTCTCCATCATTGGTTGCTACTTTCTCGCGTAACTTAAGGTATTCAGAAATCAGAAATCATAGGAATTGTGTAATTTAGAATACAAATTAAATCCTTCAATTAAATGTGCAGTTCTAATAAACTGATTGAAGGATACAATACTTTCATTAAACTTTTAAATTGTACTTACCTAATAAAATTATTTTTGGTTATATTGTGTGCAGTAGAATAAAAGCAGAAGAACCCGCTTTAATTTTGTCAATTTGGATTGATATTTAAAGCGATATTTCTTAAAAGTCCCCAGTACGCTCGGCTGAACTCGTTTCTCCATACGAACGTAGTTACGTTATCATTTTAAAACGCCTTGCTGAAATAACATGAAACTTTGTATACACAATGAGAGCCGCCATATCTAGGTCGGAAATTAGTTTCTGTTTCTGCAGAAATTGTAATAGAAAAAAAATACAGCGAGTTTTTGAGTTTTTTACGTCTTGTATGAAAACCTTAATAATCGCTGTATTTTTTCTTTTTTATAATTTCAAGCAAAAAATAAAAATTCCCGACCAAACTATGCCGGATCCAATTGTGTATACAAAGTTTCATGTTATTCTAGCATGTTTAGCGTTTTAAAATGAGAGTGAAACTACGTTTGTATGGAGAACCGAGCTTACTGCGGACTCTTAAGAGGCCTTACTAGTTTGAGCGTTCATCAATTTCATGAAATCTTACTCGATAGATGGCGTTAGCGCTCGGTACACAATCGCACTGCCCTACAGCACACTTACAACGCGTATGTGTGCGTTTCAAACCGAACATAAATAGTCTTGATCGTTAATTCTTTTCCCAAGTTAATATTGTTTATTAGGGTTTCTAACTTTTTGTTTATGTAATTAAAAACGTATTTGATATTTAGAAATTAATATAAAATAATAATAAATTTACAATAATTCGGAGGGGGCATTAAAATTCTGGTTGATACTAAGTAAACGATTGACAGTTAAATCAAATTCCCGTTATAAAAGTATACACTAAGAGTAAATAACGACAACTACAACTTAAAGTTATTTACATTCAGTAATTAAAACGGCAGACATAAAATAAAGGTTTTTTACCTGATGCTGACACTTTTTAAATATGGAACAGTCTACACGAATTCATCACTTCCACAATGCACTACGTAACTAAAACATTCCGTGTAAAGGTTGAACCTGTGACCATTTTACAATTTCTGTTCTATTATATAACCTCTACTTGATCACTATATGACAGATAGGTCATATAACGGTCACTATTATGACTGCTATACGCATAGTTCTAGTATAATCGACATTTATACGACTGCTTTCTTCCTACTTGTCACTTATACGACCACAGAAATATATCGAGATAGAAGGAAAGAGTGTATGTACCTTGCGTGCGAAAATTGGGTCTAGTGAGCCAATTGCTCGCCGCCAACTTTAGTCCGCTCACGACCAAATTCCGCGTGCGACGTCAGGTTTTAAAAACAATACCCCTTATTGTTCAGTAATTAACTGTTTAAACCGCACTAATAAAGGTGCAGCTGTTAATCGAGGCATTTCCTATCATAGGTAAGTACTCTTTGTCCTAAAATATCTGCTATTATTTATAAAACAATTTATTTTGTATTTTGACCAAAACAGTAGCGGACGATCACGTGGTGATCACGTGGTCCAATGCTAGTGTTCCATTGCGGTTTTAATTTGATGCGCCAAACTTGACGGCATTGAAAACCAGCAATGTACGAGTCGCGTTCAAGGTCGATTTATCAGTTTTTCTGTCAAAGGCAAGAATAGTGCTGTGCAATGCGATTTTAAATGCCGATTTCTTGCTTGATACAAATCGATTTTTAAAACAGGAAAGGATAAATATATTTTTATATTATTATGTAGCTACATAATGAAGGCAGTGAAAAGCAATAGTAGTTTATGCAACTGATACATAATGAGAGGAAACACGAGTGTTTTAAGGCCTAATTATGTACAGTTGCATACAAAACTTCATCTACACACATATTATAAGTCCCTTCTCTAAGATGGGTTCAGAAGCTGAGAAACTCTGGTAGTTTAAACTAAACGAAGCTAAACTATCTTCTATCTCTATCGGTTCTTATCGATATTTTAAATTGATACAAAATACACCTACAAGTTATTGCAATTGCTGCGTGCGAATCGATGTCGCGCGGCTTACGTTTCCTGTCACTAAATTACGCTCGTGACGTCAAAGTACCCACACAAAATGTTACACGGTCGGTTCCCATACTAATCGACGAGCTCTTTTCTTCTATCTCGATATATTTCTGTGTATACGGCCTTAAAATGACCACTATATGAAGTAAAGTTATATAATTTGGGCCCTTTTCGGGTCGTATAAACGTTTAGCCGATCTTTATATGACCAAACGTTGCGATCTTAAGTTGTGACGAAAACGTCATCACAAGCATTATACGACCAACTTTTGCTACTTAGGATATTATTGGCCGGTACTTTATACATAACCAATACGTATCCAATACGTCAAATTGAAATAAAATCATACAATAATAGACAGAACCATAATTAAATATAAAATGAAGCAGCAAGTAGCAGCGTCTTCAATAGGGTACTTGACTCCGGTGAAAATAAAATATGAAACCTAGCTACTCGTATAATAAAATGTTATGCTAAGAGGGACTTTTTAATATTTTATTAAATAAATTTTATATATTTTATCTATGCATCACGTGATCGGGAAATTCCATGTAACGTTAATATTAACTAGATCGATAGTTAATCGTCATATCACCTGACCTGACACTGACTACTCTTGACAGCGATGAACGAACTGGTTATGACATGAGCCATGACTTTGACTTATTTTCTGCCATAGTACTATATTATTGACATCACAAAATGGTGGTTTAGCGCGTTTTGGCACGGCATTTAAATTTTAAAATACAATGTAAATAATTATTTTGTAGGTACACTAATGGAGATAAAATATTTTAAATATAAATAATTTAAGTCCTTTGTAATACTTTGTCAAAAACCCTATTGAAGTCTTGGCTATGGTTCTAAAAGGAATTATCCCTAAGAGGCATGGATCGGGTCTTTCGGGGGTCGACAATTTCTGGGAGCAAACATTTTTCATAAAATTTTACCAGTTTATCTTCCATCTTTGTTGCCCAGAAATTGTCGTCTTTTTCAATCGATTCTACTTTTAAGCGATGTTCAGGGCCAGTCCATACCGCAAACAAACATTTTTGTTTATTTGTGATATGCAGCTGACCCTGAACCTGGTAGTACCAGTCGTGGTTTTTATTGAAAATTATGTCCCCATTGACCACTTTCCAAGCATTCATTTTTTTTTGTTTTATGGCCTCGTCGGGGTCTATCCCAAATGATGATTTGGGGCATTTAATTTCAATGATTCCTCCTTCGTACAGCCCATCAGGAGTAGCACCCAAAAAAAACAATTGTGAGTCAATATGGAGACCACATCTCTCGACGACAATGTTCTCCTGGAATGCCAGTTGTTTAAGTGCATCACTTTCAAATTTTTTCCCATGTTGCACTGCTGGAACATGATCTAATGAATAACTGTACAACATGGTTTTGACTAGTGGTGCTGAACTGATGTTGTTACGTCGCTTGCAAACTTTCGAAAAATTTGAAGCAGTCAACAAGCACCTCCTCAGTTCTAACCATAGGGCACTTTCTGACTGCTCCATTGTTCCTCGTTCTATGGCCTCTTTTTCTTTTAGCTGCTCTTTCAAGCCATTGAGATACTGCGCCTACAAACGTAAAGATAAAAAATACATTATCTATCTTGATTAGTGTTGTGAGTTAGAGCCCGGCTGAGCCTTCAGGGCTAACACGAGTCTTACTTGTATGGTAAAAGCCTAGTCTTAGCTTTAACGGCTCTGTCTTTAAGGCTTGGCCGAGCTCTAACTCACAACACTAATCTTGATATAACTTAAACTAGCTGAATCTGCCACTCCTGAAAATGTTTACTAAAAGCAAGTCTGATTTAATGGGATTCTATACATCCTATGTTATTTTATAAATACTGGTGAAATGCATTTTGAAATCTGATTAATAATTTCGGAGAATATTCTTAAAAACATACTAAGTAAAACTTATTAGTGTAAAATATTAAATTCTTAGTATCAATATAGGGTGAGATCCTGTCACTAGTTCTAGAGAAAGCTGGATATCCTGGGAAAGACTGCTTTTATTTCTACCAAACATAGCTAAAAACCATATTGACAGGCTACTTTCGATTAACAACACCCCACCCTATTCGGTTGATCCGTTTGGGAACTACGGTGCTCATTTAGGTCGATGGTAGTTGTCAAGGCAAAACCAACGAGCCCAAACACGGCGGTGCTGTGATGAGCATATGAGGAGTTCCTGATACCACCTCCTGACTCCATCATGAGACCCTGGAACTCATATAGGTCGATGGTACTTGACAAGGCAAATCCAACGAGCCCAAACACGGCGGTGCTGTGATGAGCATATGAGGAGTTCCTGATACCACCTCCTGACTCCATCATGAGACCCTGAACCTCATCTAGGTCGATGGTACTTGTCAAGGCAAATCCAACGAACCCAAACACGGCGGTGCTGTGATGAGCATATGACGAGTTCCTCATACCACCTCTTGACTCCATCATGAGACCCTGAACCTCATCTAGGTCGATGGTACTTGTCAAGGCAAATCCAACGAGCCCAAACACGGCGGTGCTGTGATAAGCATATGACGAGTTCCTGATACCACCTCCTGACTCCATCATGAGACCCTGAACCTTATTTAAGTCGATGGTACTTGTCAAGGCAAATCCAACGAGCCCAAACACGGCGGTGCTGTGATGAGCATATGAGGAGTTCCTGATACCACCTCCTGACTCCATCATGAGACCCTGGACCTCATCTAGGTCGATGGTACTTGTCAAGGCAAATCCAACAAGCCCAAACACGGCGGTGCTGTGATGAGCATATGAGGATTTCCTGATACCACGTCACTAAATAAAACATTGAAAAAATACTTACTGGATCTTGATCTTTTAATCGCTGTATACGAGTATAGCGTTTCTTGGAATTTCGTGGTTTGGATTCCCGATGTTTGTAAAGTTGCGCGACGAACGAAAACGACATAGGTCCGACCTCTTCGAGCGCTCGGCGCATTCTGAGCACACGGCTTCAGTGTAGCGTAATATATGGGAATTATGGGTGATATTTAAAAATATCTACCTAATTTAGTTTAAGACTGATCCTTATAAAAAAAAAATCTAAGACAAGAAAGAGTTGCACTTTGCTACAATTTTATCGTTACAGCAAAATATGAATACAGTTTGCGAGAAAAAAATAAAATGTAACCCTCTTTTCAGCAAAAAACTAGGTAACATTCGATTGCTATTTAAACCATAATTTAAGATGAATCTTAAATTTTCGGTATCGTTAATATCTAGTTTATGATAGGTAGAATTGAAATGTATTAATTTTAAATGAAAATTATTCCTTTGCACTTCAAAATAAGTAAGGGCTCTTAATGAAAACTCAAAAAATGCGTATATAATCTATGCTAGTGAGCTGCAATAAACTAGTACAAATTAGTAAAGAAGAGAAAATGCTAAGACGCGTGTCAATACGCACAGATAATAGCTTTAATAGTTGGGCATATTGGGATATGGCCCCTTAATATCTTAAGGGATTGTTCATTTTCTAAGCAATATAAAACCGCCCTTAGGGTATGTATAAAAATCACGAGGCATTGCCGGGTTTCTCTTAGTACAGTAAAAACGATTTCGCGTATTATCGATGATATTTAGCACATGTAAAATTTGTTACTACAGTTTTATTACTAAAAAATATGAACTCAATTCTCACTTTTGTTTTTGCACAAAAACACTCTGGCCATTTGTTTCTGTAATAAAACTGTTAGCATGGTACTCCAGAATTACATCGGTTAGCGGAAAATTTAAATAATTCATACACATTGAGCAATCATCACGTCGTATTCATACAAAAAATGACAAACGACTTCCCAGCGACACCATTGGTTTTTGAAGCATAGCATGATGTTAAAATATTGATAAGCATAATTACTTTTTAAGTCGCTGAAAACACTTCCTTGTTTTGTAAAACTGCTCCAGGAAAGTTCGACGACTTCGGTTCTATTTCGGAAGCGCTGCTGACGTATTTCGATTGGATTGAAATTATAATACGTCAATATAATCGCATTATCCAAGAGGAAACGTCTAAGTCATTTTAAAACTGTTTAGCCTAGTTGGTAGTGTCATTGCCTCCGAAGCTAGAGGTCCTGGGTTCGATTCCCGGTAAGGGCATTTGTTTCTGTGGTGAACAGAGACATTTACCCATAACACAAGCCTTATTGAACTTACTGTGGGACTAGTTCGATTTGTGTAAAAAATGTCCCCAAAACTTTATTTATTATTTATTTATTATTTATTTATTTATTTATTAAGCTTGCATATCACGGCTATGTAAAGTCAGTCTTAAAATATGGTATTTCAATATGGGGGAATTCAACGGATGCTAAAAAAGCTTTTATAATACAAAAGAAATGTGTAAGAGCCGTCTGTGGTGTTGGACCTAGAGTCAATCAATCAATCAAATCAATCAAATATTTATTCTGCAAATAGGCCACAAGGGCACTTTTACAAGTCAAAGCGTGAATTTATACAATTAAAAAAAAAACTGACAATCTTACTTAATAATAATGATTAAAAAAATATACTGATTAACAAATTTTATAAAAATAAATTTACAAATATTAAGGACGTATTGAATACGATCTGTCCGAATAAACAAAAAGTACATAAAATTAATTTAATATCTCAGAGATGTATATGGTATAGTGTCTTGCAAACCTCTGTTCCAACGATTTGGCCTGATGACATTAACTGCGCTATAAGTATATATCTTTGAGTTGGCATGTTATGTGCGGAAAGAATTTTTAGCATATAACAAACCGAGACACAATCTAAGACTTAGAGAAAGAGATGAGTATAAGCTAGTAGTTCCATCTTGTTCAACTGCATTATTTAAAAATAATTGTTACTTTATGAGCATCGTTGTATATAACAAGATACCACAAGAGCTGCGTAAACTTAATGACAATTTATTTATGATAAAGTTACGAAAATGGCTAGCAGAAAAATGTTTTTATACAATAAGAGAATATCTTGAGTATAATGAATAATTATTTGTTTGACATACTTATCCAATGTATTGTAATGTAATGTGTAATATAATTTAATTTAATTATAAGACTTATAAAATAGGATGTAATAATGGCTTAAATTTACTAGTTACTTTTGGAATACACAACGACTTCTTTATATATATATTTTTTAATGTGAAGCAATGAATTAATGAATGTGTGACTTTTGAATTAAATATAATTTGTATGTAATCCCAGCATAACTTAGAATTACAACAATAATTTGCATGCCAATATTGGCTAAACATGTGGAACTCTTTATAATACTAATACCATCAATATGTACCGTGTTTAAGCAAATAAATTATTCTTATTCTTCTTATTATTCTTATTAAAAAAAAACCTAGGTTCTAGTTTGTGAGCGTATAGGTACGATATTGTAAGTAGAGTGTGGGTGCTATATCGTAAATTGAAGGAACTAAGTATGCGTGACTTTAAATAGCTGAATAATATAGGATGCTACAACTATTTGGAGTTTGAGTTGTGTTTATCTCTTTCCAACAGTATTAACCCGTTATTTGAGTCACAAAAACGCTAAGGCATGTTTATTTAACAGCCCTCTGTCCTATTTCCAGTGGCTGCACACCGTCGTCACGTTATCAGTCAACGAATAATCTGGGGCGGTAACTGTATCATTTGATTATCATGAATCCATCACGCGAATAAATATATTTTACGTATTTCAATGTCGAACGTCGTCGACGAAATCATGATCATTCTATGAGGGGCTGTTTATCGAGCCGTGAAATAAAATACAACCCATCCATGATGTCTTGAAAAGTCCATCGTAGAGCGGGCTTATACTTGTGACAGGGTTTTCCCTTGTAGACATAACTAATTTAGCCCTAAATGCTTCATTTGACCCAATGTTTCATTAGATCTATTGCATTTTTTTCTTAAATAGTAAACTTTATAGGATTTTTGTAAAACAAACCTAACCTAACCTTATGATTTATATTTGATAACATTCAAAGCAAATCCGAAAACTTCACTGTTCTAAAGAAAAATGCAGTAGGGCTAGTGAAACATTAGGTCTAATGAAACATAAGGGCAAAAGCTAGTATAGGTGAGAAACTTAAGAAGATGACCTGTTGTGTGTAGTTGTAGCGTGTTCGAATAGACATTACATATATAAAAAGTGCAACAGAAACAAAACAAACGCCTATTCGAACACGTCACAATTACATACAACATGTCATCTTGTTTTTCACCTATAGGTCAAGTGACAGGATCCCTGTGTGACAGGATTGTTACAAACCGCATGAATAGTATAGGATAGGAAATTACACGTCAATTAAAACATGAAACCGTTACTTTTTACGCGTATGTACCTATGTGAATATTAAGTTTATTAAGAAAATGGAAAATATGGTCTAAGTAAAGAAAAATATTGCATACCTAAATGCGAGTACTAATATACAAGGTGGGCCCTGTCTCTGGAGCAACTATTTAAAAGGACGCTTCCTTAGAGTATCTGCAGTAACAAAAGGTGTACAATTTTTTTTTTCAAAAATATTCGATGGAAAAATGTAAAGGATTCGAACCCTGCTCGGAGCATAAATTTTTCAAAAAATTTCCTTTTAATTTGAAATTTTCGTTAGCAGCGTTACTGGTTTAGTACAAAATTAATTTAGTATGGGATGGCGCATCATTACTGACGATTTCTCAATGTTATTTGAGACGTTGGTGCCGTTCATAGAAGCCTAAGTTAAGTCTTCTACGGTAGATGTCGCTGTCCGCCTCCCTAAGGCGTTGTAAGAGGGAACTATTGAAGGATTTCGTGGACGAGCTTGGTTGTTCTGATAGCTCAGAGGCTAGAGCGATTGGCCGCGTATGCCAGATGTCGCAGGTTCGAATACTGCTCGGAGCATTAAATTTTACAATTTTTCCCTTTAATTTGATATTTTCGTTAGCAGCATTATTGCTTTAGTACAAAATTAATTTAGTATCAAGTTATGATTGTTGTTTTATTGTTTTTGCATTGTTCATGGATATTTTTGGTATATATTTTTTCAATTTTATTGAATTTTTTATATAAATTGACATTAATGTCACTTCAGAAAAGTAATAAAAATACACGTAAGCCATCTATGAAGAAAAAAAAAATTTTTTTTCTACTGATAACACTTGGAAATATTTGCTCACCCACTAAATAGTCCACCGTTTAACTTTTTTGCTCCTGTTACAGGGCCCACCCTGTATACCTTTACCTTCCTATATTATGAATTGAAAAAAGATTGTACTAGAGCGAGGTTACTAACCCTATGTGCGTGAACGGTTACAAGCTAGTGTCTACGGGTAATATTAGCCCTCTGAAAGCTAGGCGACAACTCGTCTGGCCGTCAGACTCCAATGCCGAGTAAATAACCGAATTAACGTCAAAATTTGTCACCCACTAAATAAGCCAGTCTAAATTAACCATACCTAAACTCCTTACACACCTCCTTACTATATCCCAACGTAAAATACCGATGAAACTTAACGTAATATTCCAAACTCTTCCTTGTGTTTATGCTGCTAAGATCTAAAAAGAGGTTTTACTTAGCTATGCAGCTTTTTTAGTCAGTTGGTAATACGTCGTCTTCGTAGAATCGTCTGGCCGTCCGCCAGGTTTATAATGTTGTCGGAAAAAAGGTAAGTAATGGAGTGAACTGAGGCGACGATGTAAACGCTGAGTTGTTGGAACACTGTATTCATGCTGTTTTTTCCTCCTCTCCGAGAGAAATTAGCGGCGTATGCTTTCGTGGAAAATTGAATAAACTATATTTAAAGTAACGTCCCATTTCTTTTGGCATCTTTCTATTTTAATTAAAAACAATAGTAGCCACCGTAGGCGGGAAGGCACGTGATTTTAAATCTGGAGGTCGCGAGCTTGAGAGGTCCCCGGCTCATACCACTATTTTAAAAAGCTGGCCAAGTGCGAGTCGGACTCGCGCACGGAAGGTTCCGTACTATTATCTATACAACATTGGAGACTTTATTACAACCTTTTTTAAATTAATTTAAATTTTTTACTTCTTTAGACATAGACATAGTATTTTTTTATTTAACACCAAATTGAAAAATGATTACAGACAATGCTACAAAACATTGCAAGCCTTAAAATTAAACTTAAATAGGCACAAAATTATATGTTTACATGTAGAAATAAACTTTTAAAATTATGATATCAAAAAGGAGCTAACCTCAGCATGTTTGCAGGATTATCTACTATTTATCTTATATTTTTAACAGTAATAATAACGTTAAATAATATCAAGTAGAATTTTAGTCAAGTGCGAATCGGATATCAGTTTTCCCATACATTTTGAGACCCAGCGCTTGATGAAGGCAACGAGAAACTATGTAAAAGTTTTTTTGCATGGGAGCTCCCTTCAATATTTATTTTATTTTGTCTTTAGCACTTGTTGTTATAGCGGCACCAGACACACATCAGCTGTAAAATTTCAACTGTCTAGCTATCACGGTTCATGAGATACAGCCTGGTGACAGACGGACAGACAACAGAGTCTTAGTAATAGGGTCCCGTTTTACCCTTTGAGTATGAAATCCTAAAAACCGTATGTTCTGAAGCCAGTGTTCTTGACAAGTGTTTTTATAGCATTAAGCAATATTTAGAATATAAAAATTAGTATTTATTGAATCACAATGTTTATGTTAATTTCCTGTATTTATTTGATTTAATTTATTTATTTTATGATTATTTTTACCTATTTATTTTGAAGATTGATTTTGATTGACATGTGAATTAGAATTATATTACTGATAATATTTGCACGCTTGCTTACAAGCAAAATACACTGAACTTTATTTAATGTAACAACCTACCACTGTATTTTTGCAAATAAATATATTTGATTGATTGATACAATATATCATGTTGATATTTAACGATAGCTTGTCGGTGAATGAAAACATGGCGAGGAAACAGGTAACATAGCTCCAATAAGGTCTAGTTTTCCCTGTGGAATGAAAGGTCGGATAATAGTCACTTTAGTAAAACTACACTACTAGGGGAGAAGTGAGCGACGACGAGGGGGCTCAATGAAAACACTGCGTGCCCTTTGCGCTCCCTTTTCTTTGACTCGCGCAAGAACCGCTCATTTGGGGAGCGCCACGCAGCGCGAGTGGAAATGAAAGCAGTGTGAGAAGTATCATGTTTACATTCTGCCAACGTCCCTGTCTACTTCCTTGCTCACAATCGTTGGGTGGCATGGCAAGTAGCGAGGACAGGAGCAGAGACGTAGTGTGGCAACATTACTCTTCTTGTCGCAAGTCATGCTCCTCGTCATGCCCACCACTCCTTGTCGATTTCTGGGCGTGTCTTGTCGGTTTTTGGGCGCGAGTCATATGACCTATCGCTTAATTGCGCGGGTAGAGCACGTGTTTGAGTCGTCATAATTAATCAGCACAAGTGCGCACGTCGCGTTTATCTCCCTTATCGGGTACAAGATGTATTAACTGATAAGTACATGATAACAAACTTCAAAATTGACTAATCACTTTTTAATCGATTGCACAATTTCCATGTCTTTGTTTAATGGAGCACGAAAGTAATGACTTTAAAAGTTAATAAATTTGATTGAATATGATATTAGGTTCGTTGTGTACTTAACATTTTCAATGTTATTTTCATTACTAACGCTAGATGACGCTGATTATTAACAGATATAGATGGCAAATAAAGTTATAAAAGTATAAGTTTTTGCCGGCCTGTTTTGCCTAGTTGGTAGTGACACTGCCTCCAAAGCTAGAGGTCCCGGGTTCGAATCCCGGCCAGGGCATTATTTGTGCATTTAGCACGGATATTTGTTCTTGGGTCTTGGATGTTTTCTATGTATTTATCTATTTAAGTATGTATATCATCGTCTAGTACCCATAGTACAAGCTTTGCTTAGTTTGGGACTAGGTCGATTTGTGTAAGATTGTCCCCCAATATTTATTTATTTATTTTAAGTTTCAATAAATTTATCGACCAAATACTAAACTATAATACTATTATGTTAGATTTTATTTTACATTGATGGTCATTCCATTAAGATGTGAATATAAATAGGTAGGCAATTAGCATCTTTTTACAGCCTTTTTTATGCACAGGGCAGATGATGCCTATATTCCACTCCTGAGGCTGTCGTTCCAGTTCCCAGATTTTAAGTATAAGTTCGTACAACTTGGACTGAGCGGCTCCGCCACCATACTTCCAAACCTCGGATGGCAACTCGTCAATGCCTGGTGCTTTGTTGTTTTTGAGCCTCAGAATAGCGATGCGAACCTCATCGAAAGAGGGAGGTTCGATTTCAATAGCATTGTCGTGTACTACCATCATGGGTTGTTCCTCAGCGGGCTGTTAGGCAGTTAGATATTTCCATAAGTGTAACTTAAGTCATGGTTCGATCCGAGTTAGTATCGTGAGATTTTTATTGGTAATTTAAAATTATTTTACGAGTATTCTTATTATTTTCAACATGGTTGTCAGCATCCCAATAATACAAGATTTACGATGTAAGTGAAAACTAAAGATACAGTTACACAGTTACAGTAACAGTTCCGTAAAGTAATAGTACATTACTACAGAGGCCGGGACGAAAGCCCGCCTCAGACCTATCCGGCCTCGCTGTGCTCGGCCGTCTATATGTCTTCGGCCGGCAACCCCATATTTCCCGCCGAGGTATGTATAGTGCTTTTCTCAAACATGCAATGAAATAAACAACAAAAAAAATCAAAGTTTTATTTTAATACGTATAGAGGCAGAATGTCATGATGCCTGTGCCACAAATTTATGTGGAATTTAAATTAAAAAAGAGGACTTTGCCGGCCTAGTCCTGCAAGATTTGTATGAAATTCCATTAACGACCTCTTGTCCTAGCGGCACCTGAAACGTCATACTTCGCAGCCTATTATAAGGAACATGACATCAATTCGTTGGAGGTGAGACGTGGCTACAGCTTGATGGTCACTGCTGGTCGGATCATACGGGGAGAGTCTGATTGCCCAGAGCTGGTCTGTCGCCTCATGCGACTATATGCTCCAGATATCCCCAGGATAACACTTAGGCCACGGCAACGCGATTTGTTGGCGGTGCCCGCAGCGCGCACTGTGTCACGCAGGAACTCACCGCTACTTCGCGCTCTCTCACATCTCAATGCGCTTTTGGCATCAGTACCGGAGTGTGACTTAATTGCGTGGCAATGGATGGATGTGTGCTATGAATGTCTGAGATTCTGCGAGGAGATGGATACTAGGCTATCAACTGTACCTATGTAATTTTATTGTGTTTGTATTTTAGTTAATTAAATGTAATTTTATACCACAACTTGTCAGAGAGCGCGTTTTTCCGCACCCTGCGCGTCTGGAAGGGCCCACTTTTTGGCCAGGTGGTGACGTAAAATTGTGTGCAAAACACGGGTCGTAAAGCAGAAAGCCCTCTGTCGCATATTTATCACCCTTGTCTGCGGCTCGGGCCTCACACATCTGCGATATCGGCCTTTCTTTGTTTTGCAACCCTTGTATCGTAAATAGCTATTAATTTATTTGTATCTAGTTAAAGTTAGTTTCGTTTCATGACGCATTGGTGTAACTGTAATGTCATGTTAACATGTTTTAAATAAATAAATAAAATAAAATAAATAAATCAATATTTCATTGCATGTTTGAGAAAATATTAGTAGACCACAGTATTCGCCGTCTTCAAACGCATATTTACCTGGCCAAAACGATAACCATATATCCCTACAATTGTATAGTATACACTATACAATAACATTGACACTTTCAGCGATATCAGCCGACAAGAGCTTACAAGGAGCTGAAACTCGGTCAAAACAATACGATGTTTCTGCTCTGTACGAATAAGGGGCCCGTCACACCAGTGGTGCGACGATTCTTGAGATTTTTTTACAGGAACCGAACACTACAGTCAAATAGCTACCGGCTGTTTATCGCTACCACATTCGCTCTCGCGTCTAACAAATTATTATTGAAAACGAAAATTGACGAGGTATATTAAGCAATAGAAGCAATGTTGAGTACACAGATACCTACGCTGCAGTGCCGTAAAAAATATGTGTCATCATTGGTATTTCATCACGCGTTCAGACGTTCACTACCGAAAACTTTTAGGAATTTTATAAGTTAGTTACATACTTTCACTTCTTTATAATTTCTCAATTTAAAATAAGGTGGTTTTTTTTTTCAATTTTTAGGGTTCCGTACCTCGAAAGGAAAAAACGGAACCCTTATAAGATCACTTTCTTGTCCGTCCGTCCGTCCGTCTGTCTATCTAAATGCGGGATCTCCTGTCACAGGTATTTCAATACTTACTAGGAGATCCCAACCTATGTGATCTGAAAGCCAATTGTTAATCAAAATAAACATTTTTCATAAACATTTTTTTTTCATCTGTCAAGACTCTTTTTCTCAGAAACCCGTGGAGGTATCAAGCTGGAATTGATATCAAATCCCCTCTACTGTCCCTTGGAGCTGTGAAAAAACCAAACTTCTAAGCCAACGCAATCAAAAGATACAGCCGTTTATGCCGCAAATTTTCGACACTCGCAAGGGAATCAAAACCTACAGCGTACTTCCCGTGAACTCAGAATCTTGAAATTTGGTACGAAGCAACATCTTATAGCACAAATAAAGGAAAAATTGCGAGAACCGTAAATTTTTAGTTACATCATATAATAAAAATATTTTTACGGAACCCTCGGTACGCGAGTCCGACTCGCACTTGGCCGGTTTTTTTTTAAATAATGTGTTTGTTTCTGATTATTAAAAGTATAAAAAATATGGTTGCGCTCGCCGTGCCCTCGTCGGGCAGGTGCCTTAAGAACCTTGCGCTCCATGGCATAATTGTGGCGCCTCATGCTTATCTAACCGGGCCAAGTTCATTTGTACAATAAAATGGTACGTTCAGGATTAGTGGAAGGTGATTTACAATGTATCCTCTTTTTTAACAGTAAGGATTTACTTCCTATAGGTACTTCAGAAATTATTAAGCTATTGAAGTATTTTTATTAATTACGAGTATAAGGACCAATGGCCATGTTTGACACTCAATAAATGACACCCGTTTCAACCATATTATTATTATGACGTCCGAATCGCTAAACTTAAGTGGCAGTGGGCGGGGCACATTGCACGCAGAACCGATGGCCGTTGGGGCGGAAGGGTTCTCGAGTGGCGACCACGTACCGGAAGGCGCAGCATGGATAGCGCACCCCAAAGGTGGACTGATGACCTGGTAAAGGTCGCAGGAGTCCGCTGGATGCGGGTGGCGCAGGATCAGTCATAGCAGCACTCTTTGGAGGAGGCCTACGAGGGCTACGAGTATGTCCAGCAGTGGACGTCCTTCGGGTGATATGAAAATGATGATGATGATTATTATGACGTAAGATTGAAAGTGTCATGCATTGGGTTAGTGTACAGGAATGGAACGTTTGTCTTAAATTGTTTTTTTACTAAATTGTGTATAATTATTTTTTAATTTAAGTCGTACGTCGAGAGCAGATTTCTAAAAATAATTTTCGAAAGCCTTAGTGGAATTATGTCTTATGTGCATCTGTGGGTGGAGTGGAACGTCAAATCGTCATCCGGGCCGATTTCGACCAAAAGGATTGGAAATAAAAAGAATTTATCGCGAGCTCTTGGGTGGCTGACATAGCCACAAAATAAGTAATAGTACGATAGTAGACTAAAAAGAAAATGAATCCCTGACGTAAGAAGCTTGTCCGAGCGAAGCGGAACATGACGCTGAACTGAACGTTACTGCATTAAAATAAGTACTTTTCTGAAGATAATGAAATGGGCCATAAATATGACTGCTGGGCGCGGGCTGGCCTTGTTGTGGCAGTAACCGAACCGCGCCTCTAAACAATACCCATAACTGATCGCCTCAGCGTATTGGTATGATATTGTTATGACATTTGTCGATTCGCCCGCTTCCACACATTTGTCAAATTTTCATGCAACTTGTGGGTGTATTTGGGAGATTTGACCATTTCACCGCTCTGTCAAACACAGAAGCTGTCACTCACACGCCATGACATCTGAGTGGCAAACGCAAAGTTGAAACCGATACAGGGTTGTGTTTTTATTGAATTCCGTTAATTGCGAGGGCACAATCCTGAGATGAAATAAAGTAATCTTCTCTAAAACACTAGTATCCCAATTCGTACCATTATGAAGATATTCAAGAATTCATTTTCGTTAATTAACACCTCTAGTATAAGTATAAAAGATCCTTAACAATTAAACAATTTTGACGTGCAGTATCATTCGAACTTAACATTAACTTTTGCTTAACTGCACGTTAACTCTTAAGGTCGGTTTTCAATGTTTTCAGTCACCCTTGGTGATAAAATTAATTATTTTATATGAAAATGACAAAAAACTTTATTCTTGAATTATGAAAAACTAAATATGCTACGCCATCTCTATGGCTATACACGACTATATGCTAGAAGGAACGGAAATCAATAAAAACACCCCGTATAAATGCATATAGGTGATATCGCACTGCACACCGTGACAGATATATCCGTCGTTGGCGTCCAAAGGGTTCCTTTGACCAGTGACATAACTTTGTCATTACGCCGACTAGTTGATAAACAAGTTAAGCGGTTCAATCGATATTAATATCATTATTATTGACACTGTTAAATTTCTCTTAAGAGGGCGCAGTACGTTTGGTTCTCCATACAAACGTATTTATGCTCTCATTTTAAAACGCCATGCTAGAATAACATGAAACTTTGTATACACAATGGGATCCAGCTTGTCTAGGGCGGAAATTAGTTTCTGTTGCTTGAAATTATAATGGCGAAAAAATACAGCGATTATTAAGACTTTCATACAAGCCGTAAAAAACTAAAAAAACCGCTTTATTTTTTTTCTTTTTCAATTTCTAGCAACAAAAACTAATTTCCGACCTAGGTATGCCGGATCCCATTGTGTATACAAAGTTTCATGTTATTCTAGCATGGCGTTTTAAAATGAGAGCCTATATACATTTGTATGGAGAACCGATCCACACCGATCGTACTGCGCCCTCTTAATAGCGTGTAAGGTAAGACAATAAATGTCATACTAAATATCACAAAGTACGTCAAGTCAAATGGATTACTACGTCTCGCCTGCCAAGGTCGCGCCATTTTCCCATTCAGCCAGTTCCAACGAACTACGGCGCCAGGGGAACGGTTCCATTCACATAAGTGCGTAATTCCCATTTATTCTTCCATTTTCTAATGGCGACTCTATTCCATAAATCGTGTCCCTGCGGCTTTTATTTCATGAATTTCGTTAAAGTTACTGCGTATTCTTGTACACAGTTTTCTACTTGGGGAAAATGTAAATTAGATTATGGGAACTCGGCTTTCCACTCACCAAATTAATGCCTTGTAGAGATAATACATTATGCTGGATAAAATGGCGGGGTCTAGGAGATAACCATAGCTATATTTTTATGTGTATTTTGAAGTTTCTCTTCATGTTACTATCCTTTCCCTATTTTCTTAATTACTAAATATATAATAACACTAATAACTGGATCTAAATTGTTTATGAAGTGTTCGTACAATTTGTCTTTTCGAGTCTTTTGGGATGATTTGTCAAATTAAACCAGGGCTCGGAAACCGGTATTCCGTCCATACAAAAATACCGGTATTTATTTAGTTCTTATCGTTCTTTCGCCTACTATTCCATGTTTAATCAGGCAATCTTACAATATGAAGTAATAATCCAAATACATTATTGAGTCCTACATAAAGAGCATAAACTAATTAAAAATATTTGGCTATTTCAGGATTTTGAGATTAACCGGTTCCGAGCCCTGAATTAAACTATACATTTAAACAGACTGACGAAAAATCAGAGATGTGGAATTAATCTTGGAACTATCCATTTTCAGTTGGTTGTATTAGCTTGAATATAAGTGGTAATTTTTTTTTCAAACACTATCACGACGTTGGCAGTGATTGGCCAACATCTTACAGTCCGTCTGATGATAAAATGTCAAGTGGACCCCGTAGCGTATTGACGCGCCCAACAAAAGCTCCAGATGCATTATAATGTGCCTTGCTGGCATTACATTTATTTAATTTCATTGTTTTCACACTCAGTGCTATCTTGGGAGCTCTGGCGACCTTACCACTAGGAGCAGAACAAACGCTAATTTGCAATACAATGTTTATTTTATCATCTGTACTAATATTATAAAGCTGAAGAGTTTGTTTGTTTGTTTGAACGCATTAATCTCAGGAACTAATGGTTCGATTTGAAAAATTCTTTTTGTATTAGATAGTCCATTTATCGAGGAAGGCTTTAGGCTATATAAAATCACGGTCGCGGGCAACAGCTAGTCGCTAATAAAACATGTATTTCCTTCTGGTATCTCCTGCCGGCATCACTTGACTTGTTCTAGTTCCTGTTTTCCTTCCTCATGCAGTATGTACTCGTACATAGTTTTTCCTTATCGCCGCTTGAATTTTCGACGACTCTTACTCTCTCGACTCGATACGGATCGCGGCACTAATTATGAACAAGTTGCTGCACATCTATCCTCATACTTTAGAATCATAATTTATAACACTTAATAAATGATTATTAATATCTATAATTCGATTTCCGGATTCGTAGACACTGAGAGTAGTTGGAACGTCACACTTATAGTACCTAGTAACTACCTTGAAACGAAACTAAGTCAATATACAGACTTAACAACTTACTTTAACTTATCGGTAAATAAATACATGTGCCTTGTTGTATTATACAATCGGTGTGTAGTACGGTTTCTAGGTTATCAACACAAATTGGGTTAGAAAATGGATCACGTTATCACATACTAAACTTTTCCATAAGAACTATGCGCAAGCACAACTCGTGCTACTCATAATTTGAAGGAAGCACAATGTATTTAAAAACTGATTAGCATACTTTATCAAAAGATATATCAACATTCATGTCACGCCATGTTTAATCGTTAAACAATGCGGCGCTATAATTGGCTTGAGTTATATCGGGATGTGTACACGACAAGAATAACTAGGCGGATGTTTCCTCTTAGCGATGCAGATACAGATCTAGATGTAGCATAATGATTATATCGACATGAAACTATAACTCGACCTCTTATATCTACAGAACCCCAGACTGTAGTCCCTCGGGAAACCGGAGCGTCCGAGGAAGGAAATTCCTCTGTAATCGTACCAAGCGACCATTTGGGTTCTAAGGTGAGGATGACCGCCCTGCCGACAGCGAGCGATGCGATGGTACAAAGCGGCCATACTATGCCTGGAAATGGTCTTAAGGGGCGTATAAGGGGTAACCCAAACATAAAATGGAATGGTGTTGAGGAACTCTTTTGGATTGAGCATTGGAACTTGGAAGTATGGCATTTGGTCATGAGGCGGTGGGTAGGTACTAAAGTTACCTGATAGATCAAATTATATGCGGAACCTCCACATGGTGGATTGATCAACTGGTAGTGGACATCCCTCGGCTAATATGATGATGATGTTGATTTAGCTGGGACCCGGGTATGTCCTTAAACTACGACCAAGACCACCAGGGAATGGGCAGCAGCATTCCTAGAGTGCGGTGGAGATACTGCGATCGCCAACCCGCATGGCGATTATGGCATTTACCCCCAATTAAATTGGGGGTGGCCTATGTCCAGCAGTGGACGTCCTAGGGCTGATATGGTGGTGGATGGTGGATGATTTAGCTTAATGGGAAAATTATAGGGAACTTTTTAAGAAAACGCAGCTAGTGCCGTTAAGCTCGCCTTTGCGGAAACACTATCGACTACTTAGATATATTATAATTGAGAAAATGAAGTCTGATCTAGTCTGACCTTTCACGCTTAAACTGATTAAGATATGAACTTACGTATATATATAAAAGAGCCGTTAACAGACAAAATGTTTTATTTATCTGACTGCGCCAAAAGGAGGGTTTTGTTTTTCGAGAGTATGTATAAGTATGTATGTAGGTATTTATAATTGTTTGGCACGCTCTGCAGCTTAAACGGCTCAATGGATTTTAGCTTGAGATGTGTCGTTAGATTCGTATTTACTGCAAGAGTGACACTGGATATATCAAAATAAAATAAAAAACAAAATGGCGGATTTTTGGCGCCAAATTCCAAATGACACAAAAACGAAGTCGGGTTTTTTCGTTTTTTAAACTAATCAAAGAATATTGTTATTTTATTGAATCATTGTCACTTTTTGATTACCAACACAAGTATGTTGTCTAGGGCCAACATAAGTATTCTTAAAATAAACTATTATCTTATGTTTTATCAGTATAACGAGCTACTAGTAGAGTGGCTGAATCAGAGCTGTTATAAATAGCACTTTACTAGATTATCGGCTATTCAAGTTTCCTAGTACCTGCAAGTGCCACTGCAACTTGTGAAGGTACTTGTCCATTACAGCTGACATTTAGATCAAATATTATTAGATACTAGCTTTTGCCCGCGACTCCGTCCGCGTGCCACTCGTTATATTATAGAAATACTTGCTATTAAATTGTTGAAGGCGCCGGCTTAAACATCGCTTGCCCATACAAACTTTTACCCCCTTTAACCCTCTAAGGAATGATTTCCGGAATAAACACTATCCTATGTCCTTTCCCGGGACACAAAGTATCTGTATACCAAATTTCATCTAAATCGGTTTAGCGGTTTAAGCGTGAAGAGGTAACAAACAGACAGACAGAGTGACTTACGCAATTATAATAATAATAATAATAATAATAATATTCGGGGACAATCTTACACAAATCGACCTAGTCCCAAACTAAGCAAAGCTTGTACTATAGGTACTAGACGACGATATACATACTTATATAGATAAATACATACTTAAATACATAGAAAACATCCAAGACCCAAGAACAAATATCCGTGAAAAATGTACAAATAAATGCCCTGGCCGGGATTCGAACCCGGGACCTCTAGCTTCGGAGGCAGAGTAACTACCAACTAGGCTAAACAGTCGTCAGGTCATTATAATATTAGTATGGATGGATATGGATATTTATAGACTACATTACGACTAACATACAGAGTACAGTGGCAGAATGAAAAGCTTCGTCACTTTTCAACTTTATTTTAATGTCGTTCGGATGAAAATTGGCGAATCTTTTCATATCGCGACTATACATACAAACCTTCAAATTTAATAACTAACACAACGACGTCCGGTAGTTAGAGATCTTGCCTACGAAACTGACGGTCCTGGGTTCCAATCCCGGTCAGAGCAAATATTTTTATTTTCTATCATTCCGGGGGGCGAGAAGTTAATCTAACTAGGATCCCAAGAACACAAACTTCGTACACGAAACCGCGGTATCAAGCCGGTCCTAGAACTCTTGAGTTAATCTATCTCGACCAATCTTCTTTCCTATGTGAAATTTAATTCTAATATTTGGCTGTTTTATGTGAATTGTGGTGTTTTTTTTTGTTGTGTATTTGTGCCACGAATAAATGTATTTCTATTCTATTCATTCTATTCTAATCCCATATGAATATCAATACGTTGTCGTGCTCATACGACGATTCTCATGTCATTTCGATATGCTAAAAACACTTCAGCAACGGAATCCCTTTCGTGTCGTAACGTAACGTCAACTTTTTATTACGTTATCAAGAAATTGAGTTATGCCGTAACAAGTTAGCGATATCGACCACTTTTATTATTATTTTGTAACAGTTACGACCAAAGTAAACAACCTAGATTGCGTCATTCTTTCAGGAAGGAAAAACATTCGCAACAGTTTGCGACCTATCTCGCGAATTAAACATTGCATAAACACATGTTATGACGAACCCAGACATGGTAACATCTCATTGCATCGTTTTTACGTGTCTATAATATACAGGGGATTCTAAATGAATAAGCATTGCCATCCAGCGTGGCAATGCGACCAACCTTCTGGGCACTCTACCCGCTGATGGCGACTTGGGACATTTTTTTTTATCTTTAAGTTTGCTTATTTTATTTTTATTTTGTAGGTCATTTTATTATGTCTGATTATATTGATTAAATGAATGATTATATTGATTATATTGATAAAAAAATAAAAAAAACATTAAGGTAAAAAAATAAAATAAATGAATGACATTTATATCAGACTAGCTGTTGCCCGCGACTTCGCCCGCGTCTTCGCTCCTATTGGTCGCAGCGCAGCGTGATGTTATATAGCCTAACTAAAGTCTTCCTCGATAAATGGACTATCCAAAACAAAAATAATATTTTAATTACAACAAACAAACTCTTCAGCTTTATAATAGCTTTATAATATTGACGACCACTTTGGCTTAGTTGGTAGTGACCCTGCCTACGAACCCGGGTTCGAATCCCGGTCAGGGCATTATTTGTGAATATTTAGCACGAATATTTTGTTCCTGAGTCTTGGATGTTTTCTATGTGTTTAAGTATGTATTTATCTATATAAGTATGTATATCGTCGTCTAGTACCCATAGTACAAGCTTTGTTTAGTTTGGGACGGTCGATGCGTGTAAATTGTCCCCCGAAAAATCTAAATTTTTGTTAGTAAGTACACAGTATATATTTTGTTAGTAGCCAATTGAAAATACGTGGGCAGATTTACAATTTACATTTAATATAATTAAAAACATTCCGAGTAGATTTTCTGCCAAAAAATCAATATACACGTAGGAGTAGTATTCTAAGCGTCATTAGTCATTACTCGCAACAATGTGGTCACGACTACAAAGATCAAGTATAGTTACTTAATTTCTTACCTGATCAAACATGCAATGAAATATTGATGTTATGTTCTAATAGGCTGCGAAGTATGACGTTTCAGTTGCGGATAGGACAAGAGGTCGTTACTGCAATTTCATACAAATGTTGCAGGCCTAGGCCGGCAAAGTCTTCTTTTTTAATTTCCAACCACATAAATTTGTGGCACAGGCAGCATGACATTCTGCCACTATGCGTATTAAAAATAAAACTTTGATTTTTTGTTGTTTATTTCATTGCATGTTTGAGAAAAGCACTATACATACCTCGTCGGGAAATATGGGGTTGCCCGCTTGAGATCTATCCGACCTCGCTTGGCTCGGCCGTCTATATGTCTTCGGCCGGCAACCCCTTTCGTCCCGGCCTCTGTAGTAATGTACTATTGAACAAGAAATCTTTTCCATTTCAATGATACACACTACACACGTATCTACAAATGACAACTGCTTATTTTATGCATTTATTTTGAAAGTAAGTATATCATAAAACATTAATTTACTATAATATGTAAGTTACATTTATTACTAGTTAAATTGTAATTGTTTTCTGAGATAAGAACAACTTATTGAATTTTGGAGTCACATGCTCATTATTGCGAGTAATGTTGGCCAGAATCTGACTCTTTTTTTTATTATACAACGACGGTGGCAAACAAGCTTACGGCCCGCCTGATGGTAAGCAGACACCGTAGCCTATAGATACTTGCGACTCCAGAGGAATCACAAGTGCGTTGCCGACCCTATATTAACTTGGGGATGCGCTGTGTCGAGAGTGAGGGACCCGCAGATGTCTCCAGCCGTCAAGCTATAGACATATACTCGTATGCAGGTCTCCCACTCCCAACACAGCATCCTCGGGAGCTCTGGCGACCTTACTCACCACCAGGAACGCAACACCACATACCTACCCAAGGGGCAAGTAGTGATGCTATTATGGCTGCGGTCTTCTGTAAGGCGGAGGTACTTCCCCAGTTGGGGTGCTCCAAATTTGAGCGAGATGACGTTTCGCTGTGCCCTACCTCACAAATTCTGATATTTTTTTATAAAATCATTGAACTTTATAAACGAGCTTGTGCCTTTTGAACACGTGTGTGCGGGCAGCTTTATCCGGCTGTGGGGTAAATAGGCGAAAACAGCCGTAACCTACATCGCTGACTGTAAACTGAATTAGGTTAAACGTTAACGCAAATAAAGAGTTTGACGTAAGCGGGGGCAGCTGCCATTGTATTTACACTTTCGTGGCTCTTACTTCTACTCTCTAACTCACTTTTGTAAAAAGATGGGAGTCGTGAGAAGGTTCTTTGAGAATTAGTGAGTAAGAAGAACATTCGGCGTCGTCGTTTGAAAATATAATAATAATCGTATTGCATTTATTTTCGAACAGTGAGGTCTTCGAGAAGACAAGTACGGTTGCCAGTTTGTTGCACTTTTAGCACCACCCAGTCACGGGTAGGGTAACGGTGGGTACTCCCTACGGACGTGGTGCAACTTCGACCCCCCTTTGTCAAGGGAGTGGGCAACTTGACTGTCAGAAGTTCTCAAGGCGCCCGAAGGCCTCTAACTTGGCATAATGACTACTGTCGTAGACAGCAGCCGGGATCAACGGCTTAACGTACCTTCCAAAGCACGGAAGCGCTCAGTTAGTAACCACTCAAAGCGGTCACCCATCCGAGAACCGACCTGCGCCCACGTTGCTTAACCTCGCATACCGCACGAGGCACGCGGGCGCCGCTGGGCCACGAATGCTCGTCGTTTGAAAATATAATATCATATTTTGAGTTTTTTAGTGAACCGTACCCGAAGGGTCCAAACGGAGCCCTATTGCTGGCACTCGCGTGTCCGTCTGTCGTCTGTCACACATATTGTTCCGAAGAATTTTTTAACCTCCCATTGACCTATGAACTTGAAATTAGGTGACAATGTTTATTATTACGTATATTTTACCAACAAATACCAATATATTTAATAAATCACACTTGATTTTTTGCTGTACGGAACTCTTGGTGCGCGAGTCGCACTTGGCCGGGCAGCCATCGATCATTCGATTGTGGTAAACAAGTATAGGCCGCTTGAGAATTCAAAATGATCACAAGCACCCTGGGGGCCCATTGTTATACAGGGTGATCAATCCAAATGGGTCAGTGGGGAGAAGTCAGAAACTATGAGAGATAGCGAAATCTGATCATAGGAACCATGGTGTCGATTTTAGTGACAAGTAAAACTGCATTCATAGATTTAAAAAAGAACTTGTCATACTCAGTTCGATAATCGAACCCGTGTTATTGAAGAAATAAAACTCACAATATTTCTATTTAATTATGCATTTTTTTTCATTTTAGATATCATGTTTCATAGTATCATTTACTGCTTATGAGCTACACAATCGATATCGAAATAGAAATAAGTTTTTTTTTCTTTAAAACTAGCGGGTTCAATTTCCGAACCGAGTACAAGTTTTTTTTTAATCTATTAATGTAGTTTTTCTTGTCACTAAAATCGACGCCATGGTTCCTAAGAACAGATTTCCCTATCTATTATAGTTTCTGATTTCTCCCTACTGACCCATTTGGATTGATCACCCCGGTATAGACAGCTAGAGACCAAAGAGCTATTACCACGAAACAAAAACGAACGTAGTTCCAGTATATACCTCTTTGTTGCTCAAATATACAAGTGTGACAGAGAGGGAGATAACCGAACTTCGTTCGTTTTCGTTTCGCGGTATCAGCTCAGGTCCCCCCCTCTCAATGTATCCTCGGGATCTTTAAGAACTTTACTCGCCTGCAGCCCCTCTAGCACATCTTACAATGTGACTTCTCTCGCGCGCGAGAGAGACTACCCGTCTCTTTTTAAGTGTACTAACAAGAAAAAGAGAGTAGTTCCACTCGCGTCGCTTCTCGAGTTGCACGGTAACATGTGCTAGAGGGGCAGAGCTAGTAGTGATCATCATCTCCCTGCCCTTATCCCGCTTATGCAAAATCGGCGCAACATGTTTTCTTCTTCCATTCCTCTCTATTATTCGTCACTTCAGCGCTTACTTCTTTTGCAGTGATGTGGTGTTATGTTATTATGGCCGCGATTTTCTGTGGTTTATCCATGGTAGGGGCCCATACGCCGTCTAGCCTTGTACCGATAAGCGTTCCCTCACCTCGTGCGTCACTGAACACCTTCCACGCTGGGTAACATCTGCTGCGTGTTCGCGGCGTTAGCTGTAGAACGCACAACGATATTAATTATAATGTTTTACGTAACAACCGCCGACACCAACAACACTAACCGTATTAACTAGCAGACTATAAGTCTATACTACGATAAATAAGTCGAATGGAAGAGATTATATCGGCTTGGAAGAGGCTAATAATATTGTCTAAAAGGGCCTCTGCGCTGTTGGATTCGGTCCCACGCAAGCTTTCCAAAGGTCCGGGATCCCATGGTCCCGAGATAAGGTAAATACATACAAATAATAATAATAATAATAATCATTTAATTCGTGTAACATGGACTCATACAATAATTGTTAGTAATTAAGTTTTACTCATCTTACTGCTAGTGTTAGCTAGCGTATGTGCAAGGACACTTTTTACCCGCAATAACAATTTACAATTGCAATTTAAACTGGTTATTTACAATTAAAATTATTTTTAACCGACTTCAAAATTTCAAAAGAGGAGGTTATCAATTCGGTTGTATGTTTTTTTTTTGTTTTTTTTTTAATGTTTGTTACTCCATAACTCCGTCATTTCTTAACCGATTTGGAAAATTCTTTTTTTGATTGTAAGTATATATATCCAAATTGGTCCCGTTTATGTCAAAACGCAGTTCTGATGATGGGATCCACGAGGAATTGAGGAAACTTCTCAAATCTTTAAGGCAAACATATAGTGATTTTTGTGTTTTTATCAACAAGTCAAGCATTTGCATCCAAAAATGTGATATTGGATGAAGTGGAACTGCTGATGATGATCAGAACAGAACTCTTCAACGACGCGTAGTTCACGTTTGGCGATTTGTTCTCTTCGTTTTGTTTGTCAAGCAAGCAAGGTTTTTCCATGATTCCATGAGGAATTGAGGGTACTTAGTCTTCTACCATTATAAACATACTTATAGCCATTTTTATTTTATTGTATGGAATCTAAGAGTGCACCATCTAAGTATAATAATCTTTCACTGGCCTCCCCCATTGAAGTCGGTTTTTTTTTTCTTAAAAATTATTTTGTTAAGTTTACTGGCACGTTCTTGCCAATACGTATACAGCTGCTATTTGTATTATTCAACAAGAAAACCATGCTTGGTTATTGTTTGTTTTATATTCAGTCATTATCCAATACCTATAATGGTTACCTACCTTATGACAATAATATGCTCTAGAACTGAGCCATGTTTTTCAGAACAAAAATATATACGCGTGCCGCTCCGTTATACATTATACTCATACCTACTCTAATTTTGTATGAAATTACTTACATAACATTCACAACACAGTTTATAAACATCTAACACATCAACCTAATAATCAGTGGCAATCTGATCATCATCTCCCATGGACATCATTGAATCCGAGGAACAATACGTCAATCAAATATGTATCGTAATTTCAACCATACCTACTAAAATGTAGGTTCCAAATTCAAAGTCCGTTAGGCGCGCACGTGTCTGCCTAAGTCGCTCAAGGGCTTAAACTAAAAAAATTAAAATGAATGCCATTGAATATTTCAATCGAACATGCCTTTTAATTTCACCTCGATGCATTATCAACGAGCGATACGCCATCATGTCCCAGTTCACGTATAATATCTAGTCGAGTGCGGTTTTAGGTATAAATAATAGTAGTTATTTACGATACAAGTTCGGAAACGTGATTCCCAACTCGTGTCGGTCAAAAACACTCGCTAAACATATTTTTAGGAGAAAATGACTGACTGTCGAGTTAGTTTCGGCGTTTCTTCACGGCAGTGGTCTTCATTTTCAGAAACGCTACTAGATTTTGATATATGAAAGTGCCATTGCAGCCCACTTGCAGAATAAAGTTCATTTACTTTACTTTTTTATTTCAAAAGTAGTTCGTTCGTGGCCCAGCGGCGCCCGCGCACCGCGTGCGGTATGCGGGGTTAAGCAATGTCGGGCGAGGTCAGTCCTTGGATGGGTGACCGCTTTGAGTGGTTACTAACTGAGCGCTCCCGTGCTTTGGAAGGCACGTTAAGCCGTTAATCCCGGTTGCTGTCTATGATAGCAGTCGTTAAGCCAAGTTAAAGGCCTCCGGGCGGCTTGAGAACTTCTAACAGTCAAGTTGCCCACTCACTTGACAAGCCTAATCCTAATAAGACCCAGTTTCCCCCTTGGGTTGGAAGGTCAGATGGCAGTCGCTTCCGTTAAAACTAGTGCCTACGCCAATTCTTGAGATTAGGTAGCGGTCCCCAGGCATCCTTCAGGATGCAACTGTACTGGGAATAACGCTAGGAGGATGGATGATTTCAAAAGTAGTAGCGTTTATTCTACGCTCGTGCTCTTGATTACCGCCACTCGTTGGGAATTACGTTTCCAAACATGTATCGTACATACAACGTTTTATATTATAATGCATTATGCGAGTATGTAGGGCTAGATAAACTACTTTTGAAATAAAAAATAAAAGGTAATCATTTATTTATGTACAACGAAAATATATACAAGAATACTTAACCAAAATAATATTAAGAAAATTAAAACTAACTTAAATCTAAAACGGCCCCTTGAGGCATTGTACCGAGGATGCTGGCGGCATTTCCTCGCCGTATCGCAATGCTGATACGTTGAGCGAGGAAACCGCCAGCTCTTCGGTCACCAGTTACGTCAACCAGACGCTTCGCAATTTCTGCAAATAACTTATGCGCGCTGGGACCCCATGGGCCTAGAGTTTCGACGCCAAAAGGTACAAATATGTACTCTCTGCCGACGCCCTTGTATTTATTACGCTTTAGGATTTCGGCGTTTTCCGCCGCTGCAGGTGAAATAAATGAACTGTATTCTGCCAGTTGGCCGCAATGGCACTTTCATATATCAAAATCTACTAGCGTTTCTGAAAAAGAAGACCACTGCCCAGAAGGAACGCCGAAATAGACTCTACAGTCAGTCATATTCTCCCAAAAATATGCTTATTACAATGATAATCTGCGGGTCCCTCACTCTCGACACAGCGCATCCCCAAGTCAATAAAGGGTCGGCAACGCACTTGTGATTCCTCTGGAGTCGCAAGTGCCCATAGACTACGGTGTCTACTTACCATCAGGCAGGCCGTAAGCTTGTTTGCAACCGTCGTAGTATAAAAAAAAGTATAATGCTTTACCTACTTAATATAAGAAAATCTGAGCATAACAACAAACAAAATACGGCGGAATTTCTATGACAAAATTGATAAAGTAGTCAAACTGAGCCTCAAATTAAGTTAAGGGATAATATATGGAGACAAAAATGGAAACATCTTTCTATTTATACTGGTTAGTAAATGATGAGCCCGCGTAATTATTAATAAGTGGGACATTACATCGCGGCCACGTGTTCGAACTCCCATACAAAATGAATGGCGACCTGATTCAGGCCTTCCTTGACCCGAGCCACATAGTTACTGTGACTACGCAACAGCCTTGGCCTTCTCGTGATCATCCAAGCTTGGTGTTTTAGATTTATGAAATACGGAATAAAGTGTGGTAACGCGTCCTCTGGTTTACATGCTTGATGAATAAGAAATATAGAAAAAAATAAAAATTATTTTAGGGTTGCGTACCAAAACTATACGGACAGAGTCGCACTATAAAAGAAACCTTTTATAGTGCGACTCTGTCCGTCTGTCAGTCACAACTATATATGTTTATTATTTTGGACTGATGACCTGGTCAGCCGGCTGACATGATGATAATAATTATTTTGTCAAAAAGATAGAAACAAAATGTAAATTAATTCTTCGTATCATTAATTAACATTGAAACCAGATGTTCTTATGTAGCTAACAGGATAATTTTGCATTATAATAATATTTAAAAGCGTAGATTTTTTCGGTGGACTAATTACAACAGCTAACTTTTTAAAATGTATGTAATTTTTTTATAAGAAATTAAATTCATTTAAAAACCAATATCACGACATTAGATGCCGCCTGCGGCAAAAAATCTAAAATGGATGACTTTTAGCCGCCCCATATGTTTTGGAAAAGTACATCGCAAACGTGATACCAACGTCGTTGGATATCCGTTGACGTGGGGTCTGTAGGGTCTACGAGCACGTCTATTCGTAGCCTGAACAAATTCGTAGCATTCGTAGCTCTTCTTCGGTTGGCTTTCCGAGAAGACGTGTTCGGTATTGGCCAATGTTTGTGCACTAATATTAAAATGAATCCTGGCTAATTAAATAATATGACAGTAAAAAATATTTATTTGATTTATTTATTTATTCATAGCAACCATGGTATTATAAGATGTTCTTATATCTATACTTATAAATATAGAGTTGGTATGTACAGCATGGACCCTGTTAGGGTATAGCAATTTAACTTAATCTTATGTAAATAATATTACATTTGAAATTAGATTATATAATGAAATTAAATTACAAACAGTACAATAAAATTAAAGAATTAAAGTATTATTATTAGTATTATATAGTTATTTAATATTAGATGTAATTTTAATTTTTTACTGAGTACACTGTACTGTAGATAAAATTCCAACAATCTTACACAAAATGAACTAGGCCCATAGTAATATTTCCTACGGGCAGTAGGTAGACGACGATATTTTCATCATCATCACCCCGAATGACGTCCAATGCTGGACATAAGCCTCCCCCAAAGACTTCCACAATGACCGGTCCTTTTTTTTGTTTACGGGGGGGGGGTGCTTTCCGCATACCACCCGGGTGCAGGGGGGGGGGTGACCCGAGTGGTTATTTGGGACTCCCGACTAGGCTGATAAGACCCATGGTGTACCCATTAAAAACCCCCCCGTCTGCCGCCTCGCCGCCGCCACTATGGCAAGGTCACGGGAACGCTTGCGCACACAGCCTCTCCCAAGCGGCGCGTCAGGCACGCCAGATGTTTTGGCGTGCCTTCCTCCTCGACCTGCATCTGGTACAGTAGCGGACCCCCCTGAGCCCGCTACGAGGTGGTCATGGGTGCCGAAAAACTTCCGGCGGAGCAGGTCGATGGTTCCGCCACGAACCACACCTTGGCCGCAGTGGATAGGGAAAGCATTTCACTTCCTCTGCGGCCCCACTGTGACGAGACAGGCGAAGCCAGCCTTCGCACATAATAATAGAACAAAAAGTTACATGTTTAAAGTAAGAAAAGTAGCGGTTAAAAGCAACATAAACTAACATAATTAGGAAAATAGCATCACTCATAAACAATGATTAGGGAAGAATTCACTTATTCACTTATACATTAAGATAATATTAATATTAAAGGACTATCATCTCATCATCATCAACGGGGCCTGTGTTATGGGTACCGAATGTCGGGTTATTTGATGGATGTACATTGAACTACAAAGAGAACATCCATTTTTCGGGAACAAATGTTTCTGCTCACTACAGAAACAAATGCCTCACCGGGATTCGAATCCGGGACCTCTGGCTTTGGAGGCTGTGTCCTTGCTAATTAGACTAAACAGGCTGATAATGGAGATATAAGGTCATTCTTAAATAAATTCTGTTAGTTAATTCATAAAAGAAAGAATAATAAAATAATAAATTATATTCAAAAATTTAAAATTGGAATAGACACCGTGCGCGTTCGGGGTGAATGAACCTGACAAATCGGGCAGGCCAGGCAAACGAAGCAAAATGGGCAGGCGGTTTTTTATAGGGCAAATTCGGCGTAACGGGCAGGCTGGATTTGCGAGAATTTTCCAGCTTGCGTGACAGGAACAGCACGCTGGAAAATTAGGGCAAGTCTAGCGGACGAGGCGAGAGAGGAAGATGGAGTTTTGGATGGTGAAAAAGGTGAGGGTATAAAAGGGACTGACGCGAGGGATGAGGGGCTTTTGGATTTTAAACTTTAAAGTGAAAGGGTGTAATGTTGTTGAGGTCTTGGGATTCTAAACTTTGAAGTGAGAGGGTGTAACGCTGTTGTGACGGTATTTGATTTTAAGCTTTGGGCATAACGCTGCCAGTGATCTTTTCATATTCTGGGCTATTAAGTGGGAATGTGTAAAGTTGTTGGGATCGTTCATTTTCTGGGCTTTCAAGTGGAAGAGTGTAGCGCTGTAGGAAAATATTCAGGGCTTTTCAGGATTACAATGTGTGTGGAACAAAGTGTGGATACGAGCATTCATTCGAGGACTTCAAAGTGTTAGAAGGTGACGCTGCAGTATTTACGTGAACAAACAAATAGAAGAGGGAAGCAGAGGTGTTGCAGGAATGGCTACTGTTTTAGGAGTGGAAGTGCTGATTCTGGAGGTTAGCGAGATCAAGGGATAGAGGTTTGAGGCGGAATAACTGTGAGTGCTTTAAACTTATTTATTTTTCTACTGAAAGATGGGTACGGGAAATTATATTGAAGATTTGTCATATTTGTTTAAATGTCAAATAACTTACTTTATAGCTAATGAACATTGAATCTTATTGTTTAGATAGTAAAGTTGAGTTTAGAATGACTTATGTTGCTGCTGTTTGGCAAACCTAGAATAATTTATAGATACTTAAAGGTTTTAATCTATTTAGATAACTGAGTTAACTTCGGATTAATATTTGAACTAATAGAGGGAAATGAGACTATAATGGACAGTGGTATATGGACTAGAGTTCGATTCTCTGACATTAGAAAGGAGTTTTATATGCCGGCTGTATGAATGGCAGTTAAATTGAATTCTTTGGCAATTTTATAAAGTGAATATTTCATATTTGATGTTGTGTAATTTACTTATCATTCTTTTTCTGTGTGCACTGGGCCGGGAAAACGTAACTAGTGGCAAACGAGGTCTCCAGTTTTCAGCAGTGTTAAAAAGTGTTAGATCTATTTAACAATAAGTCAGATTGACACAGTTGCTCATCTTTTGTATGAGCTAGGGCAGTTTTAGTATACTAAATTCAGTCAGATGGACATAGTTCTTTGCAATGAACCAGTTGGAGGAGTGGCGTTTCGGTAAGTCAAACTATTCTTAAATACATCAAAGGACAAGTGTTTCTGTAAAATTCCATTATTTTTCAAGAGTTTAATTTATTATTGCTAGAAAGAATAAGGTCCTTTGATGTCTGACATATATTGTTATAAATTGTTTGGAATCACAATAGTATTCTATGTAATTAAAGAGAGTTTATTATGGTTCAATTATGTGTGTGTTTATTTCTATTCTAGGTAAATGTCTTAGTGTCTATCTGATTTTCCTCTGTATTTAGGTATATTGTGAAGAATATGTTGAAGACCGTCAATATTTTGTGTGTTTTAATATGTCTATTTTCAGGGATAGTTTATGTGTTCATTGTGTTTATTAATTCTTTCCACAGTTAAAGCAAAATGATACTATATAATCTATGATTTGTCTAAATAACGTTAACTAATTATATATTTTCCTTTCTATAAGTTCTACTAGTACCAACATAAAAATAATGTTACATTAGGAAAAGATATTGGATATTCATATCATATCATTTGAGTTATTGAGTAAGAGATACTAAAATCAAACACATGTTGAAGGAATGTTTGATTATACTAAATAAGAATGAATACATACATACATAGTTTCGCGCCTGTATTCCCAAAAGGGGTAGGCAGAGGAATGAATAAGTATATAATGTTTTATAAAAAGCAGAACAATATAACAAAATAATGCTTTTATTATCTATTATAATAATGTTTACAAATCTATATATGTAACCATAATTTAATATATTTATATATTGTATTTAGAGAGAAATAGTTTTGGGAGTCAAACAGTTTGAAGAATATGGCATTGAGTATTTAGCTTTCAAATTAATCAAGTTAAAAGTTTAGTATCACATGTTAGTTAAAAATAATACTTCAACTGTATTGAACTGTTACTAGGTTGAGTCAAATAACTATAAAACTAGACTCAAGCCTAGGTGGGTTTTGCAGCTATGATAAGTGATGAGTCTAGTGGAGAGTGAATCAGTTGTTTTCATAAATATATTTGCAGGTCTATGAAAGAGGTATATAAATAATGAATACAGCCTCTGATTTCATAGTAATTGTTCGCATATAAGTAAATTTATATGTTTATTTTTTATATACATACTTTGAAGTAATTTTCACAAGTTAAATGTAAAGTGCGTAGGCGAACATTTGTTCGTAGGATTACATCAGTGCAGAGGTGGTTTTGGTTTATTAAATCTTTGAAAAATCCTTTCATTATAAATCTTTGGTCTCTGAGTAGCCATTTGAGTGTGTTGTCTCTTGTGACTTGGATCTTTGTGGAGATTTTGGGAGCATGAGCTTTGAGGTTTGGGTGACTGTGGAACTGGTGAACTGGCTGAGCGTAACGCAGGGCTGGGAGTATTATCTGTATACTTGGAACGCAGATTTATTCATTCACTAAGAACTATGGTTTCTTGGGCTTTGGAGTTTTATGTTCTAAGGGATCCCTATAAAGGATGTTGAGCTAACAAGTAGGGAGCATATTTTGGATGGCTGCTTGGGAACTTAAGAAATTGTAGTCAATGTAATTTGTTGACCTGTGAAATATGGTCAAAGCCTTGAACTGATGTATTAGGTCTGGTCTATCCCCATCGCAGGAATATAAAAGTGTGCAAAGTATAAGGACATTCCTACCATAACATAAAATTGGGAAATTCCTATACTCATTCCTATGGGAAACTAATATTTAAACTTAAGAGTTATGTTTGCACTAAATACTGTTATTGTAATAAGAAATTTAAGCTTGAACCTTTCTGATAAAGATAAAAGTTGGAATGATCTTGATTACTAGAGAGAAGTTTATCTTAATTGATATGAAAGTGTCTGAATTTCCGATGCTTGATTAAAGGTGATTGAATGCACATTTTTATTCGCCGGACGGCCAAGCTGTATTCACAAATAATAAATGTTATCTGTGTCTATGGTGCGTAGGGGATTTTATACTATAAAAATATAATAACTACGAATATCTAATTATATACAATACAAGAATACAATGTTCTTGTTCTTCATTATATTCTGAGTATGTGACCTTTGCCCCGACTTTGTAATGTACATTTATTCCAATTTAAGCTAATTTTAGTGAACTATTTTATTTGTTAATCTTCTAATAATTCTTGCACTTAATTTTCTAGAGGTTCCAACGAAATTGCA
Source organism: Notocelia uddmanniana (assembly GCA_905163555.1). NCBI lineage: Eukaryota > Metazoa > Arthropoda > Insecta > Lepidoptera > Tortricidae > Notocelia > Notocelia uddmanniana. The sequence goes on along the minus strand of LR991063.1, from coordinate 529,628 downwards.
AAAAGAATTTAGGTTACTATTCACAAATAGGGTTCCTACCGATTACTAGACGATCACATGTTTTATACAAGGCCAAATTATTTCATGACAAAATACAATAGAATCAGTTGCTAGGGTCTTCTCAGGTTAGATAATTTGGGGTGTAATTTGGGAATGTAGGGGTGTTCAGTTAAGTGGGGTAGAGTAAGTATTTGTAGGGGTGGTTCGTCTCAGAGTGGTTAAGCCGTGACAAGGATGTGTTTTGATAGGTTATAATTGTATTTTGTCATGGGATTATATGACGACTTTTGTCGTCAGAGTGTTGACGTGAAGTTGGATGCAATAGTGTTGGAACCACTAAATATGTTAACATAATTGACGTACGGATCAATGATAAACTCGTCTGGGGAAGTAGCTAGCGGTTTAGTTTTAAACTAGGGACTGTTTACTGATCTTTTTATTATGGGGGGCATATAATCCTGTTTATTGTTAACTTACTCACAAACATTGTTTTATCACTGGTTCACTATATATATACACTTTATTTCTCATTTCAAAACATAAATATTATATAAACACGTGCCGGTATATATCACTTTTATAATCGAATGAAGTACGGTATTTGGCTAAGATGTAGGTTTGGATTAAGCACTAAACTTGAGTAGGGATCATTTAGATAGATCGGTATTAAACTTGAGTATTGGTTTTATTAGAAATACAAAAATCTTACTGGAAACTGGAAAGGGCAATTTAGGTTATTTACAATCATAGTAAACAAGCTCGATTGATAAGAAGTGTCAAGATGGGCAGTGTTCACATTGGCTGACATCAAAGTCGCGTTGAACACAAGCATAAGAAGTTTAGAGTTAGCCTGTCTAGCATGACTTTTTCGATTTCATCGAAATCGATAGAGCCGAACCCAAAATCTTCGAAATAATAAATGAATATAAATATATATTTACAAGGATTGCTTGTTTAAATATATTAGTTTAGCTTAGGTTGTATGTGTCTGTGATTCAATATTATTTTGATAGTATGTTAGAGTTGCAATGTGAAATCATCTTCATACATAAACTTATATATTAAAGTTGTGTAAAATAATACCAATTTATAAAGCTTGACTTTACAAAACAAGATAATTTAATAAGTTTTGAGAAAGTATTTAATAAGTGAGGATATTGACGCTTACATAGAGACCAAAATCTATTAGTCATTTCAGATCATTTTTATGAACATCTTTTCATAAGTCAGCCTACAGCCAATATTGCCAAAGCGTTGGAATTGGCATATATAAGTTTATATTTATGACAATTATCTTGTCAACACATTATTAAGATGATGACATATCAAATAAATGGTCTTATTTTGTGTGAGACAGTTTATATATCACATTGGGTTACGGGTTTTCTCGTTCACATAAAACAAGTTGACAAGAAATGATCATCTCATCAATGTCAATATCAGTCATGCTAGCGAGGCAGAAATAGTATAGTCGGCGGTGGATTTTAGTACTCTCTCACAGTAACGTCACAATGTTGCTACAGTTGGGATGCGTCTAAGTATTGAGAGTGACAAGGTCCTGAGGTGATGATTTTAACGTGGCATTAAGGCGTGTTTACATTGTCTAATTCCATCACAGGAATGTCAGATAGGATACCTATAGGATAATGTCAACATGCATATAATAGATGCAGGGCTAGTACGAGATCTTTGAATTAGGATGAGTTTTTAATTAATATGAGAAAAACGATTATATCAATTATATTATATGGTAAGTATGTATGTTTGTGGTTAGTATTATCCTCTTCGGTAAATGCAGATTTACACATCAGTTAGAAACAGGTCTTTGAGGAAGAAAATGTAAATAAGATTCTATGTATCTAGGAAACATTTTACCAATTTATGCTTTCGGGAATTTGGTGTTCTAAACTTGATACAAGAATGAGTATCGTCTCATTGAATGTAGGTATGTGGAATATGAAGGCTCGCTTACTTGATTGTTCTCTGGTATGTGTTTAAGGATAGCATTTAATGTCGAACTTCTGTATATTTGGATACTATTAATATTCTGTTTAGTGAAATGAATGAGTGAGTAGACTTTTGATCAGTGAGGCATGTATGGACGTATTTTAGCAGAAAAAATCCAAATAAATAAGGCGTTAACTATGTAAGAGAGATGTATGTATGTAGAAATATATTTATTCAGTTACCATAAACAATATATATGTTGTAGCAAAACTAGCTTATAGTAAAAGGCAAACATAAGGTAATTATATGAAGAGGAAATGATGCCATTATGTAAACAGACATCACAATAAAATTTAGTTAGGTGTAAGTTAAGTCGAATGGTAATACTAAATCATTTAGCAAATTTACCGTTACAGGGAATAAATAACGAGGGGGCATCATTATTATACTGGTTCGAATCCAGATAAAGCTACCTAGATAGTTTTTCAAGAGTTCTGGAAAGGGCATAGTCATGTAAGTCGGATGAACACTAAGCCATTTAGTAACTCACTGTTGTAGGCAATGAATAGACACGGGGTAACATTTATTATTCAGGTTCGAATTCAGATCATATCAGATTGTTTCTCAGGAATAAGGGAAAGCCGGGAAAGGTATAAATATACACAATGAAATAGAAAGGCATTATCATCATATCAAACTTTGACAGCATGCAAATCTTAAAATTTCAGATGCATATTTTATTTTATATAAATGACAAAAGGAATTAATTCATATCAAATAACATTTTATTAAGTTATTTTATTATGTGCAATTTCAAGTAATAAATGTTCATATGCGGTAAATTCGAAATGTACAGTTTGCAATATCTGTAGTCCAGGCACAAGAGAAAGACAGAAGTGCAGTATCGTTCAAATCCTGAGCATATGAATTAGCTTTATTAATTACTTAAATTATACTCGGTAAATAATAATATGAGCTGGCACACAGACATATTTATGAAAATCGAGCAAGAGTACAGTTGAGATGTCATCAAACAGAAAAAGTAGGAAAGGTATAGTCAAACAGAAAAGCTCAATTAAGCATAAGGTTCATCATCATCATAAACAAAATCAGTAGTGCTAAAGTGCTAGGAAGACGGCATATGTGCTCGCTATCTTCAGTAATGCGGGACCGAGGAAGGAGAATAAACAGGAAAATGCGACAGATTAGCATAGTTCCTCATTCGCGGCTATTTTTGTAGAGAATGACAGGTTTCAAATTGATTCAGCGGGATGTTGGCTGCACATACAATGTTGAATCTTCCACAAGTGTTCTCCCGATTAATCATGATGTGACATCAGTATATCTAGAAAAATAAGTAAATTAATAATACAGCTAATACTATTACAAAATTAGTTATTGTTTGGCATGACAACATTGTTATAAGATGTAAAGCGACACCATCTCTTATCTCCATGAAAAGTTATGACTATCATCATGGGAATGATTTTGACGTTTGTTGTGGTTGGCATGTATGTTGTATGGAAATCTATCACTGCATTATCTCGGTTACTTTGTTGATGATTCAACAGACTAGGTGATGAAACTAGAATGTGTAAAGTGATGTTTGTATGATTGGTTGGAAAGTGATTAAGATTATAGTATCATTTTGTAGTATCATTCTAGGAATACATATAAGTTTACTAGAGAGAACCTGAACATCATTCGAATTTTAATATGGGATCAGTTCTGATAAATTTGATATTTAGTGATTACAAAAATTGCAATCATAGAAGATCATTATGTACATAATCAATACTCAGTGATCAAAATGTTTTTCATGACATCCTTATGGTGGGCCTTAGGTGAATTTTATAGAGGTATAAGAGATTTCGTGAAGAGGGGGCAAGAAGCACATCCCCAAGGCAATAAAGGGTCGGTAACGCGCTTGTGGTTTCTCTGGGGTCGCGGGTGTCCGTGGGCTGCGGTGTTTGCTTGCCGTCGGGCGGGCCGAGAGCTTGTTTGCCGCCGTTGTGATAAAAAAAAATATCATTTTTTCATTCACATTATTCATAACATACCTTTTTTTAAGTTTTCTTATATACTTAAAATATGTCGTCAAATAAAGATTATAGAACAAGTATATTAAAGGAAAAGAAAAACTAAAATAACAGAGAGGTAGAGAAAGTATTTGAAAAAATAATTAAAAAAAAAAAAATCTAATAGAAAGCAATAACTTTTATAAGTAATTAAGTAAGTTATTAGTGTTGCTTCATCTTAAACAATAAAGTGAGCTTTACAAGAAACAATTTAGAACTTTGTCCATTTTGGAGATTGATAAACGCCTGTGGAAAGAATTGCTCGCTATTGGAGAAAAAAAAAATGCTTGACCACGACCGCAGTTTCAATTATAGAAGATTCACTTTTGATTTTCATTTCTTAGGGATGATTTTAATTTTCCATGCTAAATTTCAAGTAAAACGGTTCAATTGGGTTGAGCATAAAGTGAATCGGAAGGTTGACTGAAAGTCTGAACTACTTTCACGACTATAATAATCGTAAAGGTGGAGGACCTAACCTTAGTGGGGGCACGTGAGACGTATACTCGGAGACGGTTGTAGTCCACTAAATCTTCAGTTAGAATATAAGACTTCTCAGAAGTAATTGTGCCCCTTGTACAGTGACATCTTTAATCTGAAAAATAAAGGGAAACATAATAAATTATCTAGAAGTGAGGAAAACATCAGAGCTAGAATGGATAGTGATAATATTTGTGCCTACGCCAGTTCTTGGGATTGGGGGCATCTTTTAGAATGCAGATGTGTCTGGAAAAATTCTAGATGATGAATATACTGATGGGTGAGATTGACAAAGAAGGGATTTCTGCTTATGCAGAAAACTCATGTCAATCAAGGTTTAACATTGTACTTGAGTTCCATGTGGGATTATGCAGTTCTTGGTATGTTGATTATTTGTAATTGGGAGAATAGTATGCTGATTCACAACCATTAGAAGTATTTCAAGCTAGTTAACTTTTCTCTATGCCTAACAGATAGAAAAAAACGGCCAAATGCGAGTCGAATTCGCGCGCGGGGGGTTTCGTGCCGTTATCTATAAGGACAAAAAATAAATAAATAATAATAATAATAATAAAATCAAGTTTGTTGTATGGGAGTCCTTTTGGAATTTTATTTTATAATGTTTACTAATATTTGTTGTTGTATCGGCAACGGAATTGCATCGTCTGCTGTGAGAGTTTCAACTGCCTGGCAATCATGGTTCGTGAGATGCAGGTTGATGATGGACGGACGGACAGACAGACAGACGGATGGTGGAGTTTTGGTGATGGGGTCCCGTTTTGCCCTTTGGATATGGAACTCTAAAAATGATTTGGCTCACTTACAACTGAATAGTAGTAATTAATTGTGCATGCAATAAAAGAAAAAAAAACAAATGGATGACAGGTGATAAGTAGCAAGTCCAAATAAATAAGGTGTAATTACAATAGGGTATAGATGTGAGAATAAAATAACATACCGTTTATTGTTTGGTTTTCTGTAGAATTATGCTGGTCTTGAAGTGCCGAAGATTAGTGATGATATTGTTTGACAGTCTAACGCAGGCTGTAAACAGTGGTTTAAAAGTAGAACAAGTGAACCGGTTATCCTGAAAACAAACATTGCAGTTGTTAAAGGTAGTGGATGTGTGTTCATATATAATGTTAGATTTGATAAAGCAATCACACCTTAGTTCATCAACGAATGTGCAACTTCTTAATATGAATGAAATTAATTTAGGCATATTAACTTATATGTACATTTTTAAATGGGGTAGAATTTCATACATAGTGTAATTCAACTATTTTGTTTGAATTTCAATTTTCACCGTATATCATCAATCATTCGGATAAAAAAAAAAGAATTGCTACTTATAAAAAAGAATTATTAGTTCATGTAAACTTTGGTATAAGAATAAGAATAAGAATAGGAATAGTTTATTAAAGGTTCATTTTACAATTGTGTTATTGTGGCCTAGACTTATCTATAGAGAACGGGTATCGCGTGCCTGAACTGGGATGTTTCCTGTGTTTCGGGCAAATGGTCAGAGTTATTGCATTCATCTACAAAAATTAAAAACGCGTTAATTCTTATTATTTAGTACAATTACTGATAACAGAAAAAACATGGATTAGATTCTTATTATGTAAGTACAACTAATTAAGACTACATAAACTAGGTATGTACTAACGTAGGCGTAATATAAAAGACAAAAAATATGATATTTCATTTCACAATAGACAATAACTCCTCTGTATCTTCGTATGACATGTTGAGTAGTGCATCCTGGAGTTGTTTCTTACATTTAGTGTAGTTAAGCGGGTATATGTTAAACTTTGCATTTAGCCTATTATAAAGAAATGGGTCAAGGAAACAAAAAAATCTGGACGAAAAAGCGTGTTTCTTTTTTATATTTGTTGGGCAAACAATATCTTTACGTCGTTTAGTAGTGTGATCAGTGCTGTAGGGTATAGCAATGTGCTGTTTTAAAGCTGTGGTCAGTATAAATAGTTGCCGAACTGTTAGAACTTCGCATGATTTATAAAGGAGGTTAGTGGGATAGAGGAAAGGCCGGTAAGTAGAGACCTTGAGAATCGCTCTTTGGGCTCTTTCTAGGTTTAGCAATGTAGTTTTCGCCAAACCACCCCATGATGAAATGCAGTAGGTTAATACAGATTGGCATAATGCAAGATACACTTGTTTCATACGGAATGGATCCGCGATGGGGCGTAATCTTTTGAAGACATATATTAACTTACGAATTTTGCTGCATAAGGCTTCCACATGATATTTGAAACAGAGACATTCATCGATTATGATACCTAAGTACTTTATTTTGTTAGTCATAGTTATCGTTGGACAGATGCATTGATTATTAGTGGGATCTTTACAATAATGTGCATAGAGCTTTGGGATCGTAGGCGCTGTATTTGATTTTCGCATAGAGAACTTTATGTAATTTGTTTTATCCGAGTTCAATGTTAGTAGGTTATCTTGAAGCCACTTGTTTACAACGTTAAAGCCTTGTTGAGCGTATTCATACACTTCGTCTGACGATTTCGCAGAAAAAAGTAGGACAGTGTCATCAGCGTAGGAAATTATTTTGCCGCTGTTTATTTTTAGATTGCAGAGGTCGTTAATGTAAATTAAAAATAGGGTAGAGCTTAAAATACTTCCCTGGGGTGTACCAAAACAGGTGTTTTTTAGGTCAGAACTGAAAACATTGTCTATTTTTGTACATTGCGTACGTTCGTCTAGGTAGTCTGCGAATAATTTGAGCTGGGTGCCCCTGATACCTAGCGCTTCAAGCTTGTGCAATAAGATGGGCTTTGAAACGGTGTCAAAAGCTTTTGCAAGGTCTAGGAAAATCCCTAATGTCTGATAACCCTTGTCAAGTTCCTGGACTAAGTAGTTGGTCAATTCATGAACAGCGTCGGCAGTTGACAGGTTGGACCTAAAACCAAACTGGGCCTTTGACAGAATAGCCTGTTTCTCAAGATATTGTACAAGTCTTTTATATAGTACTTATATTAGTACTTAAATTATTTAACATTACTGATAATTAGTCATAAGTTAAGATTGTCAGTTAATTTTAAATTACTTGTTCTAAGAAAAAAAAATACTTACATTTTGCAACGCTGAGTTTGTATGGTGACCAGAGGGCTTTATATATAGGGCTGTATTGGCTGCAGTTTGTTAGTTGGACAATTCATCACCATCAGATGTTTCTGATCTGAGGATCGTGATATTTTGTTCTGTTTTTGGTGATCGGACTTCTCCATAGGCTTCTGTTATTTGTCATGTGCGTGGCCTGGTTCAGATGTACTTGCAGGGCTTCAGTGATTTCAGATGATCCAAGTAGGCTACATTAGTAGTTGCATGTATATTTTCAAGATTGTGTTGTCTAGCCATCATTTGCTTGTTCTTAGGATGTTCCCTTCAGTAATAACATAAACTGGAAGTATACAAAAAGTTCTGTCAAGAGTGTCATTCTTGGGGGAGCTTTTATTGCTGACATTTGCGTAGTTTTTTGGTCATCTGTTGAGAGTATTCCGGTATACAAAGCAGGTATGTTTTGTCTGGTTTAGGAGTTGTAGAGACCACCTTTTATTTCAGTCATCAGGTCAGTTGAAGGAGAGAAAGTGTTGCAATGTCACTTAATTAATAGGTTTGTTAAGGTTCAACTCAATCAATCCCTGGAGAGCGGGTCATAACTAACTTACAGGATTAGATAACTGACATTGGAAAGGATGAAATAAAATAATAATAATAAACTTGTAAAATTGAAGTATCGCAAATAATTTGGAACAGTTTGTTTTGGAGTACATGTGGAACGGAAAGGTTAGATTTTATTTATACAGTGATTCGAGTATATAGTAATTTGTTTGTGGAAATATGCAAAGCACAGATAGTTTTCAATTGTTATTGACAACATAGCATTTGTCATGTCAGATACTTACAGAATGCCAGTCGAATGGTGTGCAGTTCGACAATGTTCTTTATATAGTTGAATTTTCTAGGTAGTAACGGCCGGCCACAATGATATGTTGTTAAAGCCGACTCAGTAGTGATAAATGCTGGAATAAATAAGTCAGAGTATTAATAATGTTCAAAAATGAAAAGGTAAAGTGGACACATCCTTAAAGTTGATACCTATGTGAAGTTTTCTGATTGGGTGTTGGAGTGAAGTTTCAGTTTCCTGGGAGCGTAAATGGGAGTATGATGATACAATGGATAATATTGGGAATTTCATTGTGTAGTTAAAATACAGTTTCTGAGTCTTAGACTTAATATGTGTATTGAAATTATTTCCGATTAATATCTAAGTTACAGTTGGTAATATAACAATTTAGAATGTTAGGCAAGAAGTTAGTGATAAGATAAAGATCGATTAATTTTATTATAGCATGACAAATACTTACAATTAACACATGTAAGACAGCAGCAGTTTGGTGAATAACTCTGGATCACTTGATTTCCTTGGGTTTTGCATCAGAATTGAGAAAAATGGTGGCGCAGGAAGACTTGACTTTTATGATTTATTTGAAAAAAAATCTAAGTTTTCACTCATTGGATTCCAATGATATTCATTTGAATATTTTTAAACACTTAAACGTTGTGTAAATTTTATTCACTATGATCTTTTAAGCACGAGATTTATATTTTGTAAGATAAATTTAAGTCGGTCGATAGGCGGTTCATATTTGTCGAACTCGAAATTTGACAGGACAGGACAGTTTTCTCAGTTTAAATGGCGTGAGCGGGAGCGTCGTCTCATTTCAATAATTCCTATTCGTCGAATCGTAAGCCTGATGCGCGATACGTCATTACTATTGGCTGATCTAGTGTAGCACTACTTTATAGCCAATCCGAGTATCTCATTTGACATCTACGGGAAAGACGGGTTGCCATTTGTTAAAAATAGTAAAACAAAAATATTTCATTAGATGTCACTATTACAGTGATTTCATTGATTTAACTCGCACGCCATGCCACTAGCGATCCTAGACCATAATAAATATTGAAGAGGATTAAAATTAACAGGAAATTCAATAATTATCTTGACTAATGGGATTCTTCACTTGGTGTTACTGACTTTAATATTTCTATAAAATAATGTAGAAAAAAAACCAAGCCAAGATTATGAGTGTCACAAAAGATGTAGAAGAAGATGCTTAACGTCAGCAATTTATCACGGATAGAGAGCGAGCGAAGTTCATGTATTTCCCTTTCTGTCGCACTTGCAAATTTTTACTACAGATCACGCAATCGGAAGAAAGAAAAAATGTTAAATCAGTTAAAAGAATTAATTAGTTATTTACAAGAGGACATGGCGGTGTCTCTATCTTTTGACACTACTGGGATGTCAATATTATCACGAGATTCAAAAGTGTTTGGATTTTGCATCAATATTTATGTGATACATATTGTGATATGAGTATATTGTGTGACAATAAACGTAAGAGGTAATTGAAATGAAAAAAAAAAGAAGGAATACTAAAGTTACGATTGGGTAACGTTTGCTAATCAATCAAGTAATTTGAAGTCAAGTTTACTTAAGTTATCACATTCAGCATTCGACTTGTGCAGGAAAGATTGAGGATTTGCAGTTTTAAATATGAATTTTTTATTCGACTTTACTTTCTACATACAACGGAGAGACTCTCTAAATTCAGGAAATTTCAGCCAGGCGACTCGATATTGAAATTTAAAAATATTTAAGAAGCAACATAAGGAAAAATATTTTTGTGTTATCATATCAAGCCAATTGATAGGATCAAGAAATATTTTCGGGGTGTATACAGAGAAAAATCAAGGAAATGAAGGAGAACGTGTAGACACTTCATAGTGCTGCAAACTATTAGTTTTGAACGTACCTTGAATAGCATTTACACAGTATTCAAATGGCATATAGGGCAAAGGAAGTTGATAGGAAATAAGATTTAGTACTAATACTTTAGAGATCATTTCAGGAAAATAAAGACGTGTTGTCAAAATGGCAAATGTCAGTAGATTTTAAATCGTCTATGATCCGTGACAATGAGAGTTTGAAGTTTTGTTAGTAAATAGATAATTTGAAAAGTTTTAATTTCAGGAGTGTGTAATTTAACAATGAAATTATGTGTGTTATATTTGGAAGATTTGTTCGGGGAAGGCGACCAAAGGTATGTTTATTGTTGCTATGTTTAGGTACAGTTCAAGTTTGGAATGCTTGTTATGCATATATTTTCCTTGTAATCTTTAGTTTTACAGCTATAAAGTTTAGGGAAATGTTATTAACTTCGTTCATCTAACAAGAGGGAGCTGTTAAGTTATGATATACCGGGAGCGGTCAGATGCGCAGGATATTTTAAGGTGCGCAAGCGTTCGCGCAAACGCAGGCGCACACACTCGTCCTTCCCCTCCCTGAATCAGTGGAACGGAAAATCGCTACGACTGAAGGAGAGGTCGGCGGATATGATATACGGAATCTTATAATATATATGCCGCTCTGCAAGTGCAAGGTATTTATATATATATACTGATGATTTGGGAATTCAGAATCCAAAAATTTTTGGCTGGTGAACCGACGAGCGGGACGTTTCTACAAATTGGGATTTATAGTTAACTGAAATTTAATTTTATAGCTCACGGAATCTTATAATATATATGCCGCTCTGCAAGTGCAAAGTATTTAAATATTTATTCTGATGATTTGGATATTATAGGTATCAAAAAGTTTCTGAATGGAGTACTAGTGGGGTGTTTCTTCAATTTGGGAGGCATGGTTATGTGTAATTTATTTTTACAGCTGATTATTTTAAACAAAGACTTGAACTTTTATGGCATCAAATTATAATTGATTTTTATCATTTTAAGCGTAAAATCTCATACATTATGTGAATTTGGTTGCTTGCGTAATAGCAGTTTGCATTTTAATTTGGCGTAATTATTATTTGATTTAAATTTAATTGGTAAAAGCGCAATTGCAATTAGCGTTACTCTTTTCTTTGGCTAATAGCGTAAATCATATCTCAGTGTACATTAGTAAAGCTTATTTGGCGTAAAAATAAATACATTAATGAGGAAGATAAATAAGTGTGCGAATTTGATTTTTTAAGCGTAGTTGGGTTAGCATATTGTGAAAATGTAAGGTAGCAATTGGCGTACAGTACATACACATAGCAGCATAGAAATATTTGGATATTGTTTTATTTGGGGAATGTCATTTTAATTCTAGTTAATAAAGTCAATAAGTATCATATAATATTATATGTTGAGGTAAAGTGCCTATGATCATATTTAAAAGGTCTTGGGTACTCAAACAGAACATGTGAAACACCAAAGCAAGGAGGTTATGATTGAGTATGGTATGTATGCAATAATGAGGGTTGTCAGGAAGGGATAGTATGAAAATTGATGAATGGATATATATAGTATGAAGAGAAGGATGTTTATGTCAGTAAGGGTTCTGTTTGAAGACACATGACACAAAATATGATCAAACAGTTATTGATATTTGCAAAATTGAAAAAAAAAGGGAAACAAAAAAATTGTTGTCAAAGGAATATAGGAGCTAGGTTAATTATAAATACCTATTAAAGGTACATTTCTTTGATCGCAAGATACTAAACATGAAGCTAATATATCTCTATCTTCAGACACACCCTGAGTTCATAAAGACAAGTCAAATCTTATTTAAATATTCACATGTAACTATGTGATTTTGAATTACAAAGTAATATTAACAAGTAATTTGTATAAAATTATTATTTATATTAAAATGCATATAAGAATAGTAAAATATCAACAATTTTAGTTGGTATAAGATTGTTTCTGTAAGTTTAGCAAAACTTAAGAAATATTAACCTTTAGATCATAATCATCATTCATCATCATCATCATTTTAGCCGTTGGATAGCTACTGCAGGACATAATTATTCTCGCATCATTCACTTAATTTAATTTTAATAGCTCATAATGCTAAAACGGGATAATCTAATCGGTGCTGAATTTTTATAGTAGTCTATATAGACTAATATATGGATTCGGTACTGAGTCAGGATTAGTTAATAAAGAAGTCAGTGTGAATAAAATAAGAAAACAAGCACTGTATATTTAATTATAGTCATTTTTGATTTGCCTAAATTGAATACAGGACATAAAGCCACGAAAAGAGGAGGTTGTTTTGTTCGGGGAGGATCGTACAAGTAGTGGACAGTTTATGGGGATCTTTTGTTTGAAGTTACCAGAAAGAAAGGCTTTCTCATTTTGATGAGGAAAATTTTGTCTTATCTCTACATCAGGACAATGTTGATGGTGGAATCCAATGGTTATGTACCTAGATTCTAAGGGAAGAGACAAGGTTTGATACTACTAGAGTATTGTCTGATTCACAACCAGATACTTCAAGTTGAAATGGGGATTGCTGGCTGATGACAACTTTGACTCATAACATTGGAAACTTATAGCTTGGGATTTTCTCTTGATAGAATAGCTTCTTTTTAGTAAGGGTCATATAACTCACCACACAAACATTTAGGGGTGGGATAAAATATCGATAACTGTATAGCATGGGAAGAGAGGGTTACTGATGCCCGCCGAATCGGGATTATACCCTAAATCTTTGGGCATAAGTAAGGGGGCAGCTGTGACGAGACAGGCGAAGCCAGCCTTCGCACATAATAATAGAACAAAAAGTTACATGTTTAAAGTAAGAAAAGTAGCGGTTAAAAGCAACATAAACTAACATAATTAGGAAAATAGCATCACTCATAAACAATGATTAGGGAAGAATTCACTTATTCACTTATACATTAAGATAATATTAATATTAAAGGACTATCATCTCATCATCATCAACGGGGCCTGTGTTATGGGTACCGAATGTCGGGTTATTTGATGGATGTACATTGAACTACAAAGAGAACATCCATTTTTCGGGAACAAATGTTTCTGCTCACTACAGAAACAAATGCCTCACCGGGATTCGAATCCGGGACCTCTGGCTTTGGAGGCTGTGTCCTTGCTAATTAGACTAAACAGGCTGATAATGGAGATATAAGGTCATTCTTAAATAAATTCTGTTAGTTAATTCATAAAAGAAAGAATAATAAAATAATAAATTATATTCAAAAATTTAAAATTGGAATAGACACCGTGCGCGTTCGGGGTGAATGAACCTGACAAATCGGGCAGGCCAGGCAAACGAAGCAAAATGGGCAGGCGGTTTTTTATAGGGCAAATTCGGCGTAACGGGCAGGCTGGATTTGCGAGAATTTTCCAGCTTGCGTGACAGGAACAGCACGCTGGAAAATTAGGGCAAGTCTAGCGGACGAGGCGAGAGAGGAAGATGGAGTTTTGGATGGTGAAAAAGGTGAGGGTATAAAAGGGACTGACGCGAGGGATGAGGGGCTTTTGGATTTTAAACTTTAAAGTGAAAGGGTGTAATGTTGTTGAGGTCTTGGGATTCTAAACTTTGAAGTGAGAGGGTGTAACGCTGTTGTGACGGTATTTGATTTTAAGCTTTGGGCATAACGCTGCCAGTGATCTTTTCATATTCTGGGCTATTAAGTGGGAATGTGTAAAGTTGTTGGGATCGTTCATTTTCTGGGCTTTCAAGTGGAAGAGTGTAGCGCTGTAGGAAAATATTCAGGGCTTTTCAGGATTACAATGTGTGTGGAACAAAGTGTGGATACGAGCATTCATTCGAGGACTTCAAAGTGTTAGAAGGTGACGCTGCAGTATTTACGTGAACAAACAAATAGAAGAGGGAAGCAGAGGTGTTGCAGGAATGGCTACTGTTTTAGGAGTGGAAGTGCTGATTCTGGAGGTTAGCGAGATCAAGGGATAGAGGTTTGAGGCGGAATAACTGTGAGTGCTTTAAACTTATTTATTTTTCTACTGAAAGATGGGTACGGGAAATTATATTGAAGATTTGTCATATTTGTTTAAATGTCAAATAACTTACTTTATAGCTAATGAACATTGAATCTTATTGTTTAGATAGTAAAGTTGAGTTTAGAATGACTTATGTTGCTGCTGTTTGGCAAACCTAGAATAATTTATAGATACTTAAAGGTTTTAATCTATTTAGATAACTGAGTTAACTTCGGATTAATATTTGAACTAATAGAGGGAAATGAGACTATAATGGACAGTGGTATATGGACTAGAGTTCGATTCTCTGACATTAGAAAGGAGTTTTATATGCCGGCTGTATGAATGGCAGTTAAATTGAATTCTTTGGCAATTTTATAAAGTGAATATTTCATATTTGATGTTGTGTAATTTACTTATCATTCTTTTTCTGTGTGCACTGGGCCGGGAAAACGTAACTAGTGGCAAACGAGGTCTCCAGTTTTCAGCAGTGTTAAAAAGTGTTAGATCTATTTAACAATAAGTCAGATTGACACAGTTGCTCATCTTTTGTATGAGCTAGGGCAGTTTTAGTATACTAAATTCAGTCAGATGGACATAGTTCTTTGCAATGAACCAGTTGGAGGAGTGGCGTTTCGGTAAGTCAAACTATTCTTAAATACATCAAAGGACAAGTGTTTCTGTAAAATTCCATTATTTTTCAAGAGTTTAATTTATTATTGCTAGAAAGAATAAGGTCCTTTGATGTCTGACATATATTGTTATAAATTGTTTGGAATCACAATAGTATTCTATGTAATTAAAGAGAGTTTATTATGGTTCAATTATGTGTGTGTTTATTTCTATTCTAGGTAAATGTCTTAGTGTCTATCTGATTTTCCTCTGTATTTAGGTATATTGTGAAGAATATGTTGAAGACCGTCAATATTTTGTGTGTTTTAATATGTCTATTTTCAGGGATAGTTTATGTGTTCATTGTGTTTATTAATTCTTTCCACAGTTAAAGCAAAATGATACTATATAATCTATGATTTGTCTAAATAACGTTAACTAATTATATATTTTCCTTTCTATAAGTTCTACTAGTACCAACATAAAAATAATGTTACATTAGGAAAAGATATTGGATATTCATATCATATCATTTGAGTTATTGAGTAAGAGATACTAAAATCAAACACATGTTGAAGGAATGTTTGATTATACTAAATAAGAATGAATACATACATACATAGTTTCGCGCCTGTATTCCCAAAAGGGGTAGGCAGAGGAATGAATAAGTATATAATGTTTTATAAAAAGCAGAACAATATAACAAAATAATGCTTTTATTATCTATTATAATAATGTTTACAAATCTATATATGTAACCATAATTTAATATATTTATATATTGTATTTAGAGAGAAATAGTTTTGGGAGTCAAACAGTTTGAAGAATATGGCATTGAGTATTTAGCTTTCAAATTAATCAAGTTAAAAGTTTAGTATCACATGTTAGTTAAAAATAATACTTCAACTGTATTGAACTGTTACTAGGTTGAGTCAAATAACTATAAAACTAGACTCAAGCCTAGGTGGGTTTTGCAGCTATGATAAGTGATGAGTCTAGTGGAGAGTGAATCAGTTGTTTTCATAAATATATTTGCAGGTCTATGAAAGAGGTATATAAATAATGAATACAGCCTCTGATTTCATAGTAATTGTTCGCATATAAGTAAATTTATATGTTTATTTTTTATATACATACTTTGAAGTAATTTTCACAAGTTAAATGTAAAGTGCGTAGGCGAACATTTGTTCGTAGGATTACATCAGTGCAGAGGTGGTTTTGGTTTATTAAATCTTTGAAAAATCCTTTCATTATAAATCTTTGGTCTCTGAGTAGCCATTTGAGTGTGTTGTCTCTTGTGACTTGGATCTTTGTGGAGATTTTGGGAGCATGAGCTTTGAGGTTTGGGTGACTGTGGAACTGGTGAACTGGCTGAGCGTAACGCAGGGCTGGGAGTATTATCTGTATACTTGGAACGCAGATTTATTCATTCACTAAGAACTATGGTTTCTTGGGCTTTGGAGTTTTATGTTCTAAGGGATCCCTATAAAGGATGTTGAGCTAACAAGTAGGGAGCATATTTTGGATGGCTGCTTGGGAACTTAAGAAATTGTAGTCAATGTAATTTGTTGACCTGTGAAATATGGTCAAAGCCTTGAACTGATGTATTAGGTCTGGTCTATCCCCATCGCAGGAATATAAAAGTGTGCAAAGTATAAGGACATTCCTACCATAACATAAAATTGGGAAATTCCTATACTCATTCCTATGGGAAACTAATATTTAAACTTAAGAGTTATGTTTGCACTAAATACTGTTATTGTAATAAGAAATTTAAGCTTGAACCTTTCTGATAAAGATAAAAGTTGGAATGATCTTGATTACTAGAGAGAAGTTTATCTTAATTGATATGAAAGTGTCTGAATTTCCGATGCTTGATTAAAGGTGATTGAATGCACATTTTTATTCGCCGGACGGCCAAGCTGTATTCACAAATAATAAATGTTATCTGTGTCTATGGTGCGTAGGGGATTTTATACTATAAAAATATAATAACTACGAATATCTAATTATATACAATACAAGAATACAATGTTCTTGTTCTTCATTATATTCTGAGTATGTGACCTTTGCCCCGACTTTGTAATGTACATTTATTCCAATTTAAGCTAATTTTAGTGAACTATTTTATTTGTTAATCTTCTAATAATTCTTGCACTTAATTTTCTAGAGGTTCCAACGAAATTGCAAAAAGAATTTAGGTTACTATTCACAAATAGGGTTCCTACCGATTACTAGACGATCACATGTTTTATACAAGGCCAAATTATTTCATGACAAAATACAATAGAATCAGTTGCTAGGGTCTTCTCAGGTTAGATAATTTGGGGTGTAATTTGGGAATGTAGGGGTGTTCAGTTAAGTGGGGTAGAGTAAGTATTTGTAGGGGTGGTTCGTCTCACCACCAACACCGTTTCCGCGGAAAGGCCCCGCCAAGTTCGCAGGGGGTAGGGAGAGTGGCGCACCGAAATACCAACACGCCTCTCCCCCTGCGATCCCGCCTCGGCCACAGAAGATAGGGAGAACGGCGAACCGTAATACCGGCACTCCTCTTCTTCTGCGGCCCCACCTCAACGCATCCTCAGCGGGCTAAGCTAAGCCCGCTCGGAGCGCTCTCCTCGGGCCAGCCGACAGCGCAAACAGGCCAGCCCTGGGTGCCTCTTAGCTTCACCGTGGATGACCCAGTCCATGGTTACTAAGCCCCCCCCGCCCCGGCAAGGCGGGCACCCTCGAGGGGGACAATGACCGGTCCTGCGCCACCCGCATCCAGCGGACACCCGCGACGCGGCGATATTTTATTCAATAATAACTAACAATTTGGAAAAGTTGAAAAACCTCCAACATTTTCATTTCAAAGTACAATATCTCATAAACGGCTAAACCTATTTTGATAATCCCACAAATATTAGTCCTTACCAGAAATCCGGAACCGCAAGCTTCGTAGGCAGTGTCGCTGAAATACTATTGCAAGATTGTAATTTGCTTTAATCTTTTACTTCAGTTAAATTAAAATAATAATAAATTTTAATATTCATTTACCGTTTGCTTACTTACACTGTCGACTAAGCATCGTATTCAAATAGCTACCTTGTTTATTGCAAGTAAATAAAGGCCTCTTTTCAAAGCTATACAGGGTGTGGCATGTAATAGGAGCAATAAATTCAAAGGACGCTTCCCTAGAGCATCTGCAGTAACCTCTTGTGTCCAAAAGTTTTTTTTTCTTTTTTCTATTGGGAGAAATATTGATCTAAAGTTATGACCTCCAAGTAATGGATCTTGGCACCCAGAGATCATAGCGCGGCAGTTAATGCTGATTTTGAGGTTGCTTCAAGTTATGACTCATAATCGTTGTCGCATTTTTGGTTTAAAAAAATATTTTTGGGATTTTTTTAATTTTTTTTATAAATTTTTAGTTTTTTTGGAATAAATTGTTATTAATATCACTCCAGTAGCGTAAAAAAGTACATATAAGCTAATTTTGCGGAAAAAAAAATCCAAAAAAAACTTTTTTTTTTTCAACTAAAATCATTTGGAAATACTTGCTAGAGAGCTCAATAGTGTACGGTTTAATTTTTTGCTCCTATTACAGGCCACACCCTGTATAATAGAACAAGTTGTTTAGAAGACTATATAAATTGGTTCTATAAGGTAATCTACGAGTACATAAAAATGACAGAATATTGCGCATTCATGATGACTTGTGTTTTCTTAATGGCTGATGAAAGCGTTCCATTATGCATATAATGTATCCAACCCCAATGAAATGCGAGTTGAGTCGAGTTCATAAATATATTCTTTCTATTCCTCGACTTAAATGTTTGAATAAATACTACGTATAAGGTTTTACAAGAAAAAAAATGTGTTCCTCTTATTTAGGTACGTGTACGAGTAGTGTAGGGAAGGTATCCTAAAACATTTTTATTTCAAAAAAAATATATCGTTTTGTCGGCGTGTTTAATATGCCAAATTACAGCTTTTATTTGTATTAGCGGTTACTGAGCTACGCCGTGGACAGACGGATGGATATGACAGCACTATAAGGGTTTCTTGTTTACTACGGAATCCTAAAAATTAACATCCTATTTAATGTGATTGTTCAGCGTTACAGATATGTTATAACATATATAGCGCGATAGTGCTAACTATATAAGTAGGTAATTGTTCCTTCAACATTGTTCTCACAGTTCGTACTGGCGTCACACAAACAAGAAGCACAATGAAAAACAATTCGGGAAATCTAACTCATTAGCACTGACTCAGCATTTGAGTTCCAGGAACCCGACAACACGGATTCACAGGTTGGCCTCAGAGCAAAGAATGTTATAACCAACATAAGGTAACCGTGCCGATGTGTGACACCTTACGTAATGCTAAATCGTTCTCAACTATATAAAAACATAACAAATATCAGGGTCTCACAAAACTGTCGGAACAGTTAGTCTGTGTGATCAAAGTACAGTCCAGAGTTAATTAATTTGTAAGCAGGTAGCTCAAGTATATGTTACATACAATTGCATATAGTTATTGTCGGCCTGTTTAGCCTAGTTGGTAGTGACACTGCCTCCGAAGCTAGAGGTCCCGGGTTCGATACCGGTAAGGGCATTTTGTTTCTTTTTTTTTCTTGTTTTTTCTGTGGTGAGCAGTAATATTTGTTCCTGAGACTTGGATATTTTCTGTATATTTAAGTATATATAGATATATATGTTTTAAATATGTATATCGTCGTCTAGTACCTACCTATAACACAACACTTATTGAGCTTACTATGGGACTAGTTCGATTTGTGTAAAAAATTGTGCCATAATCCACCACCACCACCATATCAGCCCTAGGACGTCCACTGCTGGACATAGGCCTCCCCCAATTACATGGGGGGTAAATGCCATAATCGCCACGCTTGGCATGCGGGTTGGCGATCGCAGTACCTCCACCGCACTCTAGGAATGCTGCTACCCATTCCCTGGTGGTCTTGGTCATAGTTTAAGGACATACCCGGGTCCGTGCCATAATATTTATTTATTAAATATCGAAGAAGTAACAAATTTTACACTACTAGGACTAACAGTCGACACACATCTAAACTGGAAAAAACACACTGACAAAATTAAAACCAAACTGTCCTCGTTTATTTATGCCCTAAGAGTATTAAAATCCAATACCCAAGTAGAATGTGCATTGTCAGCTTATCACGCGTATGGCCAGGCTTGGTTGCGTTATGGTGTGCTTCTTTGGGGAGATAGCACTAATGCAAATGAGCTATTTATAATGCAAAAAAAGTGCATACGCATTATAGCCAATATATCCCAAACTGAAAGTTGCAAACCACACTTCATACAACTAGAAGTACTAACTCTCCCTTCTTTGTACATTTTAGAAGCTGTAACGTTTGTCAGAAATAATTTGAATCTATTCAAATTCAATAAGAGTGCACGGCGTAAGGATAATTTAACTATTCCTGGATCTGTCTTGGACATTTATAAAAAGGGCCCGTATTACAGCTCGATTAAAATTTATAACAAGATTCCCAACACCTTAAAAGGATCGGTGTTTTGTTTTTATTCCTTGAAATCATTCTTGATAAAAAAATCTTATTATGCAATATCGGAGTTTATGAACGATGCGCTGTAAATTTAACAATAGCCAAATAAGAATGTACTTACTGTCTACTTATAGTCACAAACAACCATTTTATATTAGTTTTAAGGTTTTATTACTATAATGATTGCTATACCCTGCCAGGGTCCATGAGATGCCACTGTATTCCTAAGAACTGTATTTTACCATGGTTGCAATAAAGAATTACTATTATTATTATTATATGCGTAGGTACTTTTGATGCTGACTGTATGGCTCAGTTTCAGAGTAACTTCCTGCCTCGACACTCCGGCTGTGGAATGAGCTCTGCCGAGGTTTTCTCGAGGAACTACAGTATGGGGTTCTTCAACCAAGGAGTGTATAATGTTTTGAAGTTGAGTTGCAGGTGTCCGTTGACCGCTTACCATGCAGGCTAGACGCTAGTTTGCCACCAACGTAAATAAAAATATGTTATTGAGAGTTATTGATTCCGACTCTAATGCGGCTTTTATTCTGTTAATAGTCTTTTTGTGAGATACGGGATTTTCCTAGTTCAGACTAAAATAAATGAAGCTATAAAACTGATTTAATCGCGTGTAGAATATATTTATACAGACAGACTTAACAGACGAAAGTAGTAATAGACTATACTGTAATGATAAATACTAGATGTATTCGTATGTAAAGATTACCATTAAGTTATTTTTAATAAGCGGTTTGTATTATAGTTACAAACAGAATAGGCTACAAATCATTATCGTTAAAAAAATTGGAATTTCCGGCAGTGCATTGTAAAAGGAAATGACGTAAATGGTAAAATTATTTTGTTTGTCACTATCTTGTTATTACTAACTTCCGATATGATAAGGCTCCATCACTGAAAATAGCATCCGCTTACCTGATAATACAAACTTCTATTCGTGCCACTTGAGTTTAAGTACGAGTAGACAGACTTTTTTTATACCATGCCAGCACACCAGTGTGGCTTGACACTACCTAGATAAGGAGACACCCTAGTTTTTGGACAAGCTGGTGGAAGTCACAAGTGCGTAGCTACAATTTTAGTCATTTGAGGATTTGATGTGTCGAGAGCTCAGGTCCCTCCCTCTCAAGACTGAGGACTGAGGCATCCTCGGAACGCAGGTGAGAATTCGCAGAGTTGTCAACAATAAGTTAAAAACTCAAAACATTTAGAATCTCCCCAACTTGACCTACTATGTCAGAGTAGAACAATTAAGAATAAAAATGAAGTATATAAGGAACAATAAATTAAAAAAATGATGTAGCAACAACAAAAATACAAAGATTCAATTACAATAAGCAAATCATTTTAAAAAAGTTAGAAAAAACCTGTATAAAAATGTAAATACAATTAAAGGTGAAAGTTAGTATTAAATAAATAATTGTTAACATTATAATAACAATAATAACATTTTACATTAATAATCTGGTCAACAAATATTGAAAACCATTACATTGTTCCATTTTAAGTGACCTGAGATCAGGAAGCTTGTTGAATATAATTGAAGGCCACAGCCATTAATCTGTTCCTCATGAGCGCAGTATTTACAACTCTATTGCACTGAATGCCTTCTCTGCCGAAAGTCAAATGTCTTTTTGTATTCGATAAAGGTCAATTCTACTCTTCACAAACACACAGCACTCGAAAATATACTAGCTAGGTATAGTGGTCGGCGGTTAAGAAGCCAATCCTGCCCTCACCTCAAAGTGACTTTTAGGTTATAAACTGTGTGGAAATGACAGGTGTCAGGATTGATTTCTTAACTGCCGACTACTATAGTGTCAAATGTCTATAATCACTTAACGAAAGGGTTAAAAACTTAAAAGCATTATACTCGCCGTCAACATAGCACATACTAAACTAGAGTTCGAGGTGTCAAATGACACACAGTTTTAACTTTCGACCTAATCAACTGACCATCATGCACTGACATCAGCAATATCTTAGAAACAGCGCATTAGTCAGCTACACTAGTTTTATCCGACTAACCAATTCGGGATATAAAGAACCAATGTAACGTCACATAAACAGGACATACAGTGTGACATAAGTCCGTTTAGAATGGCGCAGTACCTACATTGTCGCCAGAACTATAACCAGTTGATTCTAGTTCTGTCGGATTGAAAGCGCGCGTAATGTTAGGATGTTCAATTGTTGACTGCCACTCTTTCATCAAGAACATCCCTAATGTTGACTGATAGCCTAATCATCATTACTTTTAATGAAGCGTCTAAAACTATTACCTGAAATAAATGACTTATTTGTTTAATCGTATGGCATTTATTTACGTACCGTGAGATCTCCGAGAAGACAAGTACGGTTGCCAGTTTTTATGACTTATTATCATTATTAAATAAATTGATATGAATGTAGGAAAATTGCAACGAGTGACGTCACTAGTTTTCTTTGACTAAATAACGTCTATATTTTGATCTTTACATGTTTAAAACTCTAAATAGCAATAAGTAATAAGTTTCTGTCAGTATTCAGTATTCATTTTATTCACCAAAAAGTGCATGCATGGTAAAACTCATTTTTGGATTTAAGCATTTATTTATTTAAACTTTATTGACACAAAACAGAAATTTACAAATGCGCGGGCTTAATGCTAAATGGCATTCTCTACCAGGCAACCATTTTGGGGTAAACAGAGATTTATAAACGGGGTCGCCGTCGTCGAATCGGATGAGGAGGAGTATATATGTATATATACTAGTATACTAGTCTCTGGTGAGACCAATACCCTTAAAGACCATGCAGACAAACCAATAAGTCGTATGAATTGAAACACTAATTTTCCACAGTCCTCTCACGTGGTCGACGGAATTGAATGCTTGTGACCAAGATAATGTATAAATTGGCTTCTATTGATTCCTGACTTCCACTTAAGGACTGATGCAATAGTTTGTACATTTTCGTTAGCGCTGATAATGGGACGATAAATATGTATGGGGACTAAAATTGTATTTTTTCTATGAATAATGCCGAATGAATAATGTTTTGGAACTCAGTTTGATCAATAGGCTGACACTAAAATAGATCCTAACTGTTGATTTTTAAACGTGGAATGGATGAAAATATTATTAGGATAATATTTGAAATGCGTTTGTCGAGAGAGTCAACAGGAAGAGAGAATTTAAAATATTGTTTTTAGATTCTCTCTTGTTGCTCTGGCTACCTTCTGTGTTGATATCATCAACCATTATTAAGCACTTGGTGGTATTCTATTGAGCTGAGTATATCTATTACTCGTAAGCTCTCTATATACCAACCTACTAGTAGCACCAAGGCAAATATCATAGACCAAGTTGGGGGCACATTGAAAACCAGCGCTGGTGGTACAAATATGGGCCGCAGCCAGCAGTAGCTGAATGTGTTCCAATTTTAAATTGTTAACGGTTATTTTTGTTTGTTTTTTGTTATTTTTTGTTTATAAGGCAATAAACTATTTCTTATTCTCTTTGTTTCGATGAGTTGTTGACGGCGTACATTCGGAGACGGACGGCCCCATTACCAATTCTGACGAGCAACGCTTACCCTAGCTACGATATCACCCGTCCGTAGTTTGGACGGCGTTGGACTCCAAGCTAACATGGTCACTAACACTAGAATTACTGTTCAAAACGGGATATTTACCATGTATATTAATATTGTTGAGTTTCCGATATTTTGACGCTGTTGCAAGTACCATTTTCAAGGATTTTAATCCTTGCAACAGCGCCGAAATATCGGAAACTCAACAATATTAATATACATGGTAAATATCCCGTTTTGAACATTAAAGGATGATTCACAGTAGACCGTTCCGTGTCCGGGCCGGCCCGTTTTCTATGACAGCTAACGCAACGGAAGGCGTATTTCTCTAGAAGAAAACGGGCCGGCCCGGACACGGAACGGCCTACTGTGAATCATCCTTAATTCTGGCATTGGACTCCACTATAAGTGGCACAACTACGTAAGGCTTCCCCGAACCCCTCACAGGTCTGAGAGATGACTCGAACGGGTCGGTAATAAAATATATTAAAACTGACAAAAATCTATTTACTTTTGTGTTCAGAAACGTAATAGCCGTAACCTAGAGTAAAGACTATTTTTAAAGTAATGCTCCTTTTTCTAGAGAAGACATTGATCCTATTACAGAATTTCTGGGTATTCTGCCTGCTTATATGCTTACATCACACAACAGTGTAGAGGTGTTTTGTTGGGTTGTACTACACTTAGGTAGTGGTGTGTGTGTAGCCTTCATCGAACCTTGACATAGAATCGTTATGATCGTGAAACACGGAATGAGTTGCTATGGTAAAACTGAAATTAAGGGTATTTATCATCGCCAAATTTGGGTGACCTTCAGCTTCAGCACGCTAATGCTGCTACGAGTTATATTCCTTCATTTTTCAGCCAATTTGATTAGTAATAGAGCAGTGGCTTTTAGCGAAAATACTGTGGCATATATGTTTGATGGAGTTTTTTATGGTGCTGGATGACAGATTTTTATAATAGAACGACGATTACAAACAAATTTTCGACCTGATGGTAATCAGATACCGTAGAATAACTGTTCAAAATGGGGTATTTACCATGTATGTTAATATTGTTCATGTTAATATTGTTTTTTTTATTGTTTTTTGAATATTAACATACATGGTAAATACCCCATTTTGAACAGTAATTCGAGTGTTAGTGACCATGTTATGTAGCTTGAAATCGTATATCAGATACCGTAGCCTATGGACGTTAAAGGGAGTGCATCATCGGGAGCTCTAGGATGATGAATATAGGATGACAATCTTACACAAATCGATCTAGTCCTAAACTAAGCAAAGCTTGTACTATGGGTACTAGACGACGATATACATACAAATATAGATAAATACATACTTAAAGAAAAGGTCCAAAACCCAAGAAAATCCGTGGTAAATGCACAAATAATGCCCTGGCCGGGTTTCGAACCCGGGACCTCTAGCTTCGGAGGCAGTGTCACTACCAACTAGGCTAAACAGGCCGTCAAATGACGCCGTATATATGTATATATACTATATTGTATATATATATATATATATATATACACAGGATGTTTTTGTTGAATTCCGTCAATTGCGAGGGCACAATCCTGAGATGAAATAAAGTAATCTTCTCTAAGACACTAGTATCCCAATTAGGTAGTACCATTCCGAAGATATTCAAGAATTCATTTTCGTTAATTAACAACCCTAGTACGAGTACATACTTACATATACAATACGTAGTATGAAAGATCGTTAACAATTAAAAAAAATATTTCCTGTATGTAACAATGGCATAAAGTTCCAATTTCCTAAGTGGCCAGCTACATGAACAAAGTTTCAGTGCCCGTCGTAATTTCTACACCTTCTTAGACGAAACTTGTCGAAAATATTTGCTTGACACATCATTAAAAACCTAAGTACGTCAAGGTGACAAATATATGTACCTGTCATAGCCACCTATATGTGTGTGTGTGCGGTTTTTTATTGACGTGCGCGTGTCATTCGAATTCAGAATAATTTTTAAGAAAAAAAAACCGACTTCAATGGGGGAGGCCGGTAAAAGATTATTATACTTAGATGGTGCACTCTTAGATTCCATACAATAAAATAAAAATGGCTATAAGTATGTTTATAATGGTAGAAGACTAAGTACCCTCAATTCCTCATGGAATCATGGAAAAACCTTGCTTGCTTGACAAACAAAACGAAGAGAACAAATCGCCAAACGTGAACTACGCGTCGTTGAAGAGTTCCGTTCTGATCATCATCAGCAGTTCCACTTCATCAAATGTCACTTTTATGAATGAAAATGCTTGATTAGTTCATGAAAATACTAAAATCACTATTTGTGTGCCTTTAAAATTTGAGGAGTTCCCTCGATTCCTAATGGATCCCATCATCAGAACTCGAGCATGACAAAAATCAATCGTGAAAATAGAACTTGCTCAACAAACACAGCTAGGAGGAAAAATCGCCAAACGTGAACTTTTCGTCGTTGAAGAGTTCTGTTCTGATCATCATCAGCAGTTCCACTTCATCCAATGTCACATTTTTGGATGCAAATGCTTGACTTGTTGATTAAAACACAAAAATCACTATAAGTTTGCCTTTAAGATTTGAGGAGTTCCCTCAATTCCTCGTGGATCCCATCATCAGAACTGCGTTTTGACATAAACGGGACCAACTTGAATATATCTACTTACAATCAAAAAAAGAATTTTCCAAATCGGTTAAGAAATGACGGAGTTATGGAGTAACAAACATTAAAAAAAGAAACAAAAAAAAAACATACAACCGAATTGATAACCTCCTCTTTTGAAATTTTGAAGTCGGTTAAAAATCAAACAAAGATTGCTAATATATTTACCTAAATTTAATTTAATTTTAAAAACAAAAATACTAAAAAATACAGTGTTAACTTTTTTCTACTTATATTCAATTATACTAAAATGTATACATAATAATTATAATAGTAAATTTTACCAAAATCATCACTTAAAGTTACCCTTAAACTCTAAAAAAAATACACGTATATAACGTATATGTTTCCAACGTATCTTATAATAGCAGGACTCAAACACTACTCGTAAGCCAGCTCTCAACAACCAATATTTCGAAATTTGATTCAAAACCTTATAAGGACTCTTAAAGACCGCGAAATCACCTGATGGTACCATCGGAAGGAACGGCCCTCACGCCAACACCATGCTGAGATGGAACCGGTTCGTGGCACATAAATTTACATACATACATAAACTCACGCCAATATTTCAAAAAGGGTTTGGCAGAGCACACAAATAATAATTTCAGTGCCACTTTTAGCTATTTTAGGTTTATACTTAGATGGAGAAAATGTGATATTGCAGTGACAGGTTGTTAGCCCATCGCCCACAACACACTTCAACCAGATTCCTATAGTTGACTCTTACGACACCCAAGGGAAGAAAGGGAGGTGGTGCTATTCTAACCCGGCACGACACGGAGTATAAATTTACTTCTTTTTATGCTGATCTCTGTCCATATTTTGTTGTTTATTGTCACGAATAAATGCTTTTTCTATTCTATCTTCCTGACACCCGGCGTCCTACACATAGTGCATAGGTCCCAATTAAATTTGACTTTTGGTCAATCTGACAGAGTATAATTATCTCTGGCAAATGTTGATACCCAGTCCTCAGGAGGCTATTCCAAAAACTCTCCATGCCTTTGAAAAGAACGAAACAGTTAATCAGCAGTCGTTACGGATAAACGTTTAAATAGATAAAATTATCGTTTATTGGCAATTTATCGTGACGCCGCGCGCCATAATGGTTTGTCTATTACATTAATGGTCACGAGGAGTTGACGTCACGGTCACTGTGTCGCCGAGTGTCCTGTCTATTTACACAAGGACAACACTGGACCCGGATCGATTTCATCTGATCGTCTCCTGCATTTTTTTTTAATCGTATGGCATTTATTTACGATCCGTTAAATCTTCGAGAAGACAAGTACGGTTGCCAGTTTATGTTGCACTTTTAGCACCACCCAGGGGTCACGTGTAGGGTAACGGTGGGTACTCCCTAAGGACGTGCATTTAATAATAGGTACGGTCGCCCTCACAAAGGGCTGAACACCTAGTACCTTGTTTACAGTCATACTAAATGACTAACGGGTTAAAGCGAATAAGTTCCAAAGAGTCCAGCTACTTATGAGACCAACTGTACCTGGGCGACCGAGCTCTGCTCGTGTTTTCCCGGAGAATACGAGTTATCCCAAATATGAGACCAAACTAGATCGATTTGTCGCCCACGTAAGCCCTTATATTGTAAATTTCATTAAAATCGTTAGAGCGGTTTTTTAGATTTCAGTTAATAACAAACAAATATATGTACAAATATTAATCGTTAGGACAAAATAATAAACCGTTCACTTTTCAGTTTAAATATTACTTTATCTATTTATATACTTTTTATTATCTACTGAAATAAACAGAACATTGTAGCCAAATAACAGCAAGGTCGCCACTAGTTTCCTGATGATGCATTGCGCCAATAGCAGCGCAGGACCAACATTTTAAAGCTAGTAACATAGACATAGCAAAATATATCACCCGTCCCGTGGACGAATAATCCGGCTGCATGCTACATTGCTACATGACTACATTTCATTTCATACACGTGGTAAAGTAAATCATACTGTGAAATTACAAACAATACACTTTATACTTTATCTTAAAAAAACGTGCGTGTTGATAAATCGTGACAGTTAATTTCACAGACGTCAGGTATTTACAGAACTATTCGAGATCCGCACGGAATTAGGATCGGTTTTGCATCGGTCGTCCGCTCTTCAATCTTCAAAACGTGCGCCAAGACAAGCTGTGGATATGCTTTTGGTTAACTTAAAGGATGTTTCACAGTAGACCGTTCCGTGTCCGGGCCGGCCCGTTTTCTATGA
Source organism: Notocelia uddmanniana (assembly GCA_905163555.1). Taxonomy (NCBI): domain Eukaryota; kingdom Metazoa; phylum Arthropoda; class Insecta; order Lepidoptera; family Tortricidae; genus Notocelia; species Notocelia uddmanniana. The sequence goes on along the minus strand of LR991063.1, from coordinate 500,634 downwards.
CAGCAAACGTAACGGCCGGCATATTTCTCTAGAAGAAAACGCGCCGGCCCGGACACGGAACGGTCTACTGTGAATCATCCTTAATTCTTTAATTTTTTTGTTTTATGTGATTTAATATAAGCTATTAGGTATTGACAATAAGAAAGACGGATATTGCTGTCTTTATCTCTGTATAAGCCTAATAAAACCCATTCTAATTATATACGTTTCTCGAATACACCCCGTGTACCTGTGGTTTGATAACATTTTTATAGCTTCTACGATAAACCCTCTGACGAAAGCCCAAATTACGTAAACCCTTATTTATTAGAAACTGTAAGTAAGCCGGGGTCAAAAGAGCTTGGTGATTTCATGCCTTTTAGCACGTGTTACGACGATGACGAAATCCAATTAATTATAAATTAAAACCACGCATAAAAGTCGTAAAATTGACGATAAAGCGAGTCAGTATTCGCGTACGTTTAAATTGAAGTTATGTATAGCATTACTGTGAGTTTTCAGTAGGTACGTTACGCCAGGATTGTTGCGTCATCCACACACTATGATTTGATGTGATCATGTGACGCAAAGTTAATGTTTGATCACACCACAGCCTATTAAATAAAGCTATTAACGTTTACAGTTTAACGTATAACGTTTTATAGACTAGTAAAGGCGAAAAAATCGTTTTTAGGAAATTGTATCAAGTTCTACAATAATAGTACATTACGATACAAGTGCAGATAACAGGAAATTCGAATTACCTATTCGCACGTGTATCGTACAACGTTTTACTGTACATATGGCTCTTTGAAGTTTCGACATATGCACGTAATCTGCTGATAACCGCACTCGTGCGGTAAAGTAGCACCATATGTACTGTAAAATTCCTAAACACATTACTGAACTTAGCAATTCTAAATTCAAATCTGTTGTGAAAGAAACACTTATTTCAAAAGCATATTATAAGGTTAACGATTACTTCATGAATAGGGGTGTTTGGCAGTGATAGCGTCCTGCACAGATAATCTATCGCGAAAATAGGTTTTCTACTGTAGCATTGTAATTTTGTAGTGCCTGACACTGTAATTACATATTGAACTATACGATGTACATTGTTTTGTAAAAATGATTCGTCGGTGAGTTTCTTACGCCGGTTCTTCTTGTGGCAGAGGTTTATTTTTCCGAACCGGTGGTAGCTTACTGACATTCATAGGTGGATACCACCATATCAGCCCTAGGACGTCCACTGCTGGACATAGGCCTCCCCCAATTTCATGGGGGGTAAATGCCGTAATCGCCACGCTTGGCATGCGGGTTGGCGATCACAGTATCTCCACCGCACTCATGGAATGCTGCTGCCCATTCCCCGGTGGTCTTGGTCGTAGTTTTGTCTCTGTGTGGCACTGAAAGTTTTCGTGTGCTCTGCCAACCCCTTTTGGAAATAAAGGCGTGAGTTTATGTATGTATCCATGTATGTAAGTACTCTACTAGGTATGGTGTAAATTATTACCTGCATATAAGCCTCGGTAATTATGATTATCGATTTTAATTCTATAACTATTAAATATATAGATAAATCAACCACAAAACTATCACGGGATACCATAATAGTTAAACTAAACCGTGTTTGCATATCAATGGATGCACCCAACCGAGTTCAGTATTCGAAACACAAACGCCTAACTCACAGGTTCCGTTGATAAAAAAAAGATTTGTTGACTGTATGCCTAAATTGAAGAATAAAGGTTTTTTAGTTTTTTATATTTTTTTATTATCATAACCCACAGCCCGGTTACTGGGCAGGCGACGCATGCTGCTTGACTATGGCGACTTCCTGATTTATATATGCGGTACAGTCAACAGAAAGTCATCATTTTAGTACTTTGTCGCACTAACGTAACAATACTGGGACAGTTGGGATGCGTCAAAGTAGTGAAAGTGACAAGGTACTAAAATGATCATCTACTTTTGCTGTTGACTGTACCGTATGAAGAAAACTGTCTGCTGTCAGTGTCAACCTATACAGTACTGCCCCACCATGGTATTACGACTGCGCAAACGTAATGCTGACAGTATTTCCTCTAGTGAGGAAATCTCACATCAGTAAACTCACGTCAAAGAACCAAATACCTACCATATATCGAACCCGCCCCGCCAAGTCAGGAAGTCACCTTAGGAGGGTTCATGTAAAATTTCCAGGACAATATTGTTTAATGTTCTGCTAAAGAACTTCTCTTTAGTGACAGCACAAGATAGTGAGATAACTTGCGTATTTTTGCATGCAGTCCATGTGAAAAGCAAGTATGTGCCACTCAGTAGCAAAATGATTTCCGGCTTGGGCTTAAAGCACTTGAAACCCTCGTTACGCTCAAGATTCTATTTATAAAAAATAGCAATTTAGCAATGTCGACTTATTTGATTGCACCAAAGCAACGCTGAAAAACCGTGTTATGTCATTATTGACGCATAGCAGTATCGATGCAAAGTGAATATACTGTTGATTAAAAAAAGTTATGCACCGCATACTGTCTTTTACTGTCATACATACGAGTACACACCTCATGAACCACAAACACACACTATACTATAATCCACGCATTCCCACTCACACACACTTGTGCATTATTATTATTCTTATTTTCTGTGTTACCACTAAGGTTGGATTTATGTTTTGCATTTTTTGTGGACATCTGTCATTGGCTATTGTTATTGTAGTTTAAGTTTTGTATTTTTCATATTGTATTGCTGTTGATGCCCCAAATAAAGTAAATAAATAAATAAATTTATAGCATCTTTCGCTTTACTCAGGATTCAATATTATTATACCGCCCTCGCTGTAAATATAATCAATCTACTATTGCCTATAGCGACCCGGGATATACGAGTAAAACCACTGGCTGAGCACACCGTAAACATATCAACGAACTAGAAAAACAACTTTTATCAACAGCTGCAACTCTTCCGAGTTAATTTGGGCACGATTCGACGATGTTATTAAGTGGCTATATATTCATGATATCGCGGGGGTGTCACACATCTATAACGCTAATATAACACCGGTTATTTGATGCGATCACGCAAAAACATGGTGCGCTGTTACTCGTATCCGGTTCTGTTGTTTCTTCGATTATTTCTAGTTGGGTTAGGTTATGGTTATAATATGGGAGGTTGTAGGGTTCTATAGTAAACAAGAACTGGTATAGTTTTCCATGTCCGTTCGTCTGGCAAGATGGTCTGTCTATCCGTTTGTGCGTCTGCCGTCTGTCCGTCCGTTACTACTGGAAAGTTGTAATTTGGCATACCTTAAATTATAGCCAGTGACTGAAATGTCATACGATTTATAGATAAATAACTACACGTAAAGTGGCGATGCAAGTTTTCCTTGTAAAACCAATCGAGTGGGGTATCGTTGGATTCGTTGGATTGCTCTTTCTGTAATAAAAAATATTTCCGGAAACCGTCTGTTTGCGTGATATTAAGCTTTAAAGTGCGAACTTTTGTTACGGGTCAAGTGTCCCTCTACGATAAATAGTAATAGACAACTAAGCAGTAATAAGGTATTTCACAGCACTAAAAATATTTTGTTTGCGATACCAATAAACAAATCATACGAAAATACTCGGAAAAATTCATAAATATTTTGAAATACATAAACACGATAAAAGGATGCAATTTGACCGTAGAAAATTGTGACGTCATCAGGCACTTTTCCCTGCTAAGTTCATACTAAATGAGCGTTTTTGATGTTTCGTAAAAAGTTGCTGATTATGATTAGGCTATCAGTGAAATACCGTATTACTAACGATTAATACGAGTAGCCGAACCTCAGAAACGACATGGCAAAGCAAACTTTTGACCAGTTTATTAATTAGGTACGTAGTTGTAATCAGTAATCAGTCAGTCAGTAATCAGTAGCTTTATTGCAAATTAGGACATAATCCATGCAGTAAAAATATACAGACAGGAAACAGACTTAAAGAATAACAGTTACAGTATCCACACAATCTTAAATATAATAGCATCTACAATTAAAACATTATCAAGTGCTTATTAACTAAAATTATTGAATATAATAAAATAAAAAGAGTAAAAAAAAAAAAAAAACACACTTCATTAACTATGTGTCAAACACATAGTTAATGAAGTGTGACCTAAGTCCGCATAATGTAACGCGTGGGCAATTACGGAACCCTTTGGGCGTGGCCCAACACTGCAACAGCCGCTTTTTTATCAAATCAAAGTCACCAAGGAAATTAAGCATGACGTAAAGTTTAAAATCAAGTAAATCTATATATATAAAACGTGAAAGTCCTGAATGATTGACTCACTTAAATCAACGCCCAGCCCAAAGCGCTGAACCCAGAAAGCTGTTTTTTTCACAGGTAGGTTCACAGGTTAGGTAGTTTATATAACGTAAGTACCCACTAAGAAGGGATTTTTGAAAATTCCACCCCCAAAAAAACAAGCAAACAAGTAAATACCTACTTGCTTACTGTGGGACTAGTTCGATTTTTGTAAAAATGTCCCCTAATATTTATTTATTTATATTTATTTAAATAACTGATAAAAGTCATGTTGACTTTTACAAGTATCATTTATTTTAATTTACATGCTTATTTTTAATTAGGCCACCTCCACCACCACCACCATATCAGCCCTAGGACGTCCACTGCTGGACATAGGCCTCCCCCAATTTCATGGGGGGAATTAGGCACTTCAATTTTATTGCACTGTAAATATAAGTACAAAATACGGACTTAATGCCTTACAGCTTTTTTTACCAATCGCATATTATTCATAACAATATACAGGGTAGGTATTGTTATATTTTGTATTCCTTTCTGTTTGAAATTGGCGAGTGTGAGAGCAGCGGGGTAATTACGCAACGTATTCCAGCTTGCGTGGGTAGATCTGAATTATTTTCCATACAAAAAGTGATGGTTAGGTCTACCTATCGTTCGTCTGAAAATTTGCGTGATTGCCGTGCAGGTTATTATTAGGTGGAGCCTTATTTATGGGTGAAGCGTTATCTCCCACGTGTTACGTTACGGCGTGTTGTGTCCATGTCGCTAGTGTTGAACACGGCACGTGCCCGCCCACACAGCGCAGCTGGGCATCACTTCTGCCTGTTATCTACCATCAGGGGCTCAAATAAGGCCTTCACCTTTTTTTCCCAATAAGTCACATATTAAAAATATTATTAGGCAAGTGAATAAGGTGAGTAGGCATTCTTACCGATACTTTACTAGACGACTGAATTGCTCACTTTCAACCGCAATCATTTCAAGCGCTGGCATTTCGTCTGATCTCAGCCAAACCGCAAATTGCGCAAATGGTTTTACCGACGCATTCCACACCTACCAGAAAAAGAATGGGTATTACAGTTGATGGTAGGTTGGTAAGTTGCTCAAAGCAAAAGAAACTCAGGTAATTACCTACTCCTATTCGAAAAAGGGTCTTTTCTATTTTCCCATTTAGAGGGAGCAAAACTTAATTTAGCTCCCTAAGCTTTTTTATTTATTTCGTTTCATTTCTGCCTTGCCGACAGTGAGCTAAATACTATATTGCACTTTACGCAACGATATTATAAGTACTTAAAATATCGTTGCACTTAAACTTACGACACTTGCGACTCCAGAAAAATTACAAGTGCGATGCAGACTCTTTATTGACTCGAGGATACTTTGTGTTGACAGCTATATAGCTCGCGAGCTCTGACGACTCTTTGGGAACCATCGACCTGCTCCGCTATCGGGTGCCGGAAGTTTTTCGGCATCACCCATGACCTCCTTGTAGCGGACTCAGGGGAGTCCGCTACTGTACAAGATGGAGGTCGAGGAGGAGGGCATGCCGAAACATCTGGCGTGCCTGACGTGGAGGGCCTCCAGGCATCCGCGATGGAGTCGCTTGGGAGCGGCTGTCGTCGACGTGGTCGCGGATGTATGCGCAAGCGTTCCCGTGACCTCGCCACAAGGCGACGAGGCGGCAGGTGGGGCGGGTTTTAGTGGGTACCAAATTTGCAAACCCTTTCACTCTCACGCTCGCATTCAGTAAACAGATTTTTGTGTACGCTAAATCAGCAGGTAATAATCAAATTTTATAGCAAACAATAATTTAATAGCAAATAGCTTTAAGGTGATAACGAGTTCCACGCGGAGTCGCGATCAAAAGCTAGTAATTAATAAATTGGGAGTATTCACCAATTACAGGCAAATAAAACATTCATTGAAAATTTAACGCTTCATCATCATGTCAGCCGATGGACGTCCACTGCTGGACATAGGCCTCCCCCAAATAGTTCCACAATGACCGGACCTGCGTCACCCGCATCCAGCGGACACCCGCGACCCTTACCAGCTCATCAGTCAGTTAACGCTTAGTTAAATTTAATCTAAGCAGCATATAAACACAAGGTTCAAGTACTTACAATACATAATTATGTAATGTAGAGTCGCCAACTTGTAGTGTCACAATTTTACTTAACTCGTAGCTTGCACATTTTTCCGCAATCAATAGTTCTGTTAGGTCATAGTTCTATGGGTGACATAATTTTACGTCATAATATTCAACATCCAGCTCAAGGGGTAGCGTCACCTATTATGAAGTATGGAGCAAATTGCATTAGCTACCATTACGTAACCTACCCGGACCGGACCCGGGTATCTCCTAAAACTACGACCAAGGCCACCGGGGGATGGGAAGCAGCATCCCTAGAGTGCGGTGGAGATACTGCGATCGCCAACCCGCATGCCAAGCGTGGCGATTATAGCATATACCCCCCGTGAATTTGGAGAAGGCCTATGTCCACCAGTGGACGTCCTTTGGCTGATAAGCTATGTTATTCGTCTTTATTGTATGGTTAAGCCAAATTCACGGGTAACCATATAGTAATATGATACAAGCTAAGTACAAAAGATCAGGACGAAAAAACCTTGTCTTGATTTTAATCACACATCCGGCCATTTTCTTTTCGAAAGCAAATATTGCAAAGTCTCAATTCATCCGTTAATGCGAAATCATTTTATTCTGATGTTATTTATTTAATCTTAATTGCACGAAAGAAATCTTACAGTAAAAAACGACATTAATGCCATATGGCATTCTCTACCAGACAACCTTGCAAAAAAGAAAAATTACAAAAAGCATAAAAATTGTTGGCGCTGCGTCTAGAGGTAACAACTAAACAAAAAAATGTTAAATTACATTACTTATTTTAACTAACCTACATAATTACACTAATAAATATTTGTAGATACATATATTACACAATTACACATATCCAAACTTATACATAAATATACTCATAACATAATATACATATGTTTAGAAGAAATCTGTGCACCCTGGCTAGATGCTAGCCAAGGGCAATCCCATTTTTAATAAAAAAAAATACAAACCACATACTTAAAGCTGCCAGCAAAGAAATATAGTATATTAAATAGAAATAAATAGATAATATGTTAATAACTTTTCTGGGAATTATGACGCGATGTGTAGGTATTCAAGTTGTGACATAAGTCCATGTATACGTATCTTTAGTTATGTTTACGCATGAAACGTTCCCTCGTGACACAGTGCAAATCATATGCAATTGTATTACGTAAGAAGGTCGCAAGTTATTGAGATGTCTCGGTCTAGCGTGGCGCGGACATGATTGTTAATGACTTGGAGATATTAATCATTGGACGGGTATTATAACTATGCTTACATATGTAGCTACATTAGTTACTATATAGCAAACTATTTATTTATTATAGGCTCTTTATTTCCTTTTTATAGTATAAATCATCACTAATAATAACAATTTTAACTTAACATAATAAATAATAAATAATAAATAAATATTTGGGGACAATCTTACACAAATCGACCTAGTCCCAAACTAAGCAAAGCTTGTACTATGGGTACTAGACGACGACATTCATACTTATATAGATAAATACATACTTAAATATATAGAAAACATCCAAGACCCAAGAACAATTATCCGTGAAAAATGCACAAATAAATGCCCTGGCCGGGATTCGAACCCGGGACCTCTAGCTTCGGAGGCAGAGTCACTACCAACTAGGCTAAACAGGCCGTCCAGGCGTAACAGGATAATGTTACATAACATAATTTTTCGCAGTTTATATGATAAAAAAGTACGTAAAGCATGCGTTTTAACATTGCAATATAATATAATTTTTTTTATGCACAGTTGATGAAATGCACAGTTGTAAAATTGTATGGAATATCAAAAGCATAGTAATAATTAAAATCGACTTAAAATATTAAATTATTGTAGATATCACAGTGTAAAGGTATATTGTGTACTATTCCTTTAATTTAGGTTTTTTATAAAAAAAAAAAACAAAATTAAACTTCATTAAAGACTAAAATAATAAAATGAAAATATGGGATATGTTTAACATGCATGTTTTTTTTTTTGTTAAGTTATATATTTTCTAACGACCTCTTCTCGAGTAAAGGCCTCCTCCATACTCTTCCAGTTGTCTCTATCTCTTGCTTTTATGATTCAGTCTTTTCCTGCTGTTTTGTTTAACTCGTCAATCCATCTTTCTCTTGGCTTTCCTTTTTTTCTTTTGTTGGGGGGTCCTGCCCATGTAGTTATTTTTCTCGTCCACCTATTTTCATTCATACGTGATATAGCAAACTATCGTAAAACTAATCTTACCACCACGCTATACTCCGTGATATCGGAAAGAGCACTTTAGTTATTTTCATTCTGTTAGGTCCTCGCGAAATTTAAAATATTGTAATTGTTCCTTCATTTTCGGCTCCTTTAGTCTTTTTGACTGACTATACGATATTTATATATTTGTATGATTATATATTTCTTTTATATATATTATGTTTATGCATGCTTACTAAATTAAGTATAATTGTTGGAATTATTACAAGGTTTCATAAATTATCTCTGCACCACCTACTATGCATCGTAATTATTAGATTTGATTTCCGCTACCCAAAACTTGTCTGGAAGAGATCGCTCTTTAGCGATAAGGTCTTATCGCTAAAGCGAGCCAAGCGAGCCTGTTCTTCGCCTCTACTTACTGTAATTATGTATTACTATACTGTAGCCTTTGCTGTTGAGGTGTAATTGTATTGTATCCCCTTTCTTACAATGGAGACTGTACGATAGAAGCGTTCTTTTTAAAGATGGTCTGACTTTTCACTATTATTCACGCATTATTTTAGTAACGGGACTTCATTGCGTGTAATTATTTTACGCGATTATGTTCCGTTTAGTGAAATTACTTAACCCGAGATCAATGACATGGGGTCAATGTAAGTAGTTAAAATATTCGTCACATGGTATACTAGTGTCGAATCAGTCTCCCCGGCGCGGGCGCACATACATTCGTCTGTATGCGGTAAATTTAAAAACTACTGGACTGCTTTTTCGGCATGACATTATCGGTTGATCCAAGGTTGACTGGTAGAGAGTAAAGACCGCCCCATGTTAGGACGTACGACTGGCTACCATCGTTACCTGGTCGAAATTCCTCTAATTCGCACCAAGCGCTTTGCATAATCTTTTATAATGCGCACTTCTGTGGTTTGGAATTCTCTACCGGCGTTTGTATGTATTTCCGAGTTCATATAACCTGAACCTTTTTAAGGCACAAGTGAATAGGCATCTTCTGGGTGAGCTCGCTTCATCGTGGGCCTCATCTTTGCCCCCTGGCTAGATGCTGGCAAAGAGCATTCCCATTTTTAATAAAAAAAATCACCGATGAGATTTTATTTTATAAATAATGTATTAAAATTGCGTGATCGGTATCATCGCGTCGCAATTGAATTCGATAAAACTTTAATTAGAATTACTATATTCAGTGTATTAGGTCATAATGCCGATTCCGATAATACGTAGGGGTTATTTATTTACTTTGTTAAAGTAAACTGTCGTCTGGCAACAGCCCAACTCTTTCATGCCACGTGAGCCGACGACAGAGCACTGAGTCATGTGACATGAAAACAAATAGGTGATAGTGAATGTGTGTCGTCACTCAGATATAGTGATATGATAAAGATGAATCAAATGATATCAGGTCCGGCCGCTAAACTCCGTGTTTTGGGCGCAAACTGACAAAAACATCGGCAAAATCTGTATACATAATAACACCAATACTTGCTGTTTATGTGTGTGGTATTGAGTCCCTGGCCCATACATTAGTATACGAGTATATGTACAAAGTTACTGGTACCTTACTGCAACAAATTGACCGAGGGGGTTAGTTTTTTTTAGAGTTAAAGGTTAAATTCAGGGTGCAAACTGAAAGAAACTTGAAATTAAAAAGTCAGTTTACAAGATTTTTGCCCATACATATAAAGCGGTCAAATTAGTTGCATTTTAGCTCGTCTACGAGTATCACCTCCTGTCAAGAATACGTCGAGGTTACTGTATCCCTGTATTTTAGAGAAAATGTTTTCCCTGTGAGATTTTCTGAGTTTAATTATCTAGCCTGCGGAAAAGCTTTTTGCCGCTATGTATTGTATTGCATATCTACCTATTATCTATTCTATGATGTTGTGACAACAACACAAACAGCAAAAACCACGTATTTCGATAACGTTTGGCGACATGCATTGATAAGGTTATCGGAGCAAAATGGCGCCACAATTATTGCCTGAGGGAGTATATTTGACTCGATATATGTTTTTTTTATACTGTTAGGACATTTGTTGTGTACTACTTCTAAGGCTTTAGTAGCCTTGAAACAATACAATTTAGATACAAATATTCATTCTTGCACACAAAAAATAGTACACAAAAGAACACAACAACATTAAAAAAAAAAATTCGATCCAAATTGGTCTTTAAATAAATGTAATTGAAATTGAAAAGACGGTCTTATCGCTGAAATCCGATCTCTTTCCTTCGAAACAGAACACAGAGAGAACAGTGCGTGGATTGTGTGGATTGCGTGGAAGCAACAAATGTCACACCCATCACCCATCACAAATATTATAATAAACAGTCGAGCGAACTAGAACCCTGATATTTGACATTGTGGCGTGTTTGTTTTATAACTTGATTATTGGTTTTATCTAACACGTAATCGCCGGGAAATTACGGAATCGAAATAAAATTGCTAATGGCGTGTTTTTAATTGTGCTTTGTTTGTAACAAGATTATTCTATCCTGTTGCTGTGTGATTAACAAGTTATACATTATTGATTGACCTTTGTGTCCATCTGTTATTCATTAATTGCCTAGGCTATAGGAGTATAGTGGTAGCTCAAGTAATATATGATCTATCTACTGTTAAAGGTAAAAATATAAAACTTTGTAAAGGGCTCGATACGTATTATTAGTTATGTTGGTCTAGTTAAATATATTGTGAACTAACATGTTAGGTATATAACATATTCGTACTGTAAGGCTCTACAATTTGGCACCCATTGTAATCGCAATTTTTTTCTTTTAATTTCCTAACAAATTTGGTTGGTTAAGGGGATCCCAAATTGAAGTCCTTGACGTACCTATGTTAGAACATAGAATGTAAAGATATGATGATGACGAAATAAATAAACGAGTAATGCCCGTAGTAATTATTAAGAAATTTTGCATTTCTTTGGCTTCAACAACGGGGCAACTCTACTCTAATAATGATGTACTTACCGTGTGAATAAAAAATACTCTGAAACTATTAAGAAATTGTTATTTAAGTCCATAAATTCTCATTAACTGTTTTTATATTATGGCGGAGGCAAACAACCACACCTACCTACGATGTTTCTGACAGTAAACAGACGTTGTAGCCTATGGAAGCGAGAAATCGTACTACGTTAGTTACGTGTACGTTACTTACCGGTGTTTATTGCTCTTGTAATCTTGTGACGTAGGTATTTATATTAAGTCGTTTTTCTAATAATACCTTCGTTGCCGATAACGTAATCGGTATCAGTAACGAAGCATGAAATTCGAGTAAAACCAAATTCCAGTAACTGCCCCTAGTAAATTTATAACTAAGTGATAATCCGACTAATTTCTCAAAATCCCATTTTACTCAACAGTAAACAGTTTAAAAAGCGATCTTATGTCTAAGGAATAAAGTTCAGTTCGTTAAACAACTGTGACCAAAGAGATACGAGTGTGCTGTACCTAAAGTGTGGGCTTACTCTGTCCAATAGTATGGTGACGCACGTTGGTTCCTGGTACTGGGTTAGTTCACGGTGCTTACCATCAACTTGTTTCGAATGAACCAGCATAGTCAGAGCTCCAGTTTCCCGTAGGTGTTCCCAATCCCGGGGTTAAGTAATACTAGGTATTGGTGATATATGTGGTGACGGGTTGTGATAGCGAGTATGGTGGGTGTGGGTTTACCTCTAGTGAGTATCCTGTAAGTATGTTGGTGATTTGGCACCCTCGGGATTAGAGTGGCTATGGTGGCAACAGTATTCGTGGGTTTTCAGCAAATCATCGTAGCTGAAACGACTATCGATTACTAAATCAGTCAGTCAGTCAGTGTAGTGATTTTACACGTTAATTCTTTGACTGCAGCTGCACGTCTGTTTTGTTTGTGGATATGTTAATTTCGAAAACGTCTCTAACGATTTCGTTGAAATTTATAAAATGGAGTGAGAAGTTGATCAAATTTAAGTTACATTTTTAAGTTTCTCTTTCACCGTGATGAGCTAAGCGAAGCCAATATTTATCATCATCATCATCCTAGCGTTATACTTATACCAGTACAATTTTATCCTAAAAGATACTTGGGGTCCGCTACCTAATCCCAAAAATTCGTGCAGGCACTAGTATTTACGGAAGCGATTGCCATCTGACCTTCCAACCCAAGGGGGAAACTAGACCTTATTGGGATTAGGCTTGTCAAAGTGGGCAACTTTAATGTAAGAAGTTCTCAAGCCGCCGGAAGGCCTCTAGAACTCTGCTTAATGACTAATGTCATAGACAAAGGGTAACATAAGCTTATTCCCAAGCAGTAAATGTCTCTACACGATGTCAATGTCAGACAGAAGGGAGAGGTCATCAAAGGATAACATCGGCGCCGAGCCCAATTAAAAATGTTATTTTTTGTAGCCTCATTCCGATTACCTGTTTATTTACCTACTCTTATTCACTAAAAGCGGTCTTTTTAAATTACTGTGCGTAGTCTGTTAAGTAAACATTCACTCAATTAATTTATTTAGCCAAGTTTCTATAACTATAGCCACTATAGCAAATCCACAGACCACTTTGGTCAGTGAATTGCGGTCTTCCTTTTTCTTTACAGTGTGCACTGTATACTGTATGTAAATAAGGAGTAAACTAGAGTTCTGATCGAATTACTCTTGCTTCTTGTAGAGATAGTTCCCGTACATACCATACATCCTTGGTCTAAATAGGCCTAAATCCTAATTTCTAAATGACTCTGACATGTCGCTCTTTGTTTTTCCGATTCTTTAGCGGATTTTAATCTCTCAGGAGTCTGACGATCTCAAAATTGAGTGACTCCCTGAGCTTCAACTTATTTGAGCGATATACCTACAATCATGAGCTAGGTTTTAGGCCAGTTCCGCTTTTTTAGCCGCCAAATTGAACAGGATAGGTAAAATAATGCTCCCTTGATTGACGTCCATCTAGTAGGAGAACGGGCGCAACGCCACGAAAACCTGTCTATCCTCGCTGGTGAGAAGCCGAGAAGTCGAGATAGACCAAGCACTTATAAGTTGTACATCCAACTTCAACAACATATCCCATAATGTTTATATAACTAAAAGAATACATTAATTTAGAATTTCATTAAAGCTTTTTTCATTTTTACGCTGAATTAGTACGGAGATAATAGTAAAAATTTATAATTCCGTAATTACGGAATTAAGCCTTTGAATTACGTAATTACTAAAAGTCATAAATCTGTCCGTAATTACGTAATTACGGAATGGAAGCCCTACTTAGAATTGTTTGAGCGCGAGCGTTATAGTACTTATACTCAGTCTCATTTATTGATAATGCTTTAGAAATATTACATGTCAGATTATTATATAGTCGCCTGACATCGCAAATGGCCTTCTATATATGTCTCTAGCTGCCAACACAACGAAGTCTCAACTCAAGTCAATAAAGAGTCTGCTACGCGCATGTGTCTGGAGTCGCAAGCGTCCATAGGCGCTGTCTCCTTACCATCAGACAGGCCGTAAGCTTATTTGCCACCGTCGTTGTATACTGCATATCTTAAACATGGAACTAAATGTCCTGTTCAATGTGGCGGCTAAAAAAGCGGAACTGGCCCAAAACCTAGCTCATGATTGTAGGTATATCGCTCAAATAAGTTGAAGCTCAGGGAATCACTCAATTTTGAGATCGTCAGACTCCTGAGAGATTAAAATCCGCTAAAGAATCGGAAAAACAAAGAGCGACATGTCAGAGTCATTTAGAAATTAGGATTTAGGCCTATTTAGACCGAGGAAGTATGGAATGTACGGGAACTATCTCTACATTATTTAATAGAGACCGAGTTCAACCCTAATGATTTACAGGCCCAAGTCGAGAAATCTCGAAAGAGATCTCGAACTCCTGACCATATCGATCGAGATTTCAAAACAAGAGGTTCCCTGCCAACGAGATTCTCTTGCTAGGGAATTCCAGCCGTCACGAGGAATGAGATTAGATTAGGTACAGTCGAGTTCATTACTGCATGGACAGATGTCGACCGTATTGCTGTAGTATTAGGGTTGAAAGATGTCCATGCGCTTTTGAACCCCACTGACACATAGTAACCAACCAGTATCAGTACGTCATTTATCTCATCAATTTGTAATGAACCCGTGATTTGGCATGACGCTCAAGTCACAAAAATAAACAATGTCTGATATTGGCTATGTGCGAAGTAGGTGGTGGGGGTAAGCTAGGCGATCGCAGCGCACACCATGGCAGAAATGTGTACTTATTACCGGGGACCACTGTCAAATTTACTTTCACGTTTTCTATTGGTTTCTTAACGGTTTCCTAAGATTCGTTTCGTTTGTATTTATTGTTGTATTTATTCTCTTATTTATTTCAGTAAAATTTCCAATACGGAGTCTTTCTCGTTTACTAAAGTAAATATAATATTCATGTGTCATTATTTGACATCTCTGAGTTTTGACCAGTATATAATAATTTGACGTTGTCTCGGGACCTTTGACGTTTGACGTTTCTGACGTGCACATAGCCAATACCTATAAGTAAAGATTATGTAATAGTTTCAACACTGTCCTTTTTCTCAACTTTTTTTTAAACTGCAATTGTTTTTTTTTATTAAGATTGTGGAAATAATCTCTCTATTTATCTATCTTGTATTATATACGTGCAATTTATTTGTAGACTCAAGACTCATCTGTCTTAGTCAGTTGGAGAAAGTGAGGTTCATTGTAGGTATGATGTTGTTATCAGTCATCCATCTTTGTTAAATAGACATTATCGGACGAGGCCTTCAATTGGTCCAGATGTAGGTGTGCACTGTCTATGTAAACGCAGATACCAAGTACTTTAGTTATTATACAGCGTGTAAATTCCATACCAGAAAAAAAGTTAACCGAACATAGATTTTAGTAGATCATTCATTAAGATATTTTTCTTAAGTTACACTTAATTATGACCCGGTAATAAATTTTCCAAAAATTGCAGAGCAGCAATGTGCATCATCATACTCAATGATGTTAAGAGATACGAGCTTTATAAAGGTAATTGACATTTTAGTTGTACTAACTATCGTTAACTTGAATATTTTTTCCTTCCGGTACAAACCTGTTTATTTATTTACCATAAATTATTAATAAAAAATGGAACAAAAGAATATTAAAATTAAAATAAATTAATACTAAGAAACTAAATACCTACCTATAAAAAATCCCCCGATTATAAAAATTAATATTGTATCGTTAATTTTACATTGTATTTTCAAATGTTATTAAATATACTTCTTATTAGGACCCATGGACCTAGCAGTTAGCTTACCATCATTGAAATCTTATGAAATTGTTAGTTTACAATAAACATGTTATATCTTCAAGCTTTCGCTACATCAGGGGTTGGAGGAAAAACTCAAATACTTAGTTTTAAGGTAATTTATTAACAAAGTTTACAAAAAGATATCCATTCTTGATATACATTTTCATATCACAGTTCAAAACTACCAAATACAACGCAATACTTAAATAAATCCAGAATTATCAAATTGCAACTATATTAAAACTAAAAATAACTAAATTGCATCAGCAGCAGGTAGATAACTAGGTACTTACAGTAAACGATAAAGTTTCACAATCATTTCACTAATTGCTCGTACATAAACTTGTATAACTAACATGAAACAAACGATGCAAGGCATCATAGCCAACAACAAACATTATAATTACACGTAGACTCATAATCTGGTAACACAGTGTTTCTGAAAACTAAAACAGACTTAAAATAAGGTAATTGTTGAGGCCGAAATGCGTTTTGTACTTTATCAAGGCAATTAATGATGGTAAATATACAACATAGTGTATCAAGCGAAGCGCTCATACTACGCATTTGGCAACGAGGTAGCTGTATGAACATATATTTTATTTTTTCTACACGATATTAACTATCTGAGCGTGTAACTCAATCTGTCTTATCTCTGTAATTATCTTCAAAATTAAACCAATTATCAAAATTAATCGATTCTTAAAAATAATTCCCGTCAGCGTATAAACAAGATAAGTAATCTAAGGTGTGACTAGGTATAATCACATGACTGCAAATTTAATTGCATGAGATGATAGATTAGGAGAGCTGTTTACTACATGAATTAAAAGTATAAATTTAAAGACATAATTATCTGAACATACATAAATACCTACAACTCTATAGTGTAGGGCGCATAACACCTAACAATAACTAGGTAGACTTTACAGTAAATAGCACTGGCCTAGAAACTTCACGCGCTGTGAATCTGAGACGCCACAGGGAACAAACTCTCAATTTAACGTTCACTTTGTGACTTACACCGTTTAAACACATTATTACTAACAATAGTCCATTTTGTGCACTCATTCAGAACTAGACGTAAAACAGTTTAATTAAACATTTCGAAAACAAGTGCATCAGCATTTTCACGCAATTTCCACTTTAGTGACTTCCAATTCAATGGCGTCGTTGGATGAAAGTATGTTTTCATCGGCTCTAGACTTCCTGCCAAAACGGGGCCTCATGGCTTGGGTAAACAAGTGCATTTTCACACAGTATAGGTTGCACATAAAGGCGAACAACTCAGCAAAACTTCAACACTCGTCATGCTCCGGTAGAGACGGCAGCCTCCTGTATTTCCGTCGTCTATGCACCACTTTGCTGCACTTCCTCAGCTCGGAATTGCTGCACTCTTTGTCTTCTGGCAACGGCGGAAGGTTCCTTTTCGGTCGCCGGGGAACCACGCATTCGGTGGCGAAGTGGTTCCAGTCTTTGCACCTCAGCATGTCGACGTCAGGGTAGTCGGCGGGCATCAACGGGAAGGCGAGTTTCACCATCATGTTTATTTGTAACGACACGATCGCTTCGCTCGGTGTCGACGGACAAACTAAGCGGCCATGCGACCGCGCTATATAGAACAATTATTTTTAGATCGTATGCATACAAACAATAGCATTCTACGCACTGTTGTCTGGACTACGTGGGCGAAATGCAACGATATCAATGCCTCGATTCAAGGTACAGCAGAGATAATAACCACCATTTTAATTTTATTCCGTAAACGACCGATTTTAATTAGTCCTTTGGAAACATTTTAGGAGTATCGACAATGTTTGTATTTTGTACATTTTATCAGTACTTCATCGTATTATGTTATGATTAGTGAAGTAGGCAGTTCAAGCTGTAGATATTAGTCACCGGTGTTTGATGCTTAGATATTGCTTAGTAAACAAACAATCAATCAAACAGTTAGAATTTGAATCTAGAAATTACATCAATCAATATTAGTTATCTCTTTAGTTTTACTTAAGCAAATAATTATATTATACTTGTACCTATATACAAGTTAGTTAAATACCGTTCACAAAGCAGCGCGCACTACGCCAAAATGCGTAGATGCGTAGGTACGTGATGCAACTAAATAATTATTATAATAATGACTTATTTATTATCTAACAAAATGTAAGTTGCCTGCAATGTACAGCGAAGTAAGTTAAAGACTAGACAGTACAAATTACAGCCCTTAATATTCTGTTCTGCTTATGACGATACGACGTCATCCTAACGACGTTATTTATTTAGCACTAAGATTTTAAAACTTTGTTTCTCTGTCATATTGTTTGTAATGGTTTGTGTGCTAAATAAAACTTTTTCTTCTTCTTATTCTTAAGCAATGGTCCTATAGAACATTGAAGGTGCTGATTTAAGAAATTGAATTGTACAGGTAATTCTAATAATTATAATACATACATACAATTGCTAATGAAACATACTATTATCCATTTTGAAAAAAGCCTGCGTGCCGGTAAAGCACTGTATATGTGTACATATATACGTATTAAGTCTCATCTCCCATCACACACCATCTTAAGGATGACTCCCACTAGACCGTTCCCTATCCGGGCCGGGCCGAGAAAAGGCTGCTCCCGAGAGTCCCGAGCCTCGGCCGTAGCTCGATTACATCACAAACGTTTGTGTTGACCAAAGACCGACTACCGGAAGGCGTAGCGTGGGCAGGTCACCCACACGGTGGACTGATGACTTGGTGAGGGTCACGGGTGTCCGCTGGATGCGGGTGGCGCAGGTTCGGTCATTGTGGAAGCAGTGGACGTCCTTCACTGACATTTATTTTATTTACTTATTGATAAAGGGAAACGAACAGCGAAAAATAACACATACATTGCAATTTTACCAATAATCATTGGCCTCCTATGTCATAAAAAATACATTTAAAAATATACAAAAGCCAGAACAGTTTCCACTGATGACTAATATATCATTATAGTTGCTCAGACAAGACTTGTTTACGTATATGTAATTCTGTTCAATTTTACTATGATGACATGATGAAAGAGGGGCTGGGCCGAGCCGCTTCCGAGCGTCACCGGGCCCGGCCGCGCAACGGCCCGCGTCTTATCATAAATATATCATAAATAACGGGCTGGCCCGGACACGGAACGGCCTACTGTGAATCATCCTTAATACTCAGACAAACAGTAGAGCGTGCCAAAAAATAAACAATCGCTTCAATACAGACAGCCGTAGTAAAACCGATTAAAAAAAAGTTAATGGCGCCAATGAGCCGTTATATAATGTAACTAATAGTAAACATATTATATAATCCCTTTCAAACACATCTAATATACTTCATCATTCAGCCGAATGACGTCCACTGCTGGACATAGGCCTCCCCCAAAGACTTCCACAATGACTGGTCCTGCTAAAATACTTATATGAACAAAAAAGGTTACAAGATACAATATAGATCACCACCACCAGGCCTTTGTCGCACCGACGGCAAGAGGCCGGATGGGCTGACCTTGGTGCCATGGCAGAAAGGGAAGTGCCTCCTCTGGGACGCCACGTGCGTCAGCACTTTCGCTGCCTCGCACCTCGGCCGAACGGTGCAGACAGCGGGTGCTGCAGCAGAATTTGCGGCGGTTAAGAAGCGGGACAAATATTCAGCCCTCCTTCTTAACTACCATTTTGTACCACTGGCGTTTGAGACGACAGGGTGCTGGGGGTCTGAGGCTGTCGCCTTTGTAAAAGAAGTGGGGCGAAGAATCAGGGAGAGAGGGTCCGATGCTCGCGCGGGTTCTTACCTGGTGCAAAGGTTGTCTATCGCCATTCAACGTGGTAACGCGGCAAGTGTGATGGGTACCTTTGCGCCAGGTACAACTCGCGGGGGCTTATTTGACTAGGCTTAAATTGTTTTAAGTCTAATTTTTCAATTCGTGTTTGTGTGTATGTTTTAAGCTGTAATAATAATTGTATTTAAATAAAATGATTGATATAGATCAAGCATTAAAAAAAGTATACTAGATATACTGAACTCTATAAATACACGTTCACCCCTTTCTCCCTACTATATTTCTATGATAATGATTTAAATTATTACGTTTTCCTCACTACTCTACCTAAAGCTTAAAACCCACAGAGCGCGGCGCAATGCGTTGCGGGGCGGAGGCGATTTTTCGAAAGCGAACACGGTCCGGGGGACGTCGCACCAAAAACCGCGCGGTAGAGTGTGACATATGAAGCAGTAATCGACAGTCGACAGTTATGGAATGGAAAATTTTCACAGTATAAACACCTTAGGCTATAAACGCTTAGGGTCAAGCCATTTTTAAATGTTTTAAGGGGGACTCTCATACAGCTAAAGGAGCCGTCAAGTGGGGTGGAGTATCGTTGTATAGAGATCGTAGATTAGATATATACTGCATTTTACAAACTACTAGCTTTTGCCCGCGACTCTATCCGGGTGGAACTCGTTATCGCTTTACAGAAATAATTGGTATTAAATTATTGCAAACGCAGGCTTAATTATCGCTCTCCCATACAAACTTCCACTCCCCTTTTCAGCCCATTCATGTCCTTTCCTGGGACTCAAACTACATCTATACAAAATTTCATATAAATCGGTTCAACAGTTGAAGCTTGAAGAGCTGACAGACTGATACGTATAGAGAGACACACTTTCACATTTATAATATTAGTATAGATTAGTATGGATATGGATGGCTGCCTTAGACTAAAAGATATCATAGAGTGCCAGGCATCAGAAGACGATATCTAGGACAAAGCGAAGTGGAACAAATTGCTCACCACCAAGAGAATCTAGCTAGGAAGATAGAGAGACCATGGCTACTTTGAGTGCTTGGAGCTTGATAGATGGACTCTTTGCTGTAAATTTGTTTACAGTACATATGGTGCTACGTTACTGCACGAGTGCGGTAATCAGCAGATTACGTGCATATGTCAAATCTTTAAAGAGCCATATGTACTGTAGAACATGTACAGAAACGTAAAAAAAAAACGTACAGAAATGTAAAGTTTTTTCTCTGAAGGTGTACAAAAACAATACTTCCTTCTATAACCCAATCACCAGAATGTGCAGACAATATAATGACTTGGCTGTGGTCAATGTTCGTGTCGACATATTTGATCCACGCATTACTAAATTCAGGAGGATCTTGGCGGTCATCCTCCTTTCTGCTCACCCATCGTCCTCTCTAAAGTAACGCGTGATTTACGCTTAACGCCTAAAACTGAACCCTCTGTAGGTATATTTAAGTTCGTTCCTAAAGGTCTGTAATTCTCAAATTCACAGTTTATTAGTAGATAAAAATTTTGTATATCCTCTGATCATGCTTATGTCACTTGTGTTAAATCGAAACGTAGATTGTAGGTGCATCATTCGATCGACTTGGCCAAAATAGATTAGGACAAAGCTGTTATAGAATGTTGAACATGTATGATCTTAATCTAAAACCCTGATCTGTGTTTGACACTAGTGTTGTACGCATGGGCAAATATGCGCTAATTTACTGATCAAGCTGTGTGCACTTAGTTTTGGATATCATGCTAGTTTATAAGCTACTGAACACGCGCGAGCTAACTGAACCATGTGTTGTATGATGTCTGTTAAGTGTACCTTCCTAATAAATAAAATAAAAATAACAAGAGCGTGTCGGGCCACGCTCAGTGTAGGGTTCCGTAGTTTTCCGTCCGTCACATTTTTTTTTTTTTGAAAAAATTACAAAAACTATTCAACCTATCAAGTTCAAAATAATTTTCCTACAAAGTTTTTATAAAGTTCTACTTTTGAGATTTTTTTCATATTTTTAAAACTTATGGTTCAAAAGTTAGAGGGGGGGGGACACATTTTTTTTTACTTCTGGAGCGATTATTTCCGAAAATATTAACATTATCAAAAAATGATTTTAGTAAACGCCTATTTATTTTTAAATACCTATCTAACAATATATCACACGTTAGGGTTAAAATGAAAAAAAAAACACTCCCCACTTTACGTATAGGGGAGGTACCCTAATAAAATATTTTTTTCCACTTTTTATTTTACCACTTTGTCGGCGTAATTGATATACATATTAGAACCAAATTTCAGCTTTCTAGAGCTAACGGTCACTGAGATTATCCGCGGACGGACGGACAGACATGGCGAAACTATAAGGGTTCCTAGTTGACTACGGAACCCTAAAAAAGAACGTTGTACGATACACGTGCGAACAGGTAATTCGCAATTCGTGTCAATTTAAAACACTCCCTTCGGTCGTGTTGTAATTTATCACCACTCGTTGCGAATTTCCTGTTCTCTGCACTTGTATCGTAATGCACTATTATGTACCCCAGAACAAACACAATTAGCTGAGTACTAGAGTTATCTAATGTCTGACATTTGACCTCGAGTCTCGATATCGTAAACAATTATGTTATTAATTGTATCTGAACCAGTGTTGTTGACTTCTACAAGTGTCTAATCGTCTATTACGAATATATCGTTGGTACAGGCACAATTTAAGGGAACAATCACCAAATCTGCTTCGAAAGCTTATAAGCTCAATTAATAATCTATTTATTTCTATTTGCCTCCAAAACACACACTTCGGGAAGACAGAACAATTGTCAGTAGGTACTATGTTGCACTTTTCGCACCACGGTCACGGGTCACGATTTTCGATAAAAAAATTGCTTGTTATGCAGAATTGAATGATCACGGACACATTCGTCACTCTTCGACTAAGTTCCGAAAAACGCATTTATGTATCTTTTGTGCACTTTCGTCAGTAGTGACGAATCTGTACTTAAGTTTAATTTCTGTTTGTTTTTGCCATTAGTGACCAAAAGGAACTTATAATAAATTTGGGTACATTTTCGTCTGCAACCAAAAAAGTAATTTTAAAGTATTTTAGATAGATACTAGTGAAGGTGGTTATTATAATGAAACACTTTTAAAGCTAATCCTTTTTTAAACTTGATTTTGAGATCGCGATGTCTAATGCTATTAATAAAATCCCATCAAAAACATAAATGTGAAAATGGGAGCCAAGTTCAATCTTCAGAATATGCGATGCTTGGTTGTCGTCTTCACTGACAAAAGAACTGAGATCTAAATGGGTGCCAAGTTCCGTAGATTCTCTGAAATGGTGCCAAGTCCAGCACTACATTGTTTACAGTAAAACTAATTTACTGCGGCTTAATGCATTTTGACCTTTAACTTGGTAGTTTTCTTAACCCTTTATTTGGCAATGTATATTAGGATATACAAACTATATGACTATCTTTCTGTTTTGTGCCACCGAGGCTTGAATATGGGGCATAAGCATTTTTTTGTAAAATAAACGGTTAAATATTCAACAGCTTTTATGGTATTATAACATACTGTATAGAAAATAATAGGAATTAGTTTTAAAAGTGTTTTATTACAATAACCACCTTGACTAGTATCTACCTACCTAAAGTACTTTAACCCTTTCGCCGCCAATGGCTTGATATGAAGTCAGAGCATTTCGTGCCCCACACGCCACGACTTGATATCAAGTCACAAAATTCAAAATAAATTGTACCTTCATTTGACACTACGAAGTTAACAGTTCTTTACGTGCAATTTGTTGCTTGGTGTAGGTGGCACGCTTTTCAATTTTTTTGACATGGCGGCTAAAAGGTTAAAATTACTTTTTTTCGTTGCAGACGAATATGTACTCAAATTTATTATAAGTTCGTTTTGGTCACTAGTGGCAAAAACAAACAGAAATTAAACTTAAGTACAGACTACTGACGAAAGTGCACAAAAAATACATAAATGCGTTTTTAGGAACTTAGTCGAAAAGTGACGAATGTGTCCGGGATCAATTGAAATTACTGTTATTTATATAGATACAATGCACGATTCGTGAGCATTTAAAATAGGATTCTGGTCTATACTTTTCTAACTTGTGCGAAAATACAGACGATTCTACCCGAACCCGAATAAGAATCGTTCGAAGAGCTCACGGACTGTGGGTAGGGTAAGAATAGAATTAAAAAAAAACTTTTTCGGATAATACACCATTACATCAAACATCATTATTTGATCATTTAGTGTAATTACGTAGGTCTTCTATCGGACAAACAGAGTTGGGAAACAGGGTTGGGAGGACAGATGTTTGACAATTAGACAAACGCACTACGAGTACACAGCTAGTAAAAGCAACACATTATACGTAGCGTCCAAAATTTTAAACCGCTTTCAACCGGTTATGTACATCATCTTTTAAGTAGTCTGTCTGTATAAATGGCTCGTCTGTTATTGTTCCATGGTATTTCAATTGTTGTCATTTTGTTAATTGTTTCGTATGAAGACTCAAAACCGTGTAAAAGTAGTTTAATTATGATAAAACATCTATTCTTTGTTGACTTATAGCTGGTGTGACAAAAGCAGCATTCTAAGATAATTGACTGCTACATTTTGTTTGTAATTTTGTATCACTTATTTTAAGTAATGTTTTTTTTTAAGACTTGTCAAGCTAATCGCCTATCGTAGAAAGCATAGTCTCGTTTATTTATAGCCAAGTCGGCAAATATAATTAACTTTAAAAATTTGTAATCGCTCTGTTGCTAAAATAAAAAGATTTCACTTTAGTATTCGGTTGTTAATTAGCGATACCATCACTTTTATTATAGCTACATCTAGCGTTAATAACGGAATTAGAATATACAGTTGAGTGTATGGCAGAGCAGCTAACTTCAAAATGAGATGTCTATTTCTATTTCCTAATCGTATTACATAGAATTCTATCGTATTGGAGTGCGCGACAACAATACTTTTTGGAGTGTGTCCCAACTCGAGCCAATAAGGAAAGGTTGTATTGTGTAGAATTTGGGATGTTTTTCAGACAATGTTAGCGTAACCTAAGGCTGCAAACTTTGTATACTTTTTTTGTAATTTTGTGATTTATAATTGTTATTTTATAGCGTATGTAATGTTTGTAATTTTTATTTAATAAACAATAAAACCGTGAAAGTTTTGTTTTTACGTCCTGAATATGGCTCTACCAGTTAATTTAATACATGTATCTATTATTATCACTAGTCATTTGCTTTCGCTAACCTGTTCAATTGGCTCACCATTTATTTTTAATATTATTTCTAGGGGTTTCTTGGTAGAGTTTAAATTGGAGGATTTTGGTCTTTTTAATATTTATAAATAGATTATGCTCTGTTAGTTTGTTGTAGGCGTTCGTTACAATCTGTACTACTTTTTGTACCAAAGAGTAGTTACACGTCATCGGCAAACATTATAGAAGTTACGTCTATCGTTTTCGGCAGGTCATTTATGTAAGCCAGAAGTTTAGAGGCTTGTTGGAGCTGATATTGTCTTTTTGTGAAAACTTCTAAATAGATAAAAAACTATCGTGTTGCTTTCCGCCTAGTATTTCAACGTCAAAACGAATGCGCACGACAAATACCAAACTCGAATTCAAAGCGATTAGTGCGATAGACCCGTTAGAATAAGTATACAGTGTAGGAAATGTTCCAGCATAACATCCTGCACACCGGCATAATATTCCGTCCTCTGTTATTGTACTATAATCACAATAACAAGACAGTAAATAATAATAGACTAGCACTTTAACTACCTACGTAAAGTGGCACGGCGTTATTTGATAGCCAATTTAGAATCATTGTACAGTTTTAATTATTTTCGCGTGGTTACTGTAGATATATTAAAACTTTTAATACCACGTCACGTCGGTGGCAAACAAGCGTACGGCCCGCTTGATGGTAAGCAGCGACTATTTTTCTATTTTCAAATGTGTAGTTGTGACCCAAATCCCTTCTATGTCTGTTTCTTTATTGTGTTAAAATCGATTATTAACGTTTCGCGTAAAAATGTTGCAAATGGAATTTTAAAAAGTGGGTACTCTATCAACACAAAAGAGAAAATAAGTAATATAAGGACAGTTGCAGTTCACGCTTCGTGTTAACAGCGACCTCTAGTAGAAATAGTTTGTACTGTCATGATGGTATTCGATGGTAACGAACAATAAAACACCTATCGCGAGAAGCTTGTTCCTGTTGCAGAGTTAATTTATACTCTACATCCCATCAAAAACATAAATGTGAAAATGGGAGCCAAGTTCAATATTAAGAATATGCGATGCTTGGTTGTCGTCTTCACCGACAAAAGGATTGAGATCTAAATGGGTGCCAAGTTCCGTAGACTCTCTGAAATGATACCAAGTCCGGCACTACATTGTTTACAGTAAAACTAATTTACTGCGGCTTAATGCATTTTGAGATTTAACTTCGCAGTTTTCTTAAATATCCAACAGCTTTTATGGTATTATAACATAAAATAAAAATAAAAATAAAAATAGCCTTTATTGCTGAAGTTACATTTTTCTTATTATCTATGCTTATACATTTATCTATTATTTTATTTATTTTGTTAAAAGATTTTATTTTTACTCTTCTCCATCGACAACCTCAACTTGTCCCTTGACAAAGGCCTCTTCTAGAGTTTTCCATTTGTCACGATCCCTTGCTTTTTGCAGCCAGATACCTCCTCCTATTTTCTTAAGATCATCTGACCATCTAAGATTAGGTCTCCCTCTTTTTCTTGTGTTTCCTCTTGGATACCATTCTACAATTTCTTTTGTCCATTTGTCCAAGTTTTGTCTAATCATGTGGCCTGTCCAGCGCCACTTTTGTTGTTTTATTATTTCACCAACTTTTTTGCTTTTTGACTTGGCTTTAATTATGGATAACTTGACTCTATCTTTGAGTTTTATGTTTAGCACACTTCTTTCCATATGATTTTGACAAACACCAAGTTTCTGGTAGTGTTTTTTTGTTAGTGCCCAAGTTTGGCACCCATAAGTTATTACTGGTATTATACATGTGTCGACAACCTTAAATTTCTGGCTTGTGGGTATTTCTTTAGCTTTGATAACCTCTTTCAACGACCAAAACTTCCTCCATGCGTTTGAGATTCTTCTTTCTATTTCCTTATTAGTTTAATCTAAGGGTGATATTACCTGCCCAAGATATACATATTCCTTAACATACTCAATAATATTTCCGCTTATTATTATCTGTTCTTCGTAACTATTTGTCATTAGTTTTGTTTTTGACATATTCATGGATAGACCAACCAGTTTACTTTCTTTCTCGAGTTCTTCTAACATATGTCGCAGTTCTATTGGGTTATCAGTAATCAGTATGAGATCATCTGCAAATCTTAGATGGTTAAGTCTTCTTCCATTAATATTTAGCCCATAGTTATCCCAGTTCATACGTCTAAAAACACTTTCCAGGACAGCAATGAATATCTTGGGTGATAAAGGATCGCCCTGCCGGACTCCTTTCCTTATTGAGAATTCTTCTCCTATTCTTTCCAATTTAATCTTTGCTGTACTATTTTTATATATTTCTTTTATTATTCGTATGTATTTTTCTGAGACATTTTGTTCTTTAAGTGACTTCCATATCTCGACATGTTTAAGTGAGTCAAACGCCTTATTGTAATCTACAAATGCCACGTAATATTGTTGTCCGTACTCATGGCATTTCTCTGCTATTTGTTTGATTACTAGGATATGGTCCACTGTAGAAAAATTTTTTGCGGAACCCTGCTTGTTCTCTTGATTGGTTTTCATCTAGTGCTTTAGTTATTCGTCCTAATATTAACTTAGAAAATATCTTGTATAAATTACTCATCAAGCTTATGGGCCTATAATTGTTCATGTTCCTTTTGTCTCCTTTCTTGTGTAGAAGGGTGATGGTGGTCTTTGTCCATTGTGTTGGTATCATTTCTTTTTTCAGAATTTCATTGAAGAGGTCAGTGAGTGGATCTAGAATATTGCTGAGGGCTGCCTTTAGTAGTTCATTATCAATATTATCATCTACAGGCGATCTAGCATTCTTCTGTGATAAAACGACATGTTCCACTTCTCTTTTTAAGAATTCCGGGACTCCCTCATCTTCATTTTTATAGTCCTCTATTGCTCCCGGACTTTGTGCCTCTTCATTTTCACTGTACAAGTTTTTGTAAAATTGTGTAGCTATATCCATTATATGTAATCTCTTGGATACATGGTTTTTGTTTTTGTCTTTGATAGATGGGATCCATGGTTTCTCCTCTCTAAGTTGTTTCATGGCTTTCTTCACTCCTCCTGACTTCTCAATACAATTTTTTAATTTCACTATCCTTGTTTTGTGTCTGTGTTGTCTAATACATTCATTTATTTCCTTACTAATGTCTGTTATTTCCTTCCTATGTTTTTTCCTATCCATAAGTAGGTGTTGTCTTTGCGTTATTAGGCGCCTTGCTTCTGGTCCCACTTTATCTCTTTTCTCTGATGTTAGTATGACATGGTTTTTTAAATCAGTCAACCCTTTTTCTATTATGTTATACTTTTCTTGTATATTAGCGTTGTGATTTGCTAGTGTGAGTGTTTCCGATAGTTCACTTTGCAGGATCTCGGGAATATAGTGTGGGATTGTTGTTGTATGATTTGTTATATTTTTTCTTGACATTTTAGTGTTTGATGTTAGTATTTTTCCACGGACTAGCCTGTGATCCGAATTAAAATTAATATTATTTAGTGCCTCCACATCATGAAATATTTTTTGGTTATTGCTTAATATAAAATCTCTCTCATCTCTTAGCCCCTGAGGAGACATCCAGGTCCACTTTTTGCTGAAGCGTTTTTTGAAAAATGTGTTCATTATGTAAAGTCGGTTTTCTATCGCGAATTCTATTAATCTATCGCCATTATCGTTTCTTTTGCCTGTACTATATTTGCCAATTATGTTATAATTTGTTTTGTTTGATCCCAGTGTACTATTAAAGTCACCCATTATAATTATGTTTTTATGAGCATTTTCCAGTGTGATCCTTAGGTCTTTATAAAACGTTTCTTTCTCTTCTGGACTAGCTATATCTGTCGGTGCATATGTTTGTATTATAGACCATTTGTTTTTGGAACCTGTACCCGGCATACTTATGTTCAATAGTGCAATTCTCTCTGAAACACCTTTAAATTCCTCAATTTCTTTGTATAGCTCCTTTTTGACTAAGAATCCAACCCCAAACATGCCTTTTGTTTCACCTTTATAAAAGAAGATGTACCCATTCCTGTCTAAGATTTCTTCTCCTAGCCTCCGTACTTCACTTAATCCGATAATGTGACATTTTATTTTTGCCAAAGCTTGTTCTAATTGTATTAATGCCTCTTCTGTTCTAAGAGTTCTAACGTTATAAGTTCCAAAATACATATTTCTTTCATTTTTCTTTTATTATAACATACTAAATAGAAAACTGCCAAGTTAAGGCTCAAAATTCATTAAGCCGCAGTAAATTAATTTTACTGTAAACAATGTAGTGTCTGACTTGGCACCATTTCAGAGAATCTACGGAACTTGGCACCCATTTAGATCTCAATTCTTTTGTCGGTGAAGACGACAACCAAGCATCGCATATTCTTAATATAGAACTGGGCTCCCATTTTCACATTTATGTTTTTGATGGGATATCATTACTTTTTGTCAATCTTCGCCAAATGGTGCTTTTTAAGAGCAAATTCACGAGTTACTTTACAAAATATCCAAATCGCTATAGGTGCACTTTAAATATTTGAAGAGTTCCTTCGATTTCTCCAGGTCCCCACGATCAGATTCTTACCTGATAACTATGGGACTACCCCTGAAGTATACCGTTTCAAACAAAAAAAGAATTTTCCAAATCGTTTAATAAATGACGGAGTTCTGAGGTAACTATCATAAATAATAAAAGTAATAAAAATATTACTGTTTTCAGATTTTTTCTGGTGTACACATACAATTACTAAGCTGCATGCCAAATTTCAGCTTTCTAGGGCATCTAAAAGTGGGTTAGGTTTTTTGATTACTAGTCAGTCAGTCAGTCAGTCAGAGGTAACAATACCGTTTTTTTGAAATTTAATATCTCAATAACTTTAAACCTATATTTATGAAATTTGGGGTTCTAGTTGTTCTAAAGGATCTTAATACATGTACCAAATTTCATTTTTTTATGTTAGATAGATTTTGAGTTATTGGGGGGTCAAAAGTGGCTCCAAACGGTTCGTGTAAAATAACACACGGCTGCTGTCCGCCAGTTCCTGGGGTGAACTTGGCTGGACACGCTGCCGCGTGTCTGGATATATTGGCAGCAATACGGTTCATTTCTACATCAACAAATATTTCGCTTCACGTCCCGCGCATCCTCGTCAATCCTTACTAATTCCACCGAAGATGCGCTAGGAGAGGATTGAAAATTTGCCATACAAATTTCAATTCTCGCCTCGTCTCGTTTTCTATCGTCTCGCCTCGTTTCGTATCGTCTCGCCGGTGGAAAATTACCTACCGTGACTATGAGTCAGTCTTATCATGTGTTGGCGTGTCAGTGGTGGAACGGGTCCTTGGAATTCCCCGAAAATGTTATTGTTATGTTAGCAATTGTAGTTATTACATTTGGCTCCTATTTGGAGTAGCCCAAATAGGAAGGGGAAATACCTCCACAGTACAGAACACCGCAAACATAATAATACCACTAACTTCCTCTGTATTTTCCCCATTTACCCTAATTGAACCCGCGGTCGACGACGTGGCGAAAACTATAAGGGTTCCACTTACTATGGAACATAAAAAACGATTTTGAAAAGTTAGTCAGACCTAACATGAAGATGAAGCTTAGCCCAAGTCTACTAGTTACTCGAGTCAGCTGTTCAAAGAGGTGACAACGCCGAACTGAATTAATTTCCAGGCCGATAAAATTCTTCTCATTATAAATGAGGAAACAGCGCTTTAATGATAATGACATGAATTAGGTACCTCTAGGGTCAGCCTGGACAAATACGCCACCAGGATAAAAGGGAAAAGAAAAGAAACATTTATTCGTGACAATACATACACAAAAATTGTACTGAAATAAACTATTAAATTAAAAACATCTATCGATACGAAATTATATAAATGCGCCTTTCATTAAAAATATCGAAAGCGACAGTACTACACAACTAACGCCATCTTTATCCACGCATTGAACTAAAACAAATGTGTTGATTTGTAGTATAAGGCTGGGTTGCACCAAACCATCTGTAATCGTAAGCTGTGTTCGTTAAAATTTGAATGTATGGAAAGTTTGACAAGTTTCTATGGCATGACAGCTGCCGGCGCCATATTTAACGTTGATCGGTCTGTGATCGTAAGTCGGTGCAACCCAGCCTATATACGCCTTTCGTAAAATAAATCAAATATTAAAATTTATAAAATGTTGCGCAGTAGATAGTACTAATCTGTAGCCAGTTTTATTCTACGTTTTGTATAAATTTTCCAGTTTAAAAGATAAACGCAATCTTAATCCTGAAGTATATTTATAAAACAGATTCATGAATAAAATGTCCAGCGTTAATGGCGGAGTATTCCGTAATTCCGCATTGATAAGGGCTATCAGTACTTAGGTACCGCAAAGTCGTAAAAACGCGTGTTTAACATGACGTTATCTGTTACAAGGAGACTTGGACTTATTGCCGTGAGTTACTGAATCAAAAGGGTCATACTTAAATGTAGATTTGGCCTTACACACGAAGGGTTTCGTTACACCTTTCAAACAATTTATAAAAGTTAAAACAAAATATTTTTTAAGAAAAAAAAAAACGACTTCAATGGGGGAGGCCGGTGAAAGATTATTATACTTAGACGGTGCACTCTTAGATTCCATACAATAAAATAAAAATAGCTATAAGTATGTTTATAATGGTAGAAGACTAAGTACCCTCAATTCCTCATGGAATCACGGAAAAACCTTGATTGCTTGACAAAAAAAACGAAGAGAATAAATCGCCAAACTTGAACTACGCGTCTTTGAAGAGTTCCGTTCTGATCATAATCAGCAGATCCACTTCATCAAATGTCACTTTTATGAATGAAAATTCTTGATGAGTTCATGAAAATACTAAAATTACTATTTGTGTGCCTTTCACATTTGAGGAGTTCCCTCGATTCCTCATGGATCCCATCATCAGAACTCGAGCATGACAAAAATCAATCGTGAAAATAGTACTTGCTTAACAATACGGAATATTACATTACGATACAAGTGCAGAAAACAGGAAATTAGCAACGAGTGGTGATAAATTGAAACACGACCGAAGGGAGTGTTTTAAATCGACACGAGTTGCGAATTACCTGTTCGCACGTGTATCGTACAACGTTTTACAGTACATATGGCTCTTTAAAGTTTCGACATATACACGTAATCTGCTGATTACCGCACTCGTGCGGTAATATAGCACCATATGTACTGTAAAAAGAAATTATATGTTTATGCATGGTACATTTCGATCTCGTTTTGGGGTTGCCAGATCCGATTTCTTAATTTTCGGGACAGAGCCTTGAAATTTTGGTACATAAACTTAAAATTCGGTATACTTATATGTCATTATTTAATGTTTCACGCCCTTTTGGCAACACGATCCTCTCCCACCCTCTCGCTCAGCGTTGCCAACGACGGGAGCGTCCCTCCAGCATTTTGGGGGTTGTGCGGTGGGTTAGCAGCCCTCCCATGGAAAAAAAACCATTGTTACGAGACCGACACAAGAGAAAAAACGGACCGATCTAAAAACATAAGTTACTAGGACAGTATTATTTTGGAATTCCGCTAAAGATACTTAAAAAACCGGGTAACAATGATTCTAATTCTAACACATTATGTGATGAGTAATGGTATAGGAGTCCTTATTACTATTCTACGGCAACACACTATAACTGGATCATAGTCAACGGGGACAATACAAAAGGAAGCACTATTAGATCAACGTGCCACGAATAATTCCGATGCTCTAGTTATAGATCAGTTCACGACGTCTACGCCCTGGACAGAACGTTCAATCGCAAAGAGCTCAAGGCCTACCCAAGTCATCTAAAAAACCCAAACTCCTTGAGGATTTGAAAGATAATAAAGGGGAAACCGTTACTGCGTGAGCTGTTTGTTTATGGGGAGGGGTCGAGCCATTCAATCCCATGCGGGAGTGACGGGCGGGGCAAGTTTCGCCAAATATCACGATTATTTACCTCTGACAATTTTTAATATTGCTGGAGAACTAGGTTAAAAACTATTTTACTAATGTTAGTGGTTACGTAATGATTAAAGATGGAGAGAGAAGGTCAAGGCAAATCTCACGATATCTCGCCAAGGGGGGGCGAGTGTAAAAAAATCACACAAATCACATCACGATAATACAAATAAATACATAAATAATCAATACATTAACAATCATACACAAATCGATCTAGTCCCAGACTAAGCAAAGCTTAGACGACGATATACATAGATATATAAGGTGCTTCCAAATTAGAGAATATATCAAAAAATGGGTTTCTTGTTAACAAATTAAAGAAATGAGTTAAGATTTCATACTACTTCAAAATTTAAAATTTTGTAAATTGAAAAGGTATGTAGCTCAGCTTGCGTCTATATGTATACATATGTACTAAGAGACCATCTAAGGGCTCTTGGTCAACAGACGCTCTTATTTTATGTATTAATAGGGTTATTATGACGATGATAATGACGTGTTGATGATTTCCACAAGAGTAGGCCAGTAATCACGGATTTCCTCTTCCACGTCCTGCTCAACCTCTTCCTTCACTGAAATTAATGTTTTTGTGAAAACGCTCAAATGCAAGTGCAAGTTATTTTTTAATGTAACGGGCACTGATTTACTCCACGGCCGCCGCTGACGTCACCGGCGCACGCGTCGACAATGCACATACAGGATGAAATTTTATTGACTGTTCAAATTTTTCCCAGGCATTAGGTATCAATAAAAAACACATTTTTGAAAAAAAACGTATGTAATTTTTTTACAATAAAATGTTCTGTCCGAATAAATAATTAGTAACGTGTGAATAATTGGGAGCTGAAAGACGCTCGGGGTTAGCGGTGCGGGGGGAGGGACGCGCTCACCTATCTCAACTCTACCAAAATTGCAAATTAATCGCACGCGCACCTCCGCATGACCGGTTGTGCACTTCCGTGTTATATCTCTCGTAAAGACGCGCGATCGCGAACGTAACTTACAACAATGCTTACGAACCGGAAGTTCCCCGTGAATGAAAGAATATTAGCAAGTTATGTTTTTTTACTAGTTTCCAATGATACTTTAACATCATTATAACTTTCATTTAAAAAAAAAAGTTTTTCGACGCGTAAGTTTGTCTCGGCGTCTCAATGTAGGGGCGGGGCGAGCGTTATTACCACCTCCCATACAACACGCGCCACCGGGTATCCACGAACGCATGGTTTTTTAGGATATCTTTCAGCTGCTCTGTCTCAACATTCTAGTACTGAAAGAAAAACACGTACTTTTTATTTTAAAAAAAAGCTAAGGAATCCTCTGTGAAAATTTGAACACTCAATAAAATTTCACCCTGTATTTCCCGCTATTCCGTACGAAACCAGCCGTAAACGGTTCCGGGAACACGTAACGTTACGTATTGATCATCGCAATTATAATCGAAGATAGTTGTAATGTGCGCGATATAATCCAATAGTTTCGTACACTAATCGCGGAAACCGAAGAGAATATTACGTTATCGAATATATTACAACTTGCACGATTTATGATACCCTACAAGCCATTAATAGTAATATACAACTTATTTGTATATTAGGGCAGCGTGGGGACTGCTGCCCAATTTCTCTCGCCAATGAGAGTAGGCTTGTTCCCAGCAGTGGGTCGTATAGGCTGATGACGAGAGCTCGCTTCGCGTAGAAGTGAATACACAAAACTAATTTAACTAGGCGATTCATGCTATGCGAAGTGACAAACTGAAATTGACCTCTGTGTCATACCTACTTCCCAAACACTTCTTCGTACGCGTGTCATGCATGCTCGTCACGTGTGTTTGCTAGTTGATTGTTGTCTGTTTGAATTGGATGCCGTTTTGTATCCGGTCTAGATATATTTTGAATGGTAACTGGTGTGTCATATGTTTTCGTGTACTGTGAAATAAATAGCGCGTATAGTTTGACTAAATAATTAAAACAGTTGATTTGACACTTAAAGTAATGGGGTCGCTCTGTCCATACGTAGTATAAAATTGTGTATATGAAAAGTGGGTGATACAAGTTGACATTTTGAGAACGAAACAGTCGAGGGCCCGAACTCTTGGCCCTTGTTGTATGGATTGGGTGACCGTTCCCTATTCTCTAGGTACAGTCAAAGTTTAATTTGGGATCCTTTTAAGGTTGACAACCCTGCCTAACTGTACAGAAATTTAAAGAAAAAATTCAAAATGGGTCGTAAATTAAAGGGCGCGATCATACTCTATGCTGTAAATGTAAAGTCGCGATTCCAATTGTCTTAATAACAGTAGAGGATATCCCTAGAATATCTCTACACACCTATAACTTTGCTTTTATGACTTCGTCATCCTGATTTTAACTTTACATTCTAAATCTGGATTAGGCCACGTCTTAATACTATAACGATGTCACAGAAATGATAACACTGAGATTTGTATCTACCTATCTCTAAAACATTTGAATTGTCTGCAGATGTTAAATAGACAACCAGATCCATCATCATCATCAGCCTGTATACGTCCCACTGGCTAGGCACCGGCCTCCTCCCATAGATGAGAGTAGGGGACGGGCTACGCTGACTTAACCCTTAACTTGGCAACGTCCCCTGGGCTTCCCACACTCTTTGACCGACATTTTGTATTTTTTTTTTCTTGGTCAGTATGAGTATGACTTCAGCGTCACCGAGGCTAGAATTAGGGTCATTCTCTATTTCTTGCCAAGTTACTAGTAAGGGCTAATGCGGGTTGGGGACGACTTCACATACAATGGTGTATTTCTTCGCAGATGTATGCCTCAGGTTTCCTCAGGATGTTTTCCTTCACCGAAAATCTAACGATAAAATAATATGAAATGACATTCCGTACGTAAGTTCCGAAAAAGTAATTGGTTTCGGAACCGCCCTTTAATTCATTTAACTGGTTCAGTGAAAAGACAAAGTCAGCTTGTATGGTAATATCACTAGCAGCGATTCTATTTGTGTCAATAGACTGTCGATGACAATTGATTGTCATTATGATATTGAAATGTAGAGGCATGAAAGTAGGGATATCGTCCCGGGGACGTGTCACATGTCGAATCGGGTCCAAGTCGAGTGATTGGCATCTTTAAACCGTATTGATTTCATGCTTGAGACGGTAATCCTTGTTTACTCTAATGCTATTCTCTCTTCTGAGGTTCTACATTACCTTAATTACTAGAATAGTCTGCATGTTCAAAGCCCTTTTAGAAACATGATATGACATTGTCATTTTGCCGTTCCAGTCTGGTGACTTGTCAAAATACAAACGCTATGAGCCTACGACCGTGTCCGAAGCCGGTACTATTCACAACTTAACCCATTCGCTAACTAGATCTGTATTTCAAATTAAAGGGAACAAAATGGAAAAATTTAGTGCTCCGAGCAGGATTCGAACCTGCGGCATCTGGCATACGCGGCCAATCGCTCTAGCCACTGAGCTATTGGAACCAATCAAGTTCAGGCACGAAATGCTTCACTAGTTCTCTCTTACAACGCCTTAGGGAGGCGTACAGCGACATCTCTCGGCACCAACCTTTAACCCGCACCAACTTTAATTTGAAATTTTGAATTATCGTTAGCAGCTTAATACAAAATTAGACTAGATCTATACCTATATTGGCCTCGTGTTTCGCGTCGTATTCGCTTAGACCACATGACGCGGTTCGTACGGTATTTGCAAAGATCACATGTTGTCTCTCATTCTATGACAAGCGTAACTTATAAACACGTAAATTATAAGCTGATGATGACATGACGCAATCACCCACGTGATTATATCAAAAGATGTTTTCTTCCGAGATCCCCTTGCTGTCTGTCTATCAGAATCCCTGCGGAGATTGTAATTGTAATAGACAGAAGTAAATTCACGAGTATATCCCGGAAACTAATATCCTTCCACGAGTGATTCTAGTGGACGTATTTGTCCAGCAAGATGACCCATGTGAATTCATTGGATTGTTTTGTACATATAGGATCACATATGTAATTGCGACTGGTGATCTTAGCGGATGCCGTGGAGTTTCATAACCACTTTCCCGTAATCGGAGGGCAGACTCACATTGGTCACCTTTGGAGAGTAAGCGTTGTGAACATCAGCCTTGCGATGTGTTGACTGGATGCCCTATCAAGGTCGTTTGTCCTTTTCAAAAGGTTGAGTGGCTATAGAACGTGTTTTTTTTACAAATATCTGACACGTACAATAAGACTCTTTTATCACAGAATAAGTAATAGTACTACTTTTGTTCACGTCCTTTGTCAGGTCCTTCAAGCGAAATGTGGCCAGCTTTATCATCGACACGTACTGTTGGTTGAGATACTCTGAAATAAGACCTGAGTGGGGTCGTTCACTAAGGTAAAACACGTAGAAGTCTTAGTCTGGTTAGAAATTCTCACTCAAAAATATCAAATATGGATCATAAAACTCCCTTTGAGTCGGTGAGCCATTGAAGTTAATTTTTTGTTAGTGATTTTTAGAACCGTTAAAGCATGTCTATAACATATAATTAAGGCTATTCATGATATTGACCATCTGCAGCCGTTTCTTAGTTACTGAATCATCGGTGTGATTGTTGGTATTTATTCTACTTACAGGGTTTCAAACAATTTCCATTAAAAATTCGGCTTTTCATGCTAAATTACTGAACCGAGATAGGTAACATGGTACCTATGGAAACTATTTGAGTGATACTTTAAGCCGGATATCATCCCCTGAGTACCTTAAAATGGAAAGTGGAATTTTATAATAAAGTCCTCGGGCAGAACTTACAGCGTCACTATACCTAAAGTAAATGAATTTGAATTAAATAACAATATTAATCAATCAATCACGTGCATAATATTGCGTAAAAATAATATCGATATGGACATTTAAGTTCCAAGCATCAATTACCGCTAGAAAATAAAGTGGACTTCTAACACAACACACGTGAATCAGTTTTGCAACAACCTCTTTGCTATGTACTCGTACCATTTACTTACCTACAATTAACATATTTACCATGAAACGCGATTTGCCGTCACGGTATTAATAATACAACTGATTTACTTAATTTTCTTCTAAAATAGATTGAATATTTAATCTTTTAGATATTCGTATGGGGAACATCTTTAACTTTAGAAGCGCCTACAGCCTGTGCAGAATGTAATTGCTTAAATAATTTTAACAGGAGCTATATTTTCATTTGTCCATTAGGTTAGGACAGACTATAAGACCATAGGCCATACTGCCTGGTCTTATTCAGATAAATCATTTTGTTTGAGAGATCTAGAACAATCGGGCCATTATCTTTTTCGTACAATCCAGTATTCAAGTCCTTAGTTTTCTATTTAAAGTCAAATCCAGTAATAAAATCATCAGTATCCGTACCATCCGTATCATCATCATCCTAGCGTGTCCTAGCGTTATTCCCACTAGTACAGTTGTATCCTGAAGGATGCCCAGGGTCCGCTACCTAATCCCAAGAATTGGCGTAGGCACTAGTTTTTACGGAAGTGACTGCCATCTGACCTTCCAACCCAGTAATCAGTATCCGTATATGTATACTATATATATATATATAAAGTCGCGGGCATCAGCTAGCTGACCATAAAATGGAATGTCCACGAAAGATGTATGAATCTGTGCTTTCATATATTGCTATATTTGACAGCTAATAAAACGTCTTCCTACATCTCTGATGAATGCACTCTCTAACACGGGCACCGTAATTATCTTTTCCACTATGATTACTATACATTAAATAAAACGATTAGGATCATAATTTCTCACGTAGCGAAACCTATACCATTCGAAGTCATGACAGAGACTATAGGTGCCACTACTTTAAGTCTATTTTTTTTCGTTTAGTGCATTATGAACTAATCGTTTTTTTACCTCTATACCTTACAGTTATCTCTTTGTAAAACAATACAATGCGGATACAATGTAAACAAATTATTTATATTCCCATTCTATTCCCAGCGATACGAAAATAGTTGTTTCAAAGTGTAGCGTATGCGTGCAATTCCGCTGCATGGTTTATTTTCGGGCCGATTCGACAAATGTTACGCGGTCACCTATTACTCCAAGGGTTGCCACTAATTTGGTTCAAACAAGTGTGTTTTGAGGAAACATTAGTATTTTTTTGGGTACAATATTTTCTGTCACCTAAGTTTAGATGTGTAACTAATCTGCAATACCCTAATTATAATATCTATCCCCATGAAATATATGAGTCAACATATTAATAAAAACTGTATCTAAATATGAATCTTCGGATTAATGTAAAAATTTATTTTTAATTATAGTTTGATCATTTTTTTCTATGGCCTGATGATATTTTGTATAGTCCTCTAAAACTTATCGTGGCGGATCCGACTCGGATGGCGGATAGGTTAGAAGACGTGGTTATTTTTTTATAAAAGAGCGAAAATAAATCTAAGTCCTAAAAATGGGCCATCCTTTGCTATACTCTGACAAATGTTTGATTTAATAAAGTACATATTATAAACCCTATGGTAATTTTATTTTTACTGGGGAATGCCTGAAAATTTTAAAAGTTCTTGATTATTTTTCTGATGGTAGGAATAACCGTCGCCATTAACAGAAAAAAGTTTCAGATTTTTCGGTTGCGCCATATATTTTATAAAAATACTAACATTTTATATCACCTCGCGTCTGCCCCGTATCGGACTACTAAGACATTTCTAAGTCCGTCAAATATTTAAAAAAGGTGATATAAAATGTTAGTATTTTTATAAAATATATGGCGCAACCGAAAAATCTGAAACTTTTTTCTTTTAATGGCGACGGTTATTCCTACCATTAGAAAAATAATCAAGGACTTTTAAAAATTTCAGACATTCCCTAATATTTGATAATTAATATAATTTTCCAATGATTAAAAAAAAAATTTTAGGTAAATATTTTTATATTGTTTGGTGATTCAATTTTAGTGACATTTTTATTATTTTGAAATCCAATATAATTTCCGACCTCGCTTAGATTGGCGACTGGACTGCGACTGTGTTGTCAAAAAAGTGCAGGCCGTTTTTCGAGACATGCGACGCTTAATGATATAATCCGCCGGTCTCTTGCCACCGTCAATGTGCCTGCTCTTCTTGAGCCGACTGGCATGGTCAGGGACGATGGTAAGAGACCTGATGGGGTGTCTTTAGTTCCTTGGAGCGTGGGACGGATGTTGTTGTGGGATGCTACCTGTGTAGACACACTGGCACCGTCTCACCTCACGGACTACAGTAAAAGCGGGTGCAGCGGCGGAAAACGCCGAAATTCTACAGCGTAATAAATACAAGGGCCTCGGCAGAGAGTACATGTTTGTACCTTTTGGCGTCGAAACTCTAGGTCCATGGGGTCCCAGCGCGCTTAAGTTATTTGAAGAAATTGCGAAGCGTCTGGTTGACGTAACTGGTGACCGAAGAGCTGGCGGTTTCCTCGCTCAACGTATCAGCATTGCGATACAGCGAGGAAATGCCGCCAGCATCCTCGGTACAATGCCTCAAGGGCCCGTTTTAGATTTAAGTTAGTTTTAATTTTCTTTATATTATTTTGGTTAAGTATTCTTGTATATATTTTCGTTGTACATAAATAAATAGTTACTCAATCTTTTGATTACTGATATTATTTCCAAGTAATTCTTAATTAATATTTAGGCAAGCGTTTTAATATTATTTGGTTATTCAATTTAGGTCACAGACCTCCTATTTTAGTAACAAATATTATTTATTAGGTCGCTGAAAATGCATTTATTAGGTAATTGATAAAATCATACCCGTATTTTTTCCATTCAAACGTCTTGACTATAATCTCCTACCTTGTTTTGGACCTTACTGCCTTAGAAGTCTTAGAACTGGTTTTTAACATTAGTTATTACTTGGTATTTTTTCCATACAAAGGTGTCGACTATAATCTCATCCCTGGTTTTTGACCCTTTCGTTAACTAATTAAACGATTCTAACGAACCCAAGATCGGTGGGTTTGTGGTGTTTTATAACAGGGTACATCATTCAACCGAACCTGCGATATCATTAAGTCATACATACATACATAAACTCACGCCCCTATTCCCAAAAGGGGAAGGCAGAGCACACGAAACTTAATTTCAGCGCCACTTTCGGTTGTTTCGCAGCAATTGTAGGTTTACAGGTGGAGAAAATGTGATATTGCAGTGACAAGTTGCTAGCCCATCGCCCACAACACACTTCAACCTGGTTCCCATGCTCGACTGTTACGACACCCAAGGGAGGAAAGGGGTGGTGCTATTCTAACCTGGCATCACACGGGGTATCATTACGTTAGCAACTAGATATACTTACCTATTTCAATTAGTTGTCCTCCATTTAGGAAGGTACCTACAGTCAAAAAAAGGCCTTATTCTCTTGACATAAGAGTCCGTGTAAAGCTCATTTTGATTAGGGATGTCACGAAAATTCGTATTCGCATTCGCATATGCGAATGATTCGCATCATTTTAAACATTCGCATTCGCATCAAACGATGCGAATATTTTGCGAATGCGAATGTGTGCAAGTCGTGGCGTGTTTTGAAGAAGAAGCCGACTCGCGCATTCCCAGAGCGTGCCTACCAGTGTCACGTGATTTATTTTGGCCAATATAAAGTACTTTTTTACAGACTTCAAAAAAGGAGGAGTGTCTCAATTCGGTTATAAGTTCTTTTTTGATTTTTAACGTGTGTTACCTCAGAACTCTATCATTTGTGGACCGCCTTGGAAAATTATTTCTTTTTTTAAAGCATCTGGAATTGAGGGAACTGCTCAAAAACTCAAGCAAAACATATAGCGATTTTAGTCTTTCCATTCAAAAATTTGGTGAACTGGAATTGATGAAGAAGATCATGGATGGTCATCCAAAACTCCCAAGTGTTTAATGCGTGGCGCTAAGATGTTTAGATGAAGATGAATGAATGATCTTTATACGAAGAATAATAAATATATGATAATGGAGCGACTATGACCAAGTCAATTTCAATGGTCCTGATATAATGTTACCAGAAATCTGACCCAAAAGGTGATAAAAATGTAAGAAATTGTTGACCGACCTAGTGAAACGAAGGTCTCCCTTTCAGCTTCGACAAAAATACTTTTTTCCTTTCGTATGTCCGGATTTTCGGCTGTTCCCGATGGTTTACAGGTTGCATTTCCTTAACCGATTCTCGTGAAATGTTGTGAGCAGATTTGATAATTGAATTACATAGAATTTTTTGTCAAGTAATTTTTTGGAAATTTTATAATTTGAATATGAAATCGTCAGGTCCACAGCACACAGTAACCGAAACTACTAGTTAAATCAGTGTTTAATTAAAATTGAAGTATGTATAGTACATTTCACGTCATGAAATCGTAGGTTTCAATTTTATCTAAAGATTGGGTTGGAACTTGGAAATCTCTCGTTTATTTTTTGCTTTTTAGTTTTTTAAATCGGTATTTTTTGAAAATCAGATTTTATACTAATTACGTATGTTGCCTTAACATTTGTATTCGCATTCGCATTCGAACATTCGCATCCTAAATATTCGCATTCGTATTCGCGAATGTGATTGAAATGACATTCGTGACATCCCTAATTTTGAGCACTAGGCCCGCGTAGCTATTTCTGCTGCTCACTGTACATAATCATCCAAGAGATTCGTAACCGCTGTCCAAATATTTAACGTAATGTCTTTGCGTTAGTAAAATAAATATGTCAACGCTAGTCTGTTAGAAATTCAATGGAATTAGGTAGTTTTTGATTCTGATATCCTCAACCAGCACTGGGCCACCGTGGACACTACAGCTCGTCACACACTTTCGCATTCACGAGAGGGTGCCCTGCCTTTGCCCAGTAGTGAGACATATATCAGTCGGTTGATAATGCGGTATTTTTAAATTACAAGACACGTTTAAAGTACAACCCTGAACGCAATCCAAATAAAATTCGACATTTACCACTAAGCAGAACGCAAGGCACCTGTGTTGTAGTATTCAGAAAAACGTACCATGAACGCTGGATTCTCTATGGCTTATACGCCATTTTGATCTCGACTTGGAGTTTGAGGATTGGCACTTGCCAATGCAATGTCCGTGCCAACTTCCGTATATCCAGCACGATACCAGCCGGTCAGGCGATATTAGACATTATATTCATGAAAAAAAGATTTTTTACGCAGCAAAATCCAGATGAAGACCTGTATCTAGTAATTAGTGCTAATAAAAGATCAGCGCAGCTATTTTACAAACGGCGACGATAGTAAGACACAA
The DNA here is from genome assembly GCA_905163555.1 of Notocelia uddmanniana. NCBI lineage: Eukaryota > Metazoa > Arthropoda > Insecta > Lepidoptera > Tortricidae > Notocelia > Notocelia uddmanniana. The sequence continues at coordinate 457,343 of LR991063.1, read as the reverse complement.
CAAATAAAAATGAACAATACGAAGATTGGAGATTTTTTCTAAACAGAACTTGTAGAAGTGATCTAAGTATTTCATTTTATAAATAAGACTGTGACTGTGTCTGGACGTAAAATGTAACCCCTAAATATGACATTAATATAGAGATATTACATAAATTTTAGTACAATATAGGAAAGATGCTCCTAGGATATATGATACAGGAGCGTTCGTGGCCCAGCGGCGCCCGCGTGCGGTGTGCGATGTTCAGCAATGTCAGTCAGTCAGGGCGGGGTCAGTCCTTGGATGAGTGTCCGCTTTGAGTGGTTACTAACTGAGCGCTCCCGTGCCATGGAAGACACGTTAAGCCGTTGATCCCGGCTGCTGTCTATGATAGCAATAGCAGTCGTTAAGAAGCCTTCGGGCGGCTTAAGAACTTCTAACAGTCAAGTTGCCCACTCACTTGAGAAGCCTAATCCCAATAAGGTCAGTTTCCCCCTTGGGTTGGAAGGTCAGATGGCAGACGCTTTCGTAAAAACTAGTGCCTACGCCAGTTCTTGGGATTAGGTACCGGACCGTGGGCATCCTTCCGGATGCAACTAGGATGATGATAGGACAGATGCTCCACTTTTTGAAATTGCCTCATAATTGCGGAAACTTTAACTAACTGTGAATAATTTTAATTAATTAAGCTAGTCTAATCTTTTTTCTTTCTTTGTGACATGTTGTTGTTGTCCTAATAATTACGATTTTGCAATATTTAAGTTTTTCGCGTACATGATTTTGAAGAGAGACACCTCGCTGGTATGGATAGATGCCTCGCCCATCAAAATGCAAAGAGGGATAAATGCCCCATGAAATAAAATAACTTTAAAATTATTTTGAAATGTTAATTTTGTATCTTAATAATACGTATTTTTTACGAATTGTCAACATACGGGCTGTTTCATTGAACGTAATACAAAATAAAGTAAATCTGTTCTATCAATGATTCTGAACAACTTTCGCAATGGGACCAAGTTTATCCGCGCGAATAAAAAAAAGTCGCTAACCGGCTTATTGACCCTATGCAAATAAAATCCGAATTTTACCTCAAAACCACTTTTTTAGTTTTTTTTCACGATCATGTATATATGTACTGTTGGATTACTTAAGGATGATTTACAGTAGGCCGTTCCGTGTCCGGGCCGGCCCGTTTTCTTCTAGAGAAATACGCCGGCCGTTGCGTTTGCTGCCATAGAAAACGGGCCGGCCCGGACACGAACGGAACGGTCTACTGTGAATTATCCTTTATTCTGTGTCATAGATACGAAGTTCTCTAGTCGGAACGGAACAATAGAAATGACATAAAATACACACGGTGATTATTATCACTCGATAGACTCATATCACAATACGATCACGTGAATATTTATGAATATCTTATGAATATTGAAGCAAAATCAAAACAACTTTCATATCCGCAGGCAATAATATGGTCATCCCAATATTGTGATATTAACAATGATAATAATAATCGTGTAAAGGCACAGAATAAGTAATAGTACAAAATACAAAATATTTTATTTGTTAATCATAGGTATGTACATCGGTGTTTCTGTTTACAGATTGTATCACTATGTCTTGCACAAGACAACACAACAACAACAAGTAAAGATCCTATTATTAAATTTACCGCCTTTACAACGCCAATGTTGCCATTTCCTAATAAACACTTTTTTGTAGTTTTATTAAGAGTCCCCCACACGCTGGACTGAACTCGATTATCCATACAATCTTAGTTAGAACCAAACTACACTAGTTTATTTTAAAATGCCTTGCTGAAATAACACGTAACATTGTATACACAATAGAATCCGGCCTATCTAGGTCGGAAATTAGTTTCTATTGATTGAAATTATAATGGAGAAAAAATACAGCGAGTTTTTAAGTTTCTTAGGTATTGTAAGAAAGAATCCCTTCATATTTTATACCTTTTATTAATAGGCCTTTTATTTCTTTGCTATTTAAAAATATAAAAAGACATAGACAACGCGTAAATCTATTACCTCGAAACTACTAACACTGCAATAAACGGTTTATATTCTTTTTGATTATTATTTAGCACATGGTTGTCCTAGTCAAACTGTTCCCCAAGCATAGACTAGCTAGACGTCAAATAAAGTAAAATAATATTTTAAAATGGCGTCAGCATCTCTGTTGTCGTTGTCATCATAGTGCTCAAATACGATGACAATGCTGTGATTTCGGAATTTGTACTAATTGTGACAAACGTTTGAAATTGCTTTCTTTTTCAGGGCAGGTAAAAATATTTCCAAGTTTCCTTTAATTATGTAGTCGCAGCTAAGTCACTCAACAGTTTACCGGGTTCTTGTAATGAACTTTTGATTTCAATTTATGCTTTGCCAATGAGTTAAATCGTTGAATAAAGTTGATCAAAACAACTACCAAGCAGTTACTAATAGTATTACTACTTTCTGTGTCGACTTATTGTATGTTTGCTAGCGGTCAGTAATATTGGAAAACTTAGTTTAACATGCAACTTCTTTCAGATTTATCTCGTGATGGCCGCACCAACGAACTACAAACAAAACACAGCAATGTCGATGCCAAGTCCTCAAAGCAATCCGCGTTTGTATTTTTCCTTATTTAAACGACTCTCGGAACAGTTTATAGAGTATAATTGTAGTAACAGCATCGTATTTATGAACGTGACCTAGTTAGACAATTAGATGTTGTTAGATACTAACTGTTAATATACCAAAGTGCTGAAGTGGAAGCCATGGCAGCTTGCACGGCCGAACAGTTCTTGGTAATGCTGGTCATCTAACATTTGCCGCATTGTTCCGCATGACTCCAAATCTATGCTTATTTTGAAACTGTTTTGCATTAGTAACTAGTCTTTTTATTTCAGTTACTTTTGACCTTTTGCTCGCCTAGAATGAGGTTAAAAACTTAACCCGCTGTGAATAATGCTCCTGTAATCTGTCCTGGAAAATGTGCCAACATATGAATTACAATCACCTCTTCATGATTGTCTGTGGCATTTACAGTTAACAATGTCCAACAATACAAGAATATTGAAACCAGTGTTTTGTTTCCAAGTTTTCTCATAAAGCTAAGCTTTCACCAACAGTTTTTAATGACAAATTGAACAAATTGTCCTATAACTTTTGTATTTTAACTTGTTCTGAGCTGTCACATTTTGGGACAATCCACAGTAGCAAAAGCTGCAGCAAAAGTTGTCAGGTTTTAACCTCATCATTATCTTATGTTGGTTTTGTTTCATGTTTTGTTATGTCGGTACAGACTACATGATTGCGGGGCCCCCAATGAGTTTCGGTATGATGAAAGGTAATACCTAATTATTGATCTATATTTTTATATTATTCAAAATTGTCCTCACACTCATTCTGTTTTGGATCTAGGTTATCTTTGGGGATTTAAAATCGTAATACATTGCACAAAATTTTCAATTTTCTACATCACATCACCAGATTCATTGCAATCATTTTTATGTTAGTATTTTCATTTTGTTTTCCGCTAGTTAGTGCCTCTAACGCCATATTAATTCTTACGCTGGCTGCACTAATTTCTGATTAACATGTTTAGATATCAGTGCATTTCATTTATTTTGCCCTCCCTCCTCCTTTCTCCTTACGCTTTTTTGTTTTTTCTTTCATTGTATTGCGGCTGCTTGCTTGAAGGCGGTATGAATGCACCGCCGCACCATAACCAATACCAGTACCACCCGCAATACCAGGGTGGTCCCCCGATGAGCCATGGGGGCTACGGGGGTTGGCAGCCGCAACAACCACGTTTCGGTGCAGAGAGCGCGCGCCGCGCCGCCGGCGCCGGCAACACCGGCCAGACGCAGGCTGGGAAGGATGATAAGACGAGTCCCTTCGTATCCTCCTTGCACTCACACCCGGGGTTCCAGCCGCAGAAGATTGGGAAAGGTGCTGGTGCGGTGAGTTGTGTTGTCTTACTTACTTCTTACTGTCTTACACATTGACTGATACCCAAAATTTCATCAAACTTTTTTATGAAGAGGGTGAAGTTCATCATACTTAGAAAACATTGCTTTCTATGGTTTGAAAGTTGGAACATCTTAAAAGAAGGTCAAAGGCCAGAGGGGCAAAGGAAGTCGGATGGTTATTTATATAAGTTTACTGTTTGAAACTAACACCATTTTAAATTTCACATGCACATGAACACTTAATTTACTATGGTGCCTGCTTAAAAGTAAGCAGACACCATAGCCTACGGATGCTTCCAACACCTTAAAAATCACAAGTGTAGTGCTTTATAGACTTGCGAATTGTCATGTTGACAGCTAGCAACATACAGGTCTCCCACATCCTCGCAGCTCTAATGGCCTTACTCACCACAAGCAACACAACACGACCTAAAGAGCAAGTAGTGTGTTATTAATATTATTTATTTATTTAGCTCACCAACAATTGTTTACACCGTAAATTACATATATAGCTTGCAATAACAGTTATATGCTAAATGTAACAATCACTGACAGGTGAACACCACATGCATTTTACAAAAGGCAGTGAAAAAAACTAAAATTTAAAAGTTACAAAAATGCTTCTTCAAAACACCCATAATTTAAGCGCTCTTCAAAACAATAATAAGGGTTTATATTACGTTAGACTCTTGCGTTAAAGTTTTATGGCTGGTCTTCTGTAAGGCGGAGGTACTACCCCAGTTGGTTTGCTTCTATAGACATGACATTCCATTGTGCCATCTCTTACTTGATTAGTGTCACCAGCCCAGCTGGCAAGAGAGCTTTTATGATATTGATACTTATTTATTTCATACTAATACATTACATTGTAAAATTTACAAATTACATTTATCTTAATATATAGGAATGAATCAGAATTAAAAAAATTCTATGCTAAGATAGAAACAGTTACAAAGTTCTTAAACTTGAATACTATGATATTCAAAGCTTGCTTCACAAGTTCATGAATTCATCCATACAACAATATATTATGTTCTCAAGCTGCCTTTGTCTTGCACCTACTGCAATAATTTTTCATAGAGGTCATGTTTCACTGCCAAATCGCCCAAAACGTCACATATACCATTACCATTAAAAACTATCATTTTAGCTGGCTAGTTTCTATATAAATAACGTTTGCAGGGTGCCGGTCTGCCCAAACCGCCGAAGCCCCCAGAGAAGCCCCTCATGCCGTACATGCGGTACTCCCGCCGCGTGTGGGACAGTGTGAAGGCAGCGCACCCCGACCTGAAGCTGTGGGAGATCGGACGCATCATCGGAGGCATGTGGAGGGACCTCCCGGAGTCCGAGAAGGCTGTGTTTGTGGATGAATATGAAGCTGAGAAGGTAAGACTTGAATTTATACTTTCGTGAGTCATCTTTAAAAACTGAATCACTAAAACGGTTAAAGCTTATGTATATATTGTCACTCCAGGCGACATGTTTCGAATTCACCAGGAGTTCTTCCTAAGGATGGGTGCATCAGTCGCGAAGGTGCAGTGCGCACTGTACTGTTAACATGTCGCCCAGAATAACAATTTATTTGTGTGTTGTGAACAAGTTTCATCATCATCATGTCAGCCAAAAGACGTCCACTGCAGGGCATAGGCCTCCCCCAAAGACTTCCACAATGACCGGTCCTGCGCCACCCGCATCCAGCGGACACACAAGTTTAGGAACAATTTCATCAGCTCTTAACACATTCGGCGCCGACAAGGCAATTATACATACAAAAATGACACCGTTGCGTGTCACCGGCACAGAATGTGTTAAGGAGTCGTGTCATCTATTATTATCTGCTTGTCAATGGTAGTTGCAAAAAATTTAACGGCAAGATGTATCGTTTTAATAGGGCTTCAAAGTACATCCTTGTTGTTCATTGAGTATGCATATACTCCTTGTTATTGTGTTTTAGTTTCACTTATTAGTACAGTCATCTGCAGTACCTAATGTCTGACACGAAAAAGCTCAAAAATATGGGGCATGCTCCAACAGCTCTGCAATTAATTTTTTACGGTCTTGTTTTGTGAAAAAACTATGAAGGTTAATTAAGACAAAAATAAAAACCTGAGTATGATTCCTTCAACAATGAACATATATGCCCGCTCTACACTCGCGCGCGAAGTCGCTCCGTAAATATACGGCATGAATTTACGCATCGGTTCGCGCGTGACCTGTGTCCATCCACACTCGCAAAGCTTCGCAGTCTTGTTCGTGACTTGAACGAAAATGGACGTGTCACTGCTTGCCATAGCGCGAGTGCGAAGGGCGTGAACAACATCTATACACGCGTTTCGCAGCTTTCGCGGGCTGTCGCGCCGCGAGTGCAGATGTTGTTCACGTTCGCGCGCCGCGAACCCTTTGTCGCGGGCCAAAAAGCCGACACTGATCGGGGAACGGCGCGAATCCGAAGGCGTGAACAACATCTACACTCGCGTTTCGCAGCTTTCGCGCCGCGAGTGTGGAGCGGGCATACCTAGAAATGTTAGACAAAGCCTTATTTCCAGACCAAGTTATAATGTAAGAATAATGAATTTATTTTAAAAATCAGGCGCAGTATACAGAAATGTTGAAAAGTTACCAAGCCTCGCCCGCCTACATACAGTGGCTGGCTCACAAGTCCAGAGGCAAGCGATTTTGACTCTTATGGCCATAAGAATTGGGTACCATTTTGTGTGTAACCATGCCTCACGACACGCTTCGTAACACGGGTTCTCATGGGCTAGTTTTAAAAACCGTTTACTATTTTACTCAGTCAAAGATTTTCATGTTTCCAACTAGTTTGAAATTTATAGTTCAGTATTACCCAAATTTTCTAAAAGCATTTGTGTATTTTACTCTTTTTGTTAAGTATCAATATTTAAAACTGGTAAAAGCCTAAATTGGTATACTCATTGAATAGTAGACTAAATTACAACAATAGTAAGAGGTTTTAAATCTATGTTATTACATATTTCCATAGCCACGGTGTAATAATCGCCACTGTACAAAGAGCACAGTTACATAATTATTGTAATCATGGGGTAAATACACAGTTTGAGCCATATACCATTTGATCCACAGTCCCAACGAATTCCTTCGATGGTGGCTGGGTAGTTAATGTCAATCGATTTAGTCATCCACAAGTGAATAGATACATTATATCTCTTTATCAGAGTCGATAGGCTCTATTTCCTAACAACTCAATCAGAAATCGTCTTATCAACATCGGCAAAGAGTGTTCTTTTGCTTGAAAGTGATACATATATTGTTGTTATTCTAGAACGCGACTTCATAAAATCTCTTAATAAAGTGTTGTGCAGTTTTGCCGCCAACAAAATGATGATCAAACTATACGTTTTTTATACAACACTTATCATAGATAGTAGAAATATACTCTGCTTCACTGGTGGAGAAACCTCACAAACCTGCCTTGCCGCCGTCGACCCACCCTGTGTACCAGCCGTTCCAATTTGTTACCACCTGTATGTACTCAGTGTAGTGGTAACAGGTTGGAATCCCCGCCCTGTGACTAACATCGCACCGTAATGCTAATTTTGTCCACATGCACTTCCACCCCATTTATATCGGGCACTAGTCGGAGTACGAAAAGAGCCTGAAGGCGTATCACAACTCGCCCGCCTACCAGGCCTATATCGCCGCCAAAAATAAGGCCGTAGGTAAGGGATATTTGTCTGCATGCTTGCGGGTGTGTTTTATAACACTAGATGTGGAAGAAATCACTAATAACTAGAAAAGTGAGATTTCGAAAAATAGCTATTTACGATACAAGGGTTGTAAAACGAAGAAAGGCCGACATTGCAGATGTTTGAGGCCCGAGCCGCAGGCGTGGGTCATAAATATGCGAGAGAGGGCTTTCTGTTTTACGACCCGTGTTTTGTACCCAATTATACGTCACCACGAAAAACGCGCTTTTTGGCAAGATGTGGTGTAAAAATAGTTTCAGGTTGTGTTTGAAACTTAACCCAACATAATATTGCACACTTTTTTCCTTACCTAAAGATGTGCATTGAACTTTGTTTGGCTTCTTTAACAACATTGTTTAGTGATTTCTTACAGGTCTTTCGCTTTTTATGTTTAGATGTTTTTGGTATACCATTATTGTCAATTAAAAAAAGGTTCTTAATAATTTGTAGAAGGAACTTGTAATTTTTATGTTCATTGTCAGATTAAAAGTCCTTATTCCAAAGTGTCCAAGGCCTGTCTTTGTGTAAACTATAGCGTAAGCAGAATTATATCAACAAGACACATTTTTAATGCTTGACTATCACATACACAAATCATTGCATGTCATATTGGCTTGGTTGTGATCTCACTAAAGATTTGTTCTAATAAATACTGTGTCAGCAGTAGGTAACTTGGAAGAAGAAAGCTCTACCAAAAAGGGAAGCTCGCAGAAGGAGCAACAGCAGCAAGACAGAAGGATCGATATACAACCGGCAGAGGATGAAGAGGGTATTATTCTAACTTTACTCTTTTTTTCATTGATAATATATCAATACAGTTCATGTAAACAAATTCCATTTGAGTATTTAAGGGGACAACTTTTAAGTTAATCAAAGAAAAAAATACAGTTATCCTACTGATTCGAGTTACTAAAACTCATTTTGATATTGGTTTAAGAGGAAGTAAATATCCGCATGCATTCATCAATGTCGTAATCATTAAAACCATACTTGGTAAATAATAAATTTATTCATATAAATTTTATCTAAAGACCTAAATATTCAGAAGTCAAATGGACGGTTTTATACCGTGACCAATACCTGATCTGATTTTATTTTCATAAATTGTAATGAATATGATATAGTTTGATATTTGTGAAATTGTCCCCTAATATTAACTAATATAATTTAAAATATGCTTACATCTGTGTATAACCTTTCATGTGCAATCGATCAAATATTTATTTATGACCAAAGATTGATATATTTTGTTACTTACAAAAGTTAAACTTTAAAACGAATGCCGACTGTCATTTATATTGGAGCCAGTTTTAAATTATTGACCCATCCAGTTACTTTTGTAAGTCTGAATAAACTGGCATATTTATTTGTCATTTATATTTTGTTTGTCAGATCAAGACGAGGGCGTCTCCGTGAAGCACGTCGCGTACGCGCGTTACTTGCGCAACCACCGCCTCATCAACGAGATATTCAGCGACACCGTCGTGCCGGACGTGCGCTCGGTGGTCACCACCGCGCGCATGCAGGTGAGCGAGCGTGCACCAACACAACTAAGATGACACACCGCTTGCGTGGCGTGCACGTGCGCTTGACTTGCCAGCGGTGTGTCATCTACTATGATATTTCATACGATACAACGCGCACGCCACGCACACGCGCACGTGCTGCGCACGCATTCGTTGTGGCTCGGCTTTAACGGGAAACTAATCAGGGAGAGCTACATTTCAAATTCATTATCATGTTGTCTTGTTGAACTACACTGTAAATATTCTTCCTCTTTTTGTTTCCATACTCAAGATTTACTCATATTAAGTAGGTTAAGTATTATCATTGTAATAAGCATAATTTTTGGAAAAAAATGACTGACTGTCGAGTTTGTTTCGGCGTTTCTTCTGCGCAGTGGTCTTCTTTTTCAGAAACGCTAGTAGATTTTGATATGTAAAAGTGCCATTGCGGCTTACTTGCAGAATAAAGTTCATTTATTTCATTATAACGAGCCGAATAACATCCACTGCAGGACCGCTCCCAAGGACTTGTCCCAAATTTGTGGCCTTTGTTGTGCTCTAATTGTAGCTGATCCCATGTAGATTTTTTATCCTCTCTAAAAACTGGTTCGAATAACACCATAAAAAACCACCACCACCATAAAAAAACCGGCCAAGTGAGAGTCAGACTCGCGCACCGAGAGGGTTCCTTAAAAAAACATTTACGCCACACCTTGCCAAAAAGCGCGTTTTTGGCTAAGTGGTGACGTAAAATTGTGTACAAAACACGGGTCGTAAAACCGAATGCCCTCTCGCATATTTATGACCCTCGCCTGTGGCTCGGGCCTCAAACATCTGCGATGTCGGCCTTTCTTTGTTTTACAACCCTTGTATCGTAATATACTATTTTATTATATGATGTAACTAAAAATTTACGGGATTCGCAATTTTTCCTTTATCTGTCCCGTAAAACGTTGCTTCGTATCTAATTTCAAAATTCTGACTTCACGGGAAGTACCCTGTAGGTTTTGATTCCCTTGCGAGTGTCGATAATTTGCGGCATAAACGGCTGTATCTTTTGATAGCGTTGGCTTCGAAGTTTGATATTTTCACAGCCCCAAGGGACAGTAGACCTGAGTATTAGATAAATTCCAGCTTGATACCTCCACGCGTTCCTCAGAAATAGGGTCTTGCCAGACAGACGGACGGGCGGACGGACAACAAAGTGATCCTATAAGGGTTCCGTTTTCTCCTTTCGAGGTATGGAACCTTAAAAATAACAAGTAGCCAATTAACAGTAGTCTTTTGGCTAACATGATAAAATTGTGATGTGTTTTTCCTTATACAGATCCTGAAGAAGCAAGTGCAATCCCTGACGATGCACCAGAAGAAGCTGGAAGACGAGCTTCAGCAGATCGAGGAGAAGTTCGAGGCCAAGAAACGCAAGTTCATTGAGAGCAGCGAGGCCTTCCAGGAGGAACTCAAGAAGGTGAGCGAGCCCCACTACTTACCCTTGTGCATCTACTTCCTCATCATCCTCTCTTCATGTCGACCTGTTTACCCTAGTTGGTTGTGACACTGCCTCCGAGTGTGTCCCATGTTCTAGTACCCATAGTACAAGCTTTGCTTAGTTCGGGACTAAGTCGATTTGTGTAAGATTGTCTCCCAATATTTATTTTATTTATCTACATTAACACCATGGAAAAAAATAGACAGAATATTTTTTTTTCTACGGGTTTACTGTCGACTGTTCCTTTTATCCGCAGTCATGAACTACTTAAATAAAACAAAACAGTCAATTCACAGCTCGATTGAGGATAACTGCTTGAAAATTCAGTTGCAAGATTTAACTGGAATATATTCGTAAATACATATAAACATTGCAAGTTAAACTAAAGCTTGCAAAATAATAACGTTCAGAAAATAATAGTGAAAGAAATGCTGTAATAGACAAATTATGGTTTTGGAGCGAAGCTATTCTTATTGCTAGGATTCGCTTTGGTTGCGCGTTATGGCACATAAAATGAAAGTACGCCTTTATTTCCAAAAGATATAGCCAGTACACATGAATTTTCTTTTTTTTTTGTGCGATTCTAATCAAGTAATGACACGGGAAGGGCCGTGTAACCAGTCGTTTGCGTCTGTGCTATAACTGATTCTAGTTTTAAGTCGGCCCCCCACTGAAAACCAGCGCCTGCGTTTGCCGTGGATCCATGCTGAGTGCAAGAAGTTCCTATTTAGTGTTGTCTCCATGCTATTGAGCGGAGCTCAGGCCACAGATGTAAATCGCTTGTGCGTCTACTCCTCCGAAACGGCTTAACCGATCGGCTTCAAATTTTGCAAAATGAGAAAATGGATAGCCTTGAGTGTATAGCTTTGGAATCGTAAAATCGGACTGACCACAGAGGAATAATGAACGAAAACATATTTTTCTCCCGTTCCCTAGTTTTACTCATATGATGTCCATATGGCATGGCTACAACCATGCTCCGCTCAACATTGCAACCAGCAGAATGTATTGCACACCTAATTTTGCTTCTGTATTTACGTTAAATAAGTATTCTAATACATTCTATTAATATGAATGTAAGTTATGCGGAAAAATGCGAACGAGAGTCTTGTCAGAAGCCCAACGCCGAAGACGGAGGGCATTTGATTACTTGAGTTTGCAATTTTCTTACGTTCGAGTTTATCACAATGTTTTTCATCACATTTGCGAGTAAATAAATCTCTGTCCCTGCGAGAGGAGCGCGCAGCTTCAATATTTCCAGCAATCACAGAGCAGTATTCTTGTGGAGCGCGGCCAACTAGATTTTTTTAAACCAATCAGATCACACAAACTCATACATAACTCCCGGGGGAGGTAAATCGGCTATAACTTGCTCTATACGCCTGCGTGCAATAAGACCCTTTACGAGCAAGTGTGATTGAAGTGAATAATGTTAATGGTTCAGCATTGCAAGCCGGCCGTGGACGAGGACACGTTCCAGCGCATGGTGGAGCGCGCGCTGGAGCAGATGAAGCGCGGCGTGGCGCCCGCCGCCGCCGCCGCCGCCCACTCGCTGCTCAGCGTCGAGAGGAAGGACGAGGTACTATTTTTTTGATACCACATCGGTGGCGAACAATGTATAATGTCAATTAAGACTGACAGCAGTGAAATAAATTAACTTTGTTCTGCAAGTAGGCCGCAATGGCACTTTTACAAGTCAAAATCTACTAGCGTTTCCGCAAAAGAAGACCACTGCTTAGAAGAAACGCCGAAACAAACTCGACAGTCAGTCATTTTTTCCAAAAAATATGCATGATAATACTTTACCTACTTAATAAAATCAAAAAATCAAAATCAAATATTTATTCTGCAAATAGGCCACAAGGACACTTTTACATGTCAAAGCATGAATTTATACAATTTAAAAAACTGACAATCTTACTTAATAATAATGATTAAAAAAAATATACTGATTAACAATTCAATGAAAATAAATTTACAAATATTAAGGACGTATTGAATACGATCTGTGTCCGAATAAACAAAAGGAATATAAAATTAATTTAATATCTCAGAGATGTATATGGTCTCTGAGCGTTCAAATATGATTAATAACAATTATTTCAAAGTGCTTAGAGATGTAAATGATCTCTAAGCCCTAAAATTAAAATAAGTAAACTTAATATTGTTAGAGTTGTATAAGGTCTCTAAGCGTCAATAATAATAAAACTAATCCAGAACAGGATCATGTCTCTCGTCAATCTACATACAATAAAATAACACTAGTATTAAGGTATTTACTATGCCCTTGCAATATAAATAAATAAAGTGTTTAAACAATAAACTTTTTATACAAATGCAAGTCTATATATACTAGAGATGCGCCGAATATTCGGCGTATTCTTGAATGTTTAGTATTCGGCGCAATTATTAGGTTCAACTGCCGAATATTTACCGAACAGTTTTAGAGGTTTATCTAACTTGCTAAACTGTAATACAATCACTGCCTTGTCAAATTATCATTCTTAACGGATTATTATTCTGCTTTTGCGTACTTTATTACGTCTCACTTTAAAATGAACAAAATTGTGGAAACCATTGAATTAGTCTGTTTTAGAACAGCTAATAAAGGCATTTTCTTGAACCGAATAATTTGGCCGAATATTCGTATTCGGTGAAACCCATGTTCGGCGCATCTCTAATATATACCATACACTAGTAGATTGTGTCTCAAGGGAGCAAAATGATATATTTTCGGCGAGGGTCGTATCAAATCCTGAGTGAAGCGAAAGATTCTACAATAGAATCTTAAGCGTAGCAAGGGATTCAAGTGTTTACGCCTAAGGCGGAAATACTTTTGCTACCGTGTGCCGCATACTGCTTTTCACGCCGCCCATAAGGCCCGCTGCTAAAAATATGTAATGTCTAACAAATATTTTATAACGTCGTTATTCTTCACACCTGTATATGTAATGTGTTTCCAGCCCATGGACCAGGAGCAGAACGCAATCAAGCAGGAATCCAACGGGCCCAACCCTCCAACGCAGGTGGACAAGGTGTCCACCACCGACGTGAAGCCCGACGGCCACGTCACCACGGAACTCAACAAGAACGAAGCGGACGTCAAGAAGGAGAACGGACATGCTGACGAGGGTCGGTGTTCAGTATTATTATTATTATAGATTTATTTCAGCCATACATTTTTTTAAAGTGGAGCGCTCGTGGCCCAGCGGCGCCCACGTACCGCGTGCGGTATGCGAGGTTAAGCAATGTCGGGGGCAGTCCTTGGATGGGTGACCGGTTTGAGTGGTTACTAACTGAGCGATCCCGTGCTTTGGAAGGCACGTTAAACCATTCCCGGCTGCTGTCTACGATAGCAGTCGTTAAGCCAAGTTAGAGGCCTTCGGGCGGTTTGAGAACTTCTAACAGTGAAGTTGCCCACTCACTTGACAAGCCTAATCCCAATAAGGTCTAGTTTCCCCCTTGGGTTGGAAGGTCAGATGGCAGTCGCTTTCGTAAAAACTAGTGCCTACGCCAATTTTTGGGATTAGGTAGCGGACCCCGGGCGTCCTTCAGGATGCAACTGTAATAACTGGGAATAACGCTAGGATGATGATGATGATACATTTTTTAAAAGTTACACTAGATGATTAGGTTATAATATATATTATTTCACTGTATAGTTCCTACAGGGTAAAAGCCTCCTCTATCTTTTTTGTCTGTCTTGGGCGGTGCTTATCCAGTTTTTCTCAGCGGTTTTCACAATATAATTTATTCTGTATCATCATCATGTCAGCCGAAAGACGTCCACTGCTGGACATAGGCCTCCCTCAATTCCACAATGACTGGTCCTGCGCCACCCGCATCCAGCGGACACCCGCGAGTGTTCTGTATATCTTGCATCTAAACTTAACTTCTGTAGAGGTTGGGCACGGCGGTACGTCATCTCGCTCATATTTGGAGCAGCTCGACTGGGGAAGTACCTCCACCTTACAGAAGAGCGCAGCCATAATAAAATCATCATCATCATCATCATCAGCCCACAGTCGTCCACTGCTGGACATAGGCCTTCCCCAATTCGCGCCACCACACCCGGTCCTCAGCTCTCCGCATCCAACCGCTTCCCGCCACCCTCTTTAGGTCGTCGGTCCACCTGGTGGGATACATAGAGAACATCCAAGACTCATGAACAAATATCCGTGATAAATGCACAAATAATGCCCTGGCGGGGATTCGAACCCGGGACCTCTAGCTTTGGAGGCAGAGTCACTACCAACTAGGCTAAACAGGTCGTCATTATAACGCCACTACTTATTCGTTAGGTAGTCAGCGTCATATAGGACGTAGCATCCAAAGTGGCCAAATAGTTCGATACACCATACAAGATATATGATACCTTGACTGCTACATACTATATGACGCTGACTGTACGTGGTGTTGTGTTCCTGGTGGTGAGTAAGGTCGCCAGAGCTCCCGAGGATGCTGTTGTGTTGGGAGTGGGGGGCCTGCATATATGTAGCTGTGAACACACCGAATTTTCAAGTTAATAAAGGGTCGGCAACGCACTTGTGATTCTTCGGAGTCGTCATAAGCGGCGGTATGTGCTTACGACGACCCCAGAAACCGTAAATTGTTACCGCTGTCGTTGTATAAGAAAAAAACCTTAACTAAATTCTCAATACTGAACCCAAAGAGTCAACCATTTTCCGATTGCAGTATTTTTTGTGTATTGAACTATTTGGATATTGCACATTTTGCGTAGTTTTTATGAATTTTGCTGTATTTTCACGAGGTTACTTCGTCTTTAATGTCAATGTTGAGGGAGTTATTTGCAGTGACAAGCTGACATTATGTAAGAGAATCGGCAGCATCGAGCAGGGTTCAACCCCCTTAAGCCTCTTTTGCCTAGTTTGGAATTTTTGCGCGTTTTTCATTTCGGTTATTGTGAATTTTGCGCTGGAGCGGCTAACCGATGTACACTGTGCTAGCAGGCGAGCGCAAGGAGGCCGGGCCGGCGCCGGCGCAGGGCGAGCACCGGGAGCCGGGCGCCGCGCACGTCACGTCGCCGCCGCATCACGGTAACTCCTCACTCACCTTTTCAACGCTCTGTCAAATACAATAGCTGACACTCACCCGCCATCACATCCAAATAGAAATAGAAAAGCTTTATTCATGGCAAACAGAAAAATTTTTAGGATAGGCCTCAACATGGTGCTGACTCGGGAGCTGGTCTCCCGGCAGGACCATTGATGGATCACGATCTGTGTGACATAGCCAAGCTCACATATATGTACACATTTCATAACGACATAACATCGGAACGTCAAACGCGAAATCGTACTCTATAAAAATGCATGTAGGTTGATGTCGCATTGCACGCCGGGACGGATGTATTCATTGTTGGCGTTGAGCCGATGGTGCGGATTTATCCATCGTTGCCGTCCAAAAGATTAATATCGCTTTTATTTTGTAATTAATTGCAAACACGTCGTCGTCGCCTTCTCATGTTTGTGTCGTTATCCACTTTTGTGACCAACTACTAGAATTTTTTAATCCTAATTAGCTCCACCATTTTGGCTTAATTGGTCCTGGTCAAGGAATTTATTTTTGTGGTGAGCATAAACGAATTAATGATGGTTCCTGGGTCTTGGATGTTTTCTATGCATTTAAGTATGTGTTTATCTATATAAGTATGTATATCGTCGTCTAGTACCCATAGTACAAGCTTTACTTAGTTTTTTACTAGTTTGATTTGTGTAAGATTGTCCCGCAATATATATTTATGTATACAATTTAGATGTTTCTCTCTGAATCTCAGCCTTTTTCATATTTTAGTTTGGCTTTAATTTACATACTGTTATTGATTCAAACAAGTTTGCTATGTTTTATAACGCTTGACGGACAGTAATAGGCTAGAAATAAGATCAACAAAGGCATAGCTTGTTCTGGAGATGATACTATAGACAACTAGGAAAACAGCTTTTAATTACAGTCCAGTTCGAAAATATGTGCATGGACAAAATGATGAAACACATGTGAACGACTTTGTTAAGAGCATAAAGTTTGTCATATATTTTATGAACATAGACATATTTACGAAATAGAGTATACATGATATTGCAGCTATGATGATGCCGCCCAACCCCTCTGCGCCGCACGCCCCGCCGCATGCGCCGCCGCCCGCAGGTACTCACACACACACACACACACACACATATATACGCACTAACACTGCTGCGCCGCGGCTACTTAACACATCAACCCTCACTCATGTTCAACGAGTCCTTCGTAAAACCTAATTCAAACGAGGGCTGATCAGAATGCACTGTGACGAAAAGTTTATCGCTGCATTTCACAATTAACTGGGCTGCCGTCTGGTTAAGTTACCACCACCACCATATCAGCCGAAGGACGTCCACTGCTGGACATAGGCCTCCCCCAAATTCACGGGGGATATATGCCAGGTTAAGTTACGTGTTCTGAAAACCCTCATTTGTTTCCCAATACGGTAAAAATTTAGTATTTCTACGTTACCATTAAACGTAACATAACTTACACTCGAGAAACAACAAACTTCAACTTAATTACATGAAGATTTCTAAGCACAAAGATGAAAAATGGCCACAGTTTGACCGCAGAAAATTGTAACCAATGACGTCATACTTCCCCACAAACATCACACTAATCGAGCGTTTTTAACGTTTCGTAAACAGTTGCTGATTTAACTACGAATCGATTCTAGTACGAATTTCACACTTACAAATTACTACTTCACACTCAACCTACTCGTTCCCATAGTACTTGGGATCATCCGTACGTATTATCAAAGTAAACTGAATAAACGTAAGCAATGGTCGTTTCACGTTACCTCCAGGCTTTTGGGATCTAAACAAAGCATATTTGCGTAATTTTGCCGCGAATAAATGCCATCAAACCGCCAGCACCATGAGTGAGGATTGATAAGATACGCTGCTTCAATACACTGCTATCATTTTTACTTAAACTGGTACGAAATTTACTTTGCGTTTTCATTATAAATAAATCATATAATTAATACCACAAAAAAAACCGACTCCAATTTTGTACTTGCTATGCCACAATTTGTGGTTTCCGTGAGCCAATGCTTGGTTACCTACAGAAAATACCGAAATTGGCATATGCGTGCCTATCAAATTCGAGGAGTTCCCTCGATACCTCCTAGATCCCATCATCAGACCTTCACCAAATTTATATGGGACCAATGTCGGGGCACCTGCTTTGAAACAAAAAAAGAATCATCAAAATCGGCCTACGTGGTCAAGAGCTATCAGGGAACATACATAAAAACAAGCAAACATGCAGACGAACTGAGTACCTCCTTCCTTCTATTGAAGTCGGTAATAAAACGGTCTCAATAATTGTATAACTTTTATACGATGTTGAGATGCTCTTAAACAAAAGTTTATCCACTTGTATAGAAACGCAAGTACATTTCCAACCAAATTGCAACATTTCATAAAGATCACTGTACCATATTGGATCGGAAGCATACTTACTACCAAGTCATAGTGATTTCATTTCCACGAATACAATTCTAAAAAGTTCAAAATATCTCAAGTATTTAAGTATAGACAAAATAACTATAAAGTTAATTTGTCTACAAGTAACTTCTTTATTCGTCTCGGTGCAATATAGTACTATGATCAGTGTGACTCGTATGCTACATAATCTGTTATATTCATTTGATCACCTTGATCATACCATGAATGCTACTAATTATAAGACAGCACTTTTTAACTGGTCAGCACAAAATTAACTACATGGTGCTATTGTGTTAGGATTATGGTCACTGTTTGGATACGGTTTTTAAGTTCGGCAAAATGGAAAAGGAATTCGATGACATTTATTATCTTTTTATACATTATTGTAAAATAGTCCAAATTTTTCTTTCTCTACTTTGTCGACATCCATCTAATGAAAGTTTTGAAAAAAATATGGACATGGGTCACTTTTTTTTGGATGGATTTCTTCACTTAAATAGAATTGTAATCAAAAAGGTGTTAACTTCGCGTCAATCTTGTAAAAAGGTCGCCCAGTTGAAATTAGCTTTATCAATTTCCCCAGATTTCCGGGTAAAGAATACACAATGTCTATCATGGATGTAAGACATGTGTTATACCGTCAACTGGTATACAGTTGATGCTACATCCTGCAACTTAACAATTATTAGAAAGAAAACACATATCTCTTTCTGATGCTTAGCACTAAAAAAACGAAAGAAATGTGTAAATATCATTAGATCCGACTATGGTATATTCAATTTTCCGGCTAAGTGCCATTCAAAAAATTAACGTTTTTCGAATCATAATACTCGAATGAGACAATGCTGTTCGGAATGTTCGATTGCAAAGGCTTTGCGGCTTTGCGACAGTGGGCCTAACGTACATACGTATTAACGTTAATACATATAAAGTCTTAGAATAAGATGGTAACAGAAGCGTTTTTAGTATCCGGGTCACGGCACCTAATTGTAACTTAAACTGGTACATAATTTAAACCCTAAGATCGACGATAGTTAGCACCTCTTGTACGGTAAAGTGGCGGATTCATTTCATTAATTAAAGAAAATATTTGATGAGTAAAAAATAGAGAGGAAGTTAGTCCGAAACTGGTCGCTTATGTAACTAACGTGTCGGGGTCCGGCGCAGCGGTGGGCTACGCGGGGTACGCGCCGCGCTACTACACGGGCGCGCCCGGCGCCCCTCCGCCCGCCTACGCCTTCCCCCCCGCGCCCGCTGGCTACCCGCCGCACCCCTACCTCGCGCCCGACCACTACCACCCACACCACCCGCACCCGCCGCAGCCGGAGTACACGCGTGAGTACACTCCCCCCGGCATGAGGGGCTACCCGCCGCACCCGCGACCACCCCAGCTGGAATACACCTGTGAGTACACTTGCAGTCTGAACCAGTGGCGGATTTGTCCTAAAGCCCAGTACAGCCGGGCCTAGGGCGGCCAAACTGCCACTCGGTGCTGAGACTGCAGAGAAAAGGACGGTTGTTATTTACTACATGGCCTGGGGGCCTAGGGCGAGCAAGACAGCCAATCCGCCACTGGTCTGAACGTACCGCATCTGTCTCGGTCTCACGACTAAAGGAATTATTTCGGTCTAGTTCGGCCTGAAACAAAATTATGTCTCAGCAGAATGCCACAACTACTGAAAACAAGTAAGACTTATACTACATGGATCCTATGTCTTCGTCGAGTACAATTTATGTGTCCGGCTATGTTACCCACATGTGGAGATTGTGGATTCACAAAATATTTCCTAGATGCTGCCTTCATAAGAATATAATTATGTACCTATGCTCCTAATACCCAACCTAATTAAGTAAGGGTAAACAAGGTAAGTAATCTCTCTTTAATTTCCCTATTAACGAAAAGCTTCTTCTTGAAGAAGCTTGTCATGGATTTCCGCAAAGTAACACCTGATTCTATCAGTTACTATTAACGAAACTTGATTACCTTGTTATTAATATAAATCACTGGTTTCACTAATTCATCATAATAATACCCACTTTCACCCGCTTTCACGGTGTCTAACAATTTCACAACTACCCGCATCTCGGATAAAGCGTCATAATAACGTTTATCTTTTTCACACAGCTGAGGAGCCGCCTGTGAAGAAAGAGGCCGAATGATTGTCACCAAAGCGCGTCGTCAAAAGACGGCGCAAGTCCTCTTCGAAGGACACCCAGTGAACGGACACTTAGTGCATTCAGTGGTTTTACTTTTAATATAAGAACAAACGTGGGTCAATCGGATTTTAGATCCTACCGTCCGGCATACTTTCAAAACTGGGTCCGTTAAATCCGCCAGAAACAATAAAGAAAGGTTAAAATCTTGATTGTGACTATCAATCGTTACACACTCCTAGCGTAAAAAAATACAAATATTGTTTTTATATTGTGTTATGCTAGGGGACAAAATAGAACGGACTATCGCGAGTCATGTTTAAAGCTATACTTTTTCATAAAAATTGGGACCGGGACTGCAAACCCTATGTACAGTGTACCTTCGCCGCTGATGCACTCATCCTGAGGAAGAACTCCCGAAGTGTTTGAAACATGTCGCCCGGAGTGACAATTTATACGTGAGTTTTAATCGTTTTAGTAGTATTAGTTTAAAAATAGGCTAAAATTCGATTCGCCCACAAAGTAAATGTTGACTCCAGACCTCGAATAATGGATCCACTTATGATCATGTCTTTTCAGGGTATGGAGAGTTGATTTAACCTTTTCAATGTCGACTAATAGCAAAAGATATCTTTTGATTTTTTTAAGATGTTAAATGATATTTGACGTGATGTTGAGAAGGTTAGGTCTGTTTAAAATGTTAACTTTTACACTATATGAGCAAGAACTGGCTTATAAATTATGACCACGAATATGGCGCTAAAATGTTTATTTTTCATCGTGGGACATCTTTTCTATTGATCAAGAAATGGTGTTTAGCTCTTAAGGCCAGCAGTTGAAATATGTCAGTCTTATTCAAGCAAGTTAAGATACATGTTTGACAGGCTAATATGGTCTTGAAAAGGGTTAAGTCTGATTACTAGTTTGCCTTTAAAGTGGTCAAGCGTCGTTGGTACAACGCCTTTGACCTGTATAGTAGTCCTTGTAATGGCAAGGCATTCCGGAATATTTTAAAGTAAAGATTGTCCTCTCTCTTAGAATGGGTTAATGTAAAAATTATGTAATTACACGTAATATGTGTTGTAGCCCTGGAGAATAAGATTATTTTAGTATTGTAAGGGTGTTAACACCAACCGAGGTATTCAGTAATTATGGTGAAAAAAAAACCATGGTAGTGCTTAGAAATGTAATTCTTATCCTTATATACAAAATATGATAAGTTTGTCTTTAAGTAATAAATAATAAAATTAACGTCAATACTTTACAATACAAAATATGTATATTTATTATTATAATTTGTAGATTCTGTAATAAATAATACTAGCTTATGAAGTTATTAACTGACCACTTGCCTGTCAGTGTTTTACGGTCTCACAGCAGGAGTTTTTTTTTAATACCACTGATACGCAAACAAGCATACGGCCGCCCTTACAATAATCGGTCACCGTAACCTATGGATGCTTACAACTTCCGGGGTAACAGTAGATTTTGACTTGTGAAATTGCCTTTGCGGCCTACTTACAGAATATAGTCAAATTTTTATCCCGGTGCAACACATGCCGAAGAACCCTACATCCTTTTCCCATAAACTTCCATAGGCTAGTATTGTTTATCCCTTAGATGCATACAGCATCAAAAGTAACACCACATTTTGTCTGAAATGACTAATAAAAATCTATGCCAATTGACACTTTATGACTCAATTTGACCAAGTCCCAAAATGATCAGGGGCCTTTCAGCTCGAAGTAAGATTTTTTCTATGGAGATGTTAAGTTAAACTTGTTTGTACCGGATCTCACTGGGTGCTCGCACTTGCCTATTGGAGTGACAGAGATGCAGAGGTCTTGCAGTTAGTACTTACTAAATACCACAACGGCGCTACGATCTGTGGATATTTCACTGATATCTGTTTTTCATTATATATATTGTACTTTGTGAAAATGACGTCAAGTTGATTTCGACTTGTGTCATTTCAGTAGTATAATTCTTGATTGTTCTTGATATATATATGATTCATGTTATGTGTTATGTATGATGTCGCTGCCGGGTTTACCCGTCGTCGTGTGCGCGGGCGGTGCGGCGGCCGAAGAGCGCGATGACGGGGCGCCCGCGCAGGATGGTGCCGTTCACCTCCTGCATCGCCTGTATCGCCACGTCTTCGTCTGGGAACATTAGTAAATAGTTTGTAACTTATGTGCAGTTTTATTTTAAATGTAAATCCATCTAAGCTTAGCTCACATCAAAGTCGATGTGGGGTAAGATAAACACTGAAACGTTAATTAAACCCATCGTACGAGCGTAAAACTGAAAGTTTCGGGAATAGAAGAAAATATGCAGTATAAGTGAGTTTATTTATTTTTATTGTTTTTCAAAATATTCTCCTTTGTATTTCATGCACTTATGCATGCGTTCAAACCAGTCCATAAAGCACTTTTTGAACTCTGAAGCAGGGGTCGACAAAATGGCTATTTTATAGGCCTCCACTGCTTCTTCTGGCGTCTGAAACCGCTGACCACGCAGTTTGTCCTTGATTCTGGGGAATGTAAAAAAGTCGTTGGGAGACTTAAGTCAGGGCTATATGGAGGGTGGTCCAATATTTCGACTTTTTCACCGTCCAGGTACTCAGTTGTTGTCCGAGCGGTGTGTGGGCTGGCGTTGTCGTGGTGAAGGATGATGCGACGACTAGGGTTTGTTTTTCGGAGTTCAGCAAAGACGTTCGGCAAACAAATAGTGGTGTACCAATCAGCATTGACTGTTCTACGATCCTCAAGAGCCACAGTAGCTACGTGACCAGATTTAGAGATAAACGTAGCCACCATCTTCTTAGCCGTACTGCGAGAACGAACAACTTTTGTGGGTTTGAGCTCGTCTTCGAAGACCCATACTCGGGATTGGTTTTTAGTTTCAGGCTCATAAGCGTATATCCACGACTCGTCACCTGATACTATGCTAAAAACAGCATTTGAGCGTCCCTTGTTAAATCTTTTCAAAGTTTTGCGGCACCAATTGACACGGACTATTTTCTGCTCGTCAGACAATAGGTGAGGTATCCAACGGGAAAATAACTTTTTCACGCCTAATTCTTCTTTTAAAATAATTTGTATTTGACTCATTCCAATACCCAGGTGCTCTTGAATTTCCCGATATGTCACATGTCGGTCTTCATTTATCAGACGACGCACAACATCGACGTTTTCTTGCGTGACTGCCGATTTTGGTCGACCTTCACGCACTTCGTCGGTGAGGGATACACGGCCACGTTGAAATTCTGAATACCACCTGTATATTGTAGTCTTTGAAGGAGCTTCAATATTAAAAGCAGCAACCATCCGCTCTTCACATTGTTTTTGTGTTAGTCCACTTTTAAAGTCATAATAAATCATAGCTCTGAAATTTTCACGGCACAATTCCATTTTAAGCAGTGACTCGACGACTTCAATAAACAATTGAAACCGAACCATACTTTTTTTTTCTAAGTGGCCAGTGTGTTGAGATAAGGAAACTTCAGAGATTATAAAAAGGTATAATACATGTTAAAAATAAATTAATAAGTATTCGATTCCCGCCACTTTCAGTGCAAGCCTCGTACTAAGAATTTGAACCTATAATTTCAAATCTCAAGGTCATCTTTTGACTAGTCAATTTTGATACATACATACATAAAGTCACGCCTATATTCCCCAAAGGGGTAGGCAGAGCACACAAAACTAATTTCAGTGCCACTTTTAGCCAGGGACGTATATAAGGGGAGGGGGGGGGTCTCTTAGGTCTCGATGGTACACTGGTTATTCCTAGAGCCGGAAAGGAAACCCACGACCGCAATTGAGGCGATTGATCAGTGCGAATTTTTCCCCCTATCATACACGTACGGAAATATAATTTTCACTCGTCCCGATTCTTGGCACTCGCCCTATATACATATATGGATCAGTGAGGGTAATGTTAACAGTCTAGATTGGCAGCATCGAATAATTTGAGCCCGCGGCCACGTGAGGAACTGCGAAATTTCGCAACTTGTTCTATAAGTCATAAACCGTGCGTTTTTCGACAACAAAATCTGACCATTTTGGAAGGGCCATAGCTTTGTCCCTAAGCTGCACAGTTGGGCTTGAATTGATGTAAATTTAATGAACTTATAAAAGTACTAACTACATTTTGGAATCGACAATCTTACAGTTTATGAGTTTTAGATTTTAGGGCATGAATCAGTGAAAAAGTTTCGCAGTTTTTCGCGTGGTGCACAACAAGCTCAAGTTTTACGATGTTGCAAGATTGGGTGGTCACTTCCCTTATTGATCCATATATCTAAATAAAAGCGGCCAAGTGCGGATTGGGCGGCGCGCAGTGGGCGGGTCTGTACCTGCTGCTACTGGTCCTAGTTTAGAACCACTATCCTGTACTGTAAGTTAGGAGGGGTCGTATTATTATAGGAAACTCACGGCACTTTAAGGACGAGGCAGTTTTTCAGCGATACCTAACTTAGAAACTATTGGACCTGTCTTTTTCAAATCATTTTTCGGTGACAGTATTTAATAAGAAAAAAATCATGGACATAAGGCGCATGATTTTTTCATATTTTTTGATTCCACGGTTCGTAAGTAAGGGGAGGAACACAATTATTGTGACTGTTGGAGCGATTAACTCCGATTATATTCACTTAATCAATAAAACTGCTGAGAAACCTCGTATTTATTTTTGAAGACCAATCGATTGATGTGCCACATGTTAACCTAGAATTTTTATTTTATTTTAAGTTACTTGTATGGAGTGCCCCCATTTATTTGTTATTTTACTACGTAGCAGAGTTGGGCGTAATCGATTCCTTTTGTCTTCCCCGTCGATTCCCGTCGTATTTTATGGAAATTATTCGTGCCTTGTCAACTATTTCAGGGAGAGTCCTAAAGCAAATTAAAATAGATAGGGTAAATTTTATTAATTTTCATCAAAATACGATAGTAAAGTATAATTCATTACACCTGTACCTGTACTCGAACTTGAAGATTTTCCCGCAGTGAACGTGTTAAATAAACACTTCAGATACCAGATTATAATTCCCAAGGAAGTGTACAGAGTACAGATGTAGTGCATAATGTTTTTGAATCGTCTCTGCCGCTATAATTGTGTTATCAGACCTATTTAGATAACGTTGAAGAGGTCCTACTAAAATATTATAATATGCCTCACTGACAATGTCAATTGAACTTGACAAATGTAACTACACTTCAGCGGGTTTACAATCCAATAGTCCAATTTATAAATCCATCCCATAACTCTACTATGGATTTGGATTCACCAGCTGTCGGCGAAGAAACATCAGCCTCAAGTTCCGAATCTGAAATTTTATTTGATGGTACGTTTTTTTCCAAAATTACGTCTAAAACAACAAATTCATCCACTGTGGCAGCGTGCGTGAAATGTTTACCATTAAACGTTAAAGTAAAAGGCTATAAAAAATGCTCTTCCAACTTCATTAAACACCTGAAGAGAAAACATGGACCTGACTGTGTTGAAGAATACAAATCATATTGCATACAGAAGAAAAGAAAAAAAACCCCCCAAACAACATCAGTTCAAAATCGTCAAGTGCTTAAAACTAGCAGCTCTTACTCTCAAGAAGAGTTTGATAGCGACGTAGTAAATTTTTTTTTACATTCGATGATACCACTCAGTTGTGTAGAAGATCCACATTTCATTCGAATCTTAAAGAGACTGCATGTCGACAGTTTGGGATTGACTATTATGAGTCGTACAACTTTGACCCGTCGTATAAATCAACATTATGATGATCAAGTTAAAGTAATTAAAGATTTAATGAGCAGGGTAAATTTTATCTGTGCAACTGCAGATATCTGGTCCAGCCGGAAAAGAAGTTTTTTAGGCCTGACGGCACATTGGATCGATCCTGATACTTTTCTAAGATCATCGAGGGCATTGGCATGTCGGAGACTCCCGGGAGTGCATAATTATGAACGCATAACTAATCTACTAAGAGACATTTTACATGAATTTGACTTAGATTTGCCTAAGATTGTTGCTGTTACTACAGATAATGGTAGCAATTTTGTTAAGGCTTTTAAAGAATTCGGAGTTCACCCAGGTAGCATAGAAACAAATGACAATTGTGAGACCGTTTCTAATGTCTCTAATGATGATATCGAAGAAGAGCCCTTGATGATTTCAGATTCAAATAAAGGTTGTATTGACTTTTTAAATGATCATGCACTGCTACCGTATCATATGCGATGCTGTTCCCATACTTTGAATCTGATAGCCACAACAGATTTAAAACATTTACTTACCACTGACACTGCTCTGTCCAACATTCATAAGAGTGTAATAGATAAATGTAATCGTCTTTGGAAAATGGCGAATCGTCCCAAAAGCTCTGAAATCATGCAAAATATATTGGGACATAATCTTAGTCGACCAGGCGAAACTCGTTGGAACAGTATGTATGATGCCCTAAAGCAAATTTTATCGATTAAAGAAAAAAACAGTGTTCTACATGAAGGGCTCGGTTTGGAAAATCCGCTGCGTAATACAGATTTCAATTATATAGAAGAATATCTGTCTTGTTTGAAACCCGTAGCAGCAGTACTGGATATTCTTCAAGGAGAAAATAATACCTATTACGGTTTATTGCTACCAACACTACTGATGCTTAAAAAAAAAGTACATGCCCTACAGCAAAACAATTATCAATATTGTAAACCAATTGCGGTTCAATTATTAAAACAAGTGCAGAGTCGTTTCGACGATTTATTGAAACTTACAGGACCTGCAGCAGAAAAAGCAATTATCGCCGCTCACAGCTATCCCAGGTTCAAGAACTCATGGTACCAATGCGTGGATTCCGAACATCACGCTAGGTTAAAAAATATGTTTTTGACGGCTGTATCGGAGGAATCTTCACATCATTCAAATATCGAGCCTGAGATATTTCAACATACACATGACTTTGATGACGCGTTTTACGATTTCAGTAATTCAAATAGTGACAGCAACACTAGCGGCGGCAGCGGCGGACACT
Source organism: Notocelia uddmanniana (assembly GCA_905163555.1). Taxonomy (NCBI): domain Eukaryota; kingdom Metazoa; phylum Arthropoda; class Insecta; order Lepidoptera; family Tortricidae; genus Notocelia; species Notocelia uddmanniana. Next base: position 429,986 of record LR991063.1, on the reverse strand, counting down.
CAATCAGAGCAGAATATTGTATATTAGGATATCTATCAGATACATCACGGTCATTAGATATCCTGAACAAATATCCTGAGATAAAAAAAGTTTTTCTGAAGTATAATACACCTCTGACCCCTTCAGCTCCCGTAGAACGACTGTTCTCTTATGCGACTATGACAAATACTCCAAAAAGCAACCGATTAACAGACGAGAACTTTGAGCGACGAGTTATATTAAAAGCCAACTTGAATAATGAAAAACATTCTTAAATCTAAGAAATAATTCACTTAGCTTTGTACCTGACCGATAATTCATATTGTCAATTGTGTCTGGACCCACCTCACTCTTTTGTAATGAAAGATATTGTACAGTCGAGTTCATAAATATATGAGTATTGCCAGGGCTTCACAAATAAATGTACATGGGAAAGTTCATCATTCATAATTATACTTTAGGAAAACCTTTTTTTATGGAAAATGCTCATATATTTATGAACTTGACTGCAAGTACAGTCAAGGCGTTACCGTTGCCGTTACCCACTAAAGGGTTAAACGATAAATTTTAAAGCCGTACTTAATTTTAATTACGCATATTTAATTTAAAGCTTAAGTAATAGCGACAAGTTTATTTTAATTTTATTTAGTTGAGTACAATAAATAAAACTAATATTTATGATTGAAGAAACTATTTTTATTTCATACATGTTGTGTGATGGATGTGGAATCAGGAATATCTTGAGTTTCTTTGAGCAATCCTTTTTTTCTCGCCGAGATTTGTATAGTGTTTTCTCAAAAATTCGCATACTTAAGTAGAGTCCGAATTTAGGGTCCATTTTGAAATCTAAGATGGCGGCACGTTTTTAGGGTCACGCAAGTCAACCAGGAACCCTTAGGTCGGCCTTACACATTGTGAATCATAATTCATATTATGAGTTCAGAATGCACGGACGGAATTGCATAAAATATACCTATATTACCTATCCATTTTGTATACGAATTAGTCGAAAACGAGTATAATAAAGAATATTGCAAAAAATTTGCTGCCATCTTGGATCTTAAAATTGACCCTAAATTCGGATGCCACGTATGCGAATCAGTCAACACGATATTTAATTGTATGTTTGAGAAAACTTCATTTAAAAGACACTTAACATATAGAAGTAATCTGGAAGTAATCAAGTCAACAATTCCAGTAATTTGCAATCGACAATGATTCCCAATTATTAGTAATGGTAATATTTGTATAGATGATTACTGATTCCATAATATTTAATGGTAATTTACCGCATAGATAACCCCCTCTAGATGGAGATTATAGGGCGACGTGCGGTCACCTCACCTATGTACCACTAGTACATGTAAGCAAAAACGCCTCGCGCTCTCAGTCAGACTCGTCCAGGTTCGCGATCTATACGTACGTCAGATAAACGAGCATTGAAAATCGATTTTATCCATTAGAAATGGTGTTTTGCTGTGTAAAGTTATGTGGGAAAAGCTCTCGAACAGCAAAGTACAAGAATGACGGAATAACATTTCACAGATAAGTTAAATTAATTACAAAAGGCATATTTTATTCTGCCAGGCGGAGTTCATTTTACATTAGCCAGTAAGAAGTACAGAAGTATTCTTGTCCCTTTCCAACCAATTCAAATGTCAATATACTCTCCCTTCTGACGAAAGTACATGCTCGGGCTAGTGATGTGCCAGTGACGCTTTCGACATTACCGTATAAGTCTCGATTTCAATTAATTATGTATTCGTCCGCGTTTTGTTGCGCTGTTTTATTAATATTGAAATTCTATTGGAAAAGGTCATTAGTTATTTTACATTAAACTGTCAGTGTTGCCAGTGTTCTTTTAATTAAAGTAGTAATGTAGTAAATTAGTGTCTCGTTCTATTTTATTTATACGCTATAGGTACGATACGGGTACATATCAATGTAGTAGAATGGAATATTTAGTTTGGAAGTAGTTAATATGTAGTTTTAATTTATTATAAAGTTTATTAACCGGTTGTATCATATTTATTGCTATGTAATATCGAGTATGTATATCTAATGAAATAACAATTTAGTAACAGTATTACCACTAAGTAGGACATAGATTTCCCTAGCATTTAGGACTGGTATCACGAGGTGAACCCTATGCTGGACTTCGAAGAAGTATAAGGGATCTCGGAAGTGGTTAGAGGTGGAGCCATTGCAATTGGGTTTTTTCGAATCGTCTTGGTGAGCAGTTAGGACTAGTGTCACGAGGTGGACCCTATGCTCGAAGAAGTATAAGGGATCTCGGAATCGGTTGGAGAAGGAGCCATTGCAATTTGGTTTTTCGTTTCGTCTTGGTAAGCAATTAGGACTAGTGTCACGAGGTGGACCCTATGCTGGACCTCGAAGAAGTATAAGGCATCTCGGAATCGGTTAGAGAAGGAGCCATTGCAATTTGGTTTTTCGTTTCGTCTTGGTGAGCAATTAGGACTAGTGTCACGAGGTGGACCCTATGCTGGACCTCGAAGAAGTATAAGGGATCTCGGAATCGGTTGGAGAAGGAGCCATTACAATTGGGTTTTTCGAATCGTCTTGGTGAGCAAACTTTTTGAAAACATTTTAGCCAATCACAAGGCAGTGCTTTGCGTGGGTAAATTCCTCAACAGCCATTGGCCAACAATTTACGCGCGACGCCGGCGATCGCCATTTTGTCTGGCTGCGCGAAGCACGAGAGCACTAGTTCAACTGTCATTGCATATTCTACCTTGACCTTACGTATAATGCAACAAGGTCTTTATTGAATTGGTCGTACATTCGGTTTCATTCGGTACTTGTCTGCACTCGTCGGCGTGAACGAAGATTGCCGATGTAACTGATATTTGTGGTTCTACTGTATTTATTTATATAGATAAACAAATTTATTTCTATAGAAAAACTTCCAAGACTCAGGATCAAATATTCGTGTTAGTTCATCTCACAAATAAATGCTCTAGCCGGGATTCGAGCCCGGGAACTCCGCCTTCGTAGGCAGGACCACTACCAACTAAGCCAAAGTGGTCGTCAAAATATTCCGCAATTTTTACATTCACCAGTGCTGTAACCGTGTAAGTCGATTCACAAGAGCTGGCGCGGAATGTCTATGAAATTAATGACAGTTTCATACATTTTCCGCCCCAGCTCTTGTGAATCGACCTACACTACATTACACTATGCGCTGCCTAAAAATATTATTCTAGATACTAAACTAATAGATGAGCATATACGCTTTTTAAAATTGTTACCCTAAAATAAATGGCATTACCGGTAAAAGCCGGTAATAAACAACGCGTCCCATCCCTACGCCGCGCGCGCCATGTTGAACCCAAGCGCGCGCTCTATGAAACAGCCAATGGCAGCGACGTTACCGACCTCCCCGCGACCCGCACATACCGCTAACCTTGGTGACTTTTGATTCGAACTAAATCGTTCATAGGGGCCATCTAGAGGGGGTTATCTATGATTTACCGTTTCACTTGATTACATTACAAGTAATCTGACACCTAGTAGTAGATTACAAAGTAAAATCAAGTAATCGTGGAATCATGAATCGATTACGATTTGCCCATCTCTGCTACGTAGCGGCTTACAAAACATCTTTAATCCAAATTTTATTTCTTTGTTTGTTGTGTGTAGTTTTTGATTAAAATGCCTATGAGATACGGACAGACAGACGGACATGACGAAACTAGAACTACATCGTGCTTTAGGATGTAAAACTCTGAGTGTTTAGTAGGGTTACTATTGCTCGTGGCAAGATCTCTCAGGACTTATGAAGAACATATTTTCCGCACTTCCATCAAAATGTATGTAGGTACCCTCATTGTCTTTCAATTTGCGTTTTTTGGATTCCGTACCTCAAAAAGAAAAAAAAACGGAACCCTTTTTACGCTTGTTTCTCACAGGTGTGGTATAAAAAAGGATCAATCGTGTGTCTATCCGTCCGTCTGCTACAGCCAATTTGTTCCGAAACCACAGGACCGGTTGAGTTGAAATTTGGTACCAACACAAATGTACCTAAGTCGGTGACCTAAAGATGGACGTGTAACGTATAGTACAGTAACAGGAGCAAATATTTAAAAGGACGCTTCCTTACAGCATCGGCAGTAACTCAATGTCCCAATATTCTTGATTTTTTTTTTCAATTCTGAGAAATTTTGATCTAGATTTATGACCTCCAAGTAATGGACCTTGATTCCACGAGATTGTAAGGCGCTCAGTGCAGTTTTTGGGGTAGTATAAGTTATGAGTTATAATAGTTTTTGAATTTTTTATGTTAAGATAAAAATATTTTGGATAGGTATTTCTTATTAAAAAAAATGTGTTTTTAAAATATATAGGTATAGATATCACTTCAGAAGATTAATTAGCCAAAAAAATCAACTGGGACCACTTGGAAATAATTCCTGGCTCGCTCAATACATTTTTTTGCTCCTGTTACAGGGCCCACCCTGTATGAATGAATTTTAGACATGTGGCCAATTTTGAGGAGTAAATTAGAAAATAAAAACAAGTTTTCAAACTATATCGAACCTATCAAATAAAAGGTCTTAATGTGAAAAACTCAATTTTTTTATAAATGTTTTATAAATCATTTTGAAAATTGACGTAAAATAGAAAATAGACGAAAATTCATCTCCGAAACTGCAAGGCCTAAAATTTTGAAAAAGAATACACAAAATAGTCCTTTACCTATACATTACAGAAAACCTGTAAAAAGTCTAGGTTTACTTAATAGTTTTTGAGATGTCGATATCATGGGAATTTCCTATGAAGATGCGACTTTTTTAATTCGAAGTACAGGATAGTGGTTTCACATGTGGAGTGGTAGTGGTGCGAATGGAGCCCTTCATTGTGCCTGGTCCGACACGCACTTGGCCGGTTTTTTTGCTAAAGAAAAATTCGCGCTCGCTACGCTCGCGCCTACATTTATTGTGTAATGTCCTGATGGCCCGTCCGCCCGTCCCCCCCCCTTAGAATTTCTATATCTACGTGCTTGCTTTTAGCAATAGTAGGTGTATAGGTGGAGAAAATGTGATATTGCAGTGACACGTTGCTAGCCCATCGCCCACAACAGACTTCAACCTGGTTCCCATAATCGACTCTTACGACGCCCAAGGGAAGAAAAAAGGTTGGTGCTATTCTAACCCGGCACCACACGGGGAGCAGTGCAGCAATGCGATTGAGTAGAATGAGAGAAGTGCTCAACCCTATTATCATTTTTTTTATAATATTAGCAAAGTCAGCAAAAGTATTTATATATTCATTCATTCAACTTACAATATGACAGTAATACATGATATCACCAAATTGTTGTAAAATGTTAGTCAAACATTGTAAAAAGTTGATAACAATGGAGTAACTTACTCTGAAACTCCACAAAAGCTTGTCCCCGCATCCTACCAGTCATAAGTCTGATGTCCGCGGGACCGCCGTTGTCCAACACGAACTGGTTGAACAGGAGCGACAGCTGCTCTTGCGTCACGGCCGGGGCGATATTCTTCAGGTAGAGTACCTGTAAACATGTTTGTATGATTACTAGTCAACATGAGCCATTCCTGCTGTCGTAGTTAAAGGCTTTGTATTAATACAATGGTTTTGCCGTGTTGTATATAGCTGAAACTGCATGCCTCACTATTTACAAGAAAACATGCTATGTCCTTCACACCTTGTCATACATAAAATAAATAAATATTTTTTTTATACTTAATCGTGACAAACAATGACGTATATTCCGCAGTATCTCAAGACGAAAGTCTTTGCCCAGTGTGGTGCCAGTGGTGACATGGCACTGAAACGTGGCCCGTGGTCGCTTACTATGCGCCTCATAAGAAGGCTCAAAGTCACCCAAAGAGCAATGGAGAGAGCTATGCTGGGAGTGCATCAGGAATGAGGCCATCCGCAGCAGAACCAAAGTGACCAATATAGCCCTCCGAATCGGTAAACTTAAGTGGCAGTGAGCGGGGCACATAGCAAGTAGAAGTGACCACGGCCATTGGGGTGGAAAGGTTCTCGAGTGGCGACCATGTACCGGAAGGCATAACGTGGGCAGGCCCCCCACATGGTGGACCGATGACCTAGTAAGGGTCGCGGGTGTCCTAGATGCGGGTGGCGCAGGACCTCTGGGGAGGCCTATGTCCAGCAGTGGACATCTTTCGGCTGACATGATAATGATGATTAGGGATGTTACGGAGCTTCGCCTCCGCATCCGGTAAGACGGGGACTTCCGTTTGGTTTTACACCTTCGGATCCGCCTCCGCCTTCGCTATTTTTTTATTTCACACCTCCGCCTCCGCATCCGTTATATTTTTACCGAAGTTATACCGGAGCTGAAGGTATTGCATTTGCCGCGGCAGCGCGGCGCACGTCTACAAGTTTTGACTTGTCCGGGAATTACTTACCTATCACTCACGACTGCCCGCTTTTTTGTCTTATAAATCAGTTATTTCTGAGAGTCACTTCCGTATTTATAGGTGTTGCGTTATATTAGTGCGTGCTTTAAAAACTTTAAAATTGAAGTCATTCGCTAGTGCCATATGGAATTACTTTGTTAATATAAATACAAACGCGGCAAAGTGTAAATTATGTGAGAAAGTGTACCTATTCTAGGAAAGGAGGAACAACAATGTCATTAAAGGGCCACCTAAAATCGTTGCCCGTTGCAATCCTTGAGTTTTTTTCAGTAATCAATATGTATTCAACTTAGTCATATCATAACATAACTTACGATTCATTGTGGCATCCCAGGTTTAATTTAACTGATTAATTTTATAAACTTTTTCATACATTACATATAATATCACATTATTTTTGCATTTCATTTAAGTTTCGCGTTGATTTGTATTCGTAATAAACGAACAAAAACTAGTTTATCTAAAATAGACATTTAGTTGACACATAATTAAAGCAAATACCTAGTTTGATTGCATTGTATTGTGTTGTTTAAATTAAACTTGCCCTTCAATACATCAACCTTCCACTTAAAAGGTACTCTGCTCCGGCTCCGGTAAAGCCGCCTCCGTAACATCCCTAATGATGATGATGACAAATAATAGGAGTATTTTGATATTTTAGTCCATCTACTCACTTTCGATGGTATCCCTGGCTCATAATCTTTAAACCGTTCAATTTTCTTTATATCATCTATGCACATTTTAGTTCCTTCCAGTAACTGTTCTTCCGCAGTGTTCACCGGCACCACAATATCTACTGCCCGATACTCATCTGGATGTTCCTCTTGCCTCACCGGCTCTAGGCGCATGATCTTATTATCTTTGATGGTATACATGGTTTGGTTCTTAGGTCCAATAATCTGGCTACTTGACTCTGGTTTAACATGGTTCATAACTTCTTTGACATCCCAAAGACTGCCAGGGTTTGGTGGCATGGAGACATTCTGTACTGTGCCTACTTCTATACCCTGTGAAAGTATTCTGTCTTTCTTTCTCTCGAGACGACGAAGTATTTTCCGTCGTTTCGTGATTGGTATGATTCTGTCGTCTTTTAAGTGGCCAAAAAGGTTTTCCTCCATATCTTTTAGTTCATGCATGGGATGACCTTCAGGGTAGAATTTGACTGGCTTTTTGTGTATTCTTTGTAAAATATCAACTGTTCCTGGCTGTTTAGATGTGCTTGGTTGATCATCACATTGGTCTGAACTAAAAAGAATGAAAAATATGTGTGTTCAACATAACAGTTTTTCTAGCATTGTTTAAAGATTCTAGAACCTAATCAGAGTATATGTGGTATAACATAAAGTCTAAAAACCCATAATTTAAGAGATACGAATTAAGACAAATTACGAGTTGAAAAATCTTTAGTCTAACACATCCTACAGGTGTGATGTAGCCCCCTGCTACTTTTTTCTTGTCTTGAAGACATTTGTTTGCAAGTCTTAGTTAGTACAAAGATTAGTTCACAAAGAAGCGGTCAATTAATTTGATTTATTTTGTACTGAAATAGTAGTTTAATTAAAACAAACAACAATTGGACCCATGTTGATATAACATTATTTAATGTAGTGTCGTCAAAAATACGTGGTTTAAATCTTTCGGATTATTAAGGTGTATAGTCTAATTAGCAACTCACAGTTTGCAGTAAAAATACATACCTCCCAGCTTTATTCTGAAAATCGTTTATTTTTTTATTTATTGCATCTAATTGGCTGCTTAAAACACCGGACTCTATCTTTTGCCGCTGGTCCAGGAGCCCCGCCACATCGTCCTGGTACAATTTTATTTCCTCGTTTGTCAAGCCCACTTTCTTGAGCCATTCCAAATGATGCACAGTTTCTTCCGCTTTCTTGAACTCTTCCAAATTAGATAGTCCATATGTCGTGAATGGTAAAACATCAGAGGTCTTTTCAAACTCTTTTGGTAAAGGTTCGGAGCTGAAATTAAAAGAAATGTTAGTTCAAATACCTATTGTTTGGTTTTATGAAAACAGTGATGGCATCTAAACACGTACCACATCTTTCGTAGTTTCTTCCAGTTTGTAAAGTCAGTCCTTTGTTGATTCAATACAGGGACTACGTGTAGCTTAATAGTCCAAAAGTTTTAGCAGCCTATCACAGTATTTATACATAATTCTTCAATAAAATAATAATTTATTCCTACTTCATTCTAATTCGATTTGACTCACGACTTCACGAGTGAAGTGAAGTGACATCCACGGGCGTTTATCTTTAAAGACTGGAATTGGGCTTTATAAACGTCAAATTTGACAGTGCAAATTTCCAAGGTAACATCTACCGCTCCTCCCGCCATCTCCACTCACCCCTCCGGCGCCATACTTACAATTTGACGTTTGACCAGGGTATTATCAGCTTTATACAATGCGTTTTGTATGGGAGAAAAGAGCGTTGAAATGTATCCCATCCTACTTCAGTAGATGGCATCACGTTGTTATATATTTACCAAACTGAAAGCCACTTTGGCTTAGTTGGTAGTAACTCAGCCTTCGAAGCCGGAGGTCCCGGGTTCGAATCCCGGTCAGGGCATTATTTTTGTATGTTTAGCACGAATATCCTGAGTCTTGGGAAGGGTATTTTCAGTTTTATGCAAGGCGTTATCCCATCGACCCGCAGTTGATGGCATTGCGATGTTATAATATTTACCAATTATATTATTTAAACTTTGGACTTGGATTATTTAAGTGTTCATTTTTTACTGCTATTGATAATACTATGCAATTGTATAATAAATTATAAATATTGTGTTTTTAAAATCATAAATAAATAAATATTAGGGGTCACTTTTTTACACAAATGGAACAACTTTCATAGTAAGCTCCATAAAGCTTGTATTATGGGTACTAGACAACGATATATTTAATAGATACATACTAAAATACACAGAAAACATCCAAGTCGCAGAATAAATGTTTCTGCTAATACAAAACAAATGCCCTTGCCGGGATTTGAACCCGGGTCCTCTAACTTCGGAGGCAGTGTCACTACCAACTAGGCTAAACAAGCTGACAGATTTTGACACCACTAACTAATATCTCCATTTCACGCTGAATATCTTAAACACTTTTTGATACCAAATTATTGAAATATGTGTAAACTAAATTGTCATTACGTGGAAAATAAACATAATATAAAAAACAAGAATGATTGTATGTCTATTCAATAATCAGTATCTTACTGTGATTTGGACGTACATCACTTGATAGAATGGAACGTACATTACCTATTTTGCTAGAGTAGTAAGACGTCAAATATTAATACCGTTAACGAGCGAGACGGTCAAATATCAAATTGTATAAAAGCGACAGAGAGAGATAATATAATTTATTGTCCTTGTCATAGTTCCGCTTTCTTTATTTGCCTCAATGTCATGTATACGTCATGTCAAATAGTTTGAGGCAAATAGACGATTACCCAACCAAATTAAAGAGTTTGTTTATGGTAAGCCACCGTTCTTAATTTAGCTGTGTAAGTGCTTTCCTGTCCCTATTGGTGGAGATCGTATAGGATCTCTATATAAATCCTTACTCTGAGAGGTGACAATTTGATTTCGCAGTTGTTTAAACATCAAGACGCCATTTATGAAGACGCCATCAATAACGAGAGAAAAAAAACCAGTTTATGTTCATAATTTCCTTATTTTTGTGTGCTTTCCTTGGATGATTGAATTTTCACCAGACTTACGCTTATGTCTAAGTAAAAGTGTTGTGTCCGAGATGCGATGGAACCCGTAAGTAGAAAAATAATTTTATAACATATCTATCTAAATCGTATATTTCTGTATCAAAATTATATATGTTTATGCCCTCTAACTTAAAAAATAAGAGGTTAACGTCCTTTGTACCTACCGGCCACGATAGATATAATGTTAGCATGTTAGTATGTTTACTAAAATGAATAACATGCTCATAGAAATACTATAAGTTTTATTTCTTCAATTCAAGACCGTTCGATTCCTGAAATGTGTAGTACCAAGTTCTTTTTAGAGTTCCGTACCCAAAGGGTAAAACGGGACCTTATTACTAAGACTCCGTTGTCCGTCCGTCCGTCAGTCTGTCCGTCTATAGTAACAGTTGAAATTTTCACAGGTGACGTATTTCTGTTGCCGCTATAACAACAAACACTAAAAACATAATAAAATAAATATTTATGTGAGCTCGGATACAAAAACTCCTTTAAAAAGTTGCTCGTTGCCTTCATGTCACAAAATGTATGGGAAAACTAAAATCCAACTCGCACTTGACCAAAATGATACTTGATATTATTTAACATTAAAATTATTACTGTTAAAAATATTATTATTTAAATTAAATTAAATAAGGTTATAATAAAGTGACTAATGTTGTATAGATAATAGTACGGAACCCTTCGTGCGCGAGTCTGGTTTGCACTTGGCCGGTATTATTTTAAACCTATGAATGCAGATTTTCATGTCACTAGAATCTTCGCCATGGTCCTTAAGAACAGATTTTGCTATCTCTCATAGTTTCTGACTTCTTGTGTTGTTTATTGCTTGTGTATTTATATTGAATGAAGGTTTATTTTTTAATTTTATTGTTATTTCCAGATCTTGATGGGATTAAATTGCACTGTCTTCCTAATCCTAAAAAGGATAGGGATACAATCTGAACTTGGCTGTATGATATAGGGGAAAAACCAAGAACTATGAAAATCAAGAAGATTGTACCACAAACACTTTGAATTGAGTATATGACATCAACCATCCAGGTAAGTCTATCTTGTATGTGCAATTCTGTACCAGTGAATAATACAGAATGAAATAAATAAATAGCTTGTGTCAAAAAACCATTTTCGAAAAAAAATATATGTGCACAGTTTGAATGTTTTCATTGTGTTTGACTTTGTTTACATAGTAATAGAGTTGGCAGGCAAATATGTAAATGAACGAAACATCATTTTAACTCCATAATTTTCTTCAATAATAATTGGAACTGGGGAATGAACTTTGAGATATTTAAATTAATTGCAATGGTATTATTTATAGGTATATATCAGACCCATATTGCAGAGCCTATGGCGAAAAAACAAAAACATATTATAACAAAAGCACTCTACATAAGAAAAGGACAATTTCATGCTGCTGAAATGTTCGAGGTAAATGAAGTAAAATAATTCCCCTCTGACCCTCTACATCTAATAAAAGGTACATATAGGTACTAAATATTTTAACAATGAAGGATCTCAAGTGCACGGAATGAGATAGGATGGTAACATTTAATGAACCTCTATTAATCCTGATATAGAGCAATAGATTATAAAAAAACCAAAAATCATTTTTATCCAAGAAATAATACTAAAAGCAGTGGACGTTCTTCTGCTGATATGATGATGATGATGATACTTACAAATACAGGTACAATACAGCGAAAAAGTAACTTTTTAATTTCCTTCACTAAATATCGTATCTGCCACTGCCTTAAAGGCGCTTTTAGATGAGGCCAGGGCAGGAAGGATACAGACATGTATGCAGGGGGTAGTCTCGTTTCTGCTGAGTTTCAACTGAGTGTACCTATGCTTATTTTTATATACTTAATGTAAAATCTATGCAATAAGACTGTACTTAATAAGAGGCTACGAACACTTATTATTGTTATCGTACGCTAAAACAAATCTGTTAATTTTAGTTTTATCTTCACAAATTATGCATGTGGAGTTTATCTTTAAGTAAGTGTTACACTACTCGTAGAAACAAGTACTCATGTAAATTAATTTAAGCATCGGTGTAAACATTTGTTGATAAACCTTGATTAAATAAAAAAAAAAAAAAAAAAAAAAATATTTCAGACAAAGGAATACTGCCTAAGGATTGCGAAGACACCGCTGACTTTTTCTGATGATTTATTTAATTTCCGAAAATGGAAGCTACATTTGAAGATAAAAGCGGAATACCAATAAAAAACGATTTTTCCTTAAGAAATTCTTTAATTCGCTTTACCCGTATACACATTATATGTGAAAAACTTAAGTAAGGCCTGTGGGTAGCTGTGGTCTGTTCGAATAGACATCTGTTGTTGTTAAAAACATATTATTAATGTAAATTATATTTCTACAGGTCACGACTACTTACAAATGAGGCTTTTACTTAAGTTTTTCTCTTATACCATCCATTCGAGGGGCCGTAGGGGCGGGGTGAGGAGGGGGGGGGGGGGGGCACCCTGGTAGTACTTAAAAAACCACTAGATGTCGCGAGCGTGCGTGTGTGGGGCACCCTGGTAGTACTTAAAAAAATCACTAGATGTGGCGAGCGTGCGCGTGTGGGCTAACTCATAACATGCTATCGTATACCACTAGATATCGTTAGTCAGTACTGACGACTGATTACTCTATTCTCAGTATATATAATGTACTCTTTGCGTTTGACCCAGTTTGACCCCAAACCCCAACGGCGGCCATTGCAGTTTTCGTGAATTTCGTGTCGAGAGAGAATTAGAGAAGTGTTTGCTTTGATTAGTTATCGTACCTTAATTTCTACGCCTCAGCTGTGTATTGCTCCGTACATTTTAACTTTTAAAAAGTTCCGTAGGTGTTGTGTACCTATTTGCGCTAGTGAACGAAGGGACATTAAATTACCTCCACAAAATGGCAATGAGTCTTACAAAAGGCTACAATCTGGTTGAATGTGAGTTTTACCGCATTTCCATCAGCTCGCTCCCTGAAGGACCTGACTTAGAGTGTAAAAAATGAATTACACTAGTGTCACAAACATTTTGAGAAAAATACGTGCGCCGGAGTATGCGTCACCCAACGCTTGCCCGACCTTATTTTCTTCTTCTGAAATGGACTCTGGAAAGCCAGAAGTGTTATGCTGATAAAGGTATGTCCTTACAACAAATTTATTTGTTACAGACATACAGATAATTAGTTTTACTGGACATGTTATTTTTTTGTATGTAAGTACCTATATAATCTAAACAGATTTATATATGTTGTTGCTCTTTCAATGCTATTACCAGGATTTGTCTTTAGCAGTCTTGTTAAATTCACTAATATATATTCAACACAGTGAAGTTGTAAATTGAATAATAAATAAATATTTAGGGACACTTACCAGACAAAACTAATCCCTACCATCACCACCATATCAGCCAAAGGACGTCCACTGCTGGACATAGGTCTCCCCCAAATTCAGAAGGGTGGGGGGGGGGGTATATGCCATAATCGCCACTCTTGGCATGCGGGTTGGTGATCGCAGTATCTCCACCGCACTCCAGGGATGCCGCTGCCCATCCCCCGGTGGTCTTGGTCGTAGTTTTACCCGGGTCCAACTAATCCCTAACTAAGCAATGATTCTTCTATGGGTAGCAGATGATAACTACTTATATGTATATATTTAAAAAATATTTTGCACATGTCCATGAGTGTCTGCTTAAGAAATAATATAGACTTAAGTATGGTTCATAAGGTACTTAATATATTTTATGGAGACAATGGAGCGAGAACTCTGCAGAAATATTGACCAGGGGTCACGTGACGTTTGAAGTGACATACGAGATTTCACTTAGCTCCGTAATAATTGCCTTAAAAAATAGTAAACAGTTGATGTGAGCGCCCGAGAGGGTTAAATCTATAAATTATAAACAGTTTTTTTCCTCAACAAAACATTTATTGAGATGTAAGGTTACAATAGTGCATAATATCAGTGTTTAAAATTGGTCTTTCTGCAAATTGACTTTGTTTAACAAATAAAACAGTGAGGGTCAGCTGACCGGCAATAAGCGAATCAGCTGTTAGCAATTGCGCGTGCGCAACTGTCAAGTGCCGACGACAGGTCGACGGACTATAGACTTTATTACCTACTACGGTGAACAGACTTCGCAATGGCGTCTTGTGCTGGGTGTTTGAATAAAATCGTCGATAGCGGATATTTGAACTGCGCTAACTGTCACGAAATATACGATCTCTTCTGCGCGAATATGTCCGAGGAGGTTTTTTACAGCAAAGAATCGAGAGAATGGAGTAGCTGGAAGTGTGTACAGTGTAAAAGTGCAGAGCCTAGGACGGACAACACGCACACACCGGTGCGGGGCGGACACGCCAATGTAAATATGGCCCGAGGTGCTGCACGGCCCCTTGCAATGAAGAGCCCGGAGGAGCGCGAGGAAGACTGTTCTGTCATGGAGGTCTCCTACACGGACAACCGTCCGCACAACACCACTCCGCCCGACAATGGGTTGGACATGTCCCGCGGCACCGATATGCAGCAGCTGGTCGCCGAGCTTCGGCTCTTCCGCGAGGAGATGCGGAGGATGAGCCACGAGATACATGCTCTCCGCACTGCCATGGCGAGCCTGACAGCCAGGATCGATGGCTGCGATGTGCGCATCGACGCGCTTTGCGCCCGAGTCGAATCCTTGGAGGGCAAGCCCGAGCCTAACAACGTCGCCGCTGAGAATGCTCTGGCCGACACGATATCTCAGCTCAGATTAGAGCTTAACGACCGCGATCAAGAGTTGTTACTAAATGACATTGAAATATCTAGTGTGCCGGAAAGTAGTGGCGAGAACGCGATGCATTTGGTGACAACTTTGGGGCAAAAGCTAGGAGTCACACTCACCGAGCACGACGTCGTCGACGTTGCGCGAGTAGGGCGGGCGCCACAGCTGGAGGGCGGGCAGGGCCCAGCGCCGCGGCCGCGGCCGCTCGTGGTGCGCCTGGCGCGCCGCGCCGTGAGGGATCGGCTGATCCAGGCGGCGCGCGTGCGCCGAGACGTGACCACGGAGGGTACCGGCATCCCGGGCCGAACGACCAGGTTCTACGTGAACGAGCGGCTGACCCCCCACAACCGACGTCTGCTGTACAAGGCTCGGGAGCTTAAGCAGCAGCTCGGCTGGCGATACGTGTGGACTAGGGACGGTAAGATCTTCGCGCGACAACAAGCAGGCCCGGACTCGCCTCGACACCGCATACGCACGGAGCCAGATTTAAATCGTGTTTTTGGTCCACGAAATGTTTGAGCTTGACGATGACGTTGCACTAGTTTTTATGGATTCACTCACTAATTATGTACTTTTGTTACTGTTGCCGCTTGTTCTTTTCTGCACAACACCACAAAACCACTCACTACACTTACTTTCCCATGAACCTTACACATGTTGCTCTAATTTGAACTCAATATTTGCATTTTACATACCTATACGTTACCCTTATCTAGATAAAATTTTCACTAATTATTTTCAAACATATGCCACAATACGCACTAAGACAAATAACCTCAAAATCACGTCGCAAATAATCACTGTGCCCAGTTCCATAACAAAACCGGTTCCGCCCCGCTGCCGCTTATCTACGTACATTTACCATGACTAGTAAACAACTGCGAATCGGTTTGTTCAACGCGGGATCACTGGGTACAAATCATGACAATTTTATCGCAACTTGTACTAAACTAGATATGGATGTGTTAGCCATTAATGAAACTTGGCTAAAAGGGGGGGATGAAGGTCGAGCACCTATACTCCCAGGGTGCAGGCTTCGCCACAATCCACGACCACAGGGCTCACGTTCGCGCGGAGGAGGAGTAGGGTTTTTCATAAAGCGAAATGTCAGCGCTCGAAATTTGTCACACCCGGTAGACCCCCAGCACAAGTCGATAGAACAAATGTGGTTACATATGACTCTTCAGGGTAAAAAAATTGTAGTAGGCACAGCATACCGCCCTCCCTGGCAGGACATTGACCTCTTTTTAGACGCCATATCTGACACTATTAGTTCACTATCTAATTATGACAACTTAATATTATTGGGTGACTTTAACATTAATTTAATGACTACCTCTGACCCTAAAACCTCTAAACTAAACAATTTCTTATCTAGTTTCAACTTAGCACAACTAGTAACAGAGCCCACACACTTCACAAACACTAGCCGAACACTGATTGACTTGGTTTGCACAGACATGAATGCAAGAAAAATAAATACTGTGCACGTAGGTTCGCTTTTTGGACACTGCCTGGTCGTGTGTGAGTTTAACATAAAGCGAAACAAGCCAAAGCCTTATACTGTAACACACAGGCCTTTTAATAATATCGTTCCTTCTAATTTTGATAAAGATCTGCGGAGTGTAGGGTGGGATCTGATGTCTGAATTATCAAATGTTAACGAAAAGGTAGAAGCGTTGAGTTGGCATATAGTCTGTCTGTTCGATTTACATGCACCCATGAAAACATCTATAATAAGGGGACCTTCACATCCCTGGATCACAGACACTGTGAAACTTATGATGCATATTCGTGATCAGGCTGCCGCAGATTATCATAGAACAGGGGCTGAGAGCAAAAAAATATATTATAAGGACCTTAAATCCACAATAAATAAAGCACTATATCATGAAAAATCTGCTTATTTCAACCAAAACATAAATAATAATATGAAAAACCCTAAAAAACTTTGGAAGAATCTCAAAACAACTATTTTACCTAAAAAAAATGTAGAATTGCCCGCTATTTTCACCGACCCTGACATTATAAATAAACACTTTCTGAACTTGCCAGCCGCATCACAAGTAACTATTTCTCAACTGACTTACTATGAGTATCACAGATTCAGCGAGTCTGTGTTTCATATCGAAACAGTTAGCTCGGATAAAATACTCAAAATTGTCTCAAGTCTCAAATCAAATGCAGAAGGGAATGACTTAATTAATTTGAATATGCTACTTATGACTTTTCCATACACAGTAGATTTGTTGACAGACGTGATTAATACGTCCATTTTAACTTCCACGTTCCCTGACCCCTGGAAAATAGCGGTTGTGCGCCCATTGCCTAAAAACCCTGACCCAGCCGAGCTTCAGGAGCTAAGGCCAATCAGTATACTACCTTGCATATCCAAGATACTCGAGAGGGCTGTATGCGCCCAGTTGACTGATTACCTTGAGAGCAATGGCATCTTACCAGATGTACAGTCGGGCTTTCGGAAGGGGCGAAGTACAGTGACTGCCCTGCTCGATGTCACTGATAATATCTTGTGGGCTCAGGACAGGGGTATGTGCACACTGCTCGTGCTACTTGATTTTTCCAGGGCATTTGATTGCATAAATATTAACTTATTACTATCAAAGTTGAGTTACTATGGGCTGGATAATAGTGCTCTGTGTTGGTTCCATAGTTACCTCTATAAGCGACAACAGTATGTTAAACTGAGCCTAAGTGATGGATCAACAAAGTTTTCAGCTATGAAAGACCTCTCTAGAGGTGTCCCGCAGGGATCAATCCTCGGTCCAATCCTATTTATTTTATACACGGCAGACATCAGGACTCACATTACACACTGCAAATATCATGTGTATGCAGACGACGTACAGATATACATTTCATGTAAACCTTCGGACATTGACAGCGCAGTGCAAAAACTTAACACTGACCTTAATAATATAGCGACTTGGGCTGCAAGCAATAGCTTAATGCTCAATCCTACAAAAACAAAATATGTTATTTTTGGCACAAATTGCCAGATAAATAGCATCAGACCCACTATAGATGTCAAGCTGTTAGATGAACGCATAGAGCGTGTACACGAGGCACGAAGTCTGGGTCTTGTTATGGACAGTGGACTTAGATTTGAGAAGCATGTTGCGGGTTCTGTTAGTAATTGTTTCTACAGGCTCAAAGTACTTTATAACATAAGGCCTTTTATTAATGAAACCTTGCGTGTACAGTTAGTCGAGTCACTCATCCTGTCCAAATTAAATTACATGGATTCTGTATATGGTCCACGAATCCTAGCAAAAACAAAGAGACTCATCCAGCGACTACAAAATGCATGTGCTCGTTTTTGCTTTAACATTCCACCGAGGGCCCATGTAACCCCGTATTTAAATAAACACAATATCCTCAAAATGGAGCACCGTCGCAAGCTTCACCTGGCATGTCTCCTTTTTGGAGTGATAACACACAAAACTCCAGCATATCTCTACGAGAAATTGTCATGGTTATCCACCCAGAGGTCACACAGGACACGCCAATGCAGCATACAACTTATGACACCTCAACATGCGTCAGCGGCTTTCCGAGGCAGCTTCAGATATGTGGCGACAAAGTGTTGGAATATTATCCCTCCACCTTTTAGGGCCCTGAAAAGTGTATTTAGTTTTAGAGCAGCAGTAAAAAAATTTATATGTGAACATCAGCGGCGACAGGAAACATTAACTCTGGACACAAGCTGTTTTTAGGGATAAATTAGATGGCAGGTATGACTATGCCTGTCAACTGATTTATCCTATCTAGTAGTTAAGTAGTTGATAGGTACCTGTGTTTTTTGTCCCATTTATAAAAATATAAGTTTGTCCTTCGAAGTTGCCGGTTCAATGTTTCAATGTATTTTTATTTTATATGTATATCACATTTCCGTGTATAATATGTCCTTTTTATCGTCGTGTCTTGCTATGTTTTTTTGTGGCATCCATATAGAACTGTAGATGGAAACAAACATGTTATTACATAGTTATGACTAATGATGTAATGTGAGACCAAGCCGATACAATATTATTATAAAACGTCTTACTGAATGTATCTTACCTTTATTTTATTGTCCACAATGTGGTAAAATGCAACGATTTCCTTGTTTCGACACTGTCGCACATGAGGTTATACTATCTTCTTTCTTGTTATTTTATTTTGTGTTTTTGCTTGTTTGTGTAGTTAGAATGTTTAATGTAACTGTATTTTACTTTATATTTCTATTTCTTTTTCGGTTTAACCATAAACTATTTAAATTATACACTGTTTCATAAACTTTATCGCTTTGTGTATGTATGAAATAAAATTGCAGCCATGTTGTACGTGCGGCCTCGCGTCATAGCTGGCGTAATGCCAACCTAATGCGCAAAAATAATAACTCGCTCGTTCGCAGCGAGAGGGCGCTGTTCAAGGCAAGCGCAATGGCTGCGTTCAGTTTGATTGTAGGGCCGTCGGACAGCAGGAACGTGGCCCACAATGGTCTCGCCGGAAGACCAGCGCTGGCTTCCGAGTCAGCATTACGCTGAGGCGGGACCATTTCATGACCAACTGCTTGTTTTGTAGCATAGTTTAAGTATATTGATTTGTTTAATATTTCCGGTGTGTTTGTCATGAATAAATTATTTTCAATTTCAATTCAATTTCAATTTTCAATTTTTTCAATTTCAATTTCATACCTAAGAAGCGGCAATATGATCACACATATTCACAGGTCCAACAAATATTTTCCATTAGTTTATTAATTTAGTTTCTAATGAGATATGTTATCATTTGCAGCCCACTATGCGGACTGAACACCAGTGAGCGACACACTTTCAAACACGGAGGAGCTGTTGGAGTTCCTTGATGAACTGTTCGACAGCGTCAACGGTGCCAGTACATGCACATTGCAGTGCATGTACAGTCAGCTGCAGAGGAACGTGACCCCCCCTGCATAGAAGTTTGTATGCAGGAGGCGTCAGGTTTCTCTGCAGCTGACTGTACATTGTATAAAAAATCATTTGATTTTATCACATGTGATGCTCACAGAGATGCAGCCAAGCAATATTTCATAAAAATAGCTGTAATGCTGTATATATTCCACTGGTGTAACATACACAATAAAATATAAAAAGGTACAGAAGTATATCCATTAAATAATATGCTTGCCCATTATGGTTCTTGTAAAATATAAGAAAAATAAAATAAACTACTTCATAAATACATTATTGTTTTATTTCAGAACCTATTTCAATTTATTTTCAATTTACTTCAAATGTGATCGTGCATGGGAAGGCTATCATCTTAGTACAATCTATAACCTAAAAACGTGAGTGTACTGAGATGACAGCCTTCACCAGCACGATCACATTTGAAATAGTTAATGAACATTAACATGTTCAATTCGAATATTCCCGCGTTTCTGAAGCGCGATAATTTAAATTTCCCGCTACTTGAAATTATAAAAATTAAAAAAAAAAAGAGATGTCACACAAAAAGTTGCACATACAGTCCAATCTGAATGTACCACAGATGGTCGTCTGATACGTAGTATCTTCTTAGTAGTCTGTGGTGACATCCAAAGAGAATATAATCACTGCGTTGTGACATCTTGTCTCGAGTGTTGCCAGACCAGCTGTGCTACCGCGAACTTCGAAAATCGAACTTCTCGTGCCGTCCCTTTCACTCTCGTGTTATAGTCTATATGACGGAAAGGGACAGTACGATACGAAATTCGCGGTAGCACCCCTGAGGGCCTACCGCGAACTTCGTGTCGTGCCTTCCCTTTCACTCTCGTATTATACAGTCTATGACGGAAAGGGACAATACGATACGAAGTTCGCGGTAGGCTTGCTGCGGTGCTACCGTGAACTTCGAAAATCGAACTTCGTATCGTACCGTCCCTTTCCGTCATATAGAGTATAACACGAGAGTGAAAGGGACGGCACGACACGAAGTTCGATTTTCAAAGTTCGCGGTAGCACAGCAGATATATTCACGATCACGATATTTTGCATTCCAATTACGCACTCGATCGAGATCTATATGCAGCGTTCAATTTTAGAATTAGCTCATCTAGTATAATAATTTATAATTATAATAACTACACCGCCCTCGAAGTAAATATATCATTTTGACGTCTGGAAAATAGTATATTGTGTCTCCAGGAGACACTTTTGTTTATTACAATTGAATATAGGTAAATTTTATCCCCTGTCCATCACTGAGCATATAATCACTACGTTTCAGCTACGTTTTACTGTCCATAGAAATAAATCCAAAAACTTCTATGTTCGATATACATATACTTAACAAACACATGCTCAATTTTTTAATGTAAATAAGTTTTCAGATTAGCAATCAAATGCTAACAGATTTATATTCAATTTTCGGATTTATGATTTCATTTTTTTAAATAAAAAAGTGTACAATCAAATGCTAACAGATTTATATTTACTAAATTTAAATTACAACAGGTACAAATAAAATATCAAATTAATATTCTAACATTATTTTGTTGTTTCTTCATCCGTTTTCGAAAATCCGATGGGCGGATATTTTACTAATATGGGCGCCATCGCAGACGGGTAAAAGGCCATGAATTTGAACCTCTCTCCCATCTTCTCCGGATCGATAAGCATTTCGTAGGCCGCCTTTAGTTTTTCTCTATCTTCATCCGACTTGGCATGTTCCATTAGAACCTGAAAAGAGAATTTATATTCAATATGACGTGGCCAGTAAAAAAATATACAACCTGCTTATATTGTAGGTAAGACGCATAATTACGCTAGCTCATATATTTTTATATTGACCTTCAAAAGTGACATATGTTGACATACAGTTAATGGCCTGTATAAAACTGTTAAAACCCAGCATCACATTTGTGAAAAAATGGCATTGTATCGTTAATACAGGCTTTCGATTATGTATGTTTTCCGCGCAGTGAACCACTGAGCCTTTACGCTCGGATCAGAGGATGAACGATTCTGTTTTTTTTTTTGTTATTCTTATAAATCCAGGCGGTCTTAAACATGCTTGTTGAGTTGTCGCTTCTTCAGTCCGAATGGGCGCTCAGCTTAAAAGACCGACCTGGAGAGTGGAGCCTGTGTGTTCGTCGTATGAAGTGCGCGGCCGACCCCACTGCGAGCGTGCGAGCGCGTGGTTTTTACCTTTAGAGGATATACTCAGAGGCGTCTTTACCCCGCTCGCGACGGAGCCCCACTAGGGGGCGCCAGAGGCGCCACTTACTAGGGGGCTCTAGGGGTTTGCACACAGGCGCTACATGGGCTAGAGATGCCTCTGGATATACTACGGACATAAGGCACTACTCACAACCTCCTAGTTATCCCCTGTTCCCCTAAAGCTGAAAACACTCGGATATACTTAGCTCGATTACAGACATCACTTCGTCCATGTGAAACGCTCAGAAAATACTTGGACTTAAGAGTTATGATATCCTGGTCACGCCACCGCATTTGTAACTTTCAGTGTACCCATAGAGCTCACAACTCAACAGGAGAATAGCTGACATTGTAATTTTATATTCAACTATACAATGTATATTGTTTTGAAAAAAAATGACACCTCGCCGAGTTTCTTACGCCGGTTCTTCTCATGGCAAAGGTTTATTTCTCCGAACTGGTGATAGTTTATTAACGTTCATAGGTGCATGTAATATGCCTAATTTGAAGAATAAACTACTTTTTCCTAATAGCTGAGCTCCTTATACTCTCGTTTCTTCAGTTCGAGTACCAAGCGCTCAGAACTCGTAAAGAGACGGACCTGGAGCCGGGCCGGAGCCTGCGCGCGCCGCAGGAATTCTCGCTGCGGGACCGGCCCCACGGTGAGCGCGTAGTTCTCATGCCCGGGCGTCATGGCGGCGGCGGAGCGCAGTTGCGAGAAGTCCACGTCAGCTGTCAGGTCGTTGGCGCCGGGGTTCGACAGGGGATCCACGACTTGGTGCTTGTGGAATGCCTGCAAGAAATTATGTCGTGAATAGGCCATTGTGGGGTACTAGGTACATGTTTTTAAACATTGTGAAAATGATGACATAAAAAGCGTAGCGTATTCTGTCTGATGGAGATAAACAATTTGACATACTTAATTAGGTATATTGGACTCCTGTTGCCGATGCCGCCGCGCCACGTACAGCAGCGTCAACATGTATGGAAGTCTAGTCACGTCTATACGATTAGAAACTGTATGCCTTTGGCAATTGGCATTAGATGGAGATCATAGTATTCATAGTGGCTAAGAGACACGTCGAACGAGCACTTGGCGCTGACTCCTTCAAAGAAGAATCTTTGGATCTTTAGAGGAGTGTGCGCCAAGTGCTCTTGAGTTTTTTTATAATTCTATCGAAGCTCCCTTTACGGATTTCCTCACCCTAACAGTGTCTCCCTTCTCCCCCAAATGTCCTTAGTCAGCGATCAGTGCCAGGCCTCCGAACCCGTCCACTTGCTCCGCCAACCGCTCCTCTATCCTCAGACCTCTCGCGCTGACTTCCAACTCACCCTAAAATTATCTCCTTTTTCCCCCAAATCTTAATAGTCAGCGATCAGCGCCAGGCATCCGAACCCGTCCACTTGCTCCGCCAACTGCTGCTCTATCCTCAGACCTCTCACGCTGACTTCCAACTCACCCTAAAAGTATCTCCTTTCTCCCCCAAATCTTCATAGTCAGCGATCAGCGCCAGGCATCCGAACCCGTCCACTTGCTCCGCCAACTGTTCCTCTATCCCCAGACCTCCAACTCACCCTAAAAGTATCTCCCTTCTCCCCTAAATGCCCGTAGTCTGCAATCAGCGCCAGGCCTCCGAACCCGTCCACTCGCTCTGCCAACTGCCTCGCTATTCCCAGCCCTCTCGCACTGACTTCCAGCTCCGTGCGGTCCCCGCCGTCTAGCGGAGGCCTGATGAGGGTGTTCACGGCATTTGTTTCTTTAGCCGATATTCTGTAGAATAATTTTTCGTTCTCGTCTATGTCTATTAGGAGTTCGCGCCAACCTTCTTCTGTTTTCTAAATAAAGGTTGTAGAAACATTTGAATACATAAGGTGATGTAAGATATAAGACACGTGCTGTTTGCTAACGACAAGTAGTCCCACCACTATACGTACAACTAAATTAAATTTGCAATGCTCCTATTTTAAACTGGCTCATCTCTATCATTGTATTTTAGGATTATGACAAATCTACTGATACAAGATATCGTTTACGTACGATAGAGTATTGTAAATAAGTATTATAAAGTGCGTGTCAGGCCACGTGCAATGTAGGGTTCCGTGCCTATCCACCCGTGACATTATGCGGATTTAAAACATCGAAGACTAACGATGGATTTTGAAAGAAAAATATCCTTTACATGTAGGGAAGGTGCCCTAAAAAATGTTTTTCCAAAATTTTACTACATCGTTTTGTTGGTATACCTATCCTTGCTTTCTAGTAGTAACTGTTACTGAGCTAAGCCATGGACAGACGGTCGGATATCCACAGACATGGCGAAACCACTATAAGGGTTCCTTGTTTTAGTATGGAACTCCGAAAAAGTGTTACAATACATTTGGCTACTTTATCTATTAATAACTAAATGATGCAGATCCTTTAAAAATCAAAATTATACTGAACATTTTCCTCGTCTGCCAAGTCAATCGTTAAAACCTTGATATTGGCAAATCCTCCGTGTTAAAATAAGCAAGGAGTAAAAGCCATCTAAAAAAATAAATAAAAACTAAATGATGCTACATTGGCCTGTCTTGGCAAGTATGAATGTATAATCGCTGCAGATAGAAAAAATATAACACAATAAATCATGTAGCAGGTAATATTTAAGTTAAATATGAAACAAGTAACATACCTGAAACTTGTGTATGGGTAAGACATCAAAGAACTCATGGGCGATGTACCAGGAAAAGTTGCAGGGCACTTTCTTCAGATCATAGTACCAGTACACTTTGATACCACTGGTGGTTTCACCCTAAAACGGATTTCTTAAAGAATAAACCAGCCATTGAGGGGTTTCTATGAATATTTGTTTTATTATATTTATAATATATTGACGACCTGTTTAGCCTAGTTGGTAGTGACTCTGCCTCCGAAGCTAGAGGTCCCGGGTTCGAATCCCGGCCAGGACATTATTTGTCCATTTATCACGGATATTTGTTCTTGGGTCTTGGATGTTTTCTATATATTTATCTATATAAGTATGTATATCGTCGTTTAGTACCCATAGTACAAGCTTTGCTTACTTTGGGACTAGGTCGATTTGTGTAAGATTGTCCCCCAATATTTATTATTTTATTTATTTATTTGGGAACTTTCTTATATTTAAAAAAAAGTGTTCTTAATCAAGCAACACTAAAAACTGAGGATATCCCATCCCATGTAGAACACTAATATTAATATAATAAGCTTTTACTAAAAAAAACAGTCAACCCATCAAAATCATTGGAACATCATGCATTGTTTTTCAGTTGTATTACCAGATTTCTTAAAGCATACCAACACATTCATGACTATGATATCTTTGCATTAAGCTACAACAATGCCAGTTTATATTAACCTGGAAGTTCAATTTAAATGACTGCCAGACTTTGTAAAAGTAAACTTACCTCACAATAATGAGGAGAGTCTACATCACAGCCCTTGTGTGAGGCACAGAGCCGGTGGGCCTGCACTGTCTGCATGGTGTCCGACACCTCCACCAGGTGGATGCTCAGGTCTTTGGGCCTATAGCCTAGACGATGAAGCACCTGAAATATTTAAATAAATGGTTGAATTGTTTTAATTTCCTCGTATGTCATAAAAAAAAAGAAAATTATTTTTTTCATAAATACTTGGTCTTTTCATTCAGTTTATTGGCATTACAGTAGAAAATTTGTCATGACTCATAATAAAAGGGAATAAAAAGCTGAAATGCCTCATAATTACAGTATGTCATATACAACTATTTAAAATCAATAGGACCAGTTCAATTTGTGTAAAACTTGTCCTATAATATTTCTTTATTTATTTTTATTTTATTATATATATCTCCAAACGATATAATGGACAAGGAGGTAGATAGAAGAATTGCAAACGCCTGGAAGCGATATTGGAGCTTAAAAGAAGTGATGAAGAACAAGAGCTTGTCCATGGCACCTAAGCGCAAACTTTTCGATACCTGCATCCTACCAGTACTTTCCTACGGTTGCCAAACATGGGCACTTACTAAAAAGCAGCTAAGCAAACTAAAGGTCTGCCAACACTCGATGGAGCGAAGCATGGTAGGGGTAAAAAGGAAGGACAAAAAACGACTGGATGATATTAGGGAAGAAACAAAAATAGAAGACATAACTGTAAAGATTAAGAAACTCAAATGGAAGTGGACGGGTCATATGATGAGAGGAAAGGACAAATGGAGTCGGGCTGCTACAATATGGTACCCCAGGGACAAAAAGAGAAAGAGAGGACGACAATATAAAAGATGGGTGGACGAAATTGTCCAAGTAGCTGGGAGAACCTGGACAAGACTCGCAACCGACCGGCACAAATGGAGAATGTTGGAGGAGGCCTTTGCCAAAAGGCAAACAGACTAAACAGCAACTGATCTACTATTACTCTTGTTTAACAAAATGTCTGAATAAAAAGGCTATTATTATTATTATTATTATTTTATTTGTAGGGCACAATTTAATGTGAATCAGAATTAAACTTTGAAATTGAAACCATTGGGCTTGAACAAGGAGTCATATTCCATAGTGAATTGATCTCATAATTACATAGCTAACCGGCAAGGCATGGCATAGGCCCAATTAAGAACAAGAAGTACAAATAAGAGGCACTCACCCTCAAAACATCAGTCATGAGTGTGCCCTTCCCCGGCCCCAGTTCCACGATCTGCAGCGGCCGCCCCGGCCCCAAGCCCATCTTCTGCGTCTCCGCGTAAAACCAAATCCCGAGAATCTCCCCAAACAGCTGACTTATCTCGGGCGACGTAATAAAGTCACCCCTCTCACCAATCGTCTCTTTCTTCATATAATACCCTTCTGTAGGATTCGTGATCACGATGTGCATGTATTCAGCCACTGATAACGGACCTTTTAAGCGTATTTTTTCCTTAATTATCTCCATTAGTTTTGGGGCAGTACCCGGCGCAGGCATTTTGAGTGAACTTGGGTCTGGACGTTTTATAGTTTTGAAAGTACCTGCATACCTACATGGGGCGCATGCCATGCTAGGCCTCATTAGTTTGTTACACATCCTGAATAGGTTTCGAGTGCTCATTTTGGAAGATTAATTCAATAATTTCAATATAGTCGAGTGGCCTCACGCTATTTTTATTTTTTGACGATCAGCTGACAGTGACACTGACAGTCATCATTACAGTTTTCAATGTTCTTTTAAGGCAAAGATGATAGGACACACAGCCATGTCGAAAGAAGTTTAACGTACAGTCGAGTGTGGCCGAGTAAACTAATGAAGATGCGGAAGTTCTTTGCTAAAACAGAAGATGGTATGAAGATGTGTATTATACTTATTCATTACATTCTGATTGAGAGCTGCATCTCTCCCAGTTCGATGAACCGACTCGGGCGAGGATCGAACGCGCTCTGTCTGTGTCATTGTCACGTCGATTGATTTGATTGAACGAAAATACTGGATGAGACTTATATAATACTGAAGACTTTATTACTGGATTTGAATTATTTAAATAGAAAACTGAAGACTTGAATACTTTATTGTGACAGAAGATAATGGAAGATAAAGATATCTCAAAAAAATGATGTTGTGTTATTGAAGACAAGGCAGTATGGCCTATGGACTTAGCCTGTCCTAATGGACGAACAAAAAAAAACGAAATTGACATTGACAATTTGATTTGACATACGCTGCTACTGCCTGACTGCCACCACTGAGCATAAAATCACTACGGCTACGTCGGCTACTGTTGGGCTACTGCTGCTAGTCGGGTTCGGGTTGGATTATTATAAAATGTTTTTCATCTGGACTTTATTATTCTAAGTGGCAGTTTTATCTTTATACAACAATCAACAAGTAAAAGTGTCGCGTAAACAGTGTACTTTAAAAAAAACAATTGGTTATCCTTACTTTGTTAGGTTATGTTTTGCTTCGCACGCACGTGAATATAACTTCCAAAAATGTCCGAAGACGAGAGCAACGTTAACTCCAACACTAAATACAAGGATGGCGTGAACAGGAACGCCAGATTGATTGTCAGGAACATTTCCTTTAAAGCTACAGAAGAGTCTTTGAAAGAGCATTTCTCGTCTTACGGCAGCGTTGAGGAGGTGAAGTTGTTGAAGAAACCTGATGGGAAGCTGGTGGGATGCGGCTTCGTGCACTACACGCACGTGCCGATGGCTACCAAGGCTATAGCGGCTACAAATAAGAAGCCTTTCCTTGGTAACTACTATTGATTTCATGAACCTACAGTAAACATTTACAACTAATACCTATGGAAATTTGTCATTTTCACTCTAGGTTGAATATCAATCAAAGAAATTAGGTTAGATTTATCTTATTTGTCTTTTTTCTCATTGTTTTTCTAAAGAAAAGCGAAATTACCTAATAATTTCACATTTTAAAGCATAAGATTGATTTGATTTAGATTTACAGCAAAAAATATGTAAAACCGAATTAAAGTGAAATATTATATTACGCAAACGGTTAGAACTCACGTATAAATTGTCACTCCGGGCGACATGTTTCGAACTCTTCGGGAGTTCTTCCTCAGGACGAGTGCACCTGCGACGAGCGCGCCTCGCACACCCATGTCGCCCGGAGTGACAATTTATACGTGAGTTCTAACCGTTTGCGTAATATAATTTTGAAATGACTCACGAAAGTTTAAATTCAAAGTGAAATATGTTTAAAAAAAAACCTAAGGGTATATATTCAGTGTATTTATTTACTTGCACTATTTTAATAATTAACCCCTATCATGTATTCTTTATGGTTTAAGCGGACCCTGGGCTCGGAAGCAGCAGCTGAGAATGAAACCGGGATAAATGCTCAGATGAGAGAAAGATAATGTGTTCTTTATGGATTTCTTTTTCCAGGTCGACCTATTTTCGTCTCATGGGCAGTTTCCAAAGACAAGTACACAGAACAGAAGCAAGGAGCTGAGAAAGGGCCCAAAAAGAGATATAATAGTGGGGCATCCGTAGACGACAGCAAAGACAATATCCAGGGTAGGTTTTAGTTGTCTTTTCTGTTGTGAGAAATACTAAAACAATGATGCTATATATCCATATATCCTTCATACTCATATTGTGTAATTTTCAGTGAAATTTCAAATTTTTCCATGATGTTCTACCTGACCTATTCTATTTATATTATTTATATTCCAAATTTTACAGTTAATTGAACCATGTTTGATATGATTTTGCATATATATAAGAGATAGCCTTAAGCTGTTATAATTTATTTAGATTTAAGTTATATTGGTCGGTCTGTTTAGCCTAGTTGGTACTGTTGGTAGTGACACTGCCTTTGAAGCTAGAGGTCCCGGTTTCGAATCCTGGTAAGGACATTTGTTTCTGTGGTGAGCAGAAAGATTTGTTCCTGAGACTTGGATGTTTTCTATGTATTTAAGTATATATCTATTAAATATATCATCGCCTAGTACCCATAACACAAGCCTTATTGAGCCTACTATGGGACTAGTTTGATTTGTGTAAAAAATTGTCCCCTAATATTTATTTATACAGTGTTTCATAGCTGAATGAAGAAAATGTACCGTCTTGTATTGACCTTTGAAAGCAATTAGGACACTGAATTCCATTTTTTTCTACTCTTTGAACTCAACCTCTCTTTATTCTGCTACAGCACCAACATCTGATAATCTAATTCTTCTATTTTCAGAAATAAAGTCTGAAGACTCAAAACCGTCCAAAAACAAGAATGAACCAAGAATAAACCGGAATGCCCGTCTCATCGTCCGGAATGTCTCCTTCAAGGCCACTGAAGAATCCCTCAGGGAACATTTTGAGCCATACGGCACTATCCATGAAGTCAAACTGCTTAAGAAACCTGATGGGAAACTGGTGGGTTGTGCGTTTGTGCATTACAAGAATGTTCCGATGGCAAAGAAGGCTTTGTTGAACACAAACATGAAGCCATACTTAGGTAAGTCATAATAATTTCTTTCTTTTGAATGCAAGGTTTAGGCTAATAATTCATTTTGCAGGTTTTTGTTACCTAAACATTTTTTTTTTGTCATATCTCATTTCTTTTCTGAATTTTTTAATTAGAGATAGACAACATCATCGGCCTATAAACTTTATATACGTTCCTCCCATCCGGTCAAATGTGAGTTCATAGTTTTGTAGCCCTATACTCTTGTTGTTTGGCAAAACATGCGGGGAACTATGTTTGGCGAAACCAAGGGGCTTGCAATGGGCGGAGCGCGTCGCGTTTTATACCCACCGCTTGCAAACCTGGGGGTGATCAGTCAGGCGAGGGCCGTCGCCGCGCGAGCATGTGCGTCGTGCCGCGATCCGCCTCCGCCGCCGACTTGAATTACGACGAACAGCGTGTAAATAACTCCTATCCATAATGTGGATTTCTTTACAGAGAATCAAATATAAACAAGTCACTAATTGTATATAAACTTTGTTATTGTAAAAGGCAATCATATTAATTTCCAATTCAAGTTTTTTTTTTTTTTTTTTTCTATATTTTTTACTTCTATTTATTCTGTGGTTTATAAACCCACGACTAAATTGTTCATGAATTATTTGTAGCTTCTCTTGTACCTTCTTATGTAAGTAAATGCAGGACATTAGCAAATAATTTGTACCTTTCTAATATAATAAAAGAACGTATCCTCATAAGAAAACTACGGTACTTAAGTCGTGTTGTGTAAGGAGGAGTCTTCCGGTGATAACGTAACGTTTTTGGGCTATACTCAATGGCTATACTGTTCAAAATAATCTTCTATAAAAGGGGGTCCGAAACCCTAAAAAGAGTATCTTAATAGGTATAGGAAGGTTGTAGGTATACTTTATTAACTTACTTTTAGTGTTATAAAATAAAATAAAAAAATAAAAATAGCCTTTATTTCTACTATTTGCTTACGAGTACATAATGTTTAACAAAATTTACAAAATTAGGCGTAGGCCTCCCCCATGCTCTTCCAAAGTTGTCTGTCGCGAGCCTTACGCATCCAATCGATGCCCGTTATTTCCGTGAAGACATCCTTCCATCTCTTCCTTGGATGTCCTCGCTTTCTCTTCCCTTGGTACGGATACCATTCCACCAAACGCTTCGTCCACCTGTTCTCCGTACGACATATGTGTCCTGCCCATTGCCATTTTAGTTTTCTCATTTTGGTTGTAACGTCTATTACTTTCGTTGTTTTCCTTATTTTATAGTTGTTTTCCCTGTCTGCTAGCTTCAACCCGAGCATACTCCTTTCCATCTTGCGTTGACAAACAGCGATTCTTTCTTCATCTTTCTTCCTTAAAGACCATGTCTGGCACCCATATGTCAAGCATGGAAGTTTAGTCGTGTCGTGTAGTTTTTTCTTTATATTGATATGGACAGAGCCGTTCTTCATGATCTCCTTTAATTCCCAGTACTTCTTCCAAGATGTGGATATTCTTCTTTGAATTTCTTTTTCCGTATTGTCCTCGAACGACACTGTTTGGCCAAGATATATATATTCTTCCACATACTCTATTTTTTCGTTGTCTATGACAATAACTATAGGATCTCCATTAGTCAGGATCTTTGTCTTTGATTTGTTCATTGACAGCCCTACTCTTTTGCTCGCCAATGCTAACTCATTTACCATGATTTCCAAGTTGGCTGCACTGTCCGCAAAAACGACAATGTCATCCGCAAAACGTAGGTGGCTCAGTATTTCTCCGTCAACTTTTATACCTTTCGCATTCCAGTCTACACATCTGAAAACAGATTCCAACACCGCTGAGAATATTTTTGGGCTAAGCGGGTCCCCCTGTCTTACTCCTTTTTGTATAGGGAATGTCGGTCCTTCTCGCTCTAAACGTACTTTCGCATTACATTTTGTATATATATTGGATATAATGTTTATATATTTTTTATTTACTCCCTGTTCCTCCAATGATGACCATATTGCTTCGAAGTGTAGTGAGTCGAAGGCCTTCGTGTAGTCTATAAAGCATACATACAACGTTATTCTAAACTCTTTTGCCTTTTCTATTAGTTGGGTAATAGCTTGTATATGGTCTACAGTTGAGAACTTTTTGCGGAATCCTGCTTTTTCGCGCGGCTGGCATTCGTCTAACGTATTTGTAATCCTGTTCAGTATTACTTTCGAGAACACCTTATATATATTTGTCATGAGGCTTTTTGTGTTACTCACTTACAAATTAAAGTTACAAGAGTTAACTGGAATTTCCGTTCATGATATCAGTTTTATTATTGGTGTTATTCATAATGACACTGATATAACTACATGTGAAGTAATATGTACTTATTAATGTATTCATGGAGTGTCAACCCCAACGCTACACGTGCCGCGCGTGAATGAATACAAGTTATGCGATAGACAGAGATGCAGAGAGTAGGTACGTTTCTTATGCCTAAACGCCGTTTTTGTTAAGAAGTGAAATTTCTGTATGTACTATTACTTATTCTGTAGCGAAACATGGTTCCCAAGGAACTGCCGAGACCAGCAGACATGTCAATCATCGCGTCGAGTGGCATGGGACGTAGCGAGGAAAGGAGGGACATAGTGTTGCCACGTTACTCATTTGCTCCTCGTCATGACCACCCCCCTGTTTAGTCGGTTAGCGTCGCGATTAATTACGCGAGTAGAGCAGTGTGTGGCCAGAGATGGCCGCGCGAGGAGCAGTGTGGCAGGGGTAAGCGTGTAGCACAAGCGGCCGCGAACTCATCGCCGCGTGCATGCGTGCGTGAGACACGGATGTACTTTTGCATGGAGTGTCCTTACTCTCTTTACCCTGGCAGACATAAGTGTCATAGAATTTATTCTACTTTATTTCTTTATTTTTACAATTGGTACCTTTATTTGACTTTTAGACGATAAAGAAAAGGACGGTCCAGTGCGAGTCTGACTCGCGCACCGAGGGTTCCGTACAACGATCGTGTACCCGTCCCGACCCCATTATTTCAGTAGAAATTGAACGCCATGGGTACAGCACCATCTATCGGGGCATTATACAAAACTAGTTTAGTAATGCTTTAGATGATAAAAAAATATACAATCTATATTCATTTATTTATTTATAATTAACAGCAACTATTATTACAGGTTAACCCTAATGCAATAGTGCCTTAAATATGATTTGAATAAAAACTAATTAATTACAGTAACTGGACACTATACACTAACATACATTCACAAACTCGGACATAGTACAATAAAAAAAAATAGAGATATCTATTCCAAATTTCAAATTGATAGCATTAGTAGTTCTTGAGATATTTAGTAATGTGACGGACAGACAAAGCGGCACCATAAGGGTTCCATTATTACCATTTTGGTATGGAGCCCCAAAAACACAATTTTCAGATTTTTTAAAGTTACATTCATTTATGATTTTGGTGAAGTCTTGTAATTTACAGTTTATTGTGATATTTCGATAGTATACTATCCATAGAGCGACATCTAGTAGTAGTTAATAATTATTGTAACATGTGGCAAATTCCCAACTGCTTCCAGGCCGCCCGATATCAGTGGACTGGGCGGTGGCCAAAGACAAGTACATGCAGTTCGTGGTGAACAAGCAGACGGAGATGGAAGACGCGGTGAAGAAGGAGGAGTCGGACAGCGACGACGACGACAAGCCGCCGCTCAACATCTCCGGGGAGGCGCTGAAGGAGGAGATCAAAAGTAAGTCCATGGGAGTCGCCAAGGGGGGATAGAGGAGGGCAGCTGCCCCTCCCCTAGAGATTCCAAATGCTCTAGACTGTACCCACAATTCATACTTACCTTACCCTATTTAGTAAAAAATTAAGTAAAACCACATTTTTAAATTCTCAATTTCAAAAGTACCTCATTCTAAAAGAAGTAAGTGACGAGTAAGGCAGGTTTACTAAAGAGAGTGTACTGCTGTTCTTTTTGTGCGTTGTGACTGTCACAATTCATAATTGAGATGGCATATAGACGATGGTAGACTTTCTCCACATTTTCGTAAATATTTTGAAAACTAATAGCTATACGAATACTTATTGTGTGAATGTCACGCCCTTGCCAGACAAAGAATGAATGACTTTGGTAATGGCTATCCAGAACCAAAGGAATTCAGAGTACTCCCGCTGAGCTTCATCATCCGGTTTGTGGAAATGTTGGAGAGCAGCTTGGAGTAACTATAAAGGAGGGGGCAATTGCACAAAAGATCCCATTGGGTCGAAGTGCATCCGCAAGGGCCCTCATATAATTAAGATAAGATAAGATAAGATAAGCTATACGAATATAAAAAAATATATATATATTGTTGGGTTTCTTGTTAACACGTTAACGACTTGAGTTAATACTTCATACTTCTTGAAAATTTGAAATGTCCCAGGTCTAGTTAGGTTAGGTTCGTAAGGTATCTTCAGATGCCCGAAGGGCAAACTACGCAGAAATATGAGCCCCGCGCACCGTCAATTTTAAGGCAGAGTGAAATTAGTCATTTCAATACTTGGACTAAATTCTATTTCGACATTTTTATTCCTCGGCCCTACAATACTTAGTCATTTTTCCATATCGTCTTTTTTTTTAAAGCGTGTTTAGATATTTTTATACCTCGTGATTTTTCCTGATAGACCTAAGTTGCCAAATGGTAATAGATAGGGATGCGGTTATTTAACGTGGTGGTAAACCAGTTTGCCTTATATGTCATAGTGGGGATAACCGGTAACGATATTGAAAAGATTAGTAACCACGGATGGCCCTGGGGAAAGCAGCTGTATTAACATAATTTATTATTTTTATCTCCAGGTGAATCCGAGGATGATTCAGACGGGTCTGACGATGAGAAAGAATCGGAAGCTGATGAAGACAGTGATGAGAAGGATGAAGATGATGATGAGGATGAGAATGAAGATGATGAGGATGAAGATGCGGAAGACGATGAGATGGATAACCAGAGTGAAACCAGCACGATTGCTGAAAGGAAACGGTAAGTCACCTTAATATGAACTCGCATGTACTAATGAGTACATATGTTATTTACCCATTTCAAACTATGTCGATTTTTATGTCACGTTTTATACAATATTATACAAATCGTCCTACTTAGTCCCTAACTAAACAGAGCTTCTACTAATACATAAGTTTGTCAAACAAATAAATGACCTGACCGGGTTTCGAACCCAGGATCACCAGCTTCGTATGTTGGGATTTCCGGCGTTATCTACTACAGGTCGCACTTCTCAACCGATTCTTGTGATATTTTGTGAGCAGGTTTGATAATTACATATAAGTATCAAATTCTTTTGTCCGGTCAGTTTTAAGAAATTTCTAAATTTGACAAAAATAAATTAATGTTGTCTGCAGCTCACAGACCCACTAGTGATCTATGGTATCGCTATCATCAAGCTAGTTGATGGTGGAGACGGAAGGTGGCCATATACGCAAGTCAGATAGAACTGGTGGCGTTGAATCATGGCGAAACACTGAATTTCAAGCGCTTTACAGCCTTGGCCAGAAGTATTAAGCACTCCCGCGTATTTCGTATAAAAGTAAAACTTTGAATAAAGCATTTTATATCTTTTATTATAGAGAATTCTAATATTTTTCAATAACACTAGCTATTCATTGACGTTAAAAATAATTGCACTTAAAAAAGGCATTTGGTCCTTTTATTGCGAACCCGATTATTTTTAGGGTTCAGTTTTCTAGGATAAATAGCTACTTCGAAATTATATCTGCTAAAGTTTTCTACATGTTTATATACATTATTATATTTTGCGTCAATGTGAAGTTTTGTAATTGAAAAAAACATAGTAAGTTACAAAATAAAAATAAGAAAGAAAATAGTGTCACTCTCACAGTAAATACAAATCTAACGGCACCTCTTAAGCTAAAATCCATCGAGCCGTTCAGGCTACAGAGCGTGCCAAACAATTATACATACATATTCTCGAAAACCATAAACATTGATTATAAAGGTAATCATGCAGTATCTAAAAAACTTAAAAACTCGCTGTATTTTTTTCTCCAAATTCCAAGCAACAGAAACTAATTTCCGACCTTTCCGATTTGTCGGATCCCAATGCGCACTGCGGGGGAGGCCTATGTCCAGCAGGGGACGTCCCTCGGATCTCATGATCATGATAGTAATATTGTTGGTATTTTATTGCAGGATACAGCTAAACGACGCAGAGGACGGGCGCACGGTGTTCGTGACGAACATCCCGTTCAGCGTCGACGACGAGCGCCTGCGCGCGTTCGCCGCGGGCGTCGGGCCCGTGCGGTACGCGCTCGTGTGCGTCGACAAGCTGACCGAGCACTCCAAGGGCTCCGGGTTCGTCAAGTTCGAGGTACCTTTCAATTCTATCGACATACAAACTTTTTGCATAATTATAATTTCATATAACATACGTACGTATACCTGGGCCAGACAGCTTCCTTCGAAAACAGGCAGTCCATAGAAATCGATCGACGCATCGAAAACGCCTGGAAGAGCTTCTGGTCCATGAAAGCGCTACTTAAAGGCGACCTTCCGTTATGTCTCAAGCGCAAACTCGTTGACATGTGCATCTTGCCAATCTTGACTTACGGTGCTCAAACCTGGTCATTAACTGAGGCTCAAAAGTCCAAACTCAAGGTTTGCCAGCGGGCGATGGCGCGCAGTATACTTGGTGTTCGCAGAACTGATCGAATCAGAAACCCGGTATTGCGCTAAAAAACACAAGTTGTAGATGTCGGTGCCAAGACCGCAAAACTGAAGTGGGACTGGGCTGGACATGTCTGCCGTATGCATCCGGAAAGATGGGCCAAAATAAGTACGGAGTGGACCCCTCGAGACGGCTACCGGAGCAGAGGCAGACCAAAAAGGAGATGGCGGGACGACTTGGACGCATTCTGCTCTGATTGGCGGGAGCATACAAGCAATAGGGCCGAGTGGAGGAAAAGCGGGGAGGCCTTCGCCCAGCAGTGGGACACCTAAATATTAACTAGGAAATCGTACTATAAAGTGTCAGATTATGCAAGAGACAAAGATGTTTGGAATCAATGTATTTGTAATGAATGATTCGTAATAATTAGTTTTCACGATTTTATCTAATGTCAATATTGACGAGCATAAGTGTATCTTTGTATACCTACATGAGAAATAAAATGAACTATAATCGTAATATAAATTAGCTATAAAAAAAAAACATACGTACGAAATGCATAAACAACGTTTAGTAAAATAATTTATACCAAAAAAAACCGACTCCAATTTTGTACTTGCTATGCCACAATTTGTGGTTTCCGTGAGCCAATGCTACCCTACTAAAAATACCGAAATCGGCATGTGCGTGCCTATCAAATTCGAGGAGTTCCTCCTAGATCCCATCATCAGACCTTCACCAAATTTATATGGGACCAATGTCGGGTATCTACTTTGAAACAATAAAAGAACTATCAAAATCGGCCAACGTGGTCAAGAGTTATCGGGGAACATACATACGTAAAAAAAAGAACAAGTAGTAATTTGTCGGCCTGTTTAGCCTAGTTGGTAGTGCCACTGCCTCCGAAGCTAGAGGTCCCGGGTTGAAATCCCGGTAAGGGCATTTGTTTCTGTGGTGAGCAGGGACATTTGTTCTGAGTTCTGAGACTTGGATGTTTTCTATGTATTTAAGTAAAATGTATTCTATTAAATATATCGTCGTCTAGTACCCATAACACAAGCCTTATTGAGCTTACTATGGGACTAGTTCGATTTGTGTAAAAATTGTCCCCTAATATTTATTTATTTAAATAAATATGCAGACGAACTGAGTACCTCCTCCTTCCTTCTATTGAAGTCGGTAAAAAGTTAACATTACATAAAATTCATATATCATAACAGTATTTGCTGAACCGTTTAATAACAATTATAAATTCCATACAAAATTATATTATTAGTTTTTATGAAACTTGAAATTATGACACTAAATCGTTGTTTCTTGAAATTATGCGAATTGTTATTATACTTAATCACTTATACAAGTTAAAATTATGAAAACCGTCGTTATGAGAAATGCCATCATAAAATTCTCGAGTCTTTAATAAGAAAACTCGCTACGCTCATTTTGTTACAGCGCCTCTCGAATTTTAAGAATATTTCGAAAAAATCGAATATTATGTGACCATTGCATTAAATACTATTACATTAACTAAAAGTGTTTTTTTATTTTTATTATTTGGTGCTGTAGTAAAATAATAGCATAAAATATAAAACATAACACATATAATATTACAGTTGAGCATTACAGTTCAATAAAACAATCTATCAATACAAATTTTAAACCTTTCTATGAACACTGTTTAAATGCAGACATTCCAAAAAAAACACCAACGTTACTAAAATTATGCTTTTCATTCCAGCAAAAAAAACAATAAAAACTACTTGACAAATTTACATAGAAACTCTCTCAAAAATTTGAGCCACTAATTCGCCGCTAGATGGCGCTGGGATCGAGATAGAACGCGCTATCGTTTGTTCGATGTAGTTTCATGGGGCGGGTCGCGGTCGACCGTTATGTTAACTTTGCGCAGAGGCAATATCGTAACCAATGAGGTTTATCCGAGGTGCGATTATTGCTAGTTGAAAACTTTACCAATACCCCGCCGTGTGGACGTGAAATACCGTCCGCTATGGCAATTTTTGAATGGCCGATAAGGCCTCAATATTTACAGTGTGCAATTATAATTCTATACAGTGCAATATTTCGCCTTGTGTGAATAGTATACTGCGGTGGTTTTTTAGATCATATTTGACACATCACAGCACCCATATAACGTAAATGTGCATCCAAATTAATAAAAAACAAACAATGACATTAGGTCTTTCCAAGTACGTATAAACTACTCTTACTCTTTTAAATTATATAATTAAGCTTATGTTTTTTTCTTTCTTTATCATAGTTTTGGAATATTTTACAATAATAAATCACCACACAACAGTTACGTACTACAACTTTAATTTTTTTTTAAACCAGTGTTGTGACCTTATCATTCGTTTAGATTCAGGTGACATTTCGTAAGTTGGAAGAAATCGATTAATTTATATCCTAAAGTAAATACGAATTAACAGTAAAAAAATACGAACTAACGTATCTTAATCGTTTATAAAGTATCGCAACAATTTGCAAATATGATATTCATTTATAAACGAAACGAAATCTCTCGTAAAAAGACACATCAGCATCATTATTAGACTGCACCTTGGTCTGGTTTGTTCGTCTGAGCTTCTTTACAGGTTTAAACTTAGAGACTCTTATCCTGTCCACCTTCGGTGAAGCTGCGTTCACATACAAACCGGTAACCACCGTTACCTTCGCGCTATACTTAACCCATGCACGCGAAATCCTTCCGCAATCGTGACGTGTTCTTGACCAGCTTCCCGCCGATCCGGCTGAATAGGCCTGCGTCCTGCAGACCTGGTTCTGTTGCGGAATTGGGCCACCACCCCTTGCCGCCGCACGCGCCAAGGAAACGTTGTATTTGACGATGAAATATGAACGCGAATGAGTTTCTAACACTTGTAGTTTAATCTAAGAAATCGGAAGTAAAATCGATTGATCGAATCGTTTATACAATTCATAATCGCTAGATTTGACAAACAATTATGTCTTAGCCTCATCACTACAATAGACCAGTCTCAAACATGTGATCTAAAAAAAATCCACTATAGTGGCTCTGTGAGCTTTTCTGAGCTTTAGCTAAAAAAATCTGTATAATTATGCGAAATACGACCTGTAGAGAACATCCGGACAGACAGAATTTTTGTCGAAAGCTGAAACGGAGACGCTTCGCTCGCTCCGTCAATAATATTACCATTTATCTTGTATTAAATTGATAAGTATCAATGTCTTTATCAAATGGGCAATTCATGTATATATATATTTTTCGGGGATTTCGGAAACTGATGCAACGATGTCGATGAAACTTACCACGCGGGGGTTTTCGTGGCGAAAAATCTAACTCGTTTTCTCTGGAAAAAATACGAAAGATACCGAGCAAGGCTCGCTCACCCAGGATGTATTAATATTGTTATCCCGTCCCTTAATCGCTGGTCAGTCTATTATTTAAAAAAAAACGATAGCTATTGAAAAAAGGAGGCCACTATGTAAAGTATTTTGTATTAAAGTAAAAACGGCCGT
This sequence comes from Notocelia uddmanniana, assembly GCA_905163555.1. Classification (NCBI taxonomy): domain Eukaryota; kingdom Metazoa; phylum Arthropoda; class Insecta; order Lepidoptera; family Tortricidae; genus Notocelia; species Notocelia uddmanniana. Next base: position 389,768 of record LR991063.1, on the reverse strand, counting down.
TTTATTTCAATTGTACTTATGTCGTGGTTAGCGTAACAGCAAAAGCTCTATTTTGAAAGTTATGTCGGTACCGTTTTCATTTATATAGCTGTTTAAATAAATTGTTTCGGTTTCCCATTTGGGCATTTCGGATTTAGTAAATTACGTATAAAAGCATAGTTCTAGAATCTAAATAAGTTATATTTCGCTCTTATCCACTCTCTCGATTGTCCAATCGCTACCAAATACCTGTTAACTCGACATAATTTATTCTTAAGGTAGTTGCGATGCCCTTGCTCTTGCTGAATTGTCATCAATGTAACAACGTGAAAGCAATAAATTACTTGATTAATTAAGTTAATATATTTTATTGCATTAATAGTTATTTAAGAGACAAGAGAGCAGTGGCGGCTGTACCTTGAGTGCGCTCGTGCGTTGCACTACCAAAATTTTTGCACCTTCAATACCATCGTCATCAATAAAACAATTTCAATTATTTGTAATATACATACATACATTACATTTAAAAAAAAATGCAAATAAACCACTACGCTAAGTCGTAGTTTTTAAAACTCTTTTTCGCTCAGTCTCAAAAAACCTCTCCGTGCGCTTCGTGGAGCGCACGCACTATAGCCCGAGAGCTATACGGTTTCACTGTATGAAAAAAAAGTAAAAAAGTAAAAGTAAAAGTAGTTTATTCTTCAAATTAGGCATATTACATGCACCTATGAACGTCAATAAACTACCACCGGTTCGGAAAAATAAACCTCTGCCACGAGAAGAACCGGCGTAAGAAACTCGGCGAGGTGTCATTTTTTCAAAACAATATACATTGTATAGTTAAATATAAAATTACAGTCTCAGTTACTACAAAAATAACAAGCTACAGTAGAAAACCTATTTTCGCGATAGATTAGCCGTGCAGGACACTATCACTGCCAAACATCCCTGTCCATGATGTAATCGTTTACCTTATAATATGCTTTTGAAATAAGTGTTTGTTTTACTACAGATTTGAATTTAGAATTGCTAAGTTCAGTAATGTGTTTTGGAATTTTATTGTAGAATTTAATACAATTTCCCAAGAACGACTTTTTCGCCTTTACTAGTCTATAGAAGGTTATTTTCAGTTTCCCAGTGTTTCTGGTGGCTATTGGTTTATCAGCGTTCGTTGGGAAATTGCACAAATTCTTCCTAACATACATTATTATTTCAAATACGTATAGGGACGGCAGGGTTAGAATATCTATTTCTTTGAAAAATTCTCTTAATGAGTCACGCGACCCCAAGTTATAAATTGCCCGGATAGCCCTTTTTTGCAAAATAAAAACAGTTTCAATATCTGCAGCTGATCCCCACAAGATTAGACCATAAGTAATTATACTATTAAAATAAGCAAAGTAAACTAACCGTGCCGTTGTCACATTGGTAAGCTGCCTTATTCTCCTGACTGCAAATGCAGCAGAGCTCAACCTACTTCCTATCGCTGTTATATGGGAACCCCACTGCAATTTAATAATAATAAAAAAACAACAATATATCGGTATCAGCAAATTTTTTGCATCAAAAATTGGGTTAAGTAATTATACTAAGTATTCTTTAATAATACACCTACATTTATTAACGCGACAGTAGAAAATATTAAAAACAAATCTATAAAAAATCCGTAAAAATCTAGCGAAAACACTATAAGAATTATTTTCTTTATGATATACTACTTCTATTTATGTTCTTTGTAATGTATGAAAATCAACTTATTTTTGTTACGGTAACTTAATAATACAACCAATTATTAATATCGTAAAACATAAAAATGCATTACGCTAATGGCATATAAGGTATCATTACAGTTAGGGTTTTTATATGCCTTTATCATATTTCTTGACTCTTTTTATACTGAATCAACCCAAAATACCTAAAGCTGTAATAACTTTCGGAATTAATGTGGCAGCCAAATGCACTCTGTAGACTATTCATGAAGGTCAAATTGACTACTACTACTACCTATTAGATATTTTTTTTCTCATTTCCCGTTGCACATATTGTTCGATTCTGGTCGTAAGTATTAAAATAGACATAAACATAGAAGTACTCATCATAAAAATACTGATACCCTTCTTGCTGCAAAAATTCACCAGTTTTCGGGCACATCATTTTTTTTCCAACTTCCGGTCTTCAGATTCGGAAATTTTAAAAATATAGGTTCTTAAAATCACATAGTAGGACCGTATAACAAAAATTGGCCAGTTATTGAATTATTTCCAAAAAAACCGTATCTTTCTCGGGCTACTAGCCAGTACAATTTCTATGAGAATCGCGTTAGAACGCCGGGCGCGTGAGACAAAAGATACTCCGTACAAACTCTATGAAGAAATAGGTGGATTCGGAGCGCCGCACGCTAGCCGAAGATATCCGAGAATTGCCGACTAGACACGAGGCGGCCGGCCAAGTGGATGACTCGTGTATTACCCGACCAAGCGAAGTTAACGCTGAAAATATAAAGCTTTACTTGCGCGCCAATTTTCAAGTTCGCTTAGCTGGTTAATAACATGTCCTGTGCACTTTTCTTCGACCTTGTCCGTGCAGCGCGCTATTATTCGTTTCGTGTTTATTCTTTGTTTTTGTAAAGTGTGCCTGTCTTTTATGAAGTGACGAACTGTGTGTTTAATGGAAAGAATAAGTGTGAACTTAATGTCGAGAATATTAAAAACAATACTAAAACTTTTAGTGATTGATAGAAATAAAACAGCTGGACCGCCAAGCCGTCCTCTTATTTGTCAGGTACCAAAATCGACGGATTGAGGTAATACATAAAAAATAAAATTGTTATTAAGAAGATGTGGTTGTATTGCAATTTTTGAGTTATACATATAATATAATATTCCATATATACATAAATTAGCGCACCACCGGTTCTCGTAGTCAGCAGCCGCCACTGCAAGAGAGCAAAGTAGATTTTTGCTGCGAGTGTTGATGTTGAGTCCCGAGCAAGCGAAAGATCCTAGAATTGAATCACGAGCGTAGCGAGTGATTCAAAATAATAATCTTGAGCGTAGCGAGGGACTCGAAAGACACGAGATGCATATATCTTTGTTCGCGTGTGATACATACAACTTTTCACTTCAACGGCCTGAACATATAACGCAAAGGAATAGTAACACAGATAATGAAGTTTAAATGTTCGGAGTTTGTATTACACCCCGCTGTATGAAAAGATGACCTGCGACTAACCTACGATATGAAAAAAGTTGTTTTCACGCTCGCAGCAAAATCGAATTTTGCTAACTGGTTTCAAGCAGCAAAACCGCCATGTTCGTGCCGCTGAGGTGAAAATGTTTATTTATTATTTCCAGAAAGAAGAAGACGCTCGGGCTTTCCTCTCGCTGCCGGCGACGGAGCTCCGCCTGGAGGGGCAGGCGCTGCAGCCGCGGCCGGCGCTCAAGCGCGAGAGCCTGCAGAAGGCCGCCAAGCAGCCCAAGGATAACAGAAACCTCTACCTGGTGAAGGAGGGAGGTGCGTACCGATGCTTAGGTTCATTGCTATTTCATTTTTCCCATTATTTCAATACTCCTAGGTGTCAAAACGGCCTAGAGTCAGAATGCCAAAATTAGGGATGCGTATTTTGTTCTCAAACCAACGGATTTTGTCGTGTGGCATTTAGAGATAGAGCTATTAGCTCACTAGTATTTAATGTAACAGTTACATAATAAGGGTTCTTAAAATCCGAAAGTCGTTATAACAAATCTTAAGAGAATTTTAAGTCCTATTTATCTAACGTTGCATACAATATCCGGTGGTCTTGGTCGTAGTTTTAGAACATACCCGGGTCCCAGCATTCATGGGCATTCATGGGCAGCAGCATTCCTAGAGTGCGGTGGAGATACTGCGATCGCCAACCCGCATGCCAAGCGTGGCGATTATGGCATTTACCCCCCATGAAATTGGGGGAGGCCTATGTCCAGCAGTGGACGTCCTAGGGCTGATATGGTGGTGGCATACAATATTTTTTATACGACAGCAAAATAATTTGATTTTAATAAAATATCGATAAGGTGGCAGAATATAGGTACTAACATGTGTCACTTTTAAAGATTAAAACAACACTAATTAATTAAAAACTGAAAACCCGACTGCGTTTCTGTGTAAATTGGAATTTGGTACCAAAAATCCGCTATTTGGTCTTTTTATTTAATTTTGATATACCCTGTGTCAGCCTCACAGTCAATACGAATCTAACGACACCTCTCAAGCTAAAATCCACCGAGGCGTTCAGGCTTGAGAGCGTGCCAAACAATTATACATAGGTACATACATACTTTCGAAAAACATAACCCTCCTTCTGGCGCAGTCGGGTAAAAATAACAGTTGTATAATAAAATAATTTATAGCAAAAAAAAACCGACTCCAATTTTGTACTTGCTATGCCACAATTTGTGATTTCCGTGAGCCAGTTGTTCCCTAGATTCCTTCTAGATCCCATCATAAGACCTTCACCAAATTTATATGGGACCAATGTCGGGGTACCTGTTTTGAAACAAAAAGAGAATTATCAAAATCGGCCAACGTGGTCAAGAGTTATCGGGGAACATACATACACAAAAAAAGAACAAGCAAATATGCAGACGAACTGAGTACCTCCTTCCTTCTATTGAAGTTGGTAATTTTTGTTAAATCCATTTTGATACTCTCACCAGTCATATAATGACTTCGAATTTCGAAGTAGACCCCCGGTATCTCAAATAGGGATCACTGTGGGTTCGTAAACCCCACACGGTGTTTAATCATGAGCGCTTGCGTTGATGGCGCGATTAGCACTGCGCCTCAGTATGTCTGAAAGCAGGGCTTGTAACCGGTTAATTTCTCCATACAAAAAACCGGTTAGGAATTTTGCTCTTTCGTTTACTATTTCATGTTTAATAAGGCAATCTAATAATACGAAGTCATAACCCAAATACGTCACACAGACCTACATAAAGAGCATAAACTATTTAAAATTATTTGGCTATTTCGGGGTTTTTGAGATTAACCGGTTACAACCCCTGTCTGAAAGTCACTGAAGTTATGTTAATGTTGTATGGCTACTTGCAGTGATCGCGGCGGGCACGCGGGCGGCGGCCGGCGTGTCGGCGGCCGACATGGCCAAGCGGCTCGCGCTGGAGCGCAGCAAGACGCAGATGCTGAAGAATCTCAACCGGTATGTGTGTAGGACCCTAGACTGGGGCCACGTAGAAATAAATTAAATTCTCACTTGAATACGTCTGCTTTAATTTGTTAAATAAAATGTCTTACACATTGCGTCATAGCAGTACATTACGATACAAGTGCAGGGAACAGGAAATTCACAACGAGTGGTGATAAATTAAAACACGACCGAAGGGAGTGTTTTAAATCGACACGAGTTGCGAATTACCTGTTCGCACGTGTATCGTACAACGTTTTACAGTACATATGGCTCTTTAAAGTTTCGACATATGAAATGAAATGAAATGAAATGAAATATATTAATAACAATTGTTATAAGTCGAGATACATACAATATTGAGTTTACAATTTTTGCAATAGTGCTTAAATATTATTAATTAATAATTACATTATAGTTGTTCACTTTATACTTATACTAATTTTCTTCATATTTGAATATTATTATGACACATATTTTTTACCTTTAAAGAATTTTCGGTAAACTAAAAAACTCATCATATGAGTAGAAGGACTCCTGCGTCAACCACGTCTTCAGCCTAACTTTAAATGATGCGGTGGAAGTTGCGTCTCTTACAGAGTCTGGCAGGCGATTGTAAATAGATGGGCCTACATAGTACGCGGATCGCTCCGACTTTGCAAGTCTGTGAGAATCGGCGACCAGCCTGTTGTGGTGCCTATTACTGCGCAGGTTATAGTTAGTGTTTATGCCTCTGCGCTTGAACATATCCAAGTTACCGTGTGTGAACACTGAAACCTGGTATATGAGTAAACAAGGCAGAGGCAGGATCTTGAGGTCGCGGAAAAGGTTACGCGCTGGGGCATCCTGTGGCCTACCGGCCATGGCGCGGATGGCGCGTTTTTGCTGCGAGAACACACGTCTCCAGTCGGAGGCGCGGCCCCACAGCTCAACGCCGTAAGTCAGGAGCGAGTGCACTGTTGCGAAATAGCACTCTCGCACCGCATTCCTCCCGGCGGTAGTTGTCAGTCGCCGCAGCGCGAAGCACGCACTCCCCACTCTCTTGCACAGTTCATCGATGTGCGTTTCCCATGTTAGCGCGCTGTCGAGATGGAAACCGAGAAGGCGTGCGCCGCTCACATGCTGTATAGGGGCACCGCCGGCGCACACCCTCATGGTTGGGCTTGCGTGGCCGTTCAGCTTGAATGCCATGAAGCTGGTTTTTTCTTTGTTTAGAGCCAGACCGTTTGTCTGGAACCATTGGTGCAATTGCTCCATGACGGAATTTAATGCCGCTTCCAACTTCTGCTCAGCGACTGTACTGACGACCGCCGTGACGTCATCGGCGTACATGAATATATCAGCCCCTTTAATCGCGGTCGGCAGATCGTTCAGCAAAACGCTGAACAGAGTGTTGGAGAGGCACGATCCTTGAGGGATCCCCATCAAATTTTGTAACTCAGCAGATACAACCTTCCCACTGTCGCCTACCACCACTTGCGCTCTGTCGGTCATAAAGGACAATATTAGCTTGGTGGCTGGGCCTTGGATGCCGTAGTGGGCCAGCTTATTGGTGACGAGTGCGTGGTCTGCCGTGTCGAAGGCACGGGACAGGTCACAGCAGATGACAGCTACATGACGGCCCGCCTCGCGGGCGCACAATACACAGCGCACTACTTCCCGCACTAGGTCTGTGGTGGACCGGCCGTGTCGGTAGGCATATTGGCTGTCCGACAGCATATTCCTTGGTGCCCAGAAACCGAGTAGCGTCTTGTTCAACCCTACTTCGAAACATTTGCTGGGGCCTGGGACCAAGGATATCGGGCGGTAGGATTTTATTACCGATTTTTTACCCTTTCCTTTATAGAGTGGACATATTTTGACTTTCTTCAGGCTCTCTGGATACACTCCTGATCGCATGCAGCTATTGAATAGTTCACAAAGAACATAGCTGATTGCGGGACTAGCACGCCTTAGAAGATTTGCAGAGAGGCCGTATACGTCGGTACTATTTTTGGCCGCGATGGAAGTTTTAAATATGTTTTCGACTTCATCTGCTGTAAAAGGCTTGAGCCTTATAGAGCAATCACTGGCGGCATACCCGTTTGCTAAGGAAGCGATACAGCAGCTGTGGTCGGCGGCGGGCGCGCCACATGCGGCGGCGGCCGTTACGAATTCATGGTTAAGCGCGTCCACTGCGAGTTGTTTGGTTGCGAACGGGTGGCCGGTATTGTCCACGAGCAACTCGGTGTAGTCGATGCGCGAGCGCGGCGCCCGAGCTAGCTCGATGTTTATGGCCTTCCACATTGCTCTTATTTTATTGGGGTTGTTACTAATTAATGAATTGAAATATATAGTGCGTTTACTTTTTAATTTGTTATTATATGATTTCAATATCTTAATTGAAGCGTCGTGTAAGGATATGTTACCCGGGTATTTGTTTGTTAAATTTATAAAATCAAAAACCAGCAATTTTAAGTCTTTAAGTTCGTCATCTATCCAAGGATTATTTTTGGGTCGTGTTTTTATATTTTTTAATGGAAAATGGATCTCAAGTAGGTATGTGAGGATGTTAATAACTTTTGTTGCGAATTCATTGCATTCGCCACTGTATTTCGCCGTTATATCCTTCCAATCCATAGACTCGAGCGCAGTTACAAATGATGTTATGTTTGTACCGCAAAAAACCCGTTTTGTTATCACTGGCGCCGACGAGTGGTATGAGGCGCGAGGCACAGTGAGTCGCTGCGCTGTATGGTCACTCAAGTTAGTGACAACGCATATTGCGGACACACGGTCGTCACGGATGTTTGAATATGCGTGGTCCAGCAACGTTGCGCTATCACCGTCTTTCCGGGTGACTTCGTCAACATACTGACCAAAATTATGAGCTGATAAGATATCAAGCAGTTGTTTTTTGATAGTCGTATTTCTAAGCAGGTCGATATTAATATCGCCCATTATGATTGCTTCGAGTTTATCCTCATTAATCTTGGCCAGTAGGCTGTCGAATAATCCGAGATATTCGGATTGACTCGTTAGGTTGGAGTGGTAAATTCCCACTATCAATAAGTCCTCATGTATTAGATGTATCGCACATACATCGAAAACCTGCTCGCGAGACATCTCACAGTAGTCTGATCGGTTCAAAGCCTTTATATGTGATTTAGCATAAATACAGCTTCCACCGCGTTCTATGTTTGGTCTACAATAATAGGATAGTAAATCAAAATCAGTCAAAGTGACGGCCTGAATTTCGTGGGTACGCAGGAAATGTTCGGTTAAAACTAAAACGTCACAGGTCAGATCATTACTTAGTAACATTTCTAATTGCTTGGTTTTTCCGTTTAAGCCTCTTATATTATTGTGGCAGACTGGGAGAACCGGAGTTCGCGGTGTCCGTATGTCAGTTATTTTCTGCGCCGGCGGCTGGTCGCTCGGCATTCGCGTGGCGGCGATGTCGGTATCGGGGGGGAGCGCGCCCGGCGCGCCCGGCGCCGGCACGAAACCACTCGCTCACCTCCGTTCCAGATGGCCAGATATTTGGAGACATCATTTCTTCATACTTACTGCACGGGACTGTGATCGCAAACGACGCATAGTGCTCGTGTTTGAGGCGTAATTTTTCGACCGTACAGTTCGTATATCCTGTCTTTTTGTTGATGTAAGACCTAACGGCTTCCGCGGTAGTGTCGCTTTTAAAGAAGCAGGCGTGAATTTTTCTACCGCGCTCAATAGTAAGTAAGTCGGTATCCACCGGGCCGGTTCCGGTGATGGCAACTCGTGTTGGTTTTGATTGCATACGTCCTCTTTTGTATGACACGGTGCGGTACTCATTATCAGTGTGTTGTGTCGTATTGTCGTTCGATTCTGCTTCTAAATTTGTTGACTGCAAATTGGAGGCGTTGGGGTCTGGGATCGTGCTCGGGGTCGCTGGCGGTGTCGACTCGTCGGTGGACTCGGTATGTTCGTTCGTTGCTGGTCGTCTTACCTCGGGCGTCTTCGCGACGTCTAGTGTGCGTGCTCCGCCCGCAGCTGTAGCGCTTGATTTTTTCGCGGCACTGGGTGCCGCGGTTGTGGCGGCTTTCAAGCGCGCTTGACGCATTGGGCGCTGCAGCGCTGCCGGCGCTGGTGGCTTAACGTAGGTGGTGATGGACTTACGGTTTGTCGCCGAGGTACCCTCCGGACTCGATTTTAGGCTATTTATTGCTTCTGTTTGCTTGGTGATTATATCATTTTGCTCGCTTATTATAATCTCTAGCGCACTTAAACGATTTGTCACAGTGTTTAGTATTAGTTGAAGCTCACGTATGGTGCTTTGGAGCGCCTTTTGCGCCATTCTAAATAATTTATTTGCTTTATTTTGCCGAGAGGCGATATGACGTGCGGGGCGAACAACTACCCAATGTACACGTAATCTGCTGATTACCACACTCGTGCGGTAATGTAGCACCATATGTACTGTAAATTTAATTTATTTGCCGTTTTCAGATTCGTGTCCCGCTACCGCCTGGTGGTGTCGAACTTGCCGCCGAACACGGACGACGGCCGCTTGCGGCGCGTGTGCGCGGCGGCGGCGGGGCCCCGCGCGCGGCCCACGGAGTGCCGCGTCATGCGGGACCTGCGCGCGCCCGCCGGCGGCGACGGCAAGCACCCGTCAGTATATACTAACGCGTGTGCGGGTGCGGGTGCGGGTTGACTAACTTTTACCCTAATATTTCACTACACCTAATGCATATTTCTTAAACAGTGAACTTTCGGGTTTCCTTTGAATATCATCACGTAGACGTCATAAAGTCAGATTATAGTACATTACTACAGAGGCCGGGACGAAAGGGGTTGCCGGCCGAAGACATATAGACGGCCGAGCAAGCGAGGCCGGATAGGTCTAAGGCGGGCAACCCCAAATTTCCCGCCGAGGTATGTATAGTGCTTTTCTCAAACATGCAATGAAATAAACAACAGAAAAATCAAAGTTTTATTTTTAATACACATAGTGGCAGAATGTCATGATGTCTGTGCCACAAATTTATGTGGAATGGAAATTAATAACGCGGACTTTGCCGGCCTAGGCCTGCAACATTTGTATGAAATTGCATTAACGACCTCTTGTCCTAGCCGCACCTGAAACGTCATACTTCGCAGCCTATTATAAGGAACATAACATCAATATTTCATTGCATGTTTCAGAAAAGTTTGTTTTGCAATGATCGTGAAAAGTTAACTTTTTTAGAAAAAGATGCATTAGATCTAATGAAACATTAGAGCTAACGTAACTAGGTCTAACAAGGAAGACCCCGGCCAGATATACTGATATACTGAGGCAGCCAGGTGACCTACCTAAATGATGGCGTACGGTACGGTTTCGGGGGAATTTCCTCCCTCGGACGCTCCGGTTGTAAAATGTGCTCCCTGTCAAGGTTCTCCAGAGGGACTACTGCATGGGGTTCTTCAATAAAGGAGTGTATACATTTTTGAATTAACTTAGAAATTAAAAATAAAGTCAATGCAAGCCTCATTTGCGCTATGTAGAAACAAAAAAAATATCTGAAAAAATACAAAAATATGTATCTTATATGATACCGACCACCGACGTGGTGTAAAAAATCGATAGCTATCTTATATAAAATTGTCAATATAGTCGCGTCTGTAGTCTCAAAGCATGGAAGTCCAATATACGCCGTTTGATGATCAAAAGTTCTGCTTTGGCAGGATGATTCCTTATGAACCCTTTAAATATTTTAAGAAAAAGAACCATCTTTACTTTCGGGGTCATCATTTTTTTAAACTGAGGCCCAGTCCGTCATAACTACAACTTGTTGTTGTTGTTTCTTGTTGAACAACCCCCGACATTTTCATTTCAAAGCTCAATATCCCAAAAACGGCTGGACAGACATACATTATATATTTGTTTGCCTTTCCCGTGTTAAGAAATCAAATAAATTACAGTTTTGGGTTTTTCCAATGTATTTATTATATTGGCTTACCCACCTTATTTGGTAAACTGACTACCGATATATTAATTTATTTAAATATGCATAGTTTTAACTTTTAATAGATAATAATTAAGAACTAAGATAATACTTTTTGCTTTACGTAAAACTACTCTTGATGCATGCCAATTTTCATTAGCAATTATTTGTAAGTTTCTTTTGAGAATAAAGTTCTATAAACATATTTACACTGCACCTTGCCAAAAAGCGCGTTTTTCCGCACGCTGCGCGTCCGGTAAAACCCACTTTTTGGCCAAGTGGTGACGTAAAATTGTGTACAAAACACGGGTCGTAAAACAGAAAGCCCTCTCTCGCATATTTATGACCCTCGCCTGCGGCTCGGGCCTCAAAAATCTACGATATCGCCCTTTCTTTTTTTTACAACCCTTGTATCGTAAATACCTATTATCACCTCTATCCCTATGTTTGTTGGCAGGTCTAAAGGCTACGGGTTCGTGATGTTCACGCGACACGAGGACGCGCTGACATGTCTGCGCAAGCTCAACAACAACCCCGACATCTTCGACAAAAACAACGTTAGTACATACATACCTACACGAGACCTCATAACTATGCACACATTATTTTTTCCATACAATTGTATACAAATGCAAGGAGCGCTCGTGGCCCAGCGGCGCCCGCGTACCGCGTGCGGTATGCGAGGTTAAGCGATGTCGGGCGAGGTCAGTCCTTGGATGGGTGACCGTTTTGAGTGGTTACTAAGTGAGCGCTCCCGTGCTTTGGAAGACATTAAGCCGTTGATCCCGTCTGTTGTTTATGATAGCAGTCGTTAAGCCAAGTTAGAGACCTTCGGGCGGCTTGAGAACTTCTAACAGTCAAGTTGCCCACTCACTTGACAAGCCTAATCCCAATATATGGTATTTTTATTTATTTTATAAACTGAGCCTGAAATTGGCACCGGAGACATCCTATTTAAGCCTAAGGGTCCCCCCCACGTTCGACTGAACTCGATTCTCCATACAAACGTAGTTTCGTTCTCATTTTAAAACGCCGTGCTGAAATAACATGGGACACACAATAGGATGCGCCATATCTAGGCCGGAAATTAGATTCTGTTGCTAGAAATTGTAATAGAAAAATAAATACAGCGAGTTTTTAGGTCTTGTATGAAAACCAGTGGCGGCTGTACCTTAAGTGCGCTCGTGCGTTGCACTACCAAAAATATAACACCCTCAGTACAATCGTCATCAATAAAACAATCGCAATTATCTGTACTATACATACATAAATTTCATTTTAAAAAATGCAAAGAAACCGCTACGCTATGTCGTCTTTAAAACTCTTTTTCGCTCAGTCTCAAAAAACCTCTCCGTGCGCTTCGTGGAGCGCACGCACTAGCCAGTACAATTTGTATGAGAATCGCGTTAGAGCGCCGGGCGCGTGAGACGGAAGATACTCCGTACAAAGACTATGAAGAAATAGGTAAATCTCGTGCGGCGCACGCAGCCCACTGGCGGCTGGCGGCGGTATTACCCGACCAAGCGAAGTAAACGCTCAAAATATAAAGATTTTCTTGCGCGCCAATTGTCAAGTTAGCTTAGTTGGTTAATAATAATAACATGGCGACATGGCCTGCACTTTTCTCGTATCAAGCCATTATTCGTATTTCGTGTTTTTGTGTGTTTTTGTAAAGTGAGTGTGACTATCTTTTATGAAGTGACGAACTGTGTGTTTAATGGAAAAAATAAGTGTGAACTTGAATATCGAGAATATTAAAAACAATAATAAAACTTTTAGTGATTGATAAATTAGATATAAAATCGATTGGGCCGCCAAGGTCATATCTTAATATAAAACCATTTGCCATTGACCAAAACCGACGGATTGAGGTAATACATAAAAAAAATTGATAGTAGGAAAATGTGGTTGTATTGCATTTTTGAGTTATATATTATAGTATTTCATAAAGCCATAAACTAGCGCACCACCGGTTCTCGTAGTCAGCAGCCGCCACTGATGAAAACCTTAATAATCGCTGAATTTTTTCTCCATCATATTTCAAGCAACAGACACTAATTTCCGGCCTAGATATGCCGGATCCCATTGTGTTTACAAAGTTTCATGTTATTCCAGCATGCCGTTTTAAAATGAGAGCGAGACTACGTTTGTATCAAGAACCGAGCTTCCTGCGGACTCAGTTTTCTTTTTAAAGCTATTAGATAACTGGCAACTTGGAGAAGTTGAAAAACCCCCGACATTTTCAATTCAATGTTCAATATCTATAAAAAAGCGGAACCGATTTTGACAACATTTGTATAAGAACCATCGCTAGAAAACTAGCTTTCAAATAAAAAAACCGAATTCAAATCGGTTCACCCGTATGCCATAGACAGGCACACATATACACATGTTAAACCCATAACACCCCGCATTTGCGTTGCGTGCCGGTTCAGAAACATTTATTTGCTGTGTCATTTAATGAAACAATTTTGTACTAGAAATAGGTTTATGGATTTTTAAACGCTTGTTTGCTGGCAATTTGAATATTTACGTACAATTTCTGCATACCATTTCGGCCATTTCGAAGCTCAAGTCAGTTACATAAAAAATGCAAACTGCACGGAAAACTGTCAAGTGACTTCGATTTGGCAGTCTGAAAGTATTTTTTTTTGTATACAATAGTATGAAAACAATAAGAGAAATAATAAACCAGTACACAGAAAAACTGAGCGTGCGACTAAAATACTAACTCCGAATTATTCGCTCGTGGACTGTTCGCGCAGTTAGTGTTTCAGTCAGTACGTTTAATTTTATGTAGGTTAGTTTATGTTCGAAGCGTTTATTACTACCCTAACAATAATATGTGCCTAAATACTTGTGTACTTGTAATGTTCTCGATTTTGTGCACTGTCACAGCCGCGGATGTCACTACCGTGGATGGAATTATAAAATCCTACTCGTCGTTGTAATTATGATATTCGATCGAGTGAAACGGTGTCCGCTTCAGCTTCGACGAAAGTGCTTTCGTATGTCCGGATATCCAGATTACTTTATTATGCAAAAACTAGTTGGATGTATTCAAAGGGTACTTAAATACGAAATACTTTACATAGTGGCCTCCATTTTTCAATATCTACCTTTAAATTTCAATAATGACAATTATTTACGAGTGGCGCTAGTGGAGTGTGGTGTTACATTTTAGTAAAGAGCACACGAGTATAGCGGCTATATGTAATTCTTCCTAACTTTTGTAGTGCCCGCTAGCGACATCTGTTTTTACTTATAGAATAACAACTACCTCGTAGGGTGGTATTCCACTAGTGCAATATCTTTGATCAAATGTATATTGATAAAGATATTGGATGAGTGGAATGGGCCTACGTCAAAGAAATTTGGACAAAGATATTGGATGACTGGAATAATACCCGTGGTATTCCACTCATCTAATATCTTTGTCCTATATACACTTGATCAAAGAAATTGGATGATTTCATCAAACTTGGAAGGGTCCCTGACATTTGATCTAAGATTCTGATGATATTTATTTCAATATGGCTACGCATGAAAAAAAAACTTGGACAAAGATATTGGATAGTGGTATGGGCCTATCAAAGATTGGACACAGATATTGGACGAGTGGAATACCACCCTTAGTGACAATAGATGGCGTTAGTGGCAGTAATAGAACTATCAAATTAAGTTGTGATAAAATATCGGAGAATAAAGAATTAATGGTGAATTAATAGAAAACTTAGCTGTGTTCCTCTCGTTACGCCGGATAGTTGGACCGTATGTTAATATAAGAGACTTAATAAATATTTGGAGACAAACATCACACAAATAAATACCCTTATCGGGATTCGAACCCGAGACCGCTAGCTTCGTAGGCAGGGTCACCACTAATTACACACCGAAGGGTTCCTGTATGCATATTTTATTTGGGAGGCTAGTTTCCTAAATTAATAACTAAAAAGATTTACAGTAGCGCTTTATTCTTTAGCCATTATTGAGTCTTTCGTCTATTTTAATATATGTAGAGCAACTTGTGTTTTTCCACAGAGGCCAATCGTATCTTTCTCAATTGAAGACAGAACCGCTTTAAACGCCAGAAAGAAAAGGCTTGAAAAATCCATCGCCAACAACCCTCTAGCGAACAGAGAAGACAACAACAACAAGAGGAAAAACAGAAAACGGAAGCATCCTTCACAGCCAGACGAGAGTTACATGAAGAAAGGACGCTTCGAGAAAAAACCCGGTAAAAACCAGGGCAACCAACATGACGGTACAAACCAGAATGAGCATAGACAAAATGCATTCGGAAACCGGAGTAAACATAATAAGAATCATGAACCTGGCAAGTTCGTCAGAAAACCCAGAGACGAAGAAGAATTGGAATACTCGGGCTTAACAGCGAAAGAAGGAACACAGCATAAGATGAGAAGTCTGCATAAACTAAGAACGCAAGCTGATATCCATAGACAAAACGTTAAGATAGAGAAGAAGAAGGGAGGGAAATCGTGGAAGCTGAAGATGGCGGCGAAGGAGAGAGTGAAACAGCCGAAGCAGAAGATTAATAAGAACCCGAGTAAGAAGCGGAGGCGGCCGAATAGAAATGCTAATAATATTAGATAAATACTTGTTAATAAATGTATGTTGCCTATAAATTTTGTTTCAATGTAGTGGCTGGCTATCGCACATAATATGATATAATAATATACTACTCAAAAGAAAATAGGGGCCACTTACATGTTTCACTAATATTGTAGATAAACTAAATAAATAAGTAAACCATCGTCTTTTCATGTATCTTGTTAAAGGCTGCACTTAAAATTGGTTTACTAGTAGGCGGGCACAGTCAACCAATTTGATTTATGGGCACATAGACGCAAAGTAGCAAGTCTGTGCGTCTTCTACAGATTGTAGTTCGGTGAGTGTGTTCAGGAGCTCCATGAGCTCATACCGCCTTCCCCCTTCTTCCATCGGACATCCAGACGTACGACTGGCTACCATCCTTACCTGGTCGAAATTCCTCTAATTCGAACCAAGCACTTTGCATCATCCTTCGTAATGCGCACTTCTAAGGTTTGGAATTCTCTGCCGGCGTCTATATTTCCGAGTTCATATAACCTGGACTTTTTTAAGGCACGAGTGAATAGGCATCTTCTGGGTGAGTTCGCTTTCATCATCGGCTTCATCTTTGCCCCCTGGTTAGATGCAGGCCAAGAGCAATCCAATTTTTAATAAAAAAAAAATGGGTAGCTTCGGGCCTTGCCACAGTGACAATAATTATATAATAAAAATTATAATGGAGAATAAATACGATTATTAAGGTTTTCATAGAAGCCGTGAAAAACTCAAAAAATCGCTGTATTACACGGACAAAAAACTAAAGTCGTTTATTATGTGGTCACTAGTTAAGGATTTATGTAATGAGCATATATTACTCGTATATATCAGATACTTTTATTTCATTTAATTATATAAAAGGCGACGTCGTTTAATGTTTTAACTTTGGCAATGTCCAAAGGAAAGACCCCAACTACGCTGAACTAGTCTTAATCAAATGCATAAACCCAATTATATTTGCCTTTGGATAAAAACATTATTTATCGGCTGTGTTTATTTAGAACTATTCAAGCTTGTGCAAGTTTTTTGCGTTAGTTTTGGCATTACAGCATTTAATTTTATTTTTTGTTGGTACATATTGGATATATGCAGAACTTGATGTTGAAATTTTGCATTATTTAAAAAAAGAATACAAAATATAATTAAAATTAAAAAAGAATAACATCAAGACATAGCTAACAAAAAAATAAGCATATGGACCCAAAATAGTAACTGGAGGGCAAACACAAACGAAGAAAAACTTGCACAAAGTTTGTATGGAAAGAGCTTGCCCACCCCTTCGCCTAAGAGGGCGCGGTACGTTCGGTTCTCCATACAAACGTATTTAAGCTCTCCTTTTTAACGCCATGCTAGAATAATATGAAACTTTGTATACACAATGGGATCCGGCATATATAGGTCGGAAATTAGTTTCTGTTGCCAGAAATTGTAAAAGAAAAAAACTACAGCGGTTTTTTGAGTTTTTTACGGCTTGTATGAAAACCTTAATAATCGCTGTATTTTTTCGCCATTATAATTTCAAGCAACAGAAACTAATTTCCGCCCTAGACAAGCTGGATCCCATTCTGTATACAAAGTTTCATGTTATTCTAGCATGGCGTTTTAAAATGAGAGCATAAATACGTTTTTATGGAGAACCAAACGTACTGCGCCCTCTTAAGGCTCATCCTTCGTAAATTATCAGGGAAACGAGTATTTTGTAACCATTATGAAATAAAATTTTCTTGAAGGATGCGCGCCATTACTAATTGCGTGACCAGTTTGCTTTATTTGTTCAGTCCATAGTGCAGTATCAGTAGGGTAATTCTGGATTGAACTATGTATGTTTTAACTTGTTCCTTCAGCGACAAATGGAGGTAAGGATTTTAGAGCAATGTTTACCCAATCACCGAAATAAATAAAAACATCAATATTTTTTATATTTATTTATCAAATACTTCTAAAGAGCACATACAGTAAGGTCTAAAATTACATTCTAACCATATAAAGGTAAATAAAACATCTTATAATGAGAAAACACTCCTAAACAAAATGATTTAACAGCTCGCGATAGATCGAGAGGATAAATCAATAAAATATCAGTCAGGCCTAATTTAGAGTATAGGGTAATTTATCACAAATATATTTTCACTAAAAATGCAATAAGTCCGAATTTGAAGAATTCTTATTTCATTCACACTTGTACTTCGTGGAGTTCTGTGACCAGATGTTTATAGTAAACTTCACGATAACACTATGATCAGAACACCCGAAAACAGTAAAAATATACAAAAGAAGAGTATAATATAGAGTATGGCTAGGTTTTATTGAGTTACAAAACACAGCTGATAGCAAATTTGTGTAGAAATCATTGAAGATCTTTTTTGACATTTTAAAACATGCTTCATGCGTTATAAATGTTATAATCGTATTTTATGTGAATAAGGTGACATTAAAAATCAAATGCTCATATCGTTTTGCCATATTCAGGTCTCGACTTCAAGTTTTAAATAGTCGGTATAACTCTACCCTATGTATCTTAGCTACTTTATCTTTTTAATATAATTGGTTGTAAAAGTATAAATATGCAAAGTGAAAGACAGCACCGTACCTACCACACCGTGCGAGCGATTACAATATATGAGTCTTACACTAAGGCACTATCACCGCCAATCCATTCAGAGAGTTATATAATCCTACTTATTCCCAGTTGTATCTTTTCAAAGGAAATGTAACGTTCTCCTTTTACCCTGATTTACAACGTGGTTTTTAGCTTGCGTGAGCAGGATAAAAGGTTGCTGTCAATGTTTGTCGGGATATTGACATCACATTTTGGTTCTGTCGTCAGTTAGGCAGAACTAAGAATTAAATACAGTAGTCATTAGGGACTATTATTGGGAGCTAACTACTTCTGTCAATAGCTAACTCAACCTTAACAATAAATTCGCAAAATCGAACGAGTCTACATCTATGCTTACTATATCATATTCATGATAACAGTAGAATTCATAAACAAATCACATTGGAGTACTTTTACACAAATCGAACTAGTAAGATGAATAAGGCTTGTGTTATGGGTCCTAGACGACGATATACTGAATAGATATACAGGGTGTAATCTAATTGGTGATACAAAATAAAAAAATGTGAATCTAACCATAATTTAAAACAACTTTTACTATGGGACCAACTTTGGCGGAGTCGAACAAAACAACTATATCCTATGAAACATCAGTTTTTTTTGGCTTCATCAAAGTTGGTCCCATAGTAAAAGTTGTTCAAAATCATGGTTAGATTCACATTTTTCTATTTTGTATCATCAATTAGATTACACGCTGTATACTGAAATACACAGAAAACATCCAAGTGTCAGGAACAAATGTATTGCTCACCACAGACACAAATGCCCTTACCGGGATTTCAACCCGGGACCTCTAGCTTCGGAGGCAGTGTCACTACCAACTAAGCTAAACAGGCCGACAACTTTAAGGGACTACTTCAAGTTCGTGGCTTCGGAAATTGATCACGTTATAAAGCGGTCTATTTTTCCAGACTGACTATTTAGGCCTTTTATAGATAAAATCTATGGAAATATTTTTTTATGATTTGCGATAAACTTTCGTTTATGAAGAAAACTCCCGTGAGTTTGAGACATATTAAATATAATGAAACGGGTCACTCACGTCTTTAAGGTCGAATATCGTTCGACCAACCGAGCGGACAGGGCACGGGCACGCAGTGCTAAGAAAACCGCCGCCGCGATAGGTGCTCATGATTAAGGACCGCGAATCGAAAACATGTCGAGCGATATTCGACCTTAAAGACGTGAGTGACCCGTTTCATCATATTTAATATGTTTCGTTTATGACTCCCAAGAACATATATATGTGTGGTTTTATTAATTACGATGTTATCGATTAATTCATGAAGATATTTACTCTTATCATATCTCGATGGGTAATTGTACATCTTGCTTTTATTAACTTGAAGTTGTCCCTCTAAAGTACTCAAATGTGATTTGTTTACATCAATTGCACTGGTATAACGAATGTGGTGTTAAGGCTTTTCCGACAATAAAATGGGTTTGGGCGCCACTGTTACTTGTTACACAAATCAGCCGCTCACTCTTACTAAAGAAGAAATCAAGAAGCCTTATTTACATTGCTCGTAGTGACCACTATAAAGGTCAGAGTAGACACACGACTTTAGGCGTCATTGGCGTTAAAAAAGTTTACTTGCCAGAAATGTCTCGTTGGCGTGGAATTAAAAAATGGGATATCGTAATAAAAACTTAGTCAAATACTTATTGCACTAAATTGTTTGAAACCGTGAGGTGCCTGTTTTTTGTAGCATTTCTAATTACCGACATTAAAAGGAGTCGTAACTCTTAATGTCATAGGATGAGGCTAACTTTTTAGCAGCGACTAAAATAAAGTTCAAGGAACGAAATTGACCAGTAAGAAATACACCGTAACCCTTTCTTAGCTAAGATAAGCTACAGTTAAAGTGACATTGCCTCCAAAATACAAGATAGGTTACATTATTACTAAAACTAAACTATTTCGTCACAGTCCAATTTGTTCAAATGCTAATATACAATTTTTTCATTTAATTTAGAGATCATTGCTGGATTGCGTCGTCAAATTCGATCGAGTGGTTACATATTTGACACTATAAACGCGGTGCCTCTTACAGGAGTCGGTAAACATTGTTGTCTATATTGAAATCCAGCTTTTATTATTAGGACCGTGACGACCCTTGATTGTGTAAAGAAATAAGCTTGATCGTAGTGCTTTAAGGACGTTGTTCGAGTCGATCGTAGTGCTTTAAGATCGTTTATATTGTTTGACTTCGAGACGAGTCCTGTCTGTAACATGTGTTTTGCGGCGACGTGATGCGGGCTGTCAGGCGAGTATGAAAACTAACGCTTGTTCACTGTACAGTCAAGAGCTAATGTAAGTTCACACTTTTGCACTTTCATTGTGATACGATATACGAGGCGTGCATAGCAGCATCAGGGTGCAATATGATGCATATCGTGTTCTGATGAGGCTCGAACATGTTCTCCGCGGACAGATTGGCTGATTTCTTCGCTATCCGCGTGGCAAAGGTAGCCGGTTTCAGGCATTGGCTGTCGGTTGTTGTCTAATGTAGTTTATAGATTGTTTATGTTAGATTAAGGGTGGGTTGCATCAAGTTACGATATTACAGACCGATCAACGTTAAGGCGCTGGCAGTTGTCATCCCGTGGAACATTTTCAAACTTTCCATACATCAGATTTTAACGAACACCGCTTACGATTACAGACGGTTTGGGGCAACCCAGCCGTAGTATGCTAGATTTAAGACAGTATATGGAGTTATTTATGCCTGCAAACATTATTGTGACATATAATATGTCACTATAAGTCATACATATGGCATTTATTAAACTTTATCTAGGCATGGACTCCTTTTGAAATATAAAAGAGCCTGCGGGTCCCTCCAAAATCCTACTAATATTATAAACGCGAAAGTTTGTATGGATGGATGTTTGTTACTCTTTCACGTAAAAACTACTAATGGATTTTAATCAATCTTTACAATAATATAGCTTATACATCAGAATAACACATAGGCTACAATTTATAAAGATATTGTGTGAATTGTCCAAATGCTAATCCTGCGCAGACGAAGTCGCGGGCACCAGCTAGTACTGAATAGTTTCCAAAGTACTGAAAGAATTTTAATATGAATGCATTTTGATAGCTACATAGTCATGGCCCTCTGGCGTTCATAGTTTAAGAAACCCTGTCATAAAGTGAAATCTTAACTTACTTTTGCTTTTGATTATACAATGAGTCGATCAACTTTTTCCTGCCGTTATTCTGTCGCAATAACCCGAGCTTAGGCTAGCGTAAACTGCTGGTAAGTTAGTGCTGGCGTTTTCTTCGCTCACGTGGCCTGAAGCGGGATCACTGTCGGGGTGGCGGGGGTGGGGGTGGGGGGGGGGGGGGTTATAACCGCATGCGCATCTTGTCGGGCTGCGAGACGAGCCCGTACTTGTCGAGGTGCTCGTAGAGCGCCGCGAGGTACTCCTTGGGGTGGTGCGTGTAGTGCTGCACGTGCGGAGACTTGTCCCAGCACTTCCAGGAGCACTGTCGACAAATACTCAGGTTTTATTTACTGCCATTATTGACCGAGCGAGCGAAGCGTCTCCGTTTCAGCATTCGACATAAATTATTTCGTATGTCTGTCTGTCCGGTTGTCCTCCACTATATGTCGCATTTCTCAACCGATCGTGAAATTTTGTGAGCAGGTTCGATAATTTTATAGAATATTTTGAAGTCAATTTTTGAAAATTTTCAAATTTGAAAAATAAATTGCAAGGTGTATGTATAGCTCACAGAGCCACTAGTTGTACATAGGGGCAGCGTGGGCAGACCCCGCACAAGGCGGAGGGATGAGCTGGACGCGGCTGGCGTTAGGGGAAGCCTGTTTCCAGTAGTTGACGTCTATCGGCTGATATGATAATGATGTTTTTTTCTGATCACATTAATATTTTTATAATTTGGCTTATTGGAATAGTACATTACTACAGAGACCGGGACGAAAGGGGCTGCCGGCCGAAGACGTATAGACGGATAGGTCTAAGGCGGGCAACCCCATATTTCCCGCCGAGGTATGTATAGTGCTTTTCTCAAACATGCAATGAAATAAACAAAAAAAAAAATCAGTTTTATTTTTAATATGCATAGTGGCAGAATGTCATGATGCCTGTGCTACAAATTTATGTAGAATAGACATTAAAAAAGAGGACTTTGCCGACCTAGGCCTGCATGATTTGTATGAAATCCCATTAACGACCTCTTGTCCTAGCCGCACCTGAAACGTCATACTTCGCAGCCTATTATAAGGAACATAACATCAATATTTCATTGCATGTTTCAGAAAAACATATAATAGCATTAAAAGCTAGTAAATTTTTATTCTAATTTAACCAATACTATAACGGAACAGATGAAATGGTAATGCCTTTTCCATGAGAAAAAAAAAACAATGTGTCATAACTTTTGACAGCAGGAACAGCCGGGCTGTGTGGAACACGCGGTACCTGGGTGCCCATCTCCCGCCAGCTGTCCCTGACGGCGCGGTTGGAGCGCTCGGCGCCGACGGGGTCGGAGCGCGACAGCAGGAACAGCCGGGCTGTGTGGAACACGCGGTACCTGGGTGCCCATCTCCCGCCAGCTGTCCCTGACGGCGCGGTTGGAGCGCTCGGCGCCGACGGGGTCGGAGCGCGACAGCAGGAACAGCCGGGCTGTGTGGAACACGCGGTACCTGGGTGCCCATCTCCCGCCAGCTGTCCCTGACGGCGCGGTTGGAGCGCTCGGCGCCGACGGGGTCGGAGCGCGACAGCAGGAACAGCCGGGCTGTGTGGAACACGCGGTACCTGGGTGCCCATCTCCCGCCAGCTGTCCCTGACGGCGCGGTTGGAGCGCTCGGCGCCGACGGGGTCGGAGCGCGACAGCAGGAACAGCCGGGCTGTGTGGAACACGCGGTACCTGGGTGCCCATCTCCCGCCAGCTGTCCCTGACGGCGCGGTTGGAGCGCTCGGCGCCGACGGGGTCGGAGCGCGACAGCAGGAACAGCCGGGCTGTGTGGAACACGCGGTACCTGGGTGCCCATCTCCCGCCAGCTGTCCCTGACGGCGCGGTTGGAGCGCTCGGCGCCGACGGGGTCGGAGCGCGACAGCAGGAACAGCCGGGCTGTGTGGAACACGCGGTACCTGGGTGCCCATCTCCCGCCAGCTGTCCCTGACGGCGCGGTTGGAGCGCTCGGCGCCGACGGGGTCGGAGCGCGACAGCAGGAACAGCCGGGCTGTGTGGAACACGCGGTACCTGGGTGCCCATCTCCCGCCAGCTGTCCCTGACGGCGCGGTTGGAGCGCTCGGCGCCGACGGGGTCGGAGCGCGACAGCAGGAACAGCCGGGCTGTGTGGAACACGCGGTACCTGGGTGCCCATCTCCCGCCAGCTGTCCCTGACGGCGCGGTTGGAGCGCTCGGCGCCGACGGGGTCGGAGCGCGACAGCAGGAACAGCCGGGCTGTGTGGAACACGCGGTACCTGGGTGCCCATCTCCCGCCAGCTGTCCCTGACGGCGCGGTTGGAGCGCTCGGCGCCGACGGGGTCGGAGCGCGACAGCAGGAACAGCCGGGCTGTGTGGAACACGCGGTACCTGGGTGCCCATCTCCCGCCAGCTGTCCCTGACGGCGCGGTTGGAGCGCTCGGCGCCGACGGGGTCGGAGCGCGACAGCAGGAACAGCCGGGCTGTGTGGAACACGCGGTACCTGGGTGCCCATCTCCCGCCAGCTGTCCCTGACGGCGCGGTTGGAGCGCTCGGCGCCGACGGGGTCGGAGCGCGACAGCAGGAACAGCCGGGCTGTGTGGAACACGCGGTACCTGGGTGCCCATCTCCCGCCAGCTGTCCCTGACGGCGCGGTTGGAGCGCTCGGCGCCGACGGGGTCGGAGCGCGACAGCAGGAACAGCCGGGCTGTGTGGAACACGCGGTACCTGGGTGCCCATCTCCCGCCAGCTGTCCCTGACGGCGCGGTTGGAGCGCTCGGCGCCGACGGGGTCGGAGCGCGACAGCAGGAACAGCCGGGCTGTGTGGAACACGCGGTACCTGGGTGCCCATCTCCCGCCAGCTGTCCCTGACGGCGCGGTTGGAGCGCTCGGCGCCGACGGGGTCGGAGCGCGACAGCAGGAACAGCCGGGCTGTGTGGAACACGCGGTACCTGGGTGCCCATCTCCCGCCAGCTGTCCCTGACGGCGCGGTTGGAGCGCTCGGCGCCGACGGGGTCGGAGCGCGACAGCAGGAACAGCCGGGCTGTGTGGAACACGCGGTACCTGGGTGCCCATCTCCCGCCAGCTGTCCCTGACGGCGCGGTTGGAGCGCTCGGCGCCGACGGGGTCGGAGCGCGACAGCAGGAACAGCCGGGCTGTGTGGAACACGCGGTACCTGGGTGCCCATCTCCCGCCAGCTGTCCCTGACGGCGCGGTTGGAGCGCTCGGCGCCGACGGGGTCGGAGCGCGACAGCAGGAACAGCCGGGCTGTGTGGAACACGCGGTACCTGGGTGCCCATCTCCCGCCAGCTGTCCCTGACGGCGCGGTTGGAGCGCTCGGCGCCGACGGGGTCGGAGCGCGACAGCAGGAACAGCCGGGCTGTGTGGAACACGCGGTACCTGGGTGCCCATCTCCCGCCAGCTGTCCCTGACGGCGCGGTTGGAGCGCTCGGCGCCGACGGGGTCGGAGCGCGACAGCAGGAACAGCCGGGCTGTGTGGAACACGCGGTACCTGGGTGCCCATCTCCCGCCAGCTGTCCCTGACGGCGCGGTTGGAGCGCTCGGCGCCGACGGGGTCGGAGCGCGACAGCAGGAACAGCCGGGCTGTGTGGAACACGCGGTACCTGGGTGCCCATCTCCCGCCAGCTGTCCCTGACGGCGCGGTTGGAGCGCTCGGCGCCGACGGGGTCGGAGCGCGACAGCAGGAACAGCGCGGGCGCGCGGCACGGGTTGGTGTGGAACATCTGCGACGAGCGGATGTAGTGCCGCGTCGCCGCTTCTTGGAACGCCTTCATGTGGTATCTGGAACGAGTTTATGTGACCATAAACAAACTAAAATACCCTTTTCTGAAACGTGCTCGGAAAAATCGGAGGAGAATGACTTAACCTTGCCGCTCGCTTATAACTCTTATACGACGCAACTTATAGAGCACGCTCTAATGGGACGCCTCGGGCCAGTGGCGTGCCTAGAGTTGCAGAGAAGGGCAAGCCGAGGAATAAATTTTTGTATATTTTTCACATACAATATCAATAAATCTATCTCCTACCTTGATACCTTGCCATATTACCTTTACCTTTTATACCTATACATGTTTGTTAACCATTTTTTAAGCCTTTTATTTCTATGATATTTGAAATTATAAAAATGACATTAACAACTTGTGAAACTACGTCGAAACTACCAACACTAAAAACACGACGACACTAAACGGTTAATATTCTTTTTACCCGACTGCGCCAGAAGGAGGGTTATTGATTATTATTTAAAAGTAAAAGTCAAATATTTTAAAAGGCTTATGTTTAACGGATTACCAAATATACTAAAATAAAACGCTTTTTTACTGCCGAAAATAGTAAACGATCACCAAAATTAAAACACCATTTTCATGTGAAATTATAGCCAAAAGTATAACATATTACTATCTAATTAAAGGCAATGTCTCCAAACATATCATTAGTGACCCAAAAATAGGTTTAATGAGCGCCAAAATGTAAAACTCCTTTTTTTTCAAAATTATAACCCAAATTATAACATCTTGCAATCCCATTAAAACCCATAACTCCAAACTAATCATTGTAAACCCAAGAATGTTATATGACCACCAATATTTTAACCGAATTTCAATCTAAAATTTATTTATTTATTTAATAACTTAAGTCTATCATTACAGGATACCTAATGCGACAGACAAGAACGTAATTGGTATTATAATAGTTAAAAATAGCCTAACACATAAAACTTCTAAATAACCAAAGTTCCATCATAAAAAAATATATTAACTAACAAACTAAGTAAAACACAATACAGACATAGTGGCCTTTGTGAAATCATTGAGGGAGCATGTAAACACGTCCAACTTTAGCGCAACCAGATTGATAGTGCGTATACTTCTCGTCAGCGGTGCCTCCTGCAACAAGTTAGTGCGCGCGGCGGGCACGGCCAGCAGCGGCGGCCGGCGGCGGCGCTGCACAAAGCCGTTGGGTACGTTCAGCGCCAAGGAGCTCTGAACCTTATTCTACCCTAACATTCCATGTCAAGCAAATATTTAACATCTCGTTATCCTAGTAAAGTAAATTACGCTATGTAACTCGTTATGAAATGAAATGAAATGTTTATTCACAAGAACATACAGTGTACAATAGGTGTTAGGTACATAATAATATTGCAGTTCCAGTCCGGTACATTCAGCCATTTCAGGCATGTGAAAATTAAAATAGGTTCTTAATTTAACTAAAAATTACATTAGTTAAGTAAAAACTCATATCTATCCATGTCATAATAAATTCATAATTATAATATTTGATGTCATAAAGTTAGGCGTAATATTTAACAAGATAGAATTCAATACAAAAGTCAATCAGGATTAATTAAAGAATAAATTATGTCAATACAAAAGTCAAATTGATATCACTAAATTAATTAATTATATTTAGCAGATGTCAAAATGTATGTCCCAGAAATTCGTTTACAGTGTAAAAACAGTTATCGCATAATATTTTAAAAACTTTTTTCTTAAACTCATGACCTGATAATGTCTTTAATGATGACGGTATTTTATTATAGATTTTCACGCACATGTTGTACGCGCTTTTGTTCCTAAGGACCAGTCTGCTGTTTTCCGGTAGTGCTAGACGATATTTTCTTTGTGGCCTAGTTGTTTCTTTGTCAATGATGGTAAAAAGTTCTGAATTAGCTTGAACAAAATTTGCTACTTCGAAAATATAAAGGCAAGGTAGCGATAGTAAATTAAGTTTTTTGAATAGTGGTTTGCAGGATTCTCGACGATTAACGCCACATAATGTTCTTATGCATCTTTTTTGAGCAATGAATGCGCGATCGGCGTCAACGGAATTTCCCCACATAATAATTCCGTATCTTAAAACTGACATGATATAGCCGTGGTATGTCAATAAGGCACTTTGTAATGAGACCGTGTTTTTAAGGCGCCACAGCGCAAAAATAAATTTATCCACCTTCTTGCAGACTATTTCTACATGGTCCTTCCAGTTGCAGTGTGTATCTAATGTCACACCTAGGAAAACTGTTTTATTTACTTCTTCGATTTCGTCAGAGTTATGTTTAATTTTGAGTTGTTTATTTCCACCAAACACAGTAAATAATTTTCTAAAGTTTGAGATTTAGGCGACCACTGTCAAAAACGCTTTATACATATAAATGACGATATGGAAAAATGACGAATGCCAAGTCCATTGACAATTACAAGGTCGAGGAATAAAAAAGGTCAAAATAGAATTTGGTCGAAGTATTGAAATGACTAATTTCACTCTGCCTTAAATAACGGAGCCCCGCTTCGCGGCGCTCCTATTTCTGTGTAGTTTGCCCTTCGGGCATCGGAAGATACCTAACGAACCTAGACCTGGGGCCGTCTTACTTTATTTGGTAATATGCATACATTCTATGGCAATCATAGTGGTTTATTTAGGTAGAAATATTGTATTAATTTGCTCGGTAAGATTTGATAACCATT
The DNA here is from genome assembly GCA_905163555.1 of Notocelia uddmanniana. NCBI lineage: Eukaryota > Metazoa > Arthropoda > Insecta > Lepidoptera > Tortricidae > Notocelia > Notocelia uddmanniana. Next base: position 361,762 of record LR991063.1, on the reverse strand, counting down.
TACTAAATTTGGTCTTTGAATATAATTTAATGTGCAGTCGTTATTATAACAGCTAGTACTATTGACACTATTGTAATTTTTTTGTGTACAGTATATTTTTTTGGTAAGAGAGCTTAGGGTATATAAGTATATTTTGGTGGTCATTATATTTAACCCCATTTTAAAATGGCGTCTTATTTCGGCTGATGATGAAGATATAAAAGATTTTATTTTTGTTTCCATACATGCTGTTGAAACTCGTAACTTCGCGCATGATGCATAGGCATCATATAGCTTCGCCTTCTACCACCACAACTACCACCGCACCAACGTTCAATTCACAACGTCAAATGAAGATAAGAAGCGAAGTAATAACGGTTATTTGAAGGAACCGCGCAGCAGCTTGTGATGAAAATCGAGAGCATCGGCGGAGTCGAGAGCATCGGTTATATTTTGGAAAGCGTACCGCAGAGCTTCATAGCCACAATGCACAACCTCTCTTCGACTTTTCTTTATTGGAGTACTGGGCGCCGTATGAGATTCACCCGCATGTAGTCGAATTTCCTCCGTACCGCACCTCATCAATTGAGAAATCATTTTTGATCCTCCTGCGTCAATACTACTACCCCTACACAAGTATCGAGGATCAACTAACGACCTCATTCACCCAACACCCGACGCAGCTGCATGGCTCAGCACCCTGAATGTTGACATTTTGTAATATTATTGTATTTATTCACTTGCATTTAGCTTTGTAAATGTCCAACTAAGTTGCCTATTTCAAATGTATGCCATACGATTAAATAAATAAATACTACTGAGCAATCCATTGAACAGTTAATCTAATTAGTAACGCTATCCATTCGATGTAAAATTTGAAAATCATACATAAAGTATCTAAGACTGAAATATAAATAGAAGGCCATACGAATAAATAAATACTAACTACGTCTGTTTCGTTCGGCATAAAAAGTAAATAAGTATATTTGGTCTAAGCACACGTTCACGTCTGCTGATAAGGTTTGTCTGCACACATCAATAAAGTAGACACCAGTAGTTGCGATAGTGATACCAGATTAAATAATACAGGGTGACCGGACCCCGAGACGTAAACGTAATCAATAATAATTTTAACGACTTTGTATAACTGATTGCAATTTCATTAAAGTAAAAAGCGACATAATTCTTTTCAACATAATTGAAAAAAAAAACTTACATTTAGATAATTAACTTCAGTATAATTACAGAGTACTTAATACAAAAATTAAGAAAATAACGAAAGCATTATTGTCTTAATTGTACACAGATTATACTGAAAAAGAACACTCAGGATAATGACAGGTGCGTTTACATACGACCATAGCTTGGAGCTATATATGCAACAACAGGTGGAATAAATCATTGAACTTCTCACAGCAGACACCACACACAAGTGCAGGTGGGTCACTGGCATACGTAAACAGAGATGTTTTTTTTCAGCAATTCAAAGTTGCAATGTATAGTGTAAAATGTAAATCATAGCGAGTCTTTTAACCTATTTCCAGTCGCTGATAAAAATGTCTAGTGTGGTGAGGTGAGGTTTTGTGAGCAGGTTCGTAAATTAAATAGCGTGTTTTTTTCTTCATTTTAATTAATATCAAAAAAAGTTCTTCGGCTCCAATAGAGCTAATTTCTACAAGAAACCAGTGTTCAAAGTCTCACTATTTTTTAATTATTCTATACATAAATTTTATGTGTTGAATATATAAATATTCGCTACAAGGAGTTAGCTACTTTTTCGTTTATTATGTGTCATATTAGTTGACACTTATTTTTGTGTAACTACAGAACCTCTTACACTGCAATATTCATTTATTAGGTATGACAATCAAAAAAAGAAGTTATTCCGAATGTAGCAGAACTAAGCAGTGTCGAAATTTACGGAAACAAAAAAAACGCAGTATACAGTGTTATTTGCCAGTGAGCTCATCCCCACACCTTGAAGCCATTGCGTTCTCGTACAGTACGTACCCCTTATCCCTTATAGGGATAAGCTCGCCTGTACATATGTCAACTGTTCTTGTAATTACTGTTTTATTGTTATGTTTTACTCATGTACAATAAAGAATTTTACATACATACATACGTTTCAACAGATACGTGTGGAATGACCTGCCCAGTGGGCTACAGCATGCGAAAAAGGCGTGAAAGTTTTCTTACGGGTCGGCAACGCGCGAGTTACGCCTCGGGTATTGCAAGCGTCCGTAGGCGACGGTGACCACTTATCATCAGGTTGGCTGTCAGCTTATTTGCCACCGCAATGGTATTAAAAATAAAATAAAGAAATACTCACTCCATGTACGCTTTAAGCGTCTTCTGCATGATGTGGTTCTTGGGGAAGACGGCCTTGGGCACTCCGATCGTGATCTCGCTGATGTCTGCGGCCGAGTCCCACACTTGGCACGACACGCGGTCCAGCACAGGTTGGTAACTGCGAACATACAATATAATATAATGCAATTTAGCTGCTTTGCCCAAAGGTTGACTGGCAGAGAATCCTTATGGAATTAAGTTCGCAATATCAAATTAGTACGCTTACTGGCCTAGAAAGTCGTCTACTACTTGGAATATTAATCTGGAGTAGAATTGTAGTGGGCATACATAAAGATGCGAGGAACTTAAAAAAATATCTGTAAACTCGAGAGGTCGAAACCGTTAAAGCTCAAATATGAAAGCACTTTTATGGTTTACAATGAAGCCCGCGTTCATGTATTTTCTTTATTTTGTACTTATATTATTTTTGAGGTTTTCTCTGGGTAATACCTATAAATCCCGATTTGCCTGACAAATATTTGAATTATGATAGTGTTCAATAAGTATAGCACATGAATTTGAGTAATTTGAAGATTGTATGGGACAGACATGTTGCAGGATGGCCGAATGTAGTTTAGTTCAGCATTGAGAGTGCAGGACGGCACAGTATGAGATATGAACGCGATGAAAATCGTATGACGATATGATTTTAATAGTAAAAACGTTGTAAATAGCACGAAACTCACGTTTTAGGGTCCCGCAGCGCGTGCACGCACACCTCGCCCCACAGGTAGCCGCCCACCGAGAACCCGTGCAGCGTCAGCGTGCTGTGCGCGTCGTTGGACGCCATGAACTTCAGCAGGTCACCCGCAACCAGCTACAAGGATACAGACCTTTTTAAGGCACGAGTGAATAGGCATCTTCTGGGTGAGCTCGCTTCATCGTCGGCCTCATCTTTGCCCCCTGGTTAGATGCTGGCCAAGAGCAATCCCATTTTTTATATAAAAAAAAATACAAGTAATTCATGCAACTGTTATACAATAAGAGGCCTTAAAACCAGTTTGGTTTTATGGAAATCACCGGAGGCGAGTTTAATCAAGCATTCGTCAACCCACTGCCAATTTAACCATCCCATCTGTGCATCGGGGGTGTACCCAGATATGAACATTGACATAATAAAATAAAGGGTCCACAGAAAGAACATGTCTAGTCCTTTGAAATTTCAAAGGCAATTTGCACCTTATGTCTTTACCAGTTAGGTTGCTTTTTGTTATGAAATTTAAGTGGTCTGGACATGTTTTTTTTCGTGGACCCTTCAAATGATTGTTGTAATTACCAACGGTTTCTCACCGCATTTGACCACCATCGCACCTCATCGCGCCTTTTTTAAGAGAACTTATGCCAATCCGCATGTAGTGCCGGACTTGGCACCATTTCAGTGAATCTACGGAACTTGGCACCCATTTAGATCTCAATTATTTTATCGGTGTAGACTATAACCAAGCATCGTATATTCTTACTTGAACTTGACTCCCATTTTCACATTTATGTTTTTGATGGGATTACTTTTTGTCAATCTTCGCCAAATGGTGCTTTTTAAGAGCGAATACACGAGTTACTATACATAATACCCAAATCGCTATACTACGAGGGTAAAACTGAAAGTTTCGGGAATAGAAGAAAATATGCAGTATAAGTGAGTTTATTTATTTTTATTGTTTTTCAAAATATTCTCCTTTGTATTTCATGCACTTATGCATGCGTTCAAACCAGTCCATAAAGCACTTTTTGAACTCTGAAGTAGGGGTCGACAAAATGGCTATTTTATAGGCCTCCACTGCTTCTTCTGGCGTCTGAAACCGCTGACCACGCAGTTTGTCCTTGATTCTGGGGAATGTAAAAAAGTCGTTGGGACTTAAGTCAGGGCTATATGGAGGGTGGTCCAATATTTCGACTTTTTCACCGTCCAGGTACTCAGTTGTTGTCCGAGCGGTGTGTGGGCTGGCGTTGTCGTGGTGAAGGATGATGCGACGACTAGGGTTTGTTTTTCGGAGTTCAGCAAAGACGTTCGGCAAACAAATAGTGGTGTACCAATCAGCATTGACTGTTCTACGATCCTCAAGAGCCACAGTAGCTACGTGACCAGATTTAGAGATAAACGTAGCCACCATCTTCTTAGCCGTACTGCGAGAACGAACAACTTTTGTGGGTTTGAGCTCGTCTTCGAAGACCCATACTCGGGATTGGTTTTTAGTTTCAGGCTCATAAGCGTATATCCACGACTCGTCACCTGATACTATGCTAAAAACAGCATTTGAGCGTCCCTTGTTAAATCTTTTCAAAGTTTTGCGGCACCAATTGACACGGACTATTTTCTGCTCGTCAGACAATAGGTGAGGTATCCAACGGGAAAATAACTTTTTCACGCCTAATTCTTCTTTTAAAATAATTTGTATTTGACTCATTCCAATACCCAGGTGCTCTTGAATTTCCCGATATGTCACATGTCGGTCTTCATTTATCAGACGACGCACAACATCGACGTTTTCTTGCGTGACTGCCGATTTTGGTCGACCTTCACGCACTTCGTCGGTGAGGGATACACGGCCACGTTGAAATTCTGAATACCACCTGTATATTGTAGTCTTTGAAGGAGCTTCAATATTAAAAGCAGCAACCATCCGCTCTTCACATTGTTTTTGTGTTAGTCCACTTTTAAAGTCATAATAAATCATAGCTCTGAAATTTTCACGGCACAATTCCATTTTAAGCAGTGACTCGACGACTTCAATAAACAATTGAAACCGAACCATACTTTTTTTTTTCTAAGTGGCCAGTGTGTTGAGATAAGGAAACTTCAGAGATTATAAAAAGGTATAATACATGTTAAAAATAAATTAATAAGTATTCGATTCCCGCCACTTTCAGTGTAAGCCTCGTAGCTATATATAATATTTGAAGAGTTCCCTCGATTTCTCCAGGGGCTCCAGGGCCCTATAATCAGATTCTTACCTGATAAATATGGGACTGCCCCTGAAGTATACCGTTTCTAATAAAAAAAAAATTTTCCAATTAGGTTAATAAATGACGGAGTTCTAAGGTAACTAGCATAAATAATAATAATAATAAAACTTATAAACGGACGGGACACCATTGTCCCGTGAGCGGAAAAAACTAATAAAATAAACTAATAATAAAATCACTGTTTTCTGTTTTTTTCGGGTATACACACACAATTACTATGTTGCATGCCAAATTTCAGCTTTCTAGGTCACCTGGAAGTGGGTTAGGTTTTTGATTACTAGTCAGTCAGTCAGTCAGTCAGTGGTAAAAATGCCGTTTTTTGGAATTTAATATCTCAATAATTATTAAACCTATATTTATGAAATTCGGGGTTCTAGTTGTTCTAAAGGATCTTAATACATGTACCAAATTTAAATTTTTTATGTTAGTTAAATTTGGAGTTAATGGGGGGTCAAAAGTGGCTCCAAACGGTTCGTGTAATATAACACACGGCTGCTGTCCGCCAGTTCCTGGGGTGAACTTGGCTGGACACGCTGCCGCGTGTCTATCATGTATGCTCCCTGTACCACTCGCGCGAAGGCAAGTCGGTCTTCACCGGTTTTGCGCGCTCGGCGTGTGAATATATACTGATTGTGATTTGTTGAAATATTTTGTCATGACGCTATTTAGTAAATCGCATTGTCAAATTCAGGGTAGTTTGTATTTATATTGTTGATTTATGACATTATAAGTATGGTACATGAAGCAAGAAATTTTAGGCAAGCCGGTGGGAATCGTGTTGTATGGGAGCACCGCTACTGGAGAGCAATCCCATTTTTAATAAAAAAAGATAGTTTTGTAATTTGGGTGGACCGATCTATTTGTAGTTAACTATACAAGCGAATAGAGCGTTTTTTTATCAGCGAAGTACTTTGAACTTACAAGAACATAGCATACACGACTTTTTGCCATTCAAGAAAAACGACTGGCAAAAAATACCGTGGGGTGTAACGAATACACGTAGTTAAGATGGTCTAGCTAGGTCTACATAATTATGTACATACTCGTACTTTAATGACAATTTTATTTTATTAATAACTAATTATTACAAAATCCGCAACAGGCTTCGTCAACACCAAAGTCAAAGTCAAAATATTCTTTATTCAAATAGGCCTAGCAACAAGCACTTTCGAATCGTCAGTTATAACATGTATTAACATATATATTAATTAATTATTTAGAGCAATTTATTGATGCTATTATTATTCTTCAAAATAAATATTGTTGTTGTAGACATGTCAAAGTAAGAAATTATTTTGTAGTAAAATTCACAATAGGATCGTCAAAAAATAAATAATAATAATAATAGAAAAATATATAAAAAATAGAAATCTAGACAGTTTCTAGAATAAAATCAAAATATCAAAAAAAAAGATCATATTAATATCTAACGCCATAATGATTAATTCATTAATATTTCAGTCACAATTAATCCCACGGTGTTTTATCATTCATGTAGTCATGTGTGCTATAATATGCTTTCGATATGAGTTGACGCTTTACATAATTTTTAAATTTATTAATAGATAATTCAGTTACATTTCTTGGAAGCTTATTATAAAACTTCACACCATTACCCATGAATGATTTTCTAATTTTCTGTAGGCGAGTGGTGGGCACCGCGAGTTTGTGTTTATTTCGAGTATTAATATTATGTATGTCACAGTTCTTCCTGAAATTTACAATGTTTTTATGTACATACACAATATTATCATAGATGTATTGACAATGCAATGTCATTACATTAATGTTCTTGAACTTATCTCTAAGTGAGTCTCTATGGTTCATTTTATATATTGCTCGAATAGCCCTCTTCTGCAGAACAAAAATGGTATTAATATCTGAAGCACTGCCCCATAGTAAAATACCATACGACATAATACTGTGGAAGTAACTAAAATATACTAATCGAGCTGTCTTCACGTCTGTCAGTTGGCGGATCTTGCTCACGGCAAAAGCTGCAGAACTCAGTCTATTCGAGAGATTAGCAATATGGGGACCCCATTGGAGTTTGGAATCTAATGTTAATCCAAGAAAAACTGTACTATCCACTAGTTCCAATTCCTCATCTTTCACAATGACACTTGTTTGATTGTGCTTAACGTTAGTCGTGACAAACTTGATACATTTGGTCTTTTTCTCATTTAACAATAAATTGTTGACATTGAACCAATTAACTACTTTAGAAATAGCATTGTTTATATCTATATTAGCTTGTTGCTGTCGTTTGACTTTGAATATAAGAGAGGTATCGTCTGCAAACAATACTATATCATGGTGGGTCTTTACGAGGTATGGCAAGTCATTTATGTAGATAAGGAATAGGAAAGGTCCCAATATTGATCCCTGCGGTACACCCATCGAGACCACTGATCCTGGAGATCGCTGTCCATTCACATCGACCCTTTGTATTCTACCATATAGATAAGATTTTAGCAAATTCAGTGCCGATCCTCTAACTCCATAGTAGTGCAGTTTCCTGATTAATGTTTCATGACATACGCAGTCGAAGGCCTTGGACAAATCGCAAAAAATACCTAAGGCATCCTGTGACTCTTCCCAGGCATCGAATATATGTTTAGTTAGCTCAACAGCCGCGTCGGTTGTCGAGCGACCCCGCGTAAAACCAAATTGCTTATTATGCATTAAATTGTTTGCATTAAAATGTCTTATTAATTGGGACAAAACTAATTTTTCAAAAATTTTACTAAATGTTGGCAGCACAGATATTGGTCTAAAATTAGTGGGGTCAGAAGTGCTACCTGATTTAAATAAAGGAGTTATTTTACTATGTTTCATTAGATCAGGAAACTCACCGCAGTCAATACTGTTATTAAATACAACTACCAAGTCAGGCGCTATGACTTCTATTAGAGATTTGACAGCATGGACAGAGACTCCCCAGAGATCACCAGTTTTTTTGACATTAATTGATTTAAACGCCTTTATTACATCTGGGGTACTAACATACTCAAAATGAAGATTTCCACTACATTCTGAGGCGTTATCTTTTAACAATGTAACGGCAGACGAAGGTGAAGAATTTAATGTCTTTGTTGTGGATACTGGTATCTCAGTGAAAAATTTTTCAAATTCTGTTGCTACTTCTAAACTTGAATCTATAATTATGCCATCAATTTTTAGTTTAAGATCATTCATTTTGTGCTTTGATCTACCAGTTTCCACATTAATTAATTTCCATGTTGTTTTGATAATGTCCGAACTATTTGTAATTTTCTGGCTTATAAAATTACGTTTAGCTATATGACAATCTATTTTAAATTTCTTAGAATATTGTTTGACATGTTCCTTAAATTCATCACTCATATTAAACCGGCGTTCCTCATATAAAGCATACAGTGCTTGTCTACGTTTATGTAAGTCCTCAGTAGCCCACTCACTAAAAACTGATGTCCCACCAACCACGACCGATTTGGATGTAAAAATCGCATTATAATGTTTCATAAAAGTGTGAAAAAATGAATTGTACATTTCGTTTGGACTCATATCGGAAGACAGAAAGGGTAGCGCCTGGACTAGACTTTGCTTCATTCGTTCCATACGGCCCGTGGTTACTGGTACAATAGTTATTTGTTTCCTCAGGGTATTTCTTCTTAATGTCTCAAATACCATTAATTGACCTAAGTGATCTGATTCTAATTTACTGATTACACTTTTAGTGATTGGAACAATATTAGTGAAAATGTTATCTATACAGGTGGCGCTTGTAGCAGTGACTCTAGTAGGCTCCGTAAATATATGACTCAAATTACAAGATTTGAAAAGATTCAACAATCTGATACTTGTTGTTGAATTTTCTAAAATGTTTACATTGAAGTCTCCGCATATAAGTAATTTCTTACTAGAGAGTGATATTTTAAGTAGCACGGATTCCATTATGCTTTCAAAAAGGTCAAAATTACTTAATGGCGGCCTATACACACAGACAACAATAAATTGCTCTAATTCTACTGCACTTATTTCTATGGTCCGTTCAACAGACAAGGATACAATGTCCTTACGTTCCTTAAATTTTAATTTATTATGTAATATTATTAATGACCCACCATGTATGGAACTAAGTCTGGTGAACGAACTTCCCACCTGGTGGTTATTAAATTGAGGCATTAATTCATTATTTTTTAACCAATGTTCAGTTACACACAATATTTCAATATTATAATCATTCAAAAAGAGTTCAATCTGTAAGTCTTTTCCTCTAATAGACTGAATATTTTGGTGAACCAGGTGCATATATTTTCCATGATGGCAGTATCTTTCATTAAATTTATTAATAACTAAATTGCCAGAGTTTGAGTACTCCTTTGTCTTAAAATCTAATTTAAATGATTGGTTAAAACTGGAACCAATTCCAACTGTATATTGAACTGCTCAATAGGAGCAGAGTTATGTGCCAAATTCTTGGCAGAAATGTCAAATAAATAGGATAGTGACAAAGCTATTTGTCTTTTATAATAATTACAAAGGTAAAACTTACCTTTAGTCAATAAATTGTGTTTACCAACATATTTGTTAGTGTCAATTATGCTAAACTTACTACTATATGTACAGAGATTATGCAGAGCTATATTCAAATTATATCTAGTGTCATTTTCTGCCTTTGAAATCTGATGACAATAGGGGAATGTGAACATAATAATTTCTTTTACAGTTAATGTGTCCAATTTTTCAAAAAAATTAATTAAATTATGTTTGTTCACATTTCCTCTGTTACCCATAAGAATAAGCAGTGTTGTTTTAGAATGAATACTATTATCACTCATAATTTGATGTGACATATTATCAAGGCTACTATAAGGCAGACAATTGCTTATTGCGCTAAGCCCTGTTAAGTGATCGCTTAGATATGTGCCCATATTACTTCCAAACTCATCACAGTACATAATTACATTAGGTGTGTTCGTTTCTGAAGTGTGGAAGGAGCTATTATTATTTTGTTCTTGTGGAGGTACACTGGCACAAAGGTGTGGGTTCGATGGACCATCTGATAAATGACCACTCATTTGTTTACATAAACATGACTGGCCATTGGTCAGTGACTCAAACCGTTCCGAGTTATAATTAATTTGTGTTATTAAATCATCCATGGCTAATGAATATTCATTAATAACTTTTTTTGAATTTTCATTCATCCTATCTAAAGATTTTATTGAGTCCTTCAACTTATGAATTTTTAATTTCAATATCTGTGTGTCAGTTTCATATTTTGATCTACTATTTTTCAACTGAGCAGAATATATATCCAACTTATCCACTAAATTCACGTTAATTTTGCTAAATCTCAAGTTCTTGAAAAACAATTTATTCCGTTTTGACAACGTTTGTGTTTTTTTTATGAATCTGTTCAGTCTAAGATATTTCTTTAGTTTATTACCGCTGCAATGTTCTAACCCTGATGTGTTACAATCATTGGTTAAATCGATAGTAACCACAGGATTATCAATTGCAGAGGTAGCCAACTTTGAGTCGGGCCCGACCAGTTCCTCGAATAAACTCTGAGTCTGAGCCTCTGCAGCTTTAGTTTGGGCTTCCTGTAGGTCGTAGATTTTTTCGTGGGCATCATGTAGCGCTCTCTCCAGTGAGTTAATGTCCTTCAAAGCCTCTTCATATGCAGCACCACACTCAGTAAACCGGTCTACCGTCTCCTGAAGCCGGGCCCGCTCAGAATTTACATCATTGTAATCACTTTCTAAGGAACATAAATCTTTTTTTAACTTATCTCTGCTATCAAGTACTAATAATAGTTCCTTCTCACTGTCCTCTCTCTCACCAAGCAATTGAGCACACAATTCCTTGGATGTTTTTAGTTCAAGCAAGGTAAGTTGAAGTTTATCAGTTTCCTGCTGGCGAGCCGCAGCAGCTGCTCTGCGAGTTAGCATTATTGTTTTTCTTTAGTTAAGCACAAAAACAAAACAAGGAATTGCTTACTCAAACTAAGCGAAATTACAGTTAGGTACTTACATGAAATTCTGGCGTCTCACTATGCCCATACACTGCCTTTCAATACAATTCTGTACAATGATTTACGCCTTGTTATACACACAATTAGACAAATAATTAATAAAGCAAGCAAATAGGACTGCGAAACGAACACAGATTTCAAATCCAGGCTCCAACGTACAAACGTCCGTTGACAGCTTCAAATACACGAGTGCCCGGGCACTGTACTAAGGAATTATATATTAAACTAACACTGGTGTCGCTTATTTACTCTATTTTCACCATTCGAATTTACTTTTAATCGTAAAATATTAATTATTATATTAAAATTAATCCTCCTGACACCGTCAACCTAACCTATCCTAATCTAAAGGACCGCCCCGGATCGTAGATGGCTCAAAAGTTCCCATGATGCTGGCGGCGTTGCCACGCTGAATGGCCAACGAAATCTGTTGAGCCAAAAACGATCCGGAACGAGGATCGCAACCCCTCTCTCTCAGCCGCCGACCCACATCTTTTAAAAAGTCCCTGGCCTCTGCACCCCAGGGTCCCGCAGTCTCCACCGCCACCGGCACAAAGTCGTACACTGGTTCCAAGGCAGAGTATTTTAAATGTTTCGCTCGAGCCGCCGACTCTGCCGCTGACCCCGCGGATCTAATGGTGTGACTCAAATGAGATGGGGCAAACCTGCTCACGCACGTTGCGTCCCATAAGAGACACCGACCCTTCCGCCAAGGAACCAATGTCAGACCGTCTGGTCTTTTTCCATCAGTGCGGCATAGCCCCGGAGGCTCCAGGACACACGGCACGTTGGCCGAAACTAAAGCCCGGCGAACCACCTCGTTAATGGCATGATGCCTCGGAAACCGACCCGCACACCTCTGACAACTAAGTCCATGATGCCCGTCTTCTTCAACCATCACCCCACAAATGCAACGGTGCGCTTCGCACACCTTACAACCCAAACGTAACGCAACAGCGATTCTAAGAGAATCGTTATCTAAAAGAGTACCCAGGTGGGGGGAAGGTAATGCGTGCAGCCAAGCCCCCGACTCAGGGCTAAAGGCGGCCTTGAAGCGCGCTATATCGGAACCTACTGCCTCCTCCAGAAGATCCGCACAAATGCGTTTGCACAACAGCTCATCCCAACCTCTCTGCACGGCAAGACTTTTAGGCTGTTCATCCCCTTGACAAATGGCCAACCACCTACCGAGCGCCTCCTCGACAAATGGTATCCGAATATTGCCACCATCAACCGATAAGATCCGAGTGACAAGACTCAAAGTCCCATGAGCCGAGGCCAGGAATGCCACCACGCCGACCTCCTGACACCGCCGTATTCCCAACCCTCCGTGACGAATCGGTAAAGCAGCTTGACACCACTGCGTTTCATTCAGATGTACATTCAGAATGGACTCCAGAGCCAATTTAAGCGAGGCATCCACCCTCGCCACATCATCCTCAAACACCTCAAACATGGGAGACGTTCTCAAAATGTACATCATCCGCGGCAACGCGAAACAGTTCCTCAGAAGTGCAAGAGAGACGTGCGCGGATAAATTATTCAAGTGCTCCGAAGCCCTAACCAACGCCAACCGCTTCTCCTCTAGCGCCGAACTGACCCCCTCCGGGAAGATAGGAGCACCCAGCAGGGAAAAAGACGATTTCTGAAGATGCCGCACCCCCGGTAACACCTCCTCAAAACTCACCATCAAACCCGCGTCCACAGTCCCACAGCCGAAAAGCTCGCATTTAGTGGGGTTTATCTCTAAACCCATTCCCTTCAAAGCCGGCACCAACTTTTCCAAGTCCTCCAGGACAGTCCGAGGATCACCGCCGATTGTTCCATCATCCAAGTACCACACGTTCAAGGGGGACTCTAACGACGAAATTGCACTTTGGATGGCTAAACAAAATATCAAAGGCCCTAACGGATCACCCTGCTGAGCCCCCACTCGCGAGGAAATCGGGGTGTTATTAAATAATAGATGGCTAGCTGTGGAGTAACATTGATGAATGAATGGATAGATCGAGGGCACTTTGTCCAAGACTTCACCAAGAATTGTGTCCCTCTCCACACTGTTGAAAGCATTCTTGATGTCGATTTTCAAAATGACGGCGCTGGACCATTCATTTGTGAGCGCAAAAGCACGCGTGGCATGGATAGCTGCCTCACACCCTTGAGGGGTGCCAAAGCCTATTTGAACTGGCTGCAGATAATCTGCCATAGGTTCCCTAACAGCCCGGCAACAAAGTTTAGCAGTAAGCCGACGCAGTGTGCACCCCACGGCTATCGGCCTAATACCGCCATCCTTTTTGGTAAGGGCACAAAGAGAAGCTCCATACAAATAAGGGCAAATTAGGGGATTCAGAGAACCCCTTAACAAAAAATTACAAAGCCTTGTTAAGGATTCCAGCAGTCGGGGGCCATTGCTCCCTGCTGTAGAAGACGTTAACTCCTTGAGGTGTTGCGGGCGCAACCCATCTAGGCCCGAAGCAGACCCGTTATAAAACGTTCCCAACGCCTCCCCCACCTCCGCCGGCGTCACCGATAAGAAAGGGCTCAAGGCATCCGGCTCCGGCGGCATCAAAAGTGGTCTCGATGGCGATGGGTGCTTTTCCTGCAGTGACGCTATAGTGTCGTCATTTGTAGGGGCTAACGAGGAGTCCGACAGAAGAAGGCGGACTGCACCTCTCAGGTCCCCATCATGCACCTTGCCTTCTATGCTCTTATATAATGACCTTGGACCCGTCCGGGACGCAGTATCTGGGAAGGTAAATGCTGTACTGTCCAGGTTTGCCTTTACCTTACTCGTCAAAGACTTTCTTTCCCCCCTCTCCGGGACCCTCAGGGCAGAAAATGAAAACGATAGAAACGAAAACCAATCATCAACACCATTGGTCTGTAAACAGGCGTCTATCAAAGAGCACAATTTTCCCGCCGCCAAACATCTTGCACCTTTAGGGATGTGTTTTAACACCTTAACTTTTGTTTTAAGTTCACCCAATTTGTCCAGGGAGACTTGGTGATTAGTCCCTGCCTGAGATAAATCGCCATTAGTTGGGAGTGATAAAGGCCCCAATGTTGCCGCGCTAGATCCCGGAACCCCCAGAGCGTTAGGACTGCGGGAGACAATGCCCCTGTGAACGCGCGCGATGTGCACGTTAAGGCCTCTAGGCACTACATATAGTTTCGGCGACCCCGGACAATAAGGACACACTGACTTGGAGGGGCTGCTCATTGCGGTAAAAAATAAAATAAAAAATAAATTTACACAATAACGAATATTAACTAAAATTCCCAAATTAATAGTGCGTAGAAAAATAAAATCATACAAATAGAAACGAACACTGTTAAAACAAATTCATTGAAATAATATCGAGACAAAAACAATATTAACAAATTATCAAAATCATAAAGGTAAAAATACAGAATTTAAATAACATTATTCTCATGCGAGACTTTAATTATTATATAATATTAGTATTGGAAGTCTAACACGTTAATTGCCCATTGTATTTATTTGATATCAAGACCAATAAATACCCTGAAGTCCAAAAGGATGCATGATTACCGAATTCTAGAGAATACGATAAAATCTAGGACGGAAGCAAGATCTCGCATAAGGTATCTAAAGCACCTGAAGCCCTTTAAATACCCGTGAAAAACACATCAGAATTGTTTAACAATAGTATTGTTGTCTACATGACGTAAATCATATAATAATCGCCTTTCTCTAACCAGTTCAATCAGTTTTTCTGTAATAGCAACTTCAGACATCACGGCGTTCTGTCTCGGCGGGAAAAGAACTCCAGAACGCGACTTTCCGCATTGACTGTTCAGAATAGTAATAATAAATGAATTCTTCCCCAATTCGAGCCACCACACCCGGTCCTAAGCTCTCCGCATCGAACCGCTTCCCGACACTCTTCAGGCCGTCGCTCCACCTGGCGGGAGATCGTCCCACAGGGCGAGTCGTTCGCGGTCCCCACTCGTCTGCTCCATAGGCCATCGGCTCTTCAACAAATATGCCCCGCCCATTCCCACTTCAGCTTGCTTATCTTTAGCGCTATGTCGGTGCCATTTAAAAAAATACTGTATATAAAGTGTCATACCTGGGATCCCTTGACGGGCCACATGAGCTGCCAGGGCGTGCACGACACGCTCAGCACGTCGAAGCCCTGCTCCAGATACAGCGTGGCGTATTTCATCACGTGCTTCTGCCGCGCCAGCAGCCAGTTGATCATCACGCACAGGGGCCGGTTGATTTGCTTGTCTAGCCTGTGGAACAAAAGAATGAGTCAGAAGTGTAACAGTTACTATGAAATAAAGCGGAAAGAGAGTCCGCAGTAAGCTCGGTTCTCCATACAAACGTAGTTACGCTCTCATTTTAAAACGCCATGCTAGAATAACACGAAACTTTGTATACACAATCGGATCCGGCATATCTATGTCGGAAATTAGTTTCTAATGCTTGAAATTGTAATAGAAAAAAAATACAGCGAGTTCTTGAGTTTTTTTACGTCTTGTATGAAAACCTTAATAATCGTTGTATTTTTTCTCCATTATAATTTCAAGCAACGAAAACTCGGAGATAGATATGCCGGATCCCATTGTGTATACAAAGTTTCATGTTATTCTGTGTATGGCGTTTTAAAATGAGAGCGTAACTACGTTTGTATGGAGAACCGAGCTTACTGCGGACTCTTATTAGGCTGGGTTGTACCAAACCGTCTGTAATCGTAAGCTGTGTTCGTTAAAATATGATTGTATGGAAAGTTTGACAAGTTTCTATGGGATGACAGCTGCCGGCGCCATATTTAACGTTGATCAGTCTGTGACCGTAAGTCGGTGCAACCCAGCCTTAATGTGAAACTTTATTAGTCAATGTTAAATGTCAGAATGAAAAGTAGTGAATTGGGGGAGGCCTGTGTCCAGCAGTGGACTTCCTTCAGCTGACATGATGAACACCCTTCACCTTACAATCGCATCATGAGTACAATCAACATCAAAAGGAGCAACGCATTAGAAAAGTTCAAAAGTCTTTATTACAAGGGAATAAGAGCTTTTGACCCCTTCATATGCGTAGCTACTTTTGATGCCGACTGTACAATACTAGAATCAACTAAAACCCTAGAAATAGAGTCGTAATCGAAATGCTGGAAACCATGCATGATGACCATGCCGGATGGCATGTATAATGTATAAAAGTATAATTTATATAATAATCGAGAACTTTGCTCATAATCGTGGTTCACAAACAATGGTTCCTACATTACAAACAATTATAAAGCTAACATCGTTGACACACTGCGCACACGTTGAAGTGGGGCGCGATAAGCTACTTAACAAAAACAATAACATTAACTTGCATAGAAACTGCATACATTAGAATGAAATGACACGTCATCCCTCACTTCGTTTATCAGTGAATGCATTCAAGTCGAGATCGCTAGGCCGTATTACAAGGGAATAAGGTTCGATTGATTAATTTGGTAGCCGACCGCAGCTAAAGCATATGTACATACAACGTTGTGGGTTATCTAATGTTACTTTTATTAATAAGTATGTAACGTACATTTTAGCACGGACGCATATCATTGGATTAAATAATTATTAGTCATAAATATAACAAAGCCTTTATACGCAGACATTCTACATTTAGTATCGGTTTAACGCAGTGTAGCGTTTGCTTATTTGCGTATATTATTTTTAGGCAGAGTAAATAACGGATAGTCTCAGGGCACGGTCTGGAAGCCAGCGGATAGCGGAGAGGCGAGCGGTGGTCCATACATTGACCCCGCTCAAATGTATGAGCACCCGCCTACAACTTAGGGAGGTATTCCACTCATCCAATATCTTTGATCAAAGAAATTGGATGATTTCATCAAACTTGGATGGGACCCCGACTGATCAAAGATTCCGATGACAGTTAAATCAATATGGCTACGCATGAAAAAAATAACTTGGACAAAGATATTGGATGAGTGGAACGGGCCTCTGTCAAAGAAACTTGATCAAAGATTGGACAAAGACATTGGACGAGTGGAATACCACCCTTATAAACAAAATGTTATGTTGCTATACTTAGCAAAACATTTAAATTGCTTCATTATAATGACCGACTTTCGTGCACCCAGACCTAATGATAGGTATTCATTCAACAACAACGAAAAGGTATATAATTATGTAACTACGCATTTAGGTACCTTTTGCTAAAATGACTTTCAAACCGCTTTCATTCAGGATCGGAAGCGATTTGAAAACGCTGGCACTGATAAAATCTGATGCCATTCAGTATCATACATATAGGTATGTTACAGTGACGACATCGATATTGTGATATAAAGAATATACGAGGGCTGTTCCGAAAGTTTTTAGCTGCTCTCACTCTATTCATGCGATGTATTTTTTATTTACACCATTATGTGGGTAATTTCAATAGTTATGAGCTGAGATAAAATCGTTAGTAAGCGGCAAGTATTTTTTTCACAACATTTCTTTTACCAAAAGGCCTTTTGTATGGGCTTTTAAAAAGTTGCGAAAATAGTACTATTTTTCATACCTAAAAATAGTTTTGGCCACGAAATCCCTAACAACTGTAGTTGAAAATGCCCGGGATGACTTCCTAACTTAGTTTTGCTGATTATTTAAGTTTTTTTTTGTGATGAAGACCAGTCCCTAGTCTCGCGACTTAGACTAATATTCGACACACCTGCTCATTGTCGCTAAATTTCAAGCAATCGAAACAGATTACGTGGGTAGAGACAGGTAAGATTCATAGTTTGCGGTGTATAAAAATTCGTTTAGTTGTGGTGGCGTATTAATTAATATTGGCCCGCAACACAAAATTGGTATTGTGACCCGTTCATCGCATATTCTATAGAGCTGTTGACACGTCGTACTTAAAACACAATTTAAAAAAAAAACAAGCGACTTTCATTAACAGAAATTACCCGCATAATGCTATCATTAAAACATATATATTGTATCGCATGAATAGAGTGAGAGCAGCTAAAAACTTTCGGAACAGCCCTCGTATCAATTGCATTTTGACGATCCTGACTGCTGCCGGGAAACACGAAATTATTTTATGTGTAACTGTATTTGTAAAGAATATGTTTAAATTATTTCGAAGCGATTATGGAGGTCTTTTTCAGGAAGATTCATCAGGAGGATTCGAGGGAACTCCTCGAATTTGATAGGCACGCATATGCCGATTTCGGTATTTTCTGTAGGTTAAAAAGCATTGGGTCTCGGAAACCACAAATTTGGTATAGCGGAACTGGTAATGATGACCACAGTTGTGATATGGAACTTCTCAATGATGTAGGCACTTCACAGATTCCGATGAAATTTCGTTGACTTATGATGAGGAACTGAATGTCAGTATGGTTTCCTTGAGGAATCGATGGAACTCTTCAAGCCAATATAAATTGACTTGGTCGGGATCTGTAGTAACTATCTCATTTGCTATCGGAAAGCAGTGTCTGTTTTTTTTTGGAATAAATTATTTGTAACTTTTTTTTTTCTTTTTTGTGTTTTGTCTAAAACCAATGTTTGACAGCTAATCACGGCATCCCGCTCGCCGCATAGCACGTGCTCTTTCCCTCCTCCGCGATAGTACAATCATCAGCAAAAGTAGATGATCATTTTAGTACCTTGTCACTTTCACTACAACGCATCCCAACTGTCGCAGTATTGTTACGTTAGTGCGACAAAGTACTAAAAACCGGCCAAGTGCGAGTCGAACTCACGCACGAAGAGTTCCGTACCAGAAAAAAAACGCCAACAACTACTCTGTTCTATGGGAGCCCCTCTTAATTATTATTATTATTTTGATTTTAGTATTTGTTGTTATAGCGGCAACAGAAATACACAATCTGTGAAAATTTCAACTGTCTAGCTCGGCGAGTGGTAGCCATGAAAAAGAGATAAATTATCACGTTTTTTGTATGGGAGCCCCCCTTAATTATTATTATTATTTTGTTTTTAGTATTTGTTCTTATAGCGGCAACAGAAATACACAATCTGTGAAAATTTCAACTGTCTAGAATCTAGCTATTACGGTTCTTGAGGTACAGCCTGGTGACAGACGGACGGAAGGACGGACAGCGAAGTCTTAGTAATAGGGTTCCGTTTTTACCCTTTGGGTACGGAACCCTAAAAATGATCATCTACATTTGCTATTCAGCATCAATTTTTGATAAAGTATACTAACTTCATGGTGTTTGGGTCGGCGGTCAGCTTGATCTTCTCGTTGGAGATGTACTGGATGTTCTTGGTGATGTCCTGGGAGTGCGCGCCGCGGTCCCAGCCCACCATGGCCAGGGGGGCGCAGGAGAGCAGCGGCCGGAACGGCTGGGCAAACAGACAATACATTTTTAGTGCTAGCTTAAAGGACGTCCACTGCTGGACATAGGCCTCCACAAAAGAGTGCCACAATGACATCCAGCGGACTCCCGCGACCGACACCAGGTCATCAGCTGAATCCGTACTAATATTAGCCAATCCGAATTGGCTACTTGACTAGTTTTATGGTGCCATTCGAACCAGTTTTTAGAGAGGATAACAAGTCTATAGGAATAAGAAACGTTTACTATTAAACGAATAAAATTCAAAGTATTAACAAAACGGTTTAATCCCATAATGGCTAAAAATTAAGTGCAAACATAGTTTGAAAAATCTTTTACATTTAAAGATTGTTTTAAACTATGGAGTGTTAGGAGAAGCCCCATGTGTCTATAATATATACTCAATTGTGGTGTCATCTGCGTTGAGGTACATAGTGTAAATTATATTTCTTTTTAGTTTTACATAAGGAATCTATTGGTATATTTTAATTCATTCTTAATTTTTAAAGTGTCATATTTTTCATGATTTTGATATACTTTCATAATTTGCAATTTATTCTAATATTTTTATGGTTTACTATCCGTGACACCATGTTATAATTTTTAACATGTGACAGGTGTTTAACCAATTATTCTTACCTTCAGGATGAACATAGGCTTAACATTTCCTATAAAAGAGCTTTTAGTGTCACACCGGCGGGCGGAGTGTAGTAAGATTCCAATTAAAACATAAATTAATACTTAAATTATATCATCGCGATGCGATTATTGTGTTGTATTTTTTTCTAAAGAAACGTGTATGGGGACGTACACGACGTCAGGATGGCGGAGTGTAAGGTTTAATATATCATGCACAGTACTGTTCGCACCGCGATCATGATAATAATTAAAGTATTATAAGGCGAGGCACGCCGAGTAGAACTTAGAACGCTGTACAAACACTTTAAAATATACGATTAGCACGCGCTTAGTATGCTTTTAAATTTTGTGTCCATCGAAATACCGGTAGTGTAGTGAGTGAAAACTGAAAATCAAACTTTGCATTCATAAATAATATAAACTAGTGGCTCTATGAGCTGTAGACATCGCAATTTTTTTTATTTCAAAATTTCCAAAAATAACTCATCAAAAAAACTGTATAATTATCGAGCCTGCTCACAAAATTTCACGAGAATCGGTTGAGAAATGCGACCGGTAGAGGAGAACATCCGGACAGACATACGAAAGATTTTTTGTCGAAAGCTGAAAAGCTGAGCGTCTCTTCGCTTGCTCGTTCAATGAAGCTAGTACAAAGCGCTCAGCATTTATTATTATGCACTTATTAAAACTCATACGCAATCCAACTTTAATCATCACTCATAAATACAAGTTCAAGGTAAAAGAAACGAACAGGCAACGGCACAATACAGTATTTAACACGACCAGCATAACTATATCCTAACATTACACCTAATCCAGTACAAGACACAGACCAACACAATGTAGTCTACATCGATATAGTCTACTAAATTGAAAAGTCGTATCTTCGAACGAGTTTCACAGAAACATACGACTTTTTGACGTGTAGGTAAGGTATTAGCGCTTGGAAAACAAATAACAATCAATCATTAAGGGTGCCTTTCCACCAGCACACCTCTGCCACGCCGTAGAAAGTAAGCGGTGCCGGTAAGTATGTGTGCGCGCGCTGTCGGTATACGCGGCGATTCAAGGCGACAAACGTCTTGTGAATTTTTGGCTGGAGTTTTATTATACAGTTAAGTTTTAATATAGGTATATGGGATCAATATATAACCCTGTAGCCAATCTGTATTTTTTAAATGTAAACAAAGAATGTAAAAAAACTTCCGGCCGACCAGAAGCCGCAATCCATAGTTTGGACCTGAAATTAAAAACAAATCTAGGAACTGTTTGAAATGGCTAAATAAAATCAAAAAGATTGTGTCAAAAATTATCATAATGATATTACGAGTACGTACATACCAAGGTATATATTTTAGTAAAAAAATCATATGTGCTTAGAGTTTGGCTAGCACAAGTTTAACCTATAAAGCAGCTCTGATTCAAAATGTGCTATAATTTTGCGCGCACAGCCCTTGAGCCACGCGGTATTTCGGATCGAATTACGTGCGCGAGGCATAGGTACTTAGGTATAACTTAAATCCCACTTAAACCTAAAATGTCCGGCTGAATTTGATACTTGTTTTAGTTAGATAACGCTGTTCGTTTCATTATTAAGTATATCCCAATCTTACACTATTAATAATGTTAACCGGAATTTACCGATTCGCCCGCACTAAGGCGAAAGTAGGGCAACACTAGGGATGCGGCCCCATAAACAAGACAGGGTGAAAAACATGGCGTCGGTTAGGATCTTTTCGGCTTGTCGATAAATTACTAGATAAAGTAGATAACTTACTTTTTCCTTTAAAAGTTCAGAAGTAGGATAATATTCACGTCTTTAAAAGTGGTTTATGCGATATGTGAACGGAAATTTACTTTAAGTTGAATGAGAACAAATTTGAGTGTGTAATCGTAATCGCCAAAAGTTTCATACATTCTAATCTATACGCATCCAAACTTAAGCTACATTACGCCGCCGAATCATATCTTTTCTACACGTAGATAGGGATCGAAGGCGCTGACAATGAGCACAGGCTGGTTGAGTCGTAGCCGGCACTGCATTTTGTTGCTGCTATTGTGAGCACGGAAGTACCTATTCATCACAATGAAAATACGTAGCTGTCACGTTTTACGTTCTAATCGGTGTTCAAACACACCTACGATCGATGTCGATTCGACACCACTCGACAGAGACGACAAAGCTTTTAATAAAAAAAGATGTTAACAAATTTTAGGAACAATTCGTTCCTTGGTGATCTTTAGTGTCCACAGGTCAGAAGTCTGAGGTCAGGTTAGGTCAAAAGGTGAAATGGGAGTCGCCTTGCAACAATACCTACAGGCCTTACAGCATGCAGCACCAGATATTATGGGTGTGCTGGAGTCATCGGGTTCACATTAGTAAATTCAATGGATTGTGGTAATACAGCAAGCAGCAAGTATTCCCTACTGTCTACATCTCCAGTGCCGTTGAAACAACAGGCATTTATTATACAAGCGGCAATGCCAATGCTATTTAGCCATTTATGAGTGAGTAGTGTCTACCACACAAACAGGTAACTAAGCAAATTATGCAATGATTAAGGAAATGATTACTGTCATAACAACATGTGACTGTTAGTTCATTCTAGTAAAGTGCTGCAGTTTGGTACAGTCAGATGTAGTATTTCTTGACTGTGAAATCATAAATTTGTCTGTTGTTGGGACATCTTAGATTGCAACAGAATCAAGTTCACACGAACATCTAGTAGTCTTGGCATTTACATACACCAGTATGAGTTATTTAAATTGTTATGAACTTTCAATTCCTATCAAGGAATGAAGTTTCAAAGTGCAGTTGAGAGATTCAAACAGTTGGTGGTTAAGATAACAGTTGTGACTGTACTTGTGTTGCTATACAATTAGACACAGAACACTGTTCTGTGAATTTGGATGGACATTGAATGTCCTATCTTAGTTATTAATAACTTACACTTTATTTGATTTCTTTGAGTCAAATTATAGTGATGTGTTGCATTTATCTGGTCACGACGTCAATAGACGGTGATATTATTTGGTCACGACGCTTCAGAGCGGTGATGTGTTGTAATTATATGGTCACGACGTCATTAGACGGTGATATTATTTGGTCACGACGCTCCAGGGCGGTGATGTGTTGTATTTATCTGGTCACGACGTTATTAGACGGTGATATTACCTATTTGGTCACGACGCTTCAGAGCGGTGATGTGTTGTATTTATCTGGTCACGACGTCATTAGACGGTGATATTATTCGGTCACGACGCTTCAGGGCGGTGATGTGTTGTAATTATATGGTCACGACGTCAATAGACGGTGATATTATTTGGTCACGACGCTTCCGGGCGGTGATGTGTTGTAATTATATGGTCACGACGTCATTAGACGGTGATATTATTTGGTCACGACGCTTCAGGGCGGTGATGTGTTGTATTTATCTGGTCACGACGTCATTAGACGGTGATGTTATTTGGTCACGACGCCTCAGCGCGGTGATGTATTATATTTGTCTGGTCACGACGTCATACGGTGACGCTTTGATTATGGTAAGCATGGTAACGACACTACGGGACAAAGACACCGTGGTGTATGTGGAGTGAAGAGTAGCGGCACATCTGGCACTTCGTAAAGACAACGGTCATTCTGAGTCCAAAGAATGAGCATCTGAATCATGACAACGTAAACATCAATTAGATTGGACTGCTGGACAGTGATGGTAACACTAACAACAGAGCTAAGGTAAAGACGCTGTGCTTACTCTAGGTGCGGTGTATGGTTTCCGCATTTGTAGAGATAACGTGGTCTCCTGCCGAGGACGTAGGAGAGTCAGGAAAGCCGAACTGTTAACCGGAATTTACCGATTCGCCCGCACTAAGGCGAAAGTAGGGCAACACTAGGGATGCGGCCCCATAAACAAGACAGGGTGAAAAACATGGCGTCGGTTAGGATCTTTTCGGCTTGTCGATAAATTACTAGATAAAGTAGATAACTTACTTTTTCCTTTAAAAATAATATGCCAGGTTTTGACAAATTTTATACTTACCTATTGTAATCTTTTGGAAAGCGATAGAACCTTCTTCCTTTCTCTTTTAACTGATGATAGGCACCCAAAGAACGCACAACTATACCCCATTGCGTGTAATCATAACTGCGTTGCGCATCGGAATGAGCGGTTACCAGCCGGTCACCAAGTTGACGCGCAGGGACGAGGTAATTGACCTTAGCACGGGGCGGTTCGTGTCCGTTCTGTATGCAATACTATTATACTATTCTGTGCCACCAGAGATGTACTATGCTAAGTTGCTATCAATGCGTTTGAATCCACCAATCATATTCATTGGTACAGATAGCATAGCACTGGTGTAAACGAGGTTTCGTAGCGTAGCTTACACATCCTCGCAGCATAGCTGCATACCACATCTCTGGTGGAAAAGCACACTTAGGTTGTCAGTCCTGTCAAAGTGAATAGAAATTCAAAGACAATAGTTTGCAAAATGGGTAGGGAATTAAATTCTTTAACTGTACCAACAAAGTTTTTTGTCAAAAACTTATCTTATTCCCAGTCCTTTCCTATAATTCTGTCCATGGACAGACAAACTTCCGAAAAGTATTAGTGTATGTCAATATCATACATAGATAAACGCTATCTATCCTCACGTGAGCGATTAGTGCTGCCACCGGTTATTAACGGAATTAACGGGACTTTGCAACCTTTGGATATAGGTACCTACGACTTAAGGATTGACTAACTGTGCTAAAACCGCGAAATTCGAGAATCAAAGTTCTAATGCCCCATTTCCTTGTAATATAGACGTAAAAAAAGAAATACATACAGTGGAACATACAACTTCCTCGTTTTTGGAAGCTGGTTAAATATATGGACATTTTCATATCACTGTCATTCTGATGTTGAATGAAAGGTAGGGCCGAAATCTTATGTTGAATGACAGGTCTGAGACAGAGCTGTGCTGAAGTATTTTTTAACAGAATGGGACAACGGACAATCTTTAGGTAATATATCGCCTTTGCATCATGCCTCAGTGGTATTTAAAATACAAATGGGATATCTTATGGCATGATGGAGGCGTCCCAATTCAATCTCGAATTCTGCCATTGTGCGCGCGTTGTATAGTGCTGTACTTTTACATATACAATATGTAAAAGTACAGCGTACAATAAAGCATATATTTCTTGTGCAAAAACCGAATTCACAAAGCCAGACAGTTGATCCGACCGACCACGCGCGGATACCGTGGCAGGGGCACCGACGCACGCGCCGGCCGGCTGATTCACGGCGCGCCGCCAAACACATTTCACATATCCAAAATAAACAATCCTTTACACCTTTACGTACAAAGTAGCATAAATATTGAAGATAGAATTTCACTGAGAGGAATTATTTCATGAAATAAAATATTTTTGTGTGTAACTGCGTCCGCAGATTTTATGTATGTACGTGTACACTATGTACTTGTATGTGGTATTCTGTTCTTTGGCGTAAGCTTATTGATGTCGCCAAGATTTCCTCATTTGCCGGGACCGGGATACCGTTATTAATGTCAGTATTAGATTTGCGTAGTACGAGCTGTACGAGTAGTAATATCATGCGCGGAAGCGGGGCGATACTGAATCGTATCGCCCCGCTTCCTTATCTCGCGCCAGTCGGGTGCGCCGTAAAGAAGCCGTGACACGACTGACAGTTGACACTGACAGCTTTTTGATATCGTACCGCTTCCGCTTCCGCACCGACAAGGCGGGAAGTCACCTTCTTCTGCTCTGGTACGATTATCTTGTCCGTTCGATTCCCAGTCGAATAATAATGGTATATTGAGTAGCAAGATTTTAATTGATTTTTTGATTGATTTTTTTTGATTATTTATTTCATGATAAAAAATTACAGTATATTTGCATAGAATGTCAAAATTACAAGAATTGTTATCATGATCGTCAAAACATGGAAAAAATAAAACAATAATAATAGCAGCACAATGTCAACAAATGTAAATTAATAATAGAAAACAATAAAACTAAATATATCTCCCACAAGGGATCATCATTCAACTTAAATATATATATATGTGTCTATTCAAAAAATATTTAATAACAAGTCAGGGAATAATTTAATTAATAATTACTATTTACATGTCATATCAAGATCAATGTACTCTTTAACTGAGTATAATGGATTATTCAATAACAGGCATTTCAGGCGGCGTCGAAATGCTTCGTCAGAGGGTTCAAGTCTAAGGTCAGCGGGTAGTCGTTCATAGTAAGTAGGCCCAATAACGCGTGGATTCTTAGCTGAAAGTGCCATGCGACGGGGAACTGTTCTCAAACGCCCAGTGCGGCGGAGTGTTTTGCCAATCACATTTACTTTATCAAAATCAGAAAAATTGTTTCTTACAAACATTATAATTTCGAAAACGTAGAGTGAGTAGTGCGTCATTATACCATGACTCGAGAAATGGCCTCTACACGAAGTCCTCGATTTTGCCCCAATCAACGCACGTACGGCACGTTTCTGCATGAGCAGCACTCTATTGGCATCCGTTGAGTTTCCCCAAATGAGTGTGCCGTACGACATCAAAGAATGAAAATGAGCAAAATAAACCTGTTTCAAGGCATCGTCAGATATAAGAGGTTTTAGCTTACGTAAAGCAAAGACTGCACTACTCAATCTGTCGCATAGTTTGTTTACATGGCACTTCCAGTTAAGGTTAGAGTCCAGAGTGAAGCCAAGGAACCTACATTTATCGATTATCTGCATCGCGCTGTTCGCTACGCACGGCGGAACTGTAATCTTGCGGCCTGAGAAGATCATGATGTTAGATTTACCTATATTCAGCACCAAGCCATTTGCAGAAAACCACCTCTGCAGTTGATCACAACCATCATGTATCTTCTCTCCGAGTTGCTCGTACGTATTTGCGCTAACCACCACCGTGGTATCATCCGCGAATAGGACAGAGAGACCAGTCGTGATGGCAGCAGGAAGGTCGTTCATAAAAGTGAGGAAAAGGGTATTTCCCAACGCCGAACCTTGAGGGATTCCTACATTTACACTGCCAGCACTAGACTTCAGTAGTTTACCGCTCACAGATAATCTAACAACCTGCCTCCGGTCGGACAAAAATGATGTTACTAAATTGTGGCTTAAGTCTCGTATCCCGTAATGATGTAACTTATCCAAGAGCAGTTCATGATTAATCACATCAAAAGCCTTGGACAAGTCACAGAATATACCTGCCATTTTGCATTTGTCATCCAGCCCGGAAACAATGCAGTCGAATATCTTGAGCGCGGCTGTAGTTGTGGACATATTATGCCGATAAGCGAATTGGCGGTCAGTCAGTAGGTTATTGTACTCTAGATGGGCCATTATATGCGACGAGAGAATAGACTCCACAATTTTAGAAATCGTTGGGACTATTGTTATGGGCCTATAATTGTTGACATCGCACTTGTCACCCTTTCCCTTATACACTGGGCTCACTCTGGTGCTCTTTAGCACTTCTGGATACACACCTGTTTCAAAAATAATATTAATAAGTACAACTAAAATGTTAGATATAATTGGCCATATGCATAATAAAATATTAAGTGAAATGTCGTAGGTATCAACAGTTGCACGTGTCTTGAACATGTTTCGGATTACATTATTAAGCATGTCATTTGTTACGGTCGGCAAGGTCATCGTCGGTACGTCAAGGTCATCTAGGTAACTACGAAGATAATGCCTGCTTAAGACGGGATCCGTTTTGATGGCATAATTTAAACCTATATTTAAGAAATGCGAATTAAATGTATTTGGAACTTCGCTAGGTGGTATAGCGGTTTGGGAGGAATCAATGAGGCAGATATTTTGAGACTTTGTTTTGGCGCCTATCTCCTCATTTACCACCTTCCAAATCTCTTTAGATGGATTTCTGCTCTCACCTAGCCTACGTTCAATATGGTATTTCTTATCGCGCAGCGTTGTGGTTTTTATTAAATTAAAATAGTTTTCGATGCATTGGGAGATAATTAGGTTACCGGGATACTGACGCTGTATTTCGTGAAGGTCTCTGTGCTTTTTTATGTATTCCATAAGCTCTTCAGTTACCCATGGTAATGATTTCTTTTTCGTATTAAATTTGATTTGTTTGATCGGAAAGTGTATGTCAATATAATATGTCAAAATATTAAATAATTTATTAAATTTAGTATCAATGTCAATAGTAGAATTATAAATAAAATTAAAATCATAATTATAAATATCACAATAAAATAAATAAAAAGATTCATCATTGAATAATCGACGTTCGATCTCATTCGCGTCAAGATCGGAACGTTTGGATTCAACAATAGCGAACTGATAACGTTGGGCGTTGTGATCGCTAATAGCAGTGTCCACGGGCGATACAGATAGGCAGTCGCGAGAGTGGTTCGCTATACCGCAATCGATGGACGACGTGGAGCCGGCAGTCACGCGAGTAGGAAAAGAAACGGTGTTTATGCATCCATAAGTACCTAACACGTCGTCAACCCGCCGTCTCAGACTATTGTCAGATAAATAGTCCAGATTTTGATCACCAACCAGAATAAACCTCTTATTTTCGTCAGTTAGTTTACATAATAATAATTCCAATCTATTCAAATATATGTCCAAGTCGCCATTTCCAGTTCTGTACATAGATATAATAATTAACTTAAAACTAGGAATTTCGATGGCTGTGCATTCAAAGTGATACTGAATACTGAACGGAATAGGACTGTAGATCATTACGCGGCTTAAACGTTAGTCCGTCCCGCACAAGCAAGGCGGTCCCACCGTGAGCCGCGGTACGCGTTCTACAAAAATAATTAGCGACAGTGTACCCACATATTCGCACTCGCTCAATCTCACTTTTGCTGCACCAAATTTCACTTAATGCAAGAATATCGGGTCTTTCAGTGTTACAAAGTAGTTCTAACAACGATAATTTGCCACAAATAGATCGAACATTTTGGTGGATTATGACTAATTTAGTGCCTATATTGTTTGTGTTGTGCTGCAATCTGGTGTTAAGTTTTTTGGCTGCACGATATTGAAAGGACGCACAGATACTCCCTCGGGCCAGTTACTAAGACGTTTGACTATATTAGCCTTGTGAACTGGTACTTCCAGTCGAAACGACGCATAGTTGCCTCGAGTGACAATCAGTTGTTCACACACTGGCGCCGGGATGCCCATCCGGGTCTGCACGTGTCGGGCGACGTCCTCGGCTGTGGTGGTATTGCGGATGTGCAGTGGTAGCCTGATTTGACCGAGGTCTTAGGGGCAGGGGTTGTCGTGCAAGCTGTGGTGCAGACGGTGGCGCAGGCTGTGGTGCAGGTGGTAGGGCAGTAGTCTGTGATGCAGGCTGTGGCGTAGACTGTAGCGTAGCCTGTGACTGAGGCGATTGCGTAGATTGAGACGCAAGCTGTGACGTTGGTATGGGCACTGGCACCGGTGCTAGCGCCGGGATCACGGAACCCGTTGGCGTTGCTGGTGAGAGCAGCGACGGCAGCGGCAGTGTGTCAGTAAGGACAGATGTAGTATCGTCACCCAAGAATACTATGCCATGAGGGCCAGATTCGTCGAGTGAAACGTTCTGTGAGTGCTGAACATTTGGTGGCAGTGGTTGTGTCGAGATATTTGTGTGATTAAGTTTGTCTTTTTAATTAAGCTACAGTTAGGAAAATTGAAACACGTATCTTTTGTCCCTATAGCCACTATGTTTTTGTTGACTGTACTAAATCAGCGTCCTAGTTTCTAAGTACGAATTTTCTCATAATGGATCCATTCACGTGCGAAAGTGTACCGGTACCGGTTTCTGCGCACGCGCCGACCGGCTGATCACGATCAGGCCATGTATTCATAGCGCTACACCTCGCCTCACCTCTGGTAGACCAGTATACGTCAAACCTCCGATTACGCGTTGTTATTGTGAATGCCGATGTCAAGAAATAATAGCGGTGAGCGTCGATATGTGAGGGGAAACCTGTTGTGAATAGCATAGCAGTTGAATCAACCTGCCAAAACGATGCTATTAGCTATTATGTTTGAGTTACATTATATGAACATTAAATGCTAGCGCTTCTGCAGTTTGCAGTTGCAGCATTTGGTTTTTTTTTTTAACCCGAGGAATGATATCTCAATCAAAAATGTATTGTAATTTCAACTATACCTATAAAAAAATCGAGGTTCTAAATTCAAAATTCTATAGGCGCATACGTGTGTGCCTAAGTGGCTCAAGGGGCCAAGGGGTTAATGGTAGTTTTTTTGTCAGTAGATTGTAGGTCATCAATATTTTTATTTGTAGTCAAATTACACGTCAAAATAATCATCTTAAACTAGCCTAAAAATAAAACGAAATTAAAATTAAATATCTCTAAATTAAAACTAAGATGTCTAATCGACACTCACGAGAAAGGAAATTATGGAATTTAACTGTACTTTTATGCCCGTGGGACCTACTGTAAATATTACGCTACTAGTGTAATATCAAGATAGCCATTTTGAAATGAAATTGAAATAAGTTTTCAAGTATTTCTGGTAGCTTTTTATTGCCGGCTGTTCCTTTTTTCCACAGTCATCGTCATCAATCTCGTTGAGACGATTCCATTCCAATGTGTGTTTGTGTTTAAGCTCATTCTCAGAGGTTTATCTTGTGTAGTTTAGGAGTTGCTATGGCCACCTTCTGTCTCCATCATCAGATCAGCTCAATGGTGCCATCACCTGCCGCGGCTCATGGTCGTCATGGTGGTGTGAGGGCTCGAGGCCCAGTGGTATGCGAGGTTAAACAACGTGGGCCCGGCTCTGTTCTTGGATGGGTGACCGTTTTGAGTGGTTACTAACTGAGCGCTCCTGTACTTTGGAAGGGACGCTAAGCCGTTGACCCCGGCTGCTGTTCATAACAGTAGTCGTTAAGCTAAGTTAGAGGTCTTCGGGCGGATCGAAAACTTCTAACAGTCAAGTTGCCCACTCACATGACAAGGGGGGTCGAAGTTGCGCCACGTCCGTAAAGAGTACCCGCCGTTACCCTACACGTGACCTCTGGGTGGTGCTAAAAGTGCAACAAACTGACAACCGTAAAGCCTTCCCGAAGATCTCACGGTTCGAAAATAAAATGCCACACGATAAATAAATAAATAGTGGTACCATAATATTGCATTGTCACCGAACTTACATAAGTATGCCAAATGTCAGCTCAATCGGTTGTGGATAACTGCTTTAAAATTGAGTTGCAAGATTTAACCCGACCAAACATTACGTATTTACAAACATTGCATGGCAAATAAAAGCCTGTACGAGTAAAAAACCGGTTTAAGAAGCCTATTCCTAGACGTGAAGTAAACAACCGGCGTGGACAAAAACCGGCGTGGACCGGCGTGGTGGTGGCGTGGGGGTGCATTTCGTTTGTTTAGTTCGTTGGTTGGTCGGTCAGTAAGGGTCTCCCTAAACCTATCGCGCGGTATCGGCAATAGCCGATAGAAAAAAAACCTGTATTTCCACGCAAAAGGCCGAGCCGATCCGAGCCGAACCATGCCTCTGTAGCTTTGATTGCGTGGACATAAAGCTTTTTCTATCGGCATTTGCCGATTTCGCGTCAGTAGATGTGGGGAAACCCTAAAGCAGTCATGTCCAAATCCAAAGTATACGCATAGCGTTATTAACGCTGCATGAATTGCATGACGCTTTTGGCCCCACAATGCAAAACATCTAACATATTGCGAAGACAGTATTCGTGCTCACAGCTACAACACTTCTCATTTTTCAAAGCACAGATTCTTTCTTTAAGTGGTGTGACTTAAGCGATTCGTAAACAGAGAATGTACTCACATTTCCTTTACTCCGCAAACCATTGTTCGCCAGAGGCACCACTTTTCTAAGCACGCCCATGTTCAGGCTCTGAAACAAAGTAAACCACATCATTGTCGTCAGCATCATTATCAGCAACAGCAGCCAACAGTCTCGATGCTCAGACTGTCTTCTGTAAAGGAGAGATAAGGGACTATCTCCGTCCATTCATTGGCACTTTACCACACTTTACACAAGTCCGAATTGAAATCAAGTTTGTTGTACCATCGCCAATACACTTAACTGGCCATTTCGTGCACTTTATTGTCATTGTAATAAGGACCAAGTTGGTCAGTTAACTATGTTGGCTGTTTGTACGCTAATGGTAAAACTAACGAATGTTCAACATGTAAAGTACCGAAAATCTATCTAGGATGTACAGGACTCGTATATTTAATCATTAAGAGAGGTGGGGCACAGCGGAACATCACCTTGCTTATAATTGGAGCCCAACTTGTAAGCCCAATACATCCCGCTGCTTTATGTTGTATTGATAATATGTAAAATTGGGATGCTGTAGAATGGGGGATTCAGCGAGGAAATGCTGCCAGCATCTTCGGAACCATGCCTCGGGGCGACCCCTTATTTTAGCTTTAATTTATTTTGATTAGTTTTAGTTCTTAGTTACGTTTTTTGTTTTATCCATATGTATATAAACTTTTATTTTCTTACCATGTGATAATAGTTTATTACACATATAAGCTGATTTATAAGTACACTAGATGAAAGCCCGGCTTCGCTCGGGTGAAATAAATAAGAAAGAAATAAAGTTAACATTTATTCGTGACAGTTATGCAAACGACGAAAGAAATAGTGTACAAAAATGTATAAAATAAAAACATTACAACAACGGATTATGTTGCAACTTCGTATAGAAATATAGTCTGTAGTCTGGATTAACATATGGAATAGGGAGTAAAAGATTACGCTGACGACGTCACGGGCAAAGGCTAGTATCTTTGCAAGTTAATCCTAAGCATTTTTATAAGGGTAGTATTTAAAGGCACATAACAAATTTGACACCGTAATCAGTACTGATTTGTATAGCTAAAATACTAATCGTTCATTAAAATTCAGTTCAGATGTGCAATTGTTAAATATTGATGTGCCAGTCAGTATTTTTGGTGCGAAGTCAGAGCTGCTAACGCGAACGAAAACAAATGAAGTTCGTGTATCTCCCTCTCTGTCGAACTTGCAAAATCGAGCGACACAGAGGGAGGTACACGATGTTCGTTCGTTTTCGTTTCGCGGTAGCAGCTCTGTATTCTCCGCCAAATTCTCTTAAGTGGGGCCCTTTACACTCAATATTATGTGTCAATATTATCGGGTTTTTTAAAATTGTATGGGGTCTGTTAAACGCTTAATATTATCACAATACTGGTGTGTCAATATTATCGTGGTTTTCAAAATCGTATGGACTTTTCTTCTATATTCATTGCACGTGATACGGATCGTGATATGAGTATATCGCGTGATAATAACAACCATGTAACAGGCAATATTCAGTGTCTCGCGTGATAATAATAACAGTTGGTAATACTTTCTCCAATTAATGGAAGCTATTTAACAACTTGTTCCGTTTTGCCAAAGGTTCACATTCCGATACGCGCACCATCCACGAATAGGAGCCGTCAGACCAGAGGGCCTACCGCGATCTGAAAACGAAGTATTTCCCTCTCCGCGCTCGAATATGCAAGTGCGACCGAGAGGCATATATATTTAGTTTTCGGTCGAAGAAAGTCAAAGAACATTCCGTGTGTTGTCTGTCACACATATAATTTTTTAACTTCCCATCGACCT
Organism: Notocelia uddmanniana; assembly: GCA_905163555.1. Lineage (NCBI taxonomy): Eukaryota > Metazoa > Arthropoda > Insecta > Lepidoptera > Tortricidae > Notocelia > Notocelia uddmanniana. Next base: position 327,815 of record LR991063.1, on the reverse strand, counting down.
ATGAACTTGAAATTAGGTGATAATGTTTATTATGAAGTATATTTTACCAAAAATATCAATATATTGATAAATCACATTTGTTTTTTAGTTGTACGGAACCCTAAGTGTGCGACTCCGACGCACTTGGCTGGTTTTTATTACATTTTGAATTTTATTTCTCTTATAGTAAAATACCCTATTCGTTTTAAAGTTGACGCCTGACGGCCTACCACGAACCAAAAACGAACTATCTTCCTCTCCGTCGTTCGAATATACATGTGCGAGAGAGAGGCAGATACTTCGTTTTCGGTTCGCGGTAGCGCCTCTAACGTCCGAGCGCGGCGAACAGCATGAGCTGGGGGTCTACTCCGAAATTCAAAATCTGAACTACGTATGGTGCCGTCCCTTTCACTCTCCTGTCATAGATTATATGAGTGAAAGGGACGGCACCATACGAAGTTTGGATTTCGAATTTCGGAGTAGACCCCCAGTACCACTAAGTTATAAGATAGAGCGAGATAGGGATAGAATTTTGCTAGACGTTTAAAAGCTATAAGTCACCTAGTAGTTTGTCACAACAAAATAGAGACGCAGCTTTAAGATGGCGGACAGACTCAGCAAACATTCAAGTGGTGTCCTTTACACGATTAATATTATCACAATACTGGGGTGTCAATATTATCGCAGTTTTCGAATTTGTATGGATTCTGCATCAATATTCACGTGATACTTATCGTGATATGAATGTATCACGTGATAATAATAACCATGTAACAGGCCCCATACATTAGCTTGAAGGCGGTTGTTGTGACAATCAGCCTAGCTAGCACGATAGATGATACCGTTACGTTTTATGTGACGTTTTAATACATTTCGCCCATATAACGTGACGGTATAAGTTATCGTGCTAGCTAGGCTGATAGGTGTATAGAACGCTTGAAAACTACAAAAACAAAACGCTGCAGACGCGGCTAGCCGAATCCACGCCCAGCAACCTGACCAACACACCGGACGCAAACATAGTTTACAATTTCCGAACGTACCCAACCCGACGCTGTCAACAGTATCTTCTTAGTAGTCTGTGCTGTCAACCAACAAATTTAATATGGCGGACCTTTTGTCGTAAAATTAACACTTTTAAATGCAAAATACGCGACAATCCGAATTTTGCGGATACATATGTTCAACTCAAAAATCGTTATTTTTATACGTTCTTCAATTTGAGACAGGTCTCGTTCCGGTCTACCGTACCCCTGCACGAAATTATTAATATAGATATTATTATGTAACTATACTTAAGTTTACACAATATGATGCTGTAGAATTAAAAACCTGTGGATATGAACATCTATAACATGAAATGTGAACTAGAAACAATCCATTTCGAAATCAAATCTACCATTAACGTTTCAAACTCGTTTAATTACAATGACCAATTACACAAACTATTTAATATTCTTGTTCGACTTAGAGAAGGGCACCCACAATAATGAGGGTGACGATAGCTTGATTGTTAAATTAACTTAATGGTTATACGAGTATGTTCCCCTTAGGTACAGTCTGAAATAAAAAACTACAGGCAAAGCGTGCAAATATATCAGATGCGCTAGAAATATTGTGAAGATGACTGCAGCTGCACTGTTGGCGTCAGAACTACGTCGTTCACCATTATTTCTCATACCAGGGCTCGGAACCGGTTAATCTCAAAATCCTGAAATAGCCAAATATTTTTAATTAGTTTATGCTCTTTATGTAGGACTCAATAATGTATTTAGGTTATTACTTCATATTGTTAGATTGCCTGATTAAACATGAAATAGTAGACGAAAGAACGATAAGAACTAAAAAAATACCGGTATTTTTCTATGGACAGAATACCGGTTCCGAGCCCTGTCTCATACTTCGTCAAGGTTTTAAGAGATGCTCAATGAGAACGTGAGGGGGCAATTTCCGAAGCAGCATAAACGTCCTCTTCCAAAATGTTATACAAATAGAATCTGCCATATAGCATCGTATAAAAATAGTTTCTAAAGATCAACATACTAAAAGAATTCGCTTTCTTTCCAAAAGCTTTTATCTGCGTATATGTTATCCTTGGACTTTGGTCGGCTAATGAATGGAGCATAGCATATCAACAGATGCTGTGCATATAAGTGAATGTACGATGCGGTGCAACAGTTGTGTTTAGATGTTTACATTACTAGTATTAGACAACCTTGTGAGAGAGGTGAAATTTCCGACTTAGCACTTTAATCTTAAGTGACATGTTAGGATTTACTCAATTGCGGGCCAAAACAATAATGTAATCATCATCATATCAGCCGAAGGACGTTAAGCCGTTGATCCCGGTTGCTGTCTATGATAGCAGTCGTTAAGCCAAGTTAGAGGTCTCCGGGCGGCTTGAGAACTTCTAACAGTCAAGTTGCCCACTCACTTGACAAGCCTTATCCCAATAAGGTCTTGTTTCCCCCTCGGGTTGGAAGGTCAGATGGCAGTCGCTTCCGTAAAAACTAGTGCCTACGCCAATTCTTGGGATTAGGTAGCGGACGCTAGGCATACTTCAGGATGCAACTGTACTGGGAATAACGCTAGGAGGATGATGATCAGTCGAAGGACGTCCACTGCTGGACAAACTGGACGTAGGCCTCCCCTAAAGAGTGCCACAATGACCGGTCCTGTGCCACCCGCATCCAGCAGACTGCCAGACTCCCTTAAACATAATATGTCACCACTCACCACTCACCACACAGTCGCCAGTAGACATCGATTTGTTTGGAAGTATCTCAACAGGCACTTTATAACCTTGACAATAAAATCGTGCTCAGATATTAACGAGCAGCAAGTTCATTTCGATGTATGTGATGGAGATTGTACAATAAACTGCTTACATACACAAATGTTCAATCAATACGATATTAATTTGTCTAAAGTATAGAGACTAATGGAAAATGCATTCGTAGAAACAGAAAATCTATTCTTTGAATGGAGGCATTTAAGATAGCGGGCCCTGAAGTAGTATTGCCGACCTTCGCAGTGTTCCACTAATACCGAAAACATCGATCTAGCGAGGTCTCATCTTCGCCACAACTCGTGTTCTCCGGAATAACACAACAGATGCCGAGCAAAGCTCGATCGCCCAGGTACTTTTCATTAAATGTAGAAAATGTAATTACCATAATGCAATGCAATTTAGTAAATAAATGAATAAAATTGTGTTTAGCAATTGAAAGTATATATGCAATAAAGAAAGAAAGAAAGAAAGAAAAGACATTTATTTATGACAAACACAGATAATACATAGAAGTTTACTAAAATAGGACGAACACTGTTTGTCAGAAAAGGGCCACTGCTCAGGTATGAAGCTGGCAAAGCCAGCGCTGTTCTTCCGTTGTCATTGAGGCATTTATCATTAGAATCATTATCTTACAGGGCACTACCATAATCAGATAATTAGTGATGTTACTATAAGTACTTAAGCAAATATTATTTAAGTTAAGTAGTCATTAACAGAGCCAAAACATTAGCAAATATGTATTACCATGCAAGTAAAGCTGCTCAAACTTTCAAAATTGACAAAGACGGAATTCCTGCCATTGTCATGGACGTGACTAAGTCACACAATTCATTGTTTTTATTGTGAAATACATACATTCTGTGAAGAAATTAAAGGGTGTATGTGAAGTCCTCAACTAATGAATACCTGCCGCCTAGCTTCCATGAGGACTCTAGCGAATATATGACAGGATCCAGTCTTTCATTCGTGGTAGCAGGCCTGTGCCCAGCAGTGACTACTGAAGAGGATGATTTTGATTATAAATAAATCCACCACCACCATATTAGCCGAAAGTCGTCCACTGCTGCACACAGGCCTCCCCCAATTTCATGGGGGGTAAATGCCATAATCGCCACGCTTGGCATGCGGGTTGCATCGCAGTATCTCCACCGCACTCCAGGGATGCTCCTGCCCATCCTCCGGTGGTCTTGGTCGTAGTTTTAGGACATACCCGGGTCTAAAAAATTCCGGGTGCTATAAATAAATATTGGGCGACAATCATACACAAATCGACCTAGTCACACACAAAGCAAAGCTTGTACTCTGGGTACCAGACGACGATATGCATACTTATATAGAAAAATAAATACTTGAATACATAGAAAACATCTAAGACTCATGTATAAATAAATATTCGGACTCACCACACAAATAATGCCTTGTCCGGGATTCGAACCCGGTACCTCCGGCTTTGTTCATTATGTGTCTAAAATCTATTTATATACTACTAGCATTTGCCCGCGGCTTCGCCCGCGTACTAAGCATAATTTTTAACCGTCTACAAAAAAGAGGTTCGTATGTTTGTCAACGATTATCTCGCGTTTGGCTGAACCGATTTAGATGCGGTCTCCAGAAAAGTAGTTGTTACATTCTGGGGGTTTCGGTATACAAAGTTTGGTGATTGTGATTCATTAACAGATGAAAAGTCAGTATACATTCTGAGAACCGGCAAACTGTTGAATTTCATTTGATTTTGGCAAAAATAAGGATCGAAAACTATTATCATACATTTCCGACAGGCCGAAGGGGAAAGGGCCGATGAAATAAAAGCATGTCTTAAATGGCCCTTAGTAAAAGTATCTGTGTACTACAGTAACACCAATAGGTCTGATAACGACCAAGCAGCGCGCAGCGGTCATAAACTCTGGTCCTTTGAAGTACAGAAATACGGCTAATTCAATATCACGTGTAACATTTATTTTTCCTAAAATTAAATTTATTAGGTAGGTTTTGTCAGTTCCTATTGGAGCATCCAAAAAGAAAATTTGGCCTCACTTCCATTCGCACTCCTTACTGTCAGTCCGTCTGTTACAACCGATCTATCTAAACTATCAAGAATTTAGAGCGCTCGTGGCCCAGTGGCACCCGCCTACCGCGTGCGGTATGCGAGGTTAAGCAATGTGGGCGCAGGTCAGTTCTTGGATGGGTGGCCGCTTTGAGTGGTTACTCAAATGTGGTGGGTGTGGTGTGGTGGTTGCTCTCGTGCTTTGGAAGGCACGCTAAGCCGTTGATCCCGGCTGCTGTCTACGACAGCAATCGTTAAGCCAAGTTAGAGGCCTTCGGGCGGCTTGCGAACTTCTAACAGTCAAGTTGCCCACTCACTTGACAAAGGGGCGTCGAAGTTGCACCACGTCCGTAGGGAGTACCCACCGTTACCCTAGGGAGCGTTCAAGTATTACGTAACGCAATTTTTGGAGATTTTTGACCCCCCACCCCTCCCTTGTAACGTGCCGTAACGTTTTTCTGTAGCCCCCCTCCCCCCTAGTAAAACGTTACGTAACCACCAAGTGACCATTTTTACCTAGAGTAGTCATTCCATTTGAAATTTTGAAAAAAGAATGTTTAATAAAATGCGTGAGAGAATCTCTCTAGGCAACCATTCTGAAGGATTAAAAAAAAAACAATGTTACGTAACGCCTAGTTCAAAATACCCCCTCCCGCCTCTGTAACGCATCGTAACGTTTTACAAGACTCCCCCCTCCCCCCAAATTCGTTACGTAATACTTGAACGCTCCCCTACACGTGACCCCTGGGTGGTGCTAAAAATGCAACAAAAACTGGCAACCGTACTTGTCTTCTCGAAGATCTCACGGTTCGTAAATAAATGCCATACGATAAAAAAATCTAAAGGTTGATTGGAATGGAAAAAAATATCGAAACCTCTATGTCGTTTTTAAAAAGCAAATCTACACGCCCATATAGTAACATTAACCTTTTTTGCATGCAGGCATGTATGGAGTGCCAAATTTTACCTCAGACTCGTATTAAAAGATCTCTCGGACGCTCAGATATCGGTTTTAAACGAAATCGGGACGAAAAAAAAGGAAATGAATATGGCCGCCACTATCACAAATTTTACCTCGGATTCGTATTAAGAGACCTCTCGGACACTCAGATATCGATTTTGAACGAAATCGGGATGAAAATGAAGAAAATCAATATGGCCGCCGCTTTTTTCAAATTTTACCTCAAATTCGTATTAGGGGACCTCTCGGACGTTCAGATATCGATTTTGAACGAAATCGGGTTGAAAATGAAGAATATCAATATGGCTGCCACTTTTTCTAAATTTTACCTCGGATTCGTATTAAGAATTCTCTCGGACGCTCAGATATCGATTTTGAACGAAATCGGGACGGAAATGATAAAAATGAATATGGCCGCCACTTTTTCTAAATTTTACCTCGGATTTGTATTACGAGACCTCTCGGACTCTCAGATATCAATTTTGAACGAAATCGGGACGAAAAAAAAGAAAACCAATATGGCTGCGACATTTTCCAAATTTTACCTCGGAGTCGTATTAGGGGACCTCTCAGACGCACAGATATCGATTTTGAACGAAATCGGGAAGAAACTGAATAAAATCAATATGGCTGCGAATTTTTCCATATTTTACCTCGGATTCGTATTAAGAGACATCTCGGACGCTCAGATTTCTATTTTAAACGAAATCGGGACGGAAATGAAGAAAATCAATATGGCCGCCATTTTTTTCAAATTTTACCTCGGTGTTGTATTAGGGGGACCTCTCGGACGCTCAGATATCGATTTTGAATGAAATCGGGACGAAAATGACGAAAAGCAATATGGCCGCCAGTTTTTCCAAATTTTACCTCGGATTCGTATTAAGAATTCTCTCGGACGCTCAGATATCGATTTTGAACGAAATCGAGACGGAATTGAAGAAATTCAATATGGCCGCCACTTTTTTCCAAATTTTACCTCGGATTCGGGGACCTCTCGAACGCTCAGATATCGATTTTGAACGAAATTGGGAAGAAAATTAAGAAAATCAATATGGCTGCGACTTTTCCATATTTTGCCTCGGATTCGTATTAAGAGACATCTCGGACGCTCAGATTTCTAGTTTGAACGAAATCGAGACCAAAAAGAAGAAAAGCAATATGGCCGCCAGTTTTTCCAATATTTACCTAGGAGTCGTATTGAGAGTCCTCTCGGACGCCTAAATATCGATTTTTGTCGAAATCGTATCGGACGGCACTGATTAATAAAACCACTTACAATACATTGATTCAAGAAAGGTCGTATATTCATACGGAGTTCACGGCACTTCATGCGCCTTTAGACCTTATAAGGAATCTACATGCCAAATTTGATATCTCTCGAATCAGCAGTTTGGGCTGTGCGTTGATGTCACTCACTCAGTCAGTCAGTTTCTACTTGCAATTTCGCACAAACTCTTAAAAGTTTTCATGTCTGCAGTATTAACTTTCAAAATCAATGCCATTTTCGAAATTAACGACCCAAAAAACCATAAAAACGACACCCATATTAATATTTAGACATTCCAACCCCCTCGCACATTTTACGTCCTCTACGTGGGATTTTAAAATCATTTTTGTTTTCGTAATGAGCGACCCGATAAACCATAGAAACAATAACCATATCGATTTTCAGAATTGTCACCACTTTTCCGCCTGTTAGGGGTTGATTTCTCAAAAAACCTGAAACACATATTTACTCATTTATCGTTAGAAATACTCCTGTGAAGTTTCGAATAAAATAGTCCAACTAATCTTGATTCCCCATACAAACTTCGGACCCCCATTCCACCCCCGCCCCCAGGGGTTGAATTTTGAAAAATCCTTTCTTAATGCACCTCTAGACCTTATATGGAACCTACATACTCAATTCTGAATCTCTAGAACCAGCAATTTGGGCTGTGCGTTGATATGTCACTCACTCAGTCAGTCAGTTATTTCTTGCAATTTGGCACAAACTTTCAAAAGTTATCATGGCCACAATATTAAACTTCAAAATTGATGCCATTTTCGTTATTAACGTCCCAAAAAACCATAAAAACGACACCCATATTAATATTTAGACATTTCATCCCCCTCGTACCCCAACAGGGGGGATGGTATTTCACGTCCTCCACGTAGGACTTAAGATTCATTGTTGTTTTCGTTATTAGCGACCCGATAAACCTAAAAAACAACACCCATGTCGATTTTTAGAATTTGTCACCAAATTTCCCCCCTTTAGGGGTTGATTTTTCAAAAAAACTGAAACACGTGTTTACTCATTTATCGTTAAAAATACTCCTGTGAAGTTTCGAATAAAATAGTCCAACTAATCTTGTTTCCCCATACAAACTTTGGACCCCCATTTCACCCCCTTAGGGGTTGAATTTTGAAAAATCCTTTCTTAGTGCACCCCTAGACCTTATAAGGAACCTACATGCCAAATTTGGAATCTCTAGGACCAGCGGTTTGAGCTGTGCGTTGATATGTCAGTCAGTCAGTCAGTCAGTCAGTCAGTCAGTCAGTCAGTCAGTCAGTCAGTCAGTCAGTCAGTCAGTCAGTCAGTCAGTCAGTCAGTCAGTCAGTTTCTTCTTTTATATATTTAGATTATAAGACAGTAACTTTGTTGGTTAACCCGGAACTAATTATCAATTTGCAAAAATTCTTTCCCCAGTATTTAGAATTAATCTTTAGCACGGCTAGCACAAGACGGCGCGCGAGCTATATCGCGCGCGAGATAGACTATCGCCCTCTATCTGTTGGGTACACATGGATTGGCATTTTTCGGGATAAAATTGACTATGTGAGAGTATAAGTATTCATATGTAAAAATAATGTTACTATGTCACTTGGGTAACAAACAAGTTATCAGAATATTAATTTTAGTCTACTTCAAGATTGAATCCTAAAAAGTTTTTTGTTTAATTTATTTACATCAAATTCTTTCAGCAAAAAACTGTTTAATAATAATGTTCAGTTTTTATTATGTCTGGCAGATAATGGCTTGTGTGTACCCTGTAACACTGAAGGTCAGCTGAAGGCTATAAATAAACAAAAATAATTAGGTTTAAGTGTAGATTATTTGTGATTGAACATTGACTGTAGTTAACAAGTATATTTGTCAGCCTGTTTAGGCTAGGTTCACACGGCGCAATTTTTCCCGTATACCGTACACGAGATTTTATCGAATATCGTAGTGACAACAAAATTTGTATGGCAACTTAGAAAATCGTTCACACGGCATATATGCGGGAAAATCTCGTATTCGAGATATATTTTTTACCGTATACCTTAGGGTCTTGCTCTTGTATTAGACGAGTATAAAAATAAAATTGCAACGCAGATTCTCATATTGACGTTAGTACGTGGCAAGGTGGTCTTCTCCAATCTTGATAATAAATTGTCAAAGCTGGCTATTGACATTCGAAAATAATTGTAGAATACTCGGTCATCATTTCTTAGCTGTTGAAAAAAAAATCATGAATGGACCCAATATTTTCTCGGGCGCCGATGCCTCCTTCTGTAATACGAGGATCCATGTCGGTGTGCACTCAACGACTGGCGGTGTGGCGGCTGGCAAATCGTATCGAATAGACGTTATGTGATCAGCGGCCACGTGTACGGGAAGACCGCATACTTGAAAAAACCGAATGGACCTCGCACCGTGTATAGGGTAAAACCGTATGCGAGAAAATATCGAATCGAATAGTCGCTGTGGAAACCTAGCCTTTTGATGGTATTTGTTTATAAAAAAGATTTGTTCCTGATTTGGATATCTATTTAAGTATATATTCTATATAAAGAACTGCTGCCGCGATAGGTACTCATGATTAAGGGCCGCGAACCGGTCTGAAACATGTCGAGTTTCATTATATTTTAATATACATCTATCCTTTCAAAAACATAAATGTGAAAATGGAAGCCATAGCCAAGTTCAATATTGAGAATGTGATGGGTGGTTGTCAACTTCCCCAAACTTTGCGTTTTAACCTATGGTGCAGGGTGTGCATTGCACACGGGCGCAGCAGTCTTAGGGGGCGTCGATCGGCGCTCGCTATGGAGCCCCTCCTACTAAGGGTCGCTAGGGTAGTGTTTACACACGGGCACTATGTGCGAAGTAGGTGGTGGGGGTAAGCTAGGCGATCGCAGCGCACACCATGGCAGAAATGTGCACTTACCGGGGACCACTGTCAAATTTACTTTCACGTTTTCTATTGGTTTCTTAACGGTTTCCTACGATTCGTTTCATTTGTATGTATTTATTTATTCTCTTATTTATTTCAGTAAAATTTCCAATATGGGGTCTTTCTCGTTTACTAAAGTAAATAAAATATTCATGTGTCATTATTTGACATCTCTGAGTTTTGACATTGTCTCGGGAGCTTTGACGTTTGACGTTTCAGACGTGCACATAGCGGCTAGAAACGGCTTTGTTGGAATTATCGATGGGTCAAAAGTGGCTCTAAATGGTTTGTGTAAATAACACACGGCTGCTGCTCACCAGTTGCTTTTAGCGTGTACTTGGCTACACGGTGCTGCATGTCTAGATTACATATTTATTTATTTATTTATTTAATCTTTATTGCACTAAAGAAACCTTATCGTACAAAAGGCGGACTTAATGCCATATGGCATTCTCTACCAGTCAACCAAGTCCATCAATACCACCAATAATAACCAGTCAGTCAATATATTGTTGTCTAATATTTATAACACAAGCCCTACTGAGCTTACGGGACTATTTTGATTTGGGTAAATTTATGCCCTAATATTTATTTATTTATATTCAAAGCAATCACTACATGGACCACAGAGGGCACTGTGTCCTTTGGGGTGACCTTTTCGTGATTCAGATATTGCATGATTAGAAAATTTATTGTAATTGTGATAATAGTAATCCAGATAATTAAAATAAAAGCATGAATCATACACTTATTTATTTATACTACATAAGATGTAGATACATGCAATTGTCTCCCATTAAAATTATTTAATATAGTAATTATGGAATACAAAGTATTCTGTCTTTCTCCATCTGTCTTCATACCAAATTATTTGATAATTGGTTCAGCGGTTTAACACTTTCACTGCCAACAATTTCGTAATGCTACGCTCGTAGCCGATAACATGCGTAAACCGTATGTAGCAGATAACGCCTACAAGACAAGCGCCCACCTAGTGGGTTCAACTTAATAACTACAACTTAGAAAAGTTGAAAAACCCCTGACATTTTCATTTCAAAGCTCAATATCTCAAAAATGGGTGAACAGATTTTCATGAAACATGGCTAAGAACACTCAGAACAAAATAATCTATGACACAAAAAAAAAAAAAAATCGGTTCATCCATTTGGGAGCTACAATACCACAGACAGATAAATAGTAATAATAATAATAATAAAGCCTTTTATTTATTTCCAACTTTACATTTTTTTCTTACAAAATTTATTTTCTTATTTAATTATTTTTGTACATAAATAAGTAAATGTTTGGGAGTTTCTATTCTTCTAATCTTGAGTTGGAACCCCTTCTTGGGTATAGGCCTCCTCCAGCCTTTGCCATTCATCTCTGTTTTTGGCTTTATCCTTCCATTTCTTCCCAGCAGTAGCTACAATGTCATCGACGCAACATTTCCTTGGTCGTCCTTTTAGTCTTTTTCCACAGGGCCTCGCCCATTGAGTCGCTAGTAAAGTCCACCTCTTATCTTTGTAACGTGCTAGATGACCTGCCCACGTCCATTTTAGTTTTAAGGCTTGATGTAGAGCATCTGTTAATTTTGTTCGTTTCCTTATTGTTATGCTTTTAATTTTATCTATTTTCTTTAATTTAAGGATGCTCCTTTCCATCGCCTTTTGACATGTAGCCAGTTTTGTTTTAGTTTTTGCAGTGTAAGTCCATGTTTGGCATCCGTAAGTAAGAGTGGGAAGAATGCAGGTGTCCATTACTACTTTCTTTGAATGTAGAGAGAAGTCTCCCTTCAGAACTTCTTTCAGAGACCAGTATTTTTTCCAGCCTATTGCAATACGGCGATCGATTTCGTCATCTTTATTTGTATCTTGGAAATAGACTTGTTTTCCGAGGTAAATGTATGTGTCGACATATTCCAACGATTTGCCTTTTAGATGAAATGGTTTGCTGTTTGTCATCACTTTTGTTTTGCTTTCATTCATTTTTAACCCTAAAAGTTCACTCTCTATATTTAGTTCTTCTGTCATCTGTTCTACAGCTCTGCTGGAGTCTGCAAAGAGGACTATGTCGTCGGCAAACCTTAGGTGGCTTAAGTATTTGCCAGCCACTATAATTCCTTTCTTTTGCCAGTTCAATTTATTAAATATACTTTCGAGCACGGCTATGACAGATACACACGTTAAACCCCTCTTTTCATTGGGGATTACACCCCTCTCTTTTCATTGGGGGTTGAAAAGGTAACAAATTGAAAAAATAAGTGATAAGCTGTGAAAATTGGTGTCCCACTTTGTTTTCAGGTTCAATATATGTATGATTTTTCAATACTATTACGGTGACAAACAAACAGCCTGTCTGACGGCGAGCAGACACAGTAACCTATGGACTCTGGTGACTCTAGAACCACCACCATGTGGCAAACTTTTATTAATTTTGCATTTGTTTGTCACTTTGTATTTGTTTGTGTGTATAATTTTGTTATTTAAGTTTAAGAGTTATTGGTAAATTTGAGGATAATTGTATTAACAGCTAATGATAAGCATAGGTATATGTTTGGTAAGGGCAAAGTTGAATGGTTGCAACGCGTGATTCCAGTAATTGCAGTTGCACTGCACGCGTAGCCATGTCGGGTTATAGTTAGATATACACACGATTGCGTAGGTAGCAAATGAGACCTCGTTACGCTTAGTTCCTATTCCTGACCACAAACTTATATTATATAGTAACTAAGTAAACGGCGACATGTTACTTTGTACCTTTGTATTGTTAATTGTATAACTTGGAAGCGAATGCAAACGCAATACCGCAAATAGAAATCGAAAATTATCTCATAACATGACTGAATTTATTGAATGCAATTCACGGGAGAAATAGAACGGTAAAAGATTTGTTTATAAATAAAAAGAGACTCACCGGTAATTCACAGCGACACGGAACCTCCTTATTACAGTAACTCTGTTACACGATAAATGAACTTGCTCATTAAATTTTCATGTACCGAAGACGTGAATAAATGAAACTGTTAGGATTAATCGCTAACTGTACATGTAGTAATATCGTTAACTTAAGGAGTAAGCTCTTTGAGATAAGTTGATAAAAACAATAAATCAACACAAATAAGAAGATTAAAATAAATTAATAAAGTATTCCGAAAATACTACACCACACGCGCCGAGTGCGTGATGATCCGTCCATCCGACACACAAAAACACAACTACCACAGACCAATAAGAGATACTACGCACGGGAGACGCACGGCCTATATTCTTCAAATGAAAAATCCTGGCGTTTGTTATCTGTGGGCGCTGGAATTGACCAAAGTAATTTCCGTGCTCCCTTCACCCTTTATTAATATTCATTGACATTTATGTATTATTAATACATTTATTAATTGTATTTTTACTTTATGGTGTTAGATCAAGTTTTTTTTGTTTTTCAAACACAATTGACATTGTTATTGAATAAATAAATGAAATTAAATGAAAACACCTTCTCTTCCGTTATCAATCTGTCATTGGTCATGCCACCAATTTTTGAATTAGTTTTGACAATTATGTAGATGAAGCCGCTATTGCGGCTTTATACTTGATCGAGTGAAGTATGGTTGATTTTCAATCCGAGCTTATCCTCTTGGATAAAACCGTAATATTGTGGTTCCATGGTAATGTTTCAAGTACTGGCGTTTACCTGCACACTTATCGACACAACACTTGTAGTACTTTTTGGCCATACTTAAAACATAAACATGGAAACACAATAATACGGTTTTATCCAAGAGGATAAGCTCCGATTGAAAATCAACGATTCTTCACTCGATCAAGTTTAAAGCAGTAATGGTGGCAAAGCAGTAACTACATAATTGTCAGAACTAATTCAAAAACTGCCCGGCTAGTATGATAACTTATACCGTCACGTTATATGGCCAAAATGTTCTAAACGTCACATAAAACGTGACGGTATAAGCTATCATACGAGCCGGGCCGGTGGCATTACCAATGACAGATTGATGACGAAAGGGAAGGGGTGAGGGGAGGGAGCACAGACTACTAAGAAGATACTGGAGGGAGGTTCTTACTTTTGTCATTGCCAGCGTACCACAGATAATAATGCCAGGATTTTTTCTTTGAAGATTATAGACCGTGGATACTACGGCAACGGCAACCGAACCACAACCACAGAAAACATTTGTGATGTTCTGTGCAAAGAGAATATAATCACTATGTTTTAGTTCTGCGGTGGCCGACAACCGACCCCTCGCCCCTCGACGAGTTGTGAACATTTTCATCTGTCATCTGTCTGTCATTGTCATGTGGCGAATTGGCGATGTGTGGCGCGACGAAAACAACGTGTTGGTGTACTGCGTGCAGACTTTGTGGTATACAGTGTTAAATTAGACTTTTAATGTTTGTATAAACATACAATAAGTATGAACGAAAACGACGGCAAGGAATTTGCAGACATCGGCGTGAAGAAATGGCTAATCAAACAACTATTCAATCTCGGTAAGATCTGGATTTATTTTCCTTATTATTTAGCATTTTGTTACGGAAGACCTCAATATGTGGCTGTGAAACTCTAATAATTAGTTTATTGTGTTATTTTTTTCAGGAATTAAGTCGCCAACACCTATTCAAAAAGGTTGCATTAAGCAAATATTAGAAGGCCATGATTGTATAGGCGCGGCTAAGACAGGCTCGGGGAAAACGTTTGCGTTTGCGCTGCCGATCCTCCAGAACTTGGCTGAGGACCCTTATGGGATATTCGCTTTAATCCTGACACCTACACATGAATTGGCATATCAGGTAAAAATGTTATTTTATTTAAATAAATATGAATCTCGAGTGAGTTTATTTCACATAAAAGTATATTTTCTCTTATATGTGTAATCAATAGTCAATTATTCATTTTATATGTAAGTACTCAGACAGGATAAAACTTAACTTGCGGGTTGGAATGCCAAGAGAGATGCTGCGGTTGTGGTTTTAGACAGTAGTCCAAGCCTCTCTAGCCGCGGTTAGTCCATCGTACCCGTCCTCCCCGACAGGATGGGATGCATAAACACTTCCCCAATGTAAAAAAAGGATAAAACTTAAAATGGGGACTTTTGAGAGGACCACCTATCCCTTTTTAAAAAATATGATATTCAGTTGACTGTTGTTATGAAGATACCTACGTAATAAATTTAGATGCTAAGACATGTCTTAACTCAGTTGGTCTCATAGCCACTGACTGCAAAACCATACAGTTATAGATACTAGTACCTACATCTAGTTTTAGGCAATTTTGTCATTGTATGTATCTAAACTATCAGTTGACCTTGTGGGGAATCTACCTTTCCGCTAGTACCACTATGTACATGGTCCCCACCGGAAAACTTACCCCCCTCACAAGGTGGACTGATGACCTGGTAAAGGTCACAGGAGTCCGCTGAATGCGGGTGGCTCAGGACTGGTCACTGTGCCACTCTTTGGGAGGGAGGCCTAACCCCAGCAGTGGACATCCTTCAGTTGATAGATTAGTTTAGATTAGATTTATTTATTTCTTTTAGGAAATTACACAGTACTTTACATTCAAAAACTAAAATGAATTCACTAAATGATCCTCAAAAAAGATATAAAAAAACAACAATAGAAAATAGAAAAAATGAATGTCACAATTATGTAAAAAGATTTAAATGTTAAATTTGTATACACAACTAGGATATCCTAGGGAATGTCAAATGTCAATATAACAATTAATAGAAAAACAATAATATAACAACAAAATACTGCCAAATATGGTCAAATGTCATGTAAATATGATAACAACAGATAGCAGACCAGTTCAGCATACTTGGGCAGCCCCTCTCCCTCCGAGTATGCATTGTCACTGGTGGCTCAGACCAGTTGGAGGAATCCCTGAAGCTTGCCAAGAGGCCCCACGTCGTGGTTGCCATGCCGGGCCGCCTGGCTGACCACATCACTGGCTGCGACACATTCTCGTTGAAGAAGATTAAGTACTTGGTCTTGGATGAAGCTGACAGGTATTCATTAATTTGATTAAGATTAGATATTCCATTCTATTACATTTTAGCGGAACCTTCATCAAAGGCTGAAAAGTTTGTATACGGTTTTTTTATACATATTTGTTTACATTGAAGTTAATCTTTGGTTTTTAGGGCATAAATGTGTATTGTATATTTACATTTAAC
The DNA here is from genome assembly GCA_905163555.1 of Notocelia uddmanniana. NCBI lineage: Eukaryota > Metazoa > Arthropoda > Insecta > Lepidoptera > Tortricidae > Notocelia > Notocelia uddmanniana. Next base: position 311,642 of record LR991063.1, on the reverse strand, counting down.
TGTCTTGTAGTATGCCTTTAAACTAAACTACAACCGTCTTCAGTTGTAGTTTAGTACTACTGGAGCTGCCATCATCATCTTGATGAAAGCTTCAAAGATTAACACCACCTTTTACATTAATTTACCAACTAAGATGTCACAGACTTGCCAACATCTTTGCTAAAAGACAGTTAAGGCCAAGTTTTATAAAGGAAAAATTGAAAAAAATTAATGCTCCGGGCAGGTTTTTCGTTTAATTTAGAATTTTCGTTAGCAGCATTACTGCTTAATACAAAATTAATTTACAATTGCTAAAAATTGTGGAAGTCTTGGGGGGAGGCCTATGTCCAGCAGTGGATGTCATTCGGCTGAATGATGATGATGGTAAATATCTAAGTACTGTAAATATCCATAAATCAAGTAAACTTTGTCATCATTTTGTATGAAAATAGTCCCTTACAACTGCATTACCAGTTTTTAATTTTTTTGGGTATTTACCACTGAATTTCTTTATAGTTCAGGAATTATTTCGAAATATTTTTTTTGTATTCTAGTTCAATGTGTATCTTAGGTGTATTGGTCCATCATAATGAGTAGTGAAATTTATTATTTCAGATTATTCAGTGAATCATTCTCAGATGATCTGGAGACAATATTCAATGCACTGCCGGCAAAAAGGCAGAACTTATTCTTCTCAGCTACAATTTCTGATGAGGTCAGAGACTCTAAGATACTTCCATTGAACAAAGATGTAAGTTATAATTATTATGAATTCTATGAATCACAAATGCAGAATTAAAATTGGTGAAATACGAAGCATTTAAACTTTTTCTGGGCATTTCCTCTTATCCACTTACTTGGGGTTTCATCATCCTCGTAATTTCTCTAATGCTACATTTACAAGCTCCCTAATTTTTACTCTATTCAAGATCTAATTGTGATAGATTTGGACACCACAATCATGTATTCCTTATCTACTTACCTGTCTTTGAATGTGTTAACCACATTTCAATTCCCTTCCAGAAACTCCTAATTTGGAAAGAGACAGATACTCAACTAACAGTGTCAACCCTGGACCAGCGCTACGCAGTCTGTCCCGCTTACGCGCGTGACGTCTATCTCGTTCAAGCTCTCCGGAAGTACAGGGAGACTAAGCCTAGTGCGCACGTGCTAGTTTTCACCGACACCAAGAAGTGAGTCACCCTACTGATGACGCCACACGCAAGTAGCACCCCATAGTTGCCACTATAGTAGACTGGTAGAAAATAGCTTATGGCCTAAGTCTGGTAATTGTACTTAAATAATAATAAATAATAATAAATAAATATTAGGGCACCTTTTTTACACAAATCGAACTAGTCCCACAGTAAGCTCAATAAGGCTTGTGTTATGGGTACTAGACGACGATATATTTAATAGATATATACTTAAATACATAGAAAACGTCCAAGTCTCAGGAACAAATGTCTCTGTTCACCACAGAAACAAATGCCCTTACCGGGAATCGAACCCGGGACCTCTAGCTTCGGAGGCAATGACACTACCAACTAGGCTAAACAGGCCGACAAACTACGAACTTAAACGACGTACTTTTATTGTATTCTGTGCAATAATAAGGTGTGGTATTGAACAGTGGAGCTGCTCTTAGCTGTTGGGTATTGTAGAGGTTTTTGGTTTGGGCTTTAGTCTTTTTCAAATATAATTTTCCACTTAATAATCAAATTCAAATTAATTTTTTGCCAAAAAATAATAAAAACTTGTACCTAAAACATTATAAATTTGTGTTGGGTTGGGCAATGGGTGCTTACTGCTCGTCTCAGCATATGCAGGGCTTGAAGCCTTGCGCTGGCTTTCAGGCGAGTCCCTTCAATCAAACACAAACTGTCCGTCGTAACCTGACAGAGACTAACCTTTATCTTACCTATATATGTATAATGAGCGTGCCTTGGACAGATTGTAATGTAATTTTATATAATTATTTATTTAATATTACCACTCCATTATTTGCCTTTTGTGATGTGTTTAGTGCTAATAACCATCTGATTTATTTTAAAATGTTGTTACTGGTGAGAACCTGTAATTGGCTTTTTGTATCATATGTTTGGAACTAATGGAATTAAAGCAGCTGTTAGTTCTCAGAGAACTACAGAGAATACAATATACTATTGTAATTTTTATGTATATTTTAATATTTTACTTTTATAAATTGATTGTAAAAAAGGTAACTAAAGTTTAAAAATAAATAAAGTGAATAGTAATAAGACATTTATTCAACAATATTATTGCATAGGTACATACATACGAGTATGATATCAGTTTTGCAAAACAATCCACATGTGTACATGCGAGGAAATTGTTCTGTATGATTTCAAGTCATTTGACCTTTGCATAAGGTTTGTTGGAAAGTTCTGGCATCTTAAAGTACTGTTGTTATAACAGTTATTTTATTCTCATTTACAGAGAATGTCAAGTGATCTCCATGATGCTGAACGCCATTGGCATGGACAACGTGTGCCTCCACGGTTTCATGCGACAGAAAGTGAGTAAATCTGCGTCACGCATAAACCTTGAATAGGCTTCTGTGCGCGTCTATTACAGGCCTAACGCATAACTGAGTCTGTTCCTGAGGTATGAGAGCGGAGCGGGACGGGAGACGTGTGTTTACGGAACGTGTGAACTGTTTAAAAACGGGTAATGTGTGTACAGATCTTTTCACCTCAGCGGCTCGAAAATGGCGGTTTTGCTGCTTGAAACCAGTGAGCAAAATGCAATTTTGCTGCGAGCGTGAAAACGATTTTTCCTGCTTGAAACCAGTGACCAAAATGCAATTTTGCTGCGAGCGTGAAAAAAAATTTACTTTTTAATTTTTCATATATCGTAGGTTAGTTTAAGTAACTTCATTGTCTCTATCACTATTCCTTTGCGTTATATGTTCTCGCCGCTGAGGTGAAAAGTTGTATGTATCACACGAGAGCAAAGATATTTGCATCTCGTGTCTTTTGAATCCCTCGCTATGCTCAAGATTCTAATTATGAATCACTCGCTATGTTCGTGATTCAATTAAATAATCTTTTCCGGACTCAACATCAACACTCGCAGCAAAAATATACTTTGCTCTCTTGTTGAACAAATAACTATTTCCGTCGACTGTACAAATAATAAATACACTCAATAAATTTACAAAATACGCCGATTCGTGCGAATTCTCTGTTCTACTCTTTGTTTATGTGTAAGACTGTCCCCAAATATTTATTTATTTATTCCTAGGAACGAGTGTCAGCCCTCGCCCAGTTCAGGAGCAACCTGAAATGTACCCTCGTGGCGACTAACGTAGCCGCCAGGGGTCTCGACATACCCACCGTGGACCTGGTCGTCAATCACAAGCTGCCGCTGGAGCCTACGGAGTATATACACAGGTTAGTTAAAGGCAGACGGGCAGCTAAATAGGCCGATAGATCGAGATAGGCAGATAGCCAGATAGATATAGAGACTGCGAAAGGGATAGCTAGCTAGATAGATAGCGGCGAATAGATTAGCCGTTTTTTCCTTTTGAGGTGCGGAACCTTAAAAAGAAAGAAGCAGCTATATGGGCAGACTAACAAAGACAGAGTCAGACACAATCGATATGTTGGCACAGACGGACAAATAGCGCTGCGTGCCTTCCACGTTCACGTACATAAAAGTTCTCTCCTAAGTGACCTCACAGCAAAGTATACAATGTTTTAGCTCTACTAATAAAATAATCTAACAATTCGTAGTTAAAAATCATATTACACGGTATTAATTTTTTTAACCGTGAGATCTTTGAGAAGACAGTACGGTTGCCAGTTTTATTGCACTTTTAGCACCACCCAGGGGTCACGTGTAGGGTAACGGTGGGTACGTAGCCAGCTGGTCGTAGACAGCACCCGGGGTCAATGGCTTAACGTGCCTTCCAAAGCACGGGTGCGCTCAGTTAGTAACTAGTCAAAGCGGTCACCCATCCAAGAACTGACCTGGGCCCAAGTTGCTTAACCTCACATTCCGCAGCTAGGCCAGGAGTGCTGTAATTCTCTAATTTATTCTAATTCCTAGTTAAAGTTAAAAATGGTCCATACAGGGTGGGCCGCACGGCGCGCGCCGGCCGCACGGGGCTGGCGATCTCGCTCATCACTCCCTACGACCTCCTGCGGCTCGGGGAGGTCGAGGCGCACATCCGCACCAAGCTCACAGAGTTCAAGGTCGACGGTAAGTGGACCATCTGTCCACACATTGGGGCCCTGTCCTCTTGGAAGAGTTCACGGACTGTATATTGCTTTGTGAAATAGCTTGAGTAAAATAAATTACAGTTAATTATTGTTGAGTTATGGAAGGAGACAATTGCAGGCTGAATATTAAATAAATAAATAAATATCAGGGGACATTTTTACACAAATCGAACTAGTCCCGCAGTAAGCTCAATAAGGCTTGTGTTATGGGTACTAGACGACGATATATTCAATAGATATATACTTAAATACATAGAAAACGTCCAAGTACAGGTCTCGGGAACTCCCGGTAAGGGCATTTGTCTCTGCTCACCACAGAAACAAATGCCCTTACCGGGAATCGAACCCGGGACCTCTAGCTTCGGAGGCAAACACACTACCAACTAGGCTCATCAGGCAGGCTGAATATTAGGTTTAAACAAACGATATTGGGAGTCAGTTTAATGAACACGAAGCCTGCGATAGCCCTATTTGCCGAGGCTAATATTGTCCGTTTTTGAATAGTTGAAAAGAGACTGTTATAGATTTAAGCTTTGATAAACATAGACCCTGATACGTTAAACTATTCCCACTTTTTCTTAATTAGATGAAATGTATTTTTCATATAATATCGCAAGCTATTTCATTTACTTAACTTTTTTATTTTATTTTAATTTTTACGTTTTTTGAAATGGATGATATGCCTGAAAAAAATATATATTATTATAAAAATGTCCGCGATGTCCAACAGAAAAATATAACAATTTTAGCTGTATTTATTTTATTTAATTCGACAGATGACGAAGCAGTGAAAGTGTTCACAACAGTGAGCGTGACGCGACGCGAGCAAGAAGCCCGGCTGGACAACGACGAGTTCGAGGAGAGGAAGCGCGGATACCGCGTCAAGCGCTGGCTCCAGGCGGGCGTGGACCCCGACGCCATGGAGGCGGGGTGAGTCGCTGTTCCGTAATGAAATCATTGATCTTAAGGCGCAGGGTAGGGCAAGCCATTCTCCATACAAGGTTGTGCCAGTTTTTTGCGTTAGTTTTGGCACTACAGCATTTAATTTTATTTTTTGTTGGTACATATTGGATTATACACAGAACTTAATGATGAACTTTTGCACTATTAAAAAAAATACAAAAAATAATTAAAATTAAAAAAGAAAAACATCAAGACATAGCTTATAAAAAAATAAGCATATGGACCAAAAATAGTAAGTGGAGTGCAAACACAAACGAAGTAAAACTTGCACAAAGTTTGTATGGAAAGAGCAGGCCCACCCCTTCGACTTAATGAAATCGGTGTTCCATGGTAACGTTAGTATTCCACAGTGACGTCAGTGTTCCATGGTGACGTATGTCACAGTGACACCCTTGTTTCATGGTAAGTGAGATGTCACAACAGTGAGGCGTCGCGAGCAAGAAGCCCGTTAGATAAAGAGGAGTTTAAGGAGCGCCAGCGCGAATACCGCGTCAAGCGATGGATCCAACCAGGGGTGGATCTAGAGGCGGTGGAGGCAGGGCATGTGTTCCACTATGACGAGTATGAGTATGTCGTCAGTATTCTACGGTCACTAAAAGGCCTTACTTGAGGGCCCTACCGCGGGACCTGATTCACATGGACCAACCCGCCCCACCACCCTGAAGAAGACCTGGACGTTCCTGCTCCGTCGGCTCGAGTGTCGCTCGCTGGGCCTCCCCTAACGGGGACTCACCCGGCAGGGCTTGACCTCGCCGACGGAAGAAGCAGATGACCCCACCACCGGACTCTACGAGCTCTGCTCACCCTAGCCACCCGTCCGTAGTTGCGGACGGCGACGGAACCCGCTGAAAGTGGCCAAGCCACGCAAAGCTTCCCCAGACCCAAACAGGTCTGAGAGACGACCCGAGTAGGTCACTAAAACTGCAAATACAACCCATGTTGCTGGTACGATAGTTTGGAGATAACAGAAATCAATCATCCGTTATTTAAAATTAAATGAAAAAAGTCGCTCGTAAGTTTAAGGAATGTTTAAATATTAACTGAATAAATTTAAATGTATAATTAATGTTTTTACGATATGACTTTTAGTGTACACTTCATTCATTACCAATAAATGATGTCTATGTTAATAGACACACTTAAAATCGTTCCAGTCACCGTCAGTGTTCCATTCCATATCGACGTATTTTGACGTGATAACGTCTTTAAAATCGTTTTAGTCGGGCGACATGTTCAGAAACTTGTGTCACACCAAAACCTCACGAGCGCGATCGCAGGTATAAGAGAAGTGCAAGTGAAGTAAGACGTTATCACGTAAACATCTCGATCGTAAACCTACTTTACAAACCAATTTTTTTTTTACAGTCTTGTGTTCAATTGACGCGTCTGTACTCCACAGCGGCCTATGTTTTCCACCATGATGTCAGTGTTTCACAACAACATTCACACTGTGCGAATTTCACAGTATTCCGCAGAGATGTTTATTTTCAAATATAAGATGGCGTCAGTGATTCAGTGACCGTAAATTCGCTACTATGACAAATTTTCCCAGTCTCATAATTTACCTATATTATTATTTTTCATGACCACAGATTAGAAGAAATGCGTCGCAAACGCATCAAGGCCGCCAAAAAAGCAAAGTTAGCCAAAATAAAGCAACTACAATCCCAGATGAAGAACGACACAGAAGATAGACTCCAGGGCACGGAAGATATCGACGCCAGCATAAAGGAGGGGTTGAAGAAAGTAAACAAGAGCCTAATGAAGAAGGACGACCGGTTCAAGGACGTTATAGGGAAGATCAGCAAGATTAAGAGGAAAGCGGAGAAGGTGAACGCACAGAAGGAGACGGGAAAGAGGAAGAAAAAAAAGGTTGATAAATAATAAATAAATTAATTATTATAATGCTGAGTTTGATATCTTGCACTGGGCATTGCATTTTAACCCTTTGTACGCCAGGAACACCTGAAGGTGTAGTGTGTTGTCGTGCCTACGGCGCCAATAACGACTATAGGTGTCGTGACGTACGTTGGCATAGTCTTCGTGCTTTACAATAAGCTTCATATTCTATCTATCATGGAAAATGAGTTGCGGAGTGAGTGTCACTGCCGTTTATGAATAATGTCGTTCGCAGGGTTAGACTCGTATTCGTGGATTACTTAGTCTGGCCTATTATATTAATCTGTGGTCCGGCCATAAGTTCTGTCCCAACTCCCAAGTGTTTTCAGTTTCCAAAAGAATAATACAGCTCTTTTGTTGTTATTGATATACATGGTTTGAAAGCTCGCTTAAAACTGATTTAATTACAATTAAATTTGTTTAAAATATTATCGCAATTACTTCAGTATTTCTTGTTGACTTCGAATTTTCGGACCAAAATTTACCGTCAAAAACAAGCTGTAGATTAAAGTTAATAATATTGGTCGTTATATTACTTAAACGCTTAACATTCAACACCACGGGATCAACTGCAGCTATGGAATAAATACCTTATAAAGGATATTTTCAAAGAAAGTCTTATTGATGACTAACACAATGGATTTGTATATATATACAAGGTGTGGCCTGTAATAGGAGCAAAAAATTAAACGGTACACTATTGAGCTCTCCAGCAATTATATCCAAATGGTTTTAAAAGAAAAGAAAAATTTTTTTTTCGAGTAGCTTATATGTACTTTTTTACTCTACTTGAACTATTTATTCAAAAAACATATAAAAAACTATACAAAACAATACCAAAAATATCCTTGTAAACCAAAATTGCGACAACGATTATGAGTCATAACTTGAAGCAACCTCAAAATCAGCATTGACTGCCGCGCTATAATCTCTGGGTGCCGAGATCCATTACTTGGAGGTCATAACTTTATATCAACATTTCTCCCAATTGAAAAAAGATATTTTTTTTTTGGATACTGCATATGCTCTAGGAAAGCGTTCTTTACATTTATTGCTCGTATTACAGGCCACACCCTGTATATATATGATTTTTCAACTAAATGTATGTGGTCGCTAAATCGCCTCTGCGTCAATACTCGTAAAGGTTTATGGTTTGTGAATCAGTTTGAACTGAAATAAGGCTTTAGTCAGTTCAGTAGTCAGACGTTATATTTATTGTGACATGTAAATTGTCGAGTTGACATGAACGCCAACATTCGCGTTTAAAGTAAACCCAGTAAATGCCAGTTGAAATTAATGTACTCTTTGCAACAGTGAAAAACAGGCAAGTTTCTTGGGCCTTTTAAAAATTAAAGGCTGGTTGGCTAAAATGCTCTGAAATAGGTATTTTAAAAAAATTAACCCAACAGATACAGTCTAATTCTGTAGATTTACTCCAAGTCATATTTTCAGATATACGTGTTTAATTAAAGTAGACAATGGGCTTAAGTTACACGGAACTTGTTGAAATGGGGATAATAATTTAGTATAAATTATACTTGTATTTTAATCTAAATAAAATAGCCTTTCAAACCATTTATATTGAGTTGCAGAAAGTTCTTTAAATTAGTTATCCATCAAAATTTATGACAGAACTTATTGGCCGACTAAGTAGTTGTTTTGTTGAACTGGTGAATAAAACTCCAGTATAATAAGTAGTTAATATTTTATTTATACATTGTAAAATTACAAATAAATACAACAATATTAACTCAAGCGTTGCACCGACGGCAAATTATTTGGCACTTCAGCTGGCAAGCCTTGGATAATAAAATTCATTGCCGTAAAATCAATATGCATATATGTTACGAGTAACATCAATCAACACAATCGTTTGATATACACTCAAGAGCAAATAAAACGGGTACACACATTTTGTATGGAAATTTGATGTGTTTCCGTTTTACTCGCTCTTGACTGTAATGACACATGCTTTTCGACCATAACTCAAAAAGTTTGAATTATAGTAGTTTATAGTAACCAAAGCTAAAGCTATTTTAAAGGCATCATAATAGTTTCGCCTTTCTATAGACCGCTCAATCCATTAATAAGCGTCCCACTCCACTATACTTATATTAGTACCTACGACCGAGATCAACGTGCCGATGGAGTAACAAATAATTACTTACGCCCCTCCACTAGCTCGCCCTCTACACACTCGCGGGTGCGAGTTAGGCCTCCGACGCAGAGGGGGCATAAGGCGTGGGCGACGTGTCAAGTGGTCCACCGTTTACAGATTACTATAGAAATTCATGTAGGTTGATATGGCATTGGCCGCCATGAAGGATATATGCGTCTTATATCTTGAATATACCCCAAGGGGCGCTACCGCGAACCGAAAACAAAATATCTGCCTCTCTGTCGCACTTGCACATTCTTCTGACAGGGGGGGAGATACTTCGCTTTCATTTCGCGGTAGGCCTTCAGAAACCGATGTAGCGACCTAGCTATACCGCGGGCTGCCCGCCATCTGAGAAAAGTTACGCCGCGCCCGCTCGGCGGGTTCCTGGCAGCGATTGTGGAACCTTGAACGCGCTGAAAAATTTGCTACGAAAGGGCCTCGCAAAATGCACGACCCACATTAAAATTACGTCTCGCTCCGCCACGGGTTTGACAAAATAAGGTTATGATATGACTTCGTTGGATCGTCGATCCTGGGCCCATTATAGTTTGTGGGTAGGTAGCGTAAGTAGGATTGGAAGTGGATACGTCTTCGTGGAGTGAACGATCGGCGATCTATAATCACTTACAGCGAGGAAACGCTGCCAGCATCCTCGGCACCATGCCACGGGGGCCCAATTTTCTAGATATATTTTAGTATAGTTTAGTTTTAATTTAGATATATCTTCCAAGGTGTAAGTAGATATTGCAACATTACTTAGTAGTAATAATTTTAAACGGATATTTGTACTTTTGGGATCATAATGTCACTAACAGTGTCTCCGTAGTATATACAGTACCATGATATATAATAATGTGGAAATCTACATTTTTAACTGTGACAACTACAAGTGTACAATCTATTAGTGTTGTGTGTCATACACGCTAAAGTTATAGCACTAGTTATAGATGGCGCTACCGTAACAAATGCCTAAACATTTATTTGATTGGTAGACGTCATGGGTCGATCAATCGATCAACTTTTTTTTTTCTTTGCCATGGTTAAGTCTCTTCGAAAATGATTTAAAACCATTAATAAGCTTTAAATCCTGTAAATATATGTAGAATGTCAACTTTTAGACCCATTTTATTATGGGTAATTTTTATTTATTTAGGTTATTTGTTTCATGTCCGTATTAGAATTACTTTTTCAAAGAACTCTGTCACTATTGTCCTCACGTTTACCGCGACAGAATTTCAAGAAAGTTCACCAACCCAAATGCATTTTTCACTTCGTATCCGATTTATTAGGCTCGTGCTAAGGCAGCGCCATCTAGTAGTTCAATGGTAAATCGTAGTGTGTCACGAGGGAGCAAAATTATATAATTAAGGCGAAAGCGCTATATAATCCTGAGTGAAGCGAAAGATTCTACAATCTCATTAAAGTATTAATGCCAGGAAATAATTTTGCTACCGAGTGGGACATACTAATTTTCTCACCTATTCATTCTGAAGTCATTGCTACCCTCATATGAGGAAAGAAAAATACAACTTTGATCCCTTATTTGAGGGCAACACTGACTTTTCTGAATAGCAGAGTGTGTTTGTCAGCGTATATTATAGACTTCACTAATACGACTCCATGATGTATTTATTTACAAATGTCAATAAAGATCTAAAATCTCAATGGTTGCTTTAATGTCATATCATATCTATATAAATAAATAATCCACAAATCTGAATCTGAATATCCAATTTTGGTATTCCCAATAAAATAATTGAGCAAAATGGTTTGTCGATGCTCGAAATTGATTTGATTAGTAGAAAAAGCAACGGAGTCATCATTAAAACATGATAATTATTCTATCCGACATTGTATAAATAAGAGAATTGATTTGGAATGTCAAATTATCCCGTCGTATTAGCATTAATTCGAAAGTAAACTAATTAAATAGTATATTGTTGAACATCCCTTCTAAATAAAATAAATAAAACTATAATTTAATATACAATACTAAGATTTCCAAGTAGATATGCAGGCCAGGACCCACTGAAACGTTCTAAGATAAATAAAATATTACCAAATTGGAATAGTTTTAAGACTTAATTTCATGGTATTACTGTATCTAGTGATTTGTCACTTATATTGGCTTATAAACTTATTGAATAAGATAAGACTTACGAAACTAAAAGCAATATAAAACGTTATGTTATCTAATTAGCGGAGTGGAATAATTACATTGGTTATAATTCGCTACTGTACACAAGTACAGTCATCACCGGCATGAGTCAGTACAGTCAGCGCTTGTTCACGTTAGATGGCATGGATTGGTTCTGAATATAAGTTTTATCTTATTCCTGCTTTAATTAACTATACAATAAAAGTGAAAATAAAGCTATGACGACATTAAGGCTGATTACATCTAATTTTAACAAACACTAGTCAATTGTAAAGACTCTGAAATAGTATTCTCTAACTGGCGTTACAATTGATATGATAATTGAGGAGCGCTCGTGGCCTAGCTGTTAAGCAACATGGGCGCAGGTCAGTTCTCTTGGATGGGTGACCGCTTTGAGTGGTTACTATCTAAGCGCTCCCGTGCTTTGGAAGGCACGTTAAGCCGTTGATCCCGGCCGTTGTCTATGACAGCATTCGTCAAGCCAAGTTAGAGGTCTTCGGGCGGCTTGAGAACATCTAACAGTCAGGTTGCCCACTCACATGGGGTTCTTCAAGAAAGGAGTGTATAAATTCTTAAAGGGTCGGCAACGTGCATGTGACACCCCTAGGAGTTGCAGGCGTCCATATGCTGCGGTGACCGCTTACCATCAGGCGGGCCGTACGCTTGTTTGCCACCGACGTGGTATTAAAAAAAAAGGGGGGTCGAAGTTGCACCACGTCCGTAGGGAGTACACGTGACCCCTGGGTGGTGCTATGCACTTTTAGCACCACCCAAAACTGGCAACCGTACTTGTCTTCTCTCGAGAGATCTCACGGTTTGAAAAATAAATGCCATACGATTATTAATATTATTGATATGCGTTGCATTTAACATGAAAGGTGGTGAGTAGGGCCCCCGAAGATACGCTGTTGAGAGAGAGGGACCTGCATAGCAAGTCTCCAGCTGTCAACACAACGAATCCTCAGGTGATATCGCATATCTGGAGGCTCCGCTGCATCTGCTTCCCATCGTTGTACATAAAGTGACACACTTGTTCCCGGCGAATTGCGCGGGTCGGGCGGCGAGGGGCGCGCGGCGGAACTCTCATATGTTTATAGGAGTGTGTACATTCAGCTGCAGAGAAACGTGACCCACCCCTGGGTCCGGGTCACGTTTCTCTGCAGCTGACTGTATATACCACGCGTCGCACGAAACGTCGCCTCAATTATGACGCTATCTAGCGAAACTGCTTCACTACATTTTTTGACAATCTTTACATTTAACTAATGTCCGTTTATAATAATAGCAAGCGCCTTTATTATAAAGTAAGCTATTGATAAAGTTACTTTTTTGACTAAAATATTGTTTATATTTGGGGCATATAGATATCTTCGTGTTACTGCAGATTATCTGACCACTCCCTTGTATTTTTAACGATTTTATAATTTTATACAGCATAATATATCTAAATTTCTTACTTGACAACATCTGTGTTTACAGCATGGATTTAATCGCCTTAAATCCGCACAATATTTAATGTTAGATACAACTCGTCGGAAATGTCTGCGAACCTGGCTGGGAACAAATTGTTCACAGATATTTCCGACGGATTATACATGACAAAACAGTATGACCATTTCGCATTAGAAAAAGTGTGAGTCTCGACCAGAGACGTGCGAAGCTATGTTTTCATATATTTATTTGACACGTCACATGCTTGAGAGTTGAGCTTGACGCCAAATATTCATACATTACTCAGACCCGGGTATGTCCTAAAACTACGACCAAGACCACCGGGGGATGGGCAGCAGCATCCCTGGAGTGCGGTGGAAATGGAGATACTGCGGTAGCCAACCCGCTTGCCAAGCGTGGCGATTATGGCATTGTGTATCTATTTCCAACAGTAGACGTCCTTGGGCTGATATGGAGGTGGTGGATATATTAGTCGTTATACTACAGCTTAGCATGTCTTTGTTGGATACTCACCCTAAGCGTAGTTGCCGTACGTATGCCGCGCACCAAATTGTAGTTAACTATGACTACGCGTCAAAAGTAGCATTGAAAGTAGATGGAAATCAAATATGATACGAGAATACTTTAAAATGACACTGGACTGGTGAAGTCAGAAAATTATTTATAAAAATGCATGCCCTGATATTATAAAGTTGGGTTAGGTTTTAATATTGCTTTTACATGTCAGTCGCAGAGAAATATGTGCAATATACTGTATGAAATCGGAACTCACAATAACTGCTCCATGCGATTCCCGGGGCTTTGAAACTGTACACGACCCGAGATATAAGCCCCTTCGTCAATTATTTAAGTAAGGTACCTTTTTATATTTTGAACTTTACAGAATTTCAATAGCCCTGTATACACTATACATGAAAAAAGTCTTACAAGATATGTGGCCCAATGAAAAAATAATAAGCTACATATGCTTGCTTAATATATTTGAAGTATAAACTGATACCGTCCAGTGTCACGACACGATGCTACGTCACGACATCGCCACGACGTCGTGACGACTTATTCCGACATCTGGATGAGAGAGTTGATGGTGGCGTCCTTGTTCCCGTTGTTGGCTTCGAGCACAGTCTTTATCACCTGCTCGTCCATGGCGGGGAATATCTCTTTTATCTGTAACGAGGAAATAGAACATTACAGTAAATACTAGATTATATCTCAAGGGAGCAATATGATATAGCTAAGTATATATAAAAAAAAAAAATATTGGGCGACAATCTTACACAAATCGACCTAGTACCAAACTGAGCAAATCTTATACTATCCTCCTGAGGACCAGAAAAATTATTGTGTTTTTGAATTAGGAATTCATTTGTTATTCATTTTAAGTTCAAATCAATTTTGGAATTTGTAGAAAAAATTGTACGCGGGGCCTTAGGAGGCGATGGGTATATGATATGAATGAGCAACTATTTTCTTCTGAATTGAAGCGTATCTTGACATTCTCTTCAATATCATAAAGTACAGGACTGTTGCGATCTAATATCATAGAACTTACATGTATTTTCATGACAAATTTCAAGCAAAAAACTAGTTTTTCACACCTGCTATTCAGAAAAAAAACATTGTTGCCCTCGAATGAGGATCAAAGTCGTACTTATCTTCCCTCATTTCAGGGCTACCATGACTGTTTTCTTACAATAATATTTCTGTCTTGGGCGTAAATACTTGAATCCCTCGCTACGCTCAGGATTATATTGTAGAATAGAATCTTACACTTCACTCAGGATTAAATATACCGCCCTCGTTGTAACTCGTACTTATGTATATCATTTTGCTACCTTAAGACACAATCTACTATTTTCCGCTTAAACTCGACTAGAGACAATAAGAGCAAAAAATGACACCCGTTTAAAACTTTAACGTTCTGTATAGGGAAGGTTAAATTATTAGATAGTAATCGTCAAATTCAAATGTCTTCAGTATCGACAATGACAGAATGTCAATAACTTAAGGAATTTGTTTTTTTTTTTTGTTTCTCTCATAGAGTTAATTTTTAATGGCGATGAGAGGGTAATAAAAACATTCGTAGCCTTACGTTAGCGTACGTAGCGGTCGTTTTGATAATGGATATCACTTTATTGACACTATTTAGAGTTCAACTTGTAAAAAAATGTGAGGCCTAAAGGTATTTTCAGGCCACGGGTCGGCGGCGATATATGTATATGTAAAGTCGAGTCCAGAATTAGGCGAACTAACTTGACAGCCGAAAATGTTGCCAGACATAGAAAAAAATAAATTGTGATAGGTTTATGTCGACACGAACATGTCGATATTACCTTGTGCCTTCTATAAATCTGATTATATTTATATTTTATCAAGTAATTGTCGTCGAAACTTTCACAGTCTTACATACTTGCCAAATAGGGACGAATTACAACAATTTAATTAAACAAAACAAAATGGCGGACAGCGTCCTTAACGATGTCCAAAATGATGTTCGATGTATTTTTAATTCTAACCAATTTTCATTATTATTTTGCTTACTAAAATTATTAGTTCACAGGTTCTCAGTATAATTACAATACCCAAATCAAGAGTTAATAATTATTAATATTATTCTATTATACTGTATTTTGAAAAACATAACCTGAAGCATTGGTTTCTGTGAATTAGAGTAATATTCTAGTAATAAGTATGATATGAGGATAAACAAAACAAAAACTAAACTATCTAATATTCAAAACTAAATTAAAAATAATTATATAAGTTTGATTCCAAACACAATAATAATGATTAACTAGACTTTTTAAACATCGATATTAACAGCACTAGCCAAACCGTGGCAACATTAGTGTACAATGAACTGTCAAGTTAGTCCGCCTAATTCTGGACCCGACTTTAGATAAATACTTCAATACATTGAAAACATTCAAGACTAAAGAACACGCTATTCGTGCTCATTGCACGAATTCCCTGACGGCGGGATTCGAACCCGGGAGGATCAGCTTCGTAGGCGGGGTCACTAAGAAGCCAAAGTGTTCGTCCAACACCTGGTGCTGGTCGATAGGGGAGCATGCGCCAGAATCAATCAGCCGTACCTCTTGTACCTGCTCCTGGGTGATGGGTGGAGGTTGCGGGTGCGCCCGTGGAGCCTGCGGGTGCTGCGGGTGTTGCGGGTACTGCGGGTTTTGTGGGTGCTGCGGGTGCTGCGGGTGCTGCGGGTACACCGGCATGGCCGCGTAGCCCATGCCCGTGCTGGGGACCACGAGCACGGGGGGGAACGTGGCCACCGCCGCGGGGCCCACCTGCTCGGCAAAATATTATAGTCATCTACACCCATATAGTTTTTTTGTTTTTTTAGGGTTCCGTAGTCAACTAGGAACCCTTATAGTTTCGCCATGTCTGTCCGTCCGTCCGCGGATAATCTCAGTGACCGTTAGCACTAGAAAGCTGAAATTTGGTACTAATATGTATATCAATTACGCCGACAAAGTGGTAAAATAAAAAGTGGAAAAAAATATTTTATTAGGGTACCTCCCCTATACGTAAAGTGGGGAGTGTTTTTTTTTTCATTTTAACCCTAACGTGTGATATATTGTTAGATGGGTATTTAAAAATAAATAGGGGTTTACTAAAATCATTTTTTGATAATGTTAATATTTTCGGAAATAATCGCTCCAGAGGTAAAAAAAAATGTGTGTCCCCCCCCCCCCCCCCCTCTAACTTTTGAACCATAAGTTTTAAAAATATGAAAAAAATCTCAAAAGTAGAACTTTATAAAAACTTTGTAGGAAAATTATTTTGAACTTGATAGGTTGAATAGTTTTTGAAACAATTACAAAAATAATTTCTGAACTAAGTTTGTAATTTAACCGTATAAACAGGTGTTTATTGTACCTGTCATTTCTACAAAATCACAATGAAATGACGTGCTTTCAAATAAAGTAAAACCGGTGAAAATCGGTTCACGCAATAAAGAATTATTCCATAAAAATCATCTTCCATACTTTAAGTTCGCGCGCAATAGTTTACTTAATTTGCCGATAGATGTCGCTGTACGTGGAACGCTCATTTCTACATGGCGGTGTTAAGATTTTTCCTGATTTAATGGGGTCTGAGCAGGTGCGAATCTATAACTCTTTCTTTAGTTATCACCGTCCTCTGTGGGCCCGTTTTTAGGGTTTTGTGTTTCTGTACTTAATATGTCAACTTAATGTGAAGGACGGAAAACTACGGAACTCTACACTGAGCGTGGCCCGACACGCTCTTGGCCGGTTTTTTTATATATATTTAAAATGGGATTGCTCTTGGCCAACATCTAGCCGGGGGGCAAAGATGAGGCCGACGATGAAGCGAGCTCACCCAGAAGATGCCTATTCACTCGTGCCTCAAAAAGGTCCAGGTTATATGAACTCGGAAATACAGACGCCGGCAAAGAATTCCAAACCTTAGAAGTAAGCCGAAGTAGTTAGATAGTCCCTAAAGGGATAAGTTCGCCTTTGTACTGTATATGTTTTAAATTTTGTGTGACATGTATATGTTTTAAACTGCTATTGTGTACAATAAAGTGCTTACAAACATACATATATATACTTAATCATCTTTAATGTTTTTAAAAACCATATGCAGAGACCAGCTTTTCAATATAGCCTCGCCTTCGGCTCGTTTCATAAAACCCCACTCATATTTTATTGCCCATCATCATGTTGTTGCATTAACTACTATTGAGTATTCATTTTTTTTTTATATACTACGACGGTGGCAAACAAGCTTACGGCCTGCCTGATGGTAAGCAGACACCGTAGCCTATAGACGCTCGCGACTACAGAGGAATCACAAGTCTTCATTTCAATCTTTGTCAATCTTTATTGTTCAATAAAACAAATAACTACTAATGAGTGTGGTATGTGTACAATGCGCCAGAGTTTAAAGTGTCATAGAATAGCATAGATCACAATACGCAGCACAAAGGTACCAGGGGGCCTTTCAGCTCGAAGTACGATTTTTTCTATGGAAATGTTACTTTAACTTGTTTGTACCAGATGTCACTGAGTGCTATCTCTATCGCACTTGCATATTGAAGTGACAGAGATGCAGCGGTCGTGCGGTTAGTTCTTACTAAATACACAACGGCGCTACGATCTATGTGGAGTATTTCACTGGTATCTCTATCTCAGTATTGGCTATGTGCACGTCAGAAACGTCAAACGTCACGGGTCCCGGGGCAATGTCAAACTGAGAGATGTCAAATAATGACACATGAATATTTTATTTATTTTAGTAAGCGAGAAAGACCCCTTACTGGAAATTTTACTCAAATAAATAAGAAAATAAATAAATAAATACAAACGAAACGAATCGTAGGAAACCAATAGGAAACGTCGAAGTAAATTTGACATATAAGTCCCCGGAAATTGCACATTTCTGCCAAGGTGTGCGCTGCGATCGCTTAGTTTACCCCCACCACCTACTTCGCACATAGCCAATATATAGTGTACTTGGTGGTAGGTACTCACGGAATAGCTGAGCACAAGGTTAATCATGCCCTCGACGCCGTCGCCTTGTTTGCCGTTCAACGGGTACCAGTCCTCGTGTGTCTCGCCCTGAAAAAACAAACGATGAAATGGATGCCTTAGTTCACAATCGTTATTGCCAGTACAGTTGCATCCTGAAGAATGCCTGGGGTCCGCTACCTAAGGTAGCGAAATTAAGACTTTATGGTTAGTGCACCAGAGTTCTAATTTCAGCAGATTTTTCTTCGTAATTAGTACGATTGTGAACTAAGGTATCGAAATATAATAAGTTCCTCATAAAATATGCCATACGGCATTAAGGCTGGGTTGCACCAAACCGTCTGTAATCGTAAGCTGTGTACGTTAAAATTTGAATGTATGGAAAGTTTGACAAGTTTCTATGGCATGACAGCTGCCGGCGCCATATTTAACGTTGATCGGTCTGTGATCGTAGGTCGGTGCAACCCAGCCTAAGTCCGCCTTTTTGACGGTAAGGTTTCTTTAGTGCAATAAATATTAAAAAAATAAGCAAAATAAAAACAGGCCAAGGTAGAGTCGGACTCGCGCACGAAGGGTTCTGTACCATTATCTATACAACATTAGACACTTTATTATATAACCATTTTTTGAACAGTAATAATAACGTTAAATTATATCAAGTAGAATTTTGGTCAAGTGCGGGTCGGATTTTAGTTTTCCCATACATATTGAAACCCAACGCCTGATGAAGGCAACGAGTAACTTTTTAATATTTGGTTATATGGGAGGTCCCATAAATATTAATTTTATTTAGTTTTTATTATTTGCTGTTATAGCGGCAACAGAAATACATCATCTGTGAAAATTTCAACTGTCTAGCTATCACGGTTTATGAGATACAGCCTGGTGACAGACAGACGGACAGCGGAGTCTTAGTGTCCCGTTTTACCCCTTGGGTACGGAACCCTTAAAACTAAGGAATAGATTAATTGAATATGCAAATCTTAGAAATACCATAAACAACAATTACATCGTAAAAATGGCTCTGTAAAACAGGACAGGGTACAAAGCGCTAGTGGTGGGTCGTTGACAGTTTTCGCTTCAACGAAACCAAACGTTAACGTAGAAAACGTCAACTAGTTGATTTCGTAAACTAGTTTTTTGTTTTAACTGAAGAGAAAAAGGCATTGAGTTGATACGTTTATTGAGTAAGGGGGAAAACGTTAAGGGCTTTAGTTTAGCGTTCCAATTCTATTACGTTTGTACGTTAAAGTCGTCAACTAGTTGATTCTGTTAAACAAAACGTTTCGTTCGTTGACGAACGAAAAACGTTTTATCAACTAGTTCGTTGAATCAACGACCACCCCTACAAAGCGCCCCTCGAGGGCATCGCCGAGTGGAGCCGCACATGTGGCCGATATTCACAATGCCTACTAACGTACGGAAAATGCAAAGGACCAGTATAAGCCTGAGCTCTGTCCTGAGGCACATAGTTGTCACGAATCTCGAGGTCAAGTAATAATAATGACGTATGGTGAGGCCAGTCTAGACAGTTGTAAATATCACGGTGACAACTTGTCATTGGAATTGGCGTGTCAGAAGACAGAGGCGTGTCATTTTATACATGTCATTTGGTGAACTTAAAGACAATTTTGCACAATTTACTAATTTGAGTCTTATAGTGGCTAAGTTAAAGTAGGGTTTCGCATGATTTATTTTTTATATTTACGATCGTATTTAGTTACGAATTGACTGATTTCGCTTCTACTTACAAGCTGACGAGTTCGGGATGTGGACGACTTGGAAATGGGAAGGTCAGATTAGGAAGTAAGGTTAGGAAGTAGGGGCACTTTAAGGGTGCTTTAACGTGTCCAACTGTCCACTAGCGCCGCTCATAAATAATAGTGATTATTAAAAATTAAAATAAAACTGCCGTTTTTGCTTTGAACGCATAGATCCACGAATCTAGCAATGGAAAAACTAGTTTGATGTATTTAAAAGGTACTTAAGTACAAAATACTTTACATAGCGGCCTTTTTTATAAATTTATTTAGGTAAACAAATAGTCACTACAAAAAAGCTTAGATAGATTTCTTAAAATAAAGGTTTACAATATGTGTGACCAACACCGTTCACCACTTATTAATTTAAATAGATTGTATCACTCGGAGCTATATGTGCGAGCCACAGTAGCCCCTAGCGTCTCAACGACATTTCGACGATCAATCGTTCGTTTAATCTAAATAATCACAATTATTTACGAGTTGCGCTAGTGGACAGTGGAGACGTTAAAGCACCCTTAAGAGCTCAAGTGGACCTTAAGTTCAGACTTACGTTGAGCACCGCCTGTGGGATAGTGATGTGAGTCCAGGCGATGAGTTCGTCCATGGTGAAGGAGCACTCGTCGAAGATCTCCAGGTACACCGAGTTCACGCCGGGAGGCAGCAAGCTGGAAATCATAATCATAAATAAGTTTGGGCAGAAATCTTCGCACAAAACAAATAGTACTCCCGGATGTGTAACCCGCTGGACAATAGGGTCTTTCACGCTTTTTTTAAAGGAGCTAATATTAATCCTTACAGTCCAATATATTTTTATGCCTTTTGGCGTCGAGACCCTTGGCCCATGGGGTCCCAGTGCTCACCTCCTTTTCAAAGAGGTGAGCAAGAGATTAATCGACACAACTGGTGACAGAAGAGTTGGCAGCTTCCTCGCCCAACGCATTAGTATTGCAATACAGCGAGGAAACGCTGCCAGCTTCCTCGGCACCATGCCACGGGGGCCCAATTTTCTAGATATATTTTAGTTTAGTTTAGTTTTAATTTAGATATATTTTCTTTCATTTTTAGGTCCATTTTAAGATGTTTATTATACGATAATTAATAAACAAGTGGAATTTTTATTTCAATTTATGAAATAGATAAATACAAAAAAAATACATTTTAATATTGCATTTTCTAGCCGCCATTTTAACATCAACTTGTGACGTCATACGGCGCTATAATAGTGATTGACAATAATTAGCTTTACCACCGATTGGTTTTTACTCCGCCACTGGTGTCAGTTATGGAGTACTAATGCATGTGCCTTTGTATGTATTTTTTGTCAATTTAAATACTATACAATTATTTTATGATAGATTATTGCTTTGTAATTATATTTTTTATTTATTCGATTCGGATCAAATCGTTTATCTTTCTTTTGTAAACCATATCGACTATCGAAAAAACTATATGCGATTTTGATTGGTCTCATCACTAATTTTGATACATCACAAGTGTCAAATACAGAGCCGTTATGCCGGATGCGCACAATGAGCCATCGGTCTCAACGTACAGGACGCATTTATAACGTTAAAGGGAGAAAGACAGATTTTCATATACGTTGTGTCATCATAGCCCATAGTGTGACTCCGGCATTATAGAGCAGTATGACGTCACAATTGACATTCGTAATGGCGGCTACCGTTTCCCAAATTTTTATCACAGATTAAAAAAGTCTTTGAAAATAGAGAACATTTTTTTTATGCCATAGGAGGCAAACGAGCAGACGAAACGCCTAAAAATGTAATAACCGACGAAAACAATAGACTGAAGAAGATTGAATGTGTATGATCTTGACAGTGCAGACTTACCAGTGTATGACCTTGTTCCAGCGAGGCGTCTTGCCCCCGCTGGGGTCGGTGTGAGTCTCGTAGATGCAGTGCCCCACTCGCAGCCGCACGTACGGGTCCATACGGGTCAGTCCTGCGCGTATACATTGTCATTCATATTTTTTTTCACCGAAGTCGGTGGCAAACATGCGTAGGTACGGCCCGCCTGATGGTCAGCGGTAACCGCAACTGCAGGGGTGTTGTGGCCTTTAAAAATGTATACACTCCTTTCTTAAAGAACCCCATACTGTTGTCCCTCCTTTGGCAGGGAGCTCATTCCACAACCGGAGAATGCCCTGCCGACGGAGGGGTGCGATGGTAGAGTAGAAAGCGGCCGTGGGCGTCATGTCGAACAGTTCTTCAGAGCACAATCCGTTATACAAGCGAAGCACTCATAACTCCTGATGATGGGCTGGTCATATACTAAGATAGACTGAACACATTAAGTCTGGGTTGCACCAAAATGCCTGTGATGGTAAGTGGTCAGTGGTGTTCATTAAAATCTGATTGTATGGAAAGTTCAACAAGTTTGTATGAGATGACAGCTGCCGGCGCCATATTTTACGTTGATTCGTCTGTAATCGTAAGTAGGTGCAACCCGCCCTTGAACTGTCGGTAATCGTAAATTACGTTCGTTAATGTGTTTGTCGGTTTCGAGAGAGCAATTTTTATGTTTAACGTTAATAGTTTTTAATTGATATTGACAAATTTAAACCTAACTGATGACAGCGGAATTTTTATGAACACAGGTTATATTATTGAAAGTCAAACTAAAAGGCGATTTGACTAAATCGTTTATTTTGACATAAGTCATCACACGTGCATACAGCAGTCCATGCACTTTCGAACCCCGTTGTACAGTGTAATGAACGATTCAGACCAACACAAACAGACAGAACCAAAAGGCCAGAGTCAGCGCGCACGCCACCAGAGTCAAAGGAATTCGAACCCTCCATACAGAAGCTAGACTTCGTACCAAAACGGCAGCGGCAGAGCCGGCGGCAGCCGACCAGCTGCCCGCTACCCATTCAAATATGAAATCTAAGCTCTGTATGGAGGGTTCGAATACTTCGAATACCTTTGACTCTAGTGGGGTGTGCGCCGACTCCAGCCGTTTGGTGTGAATCGTCCATAACATATTGCCGCTCCAGCTGAAAAACCCGTTCGCACACTCTGCCTGGTTCCGGCAGAATACCAGCGCTGCGACAGCAATGTCACAGCACATGCTGAGTCGGCGCCTTTTCGCGGCTGTGTCGTGACACTCTTTTTTAATCGCAAGTATTGTCAAGTCATATACGCAAATAAAGTTTTTATCTATCTATCTATTGAAGAAATTAAAAATGAGTTGATCAGCACCTTGATTTATAGTTAAAAGTAGTTTATTCTTCAAATTAGGCATATCACATGCACCCATGAACGTCAATAAACTACCAAAGGTTAGTATCAAGGGATACTTACCATAGTTTTTAACCAACTTCGCCTGTGCTATGGTGATACTGAGTCGCGCTGTCAACGGCGGCCCAGCAGCGGGGACCTGAAAAAAAAACTAAATTGAGAAAAAGCTCGACAAGTTGCGCGATTCTGATCTAATTTATTAAACAATAAACATGGACTGCTCAGAATCAGGAGCAATGGAACAAGTAGGGCGAGGCCTTGGTGCCTTTGCCCAGCAGTGGGGAACTACAAACAAAACAAATATGAAACAATATCGTACTCCGATGAAGACACGCGTCGTCATTTCACCAGCAATAACAATAAACTGTCAACAGACAAGTGAATGATGATCTAGTCATTATATTATTATAAATTTATTATATTAAACACCGATTGTCTAACCTACCACGTAATACCTATAGACCTATTTCATTGTGTGGGATTGGGATCACTTTGTATTTGTAGCTCGATCTCACTTTCACACACGCAGTCTAACGTATATGAAAGAGTGCGCAAGATAAATACAAAGCCGTTATCCACGTTTACCTAATACAGATAAGGACAAACCAACTTTAGCGGCTTGTTAACTAATAGAGGCTTGATGGACGTTTATGAATAAGGGGGTACATTATTAAAGCCTTTCTTAAAAAATATCGTTTATCGTTTGTTTACCTAAGATACACAAGTATAAAGATTTTTGCCTATAACACTAGGCCAGGTCTCTCTCGTGGGGTCAATTCAACGGTTGTGGTTAAAGAATTTATTAATCTCAAAAGAAATTTACATTTCACTTAATGAGATATATGTATTAATTATGTTCTATGTTAATTTGTTAGTTTGCGCCCGTGAGCGACAATATGATTCTATGTATTTACTATTACAAGTTTAATTTTATTACATTAAAAAGTACATTTTTCCTTAGTAAGCAACAAACTAAATAACAGAGGTTGTGTTAGTGGGTAGAAGTAAGTTTACGCGCACCGCTCTACAAGTGCACTAAGCAGTGGTCAGCGTTTGTTTATAGGGATGTTATTTACAATATAAGTTTTTAGGTTAGTTTTATAAATTCGCATGGTGTTAGATTCTTTTACATGTTTCGGTATCTTGTTATATATCCGTGCCCCTTCAAATTTTATATTTGTGGTGCCATAATTTTTTTGCGGGGATGTTGTAGTACTAGATGGTCCGCGTTGCGAAGTCTACACCGTCCTTTTTATCTGTTAGTGAAAAAAACTGTTTCACAGTGAATCTGTTTTTTTATTATCTTTCTTATTCAAATTCAAAATCAAATATTTATTCTGCAAATAGGCCACAAGGGCACTTTTACAAGTCAAAGCGTGAATTTATACAATTTAAAAAAAAAACTGACAATCTTACTTAATAATAATGATTAAAAAAATATACTGATTAACAATTATATAAAAATAAATTTACAAATATTAAGGACGTATTGAATACGATCTGTCCGAATAAACAAAAAGTACATAAAATTAATTTAATATCTCAGAGATGTATATGGTCTCTGAGCGTCCAAATACGATTAATACCAATTATTTAAAAGTCCTTAGAGATGTAAATGATCTCTAAGCGCTAAAATTAAAATAAGTAAACTTAATATTGTTAGAGATGTATAAGGTCTCTAAGCGTCAATAACAATAAAACTAATCCAGAACAGGATTATGTCTCTCGTCAATCTACATACAATAAATTAACAAACATGTATTAAAGTTATATATTTGGTTAAGAGATAGGATATTTGTTTCTGCATATACTTTTTTACTAGGTTACCACTTGATTTATATTATAATGTTCGTGAAAGCTGTCTGTTGCGAACAAGTTTTAACTCCTGCTGCCTATCTCTAGCATGATCGCGTTTATCACTCCTCCCTTACTATTAGGTATAAAAAAAAATTACATATGTACAAAGGAGAGCTTTTCCCTATAAGGGATTTGTTCCAGCTAACCTTTATTTATGTATGTGCAAGGGACCAATTGCTATATGTCCTACATATAACGCGGTCATGCTAGCTATATAGGCTGGTGTGCATATATGTGTTCAGTGTTCACTAGAAGTGCCCATCCCACCCCAAGGAGTGAATCATCATCATGCTCCTAGCGTTTGTCCCGTCTTACGACGGGGTCCGCTCTCCTGATCCTTTTTTTTTCACTTCCCTCTATCCTGGACATCCTCGGCGTTCAAATCGCATGCGTTCATATCTTTGGTTACGATATTGAGCCAATGTAACTTATGAAGGGGTCAAAAGCTCTTATTCCCTTATAATAAAGACTTTTGAACTTGTCAAGCTTTTTGCGAAGCTTCTTCTGATGCTGACTGTACTACGTAGCTAGACAAGCTAGGTAATAACCCCCTTATTCATAAACGTCCATCAAGCCTATATTAGTTAACAAGCCGCTAAAGTTGGTTTGTCCTTATCTGTCACTTTGACATTTATGTTTGTGAGAAAGGGACAAAACAAATTTTAGTTAACAGAGGTTTGCTAAGTTTTGTGAATAAGGGGGTAAGTATATAAGCAAATCCAGCTGTTAAATAAATGGTCAGTTGTCAATTGTCAGTTGACTGATACCAGAAGTCAGTTTCAGAGTAGTTCTGTCTCAGAAGTGTGGACTTCCATAAGTTTCTCTGGGGTGTAGTCCATCACATTTCATCTAGTTGCTCCCCCATCAACATCGCATATTGCCAGGCAAGTGGACAGTATCTTCTACTACGAACTACGGCCGACGGCCTGGCCTACCGAGTTCTATACCGGAGATGACGATGCAACGGAGTCACGCTGTTACGTCGCCTAAATAATGTGTTTTAGTTTTTAAGTTTTTGTTTTTATTGATATGTATGTTATTCTGTAATATGTTAAGGTGGGCCTTTTGTTGCCTGAAGCAAATAAATAAATAAAGCAGTTACCTGAGCACCGCAGAGTTGCTGCTGCAGGGCCAAAGCGGCCTGGTAGTCAGCATCCACATTGTTCACGGCGGCGTCTCCGTCGGTCCGGAGGAAGCCGGCTGGCAGTGGGCCCAGCAGAACCTGGTAACCAAATAGATTAAGTAATAAACAACTAGCCAACTTGGAAAAGTTGAAAGCCTCAGACATTTTAATTTCAAAGTTCAATATCTCAAAAACGGCTAAACCAATTTTGATAAAACATGTCTTGCAGATAAACCAGAAATTTCAAATACAAAAGCGCAATCAAATCGGTTCATCCGTCCCACAGACAGACACACAGATACACATGTTAAACTTATTACACCCCTCTTTTGCATTGCGTCGGAATTAATAAAACCCAACAATCTTACAAAAATCAAACTATGTAGAGTAGATCCATATCCATAGTAAGCTCAATAAGGCCAGTGTTATAGGTACAAAACATGGAGCCCAGCATGCTGAAAGAAAAAAATATCCCTAACAAATATTCGGAAGAATACAAGAGTGTAAATATAACATGAATAACATAATGCATCAAACGGTTGAAATGGAGATGGACAGGACACATGATGAGGGAGAAAATAGAGAAGTGGACAAAAGAAATAACAAAATGGTATCCATGGCTAGGGAAATGAAAACAAGGAAGACCAACTGTGAGATGGAAAGATGACATCAAAGAGACAGCTGGAAGCAAATGGAGAAGAGATCTAAAAGATAGAATAAAATGGAAAGCTGAGTTTAATAAATAAATAAGTCACATATACAGGATGTTTTTATTGAATTCCGTTAAATGCGAGGGCACATTCCTGCGATGAAATAAAGTAATCTTTTCTAAGACACTAGTATCCCACTTCATACCATTTCGAAGATATTCAAAAATTCATTTTCGTTAATTAACACCTCTAGTATAGTATAAAACATCCTTAACAAATAAACAATGTTGATGTGTGTCACGTGCGGTGTCATTCGAATTTCGAATATTGTCAAACTTTTGCTTAACTCCACGTTAACTCTTAAGGCCGTTATTCATTCACCCTTGTTGATATAATTAATTATTTTGTATAAAAATGAATAAAAAAAAAAACTTGAATTTTGAAAAATTTATTTCGCTACGTCGTTTGTCTAGCTATGCACGGCTATATAAATAATTATTATTACAGGGGACCCCAGGGCTGGTGCGTACTTCTCTCAGCGTATCGCTCTAGTGGTGCAGAGAGGCAACGCCGCCAGCATAATGGGGTCCATGCCGCAGGTGGACTTGTTAGATGGGGTTTTCTTTTTATAATTGGGAGATTTTTATAGGTAGGTATTTAGTTTCTTAAAATTAATTTATTTTTAGTTTAATTTTAATAGTCGTTGTTTTAATAATCTTTTTTTCTTGTTTGTTGAATAAAATTAAATAATTTATTAAATAAGGATGACAATTTTTTTTTTTTTTTATTGATAGTTTTTGTTTTTAATACTCCATTTTAACTATAAGTATGTGAAATTTAGTAACATAAAGTAAGCCTTTACTAATAAAAAGTGGACCCCAGTTGTCTGAAAATAAATATATACATATATGCTTGAAGGAATGGAAATCATTAAAAACACCCTGTATATGAGAAAATAGGAAATATTATAATTAAATAAACAAATTCCAATTAAATTATATATGCATGCACAAATGAATTGTTGAAACCTATTACTTAATAATTACTATTATTATCATATGAAATGTAAAAAAAAAACAACAGCAAATATATCTTATTTTATCTTATAGGTACAAGTCTTATAGGTAGGTCAGGTAGGTCTTATAGGACAATGATATATTTACTAGATATAACTACTGAAACACATAGAAAACATCCAATACTCAGAAAGTAATAATCATAACATCAAACAAATATTTGCCCTAATTGAGACTCCAAATCAGGACCATCAGCAATATACACTTCACTAACATCAAACCCTTGCTTTCACCACTTGATAAAAAGTGATAGATGTTTTATCTTGTTGATTATCATGTGAAATAATTGTTATTAATCGCATTTGGACGTGACCATATACATCTCTGAGATATTAAATTGATTTTGTATACTTTTTGTTTATTCGGACACAGATCATATTCAATATGTCCTTAATATTTGTAAATTTATTTTCAATCAGTATATTTTTTAATCATTATTATTAAGTAACATTGTAAGTTTTTTTTAATTGTATAAATTCACGCTTTGACATGTAAAAGTGCCCTTGTGGCCTATTTGCAGAATAAATATTTGATTTTGTTTTTGATTTTGTGCATGAAAGAACATGTTTTCTGTATAATCTGTGGATTCCCACAACTAATTCTGAAGCGAGTAACCTGAGTTAAGCAAATGGATTAAACTACCTAGGATCAAATTCCCGGTGAGGTTCCTGTGTCAATTCTTTGTAAGTGGAAGATTTTACGAACTAAAAACCAAAAAAGCAGGCGAAAATTTAATTTAGCTAGCCAAATAGGTATTACTTCTGACTCCCAAATCCTGTTTTCATAAAAATAGAATGTCTTAAAGCTTCTATTGGTGTTTGTTTAGCATACACACAGCCAATTTTACACATTCATAGAAATAATTTAAAATATCCAGGTCATGTGGAAGTCAATTAACCTAAGTACATTGACCTAACATCAAAACATTGACTAAGCCATAATCTGATAAGAGAAATCTCTAGAACACAATCTAAAAATATCAAAATATGCACCACAATAACATTAAAAAACTCGTTGAACCGGTCTGATATTCCGATATTAAACTACTGTAAATGTTTTTGATAGGCGCAATAAAGTATAATTATAATGATTCATTCGCGCACGGCAAAGTAAATTTATTGCCATTACACTGCTATTTTGCGAAGAATGTATTTCACCATAATTTCAGGACTTACCC
Organism: Notocelia uddmanniana; assembly: GCA_905163555.1. Lineage (NCBI taxonomy): Eukaryota > Metazoa > Arthropoda > Insecta > Lepidoptera > Tortricidae > Notocelia > Notocelia uddmanniana. The sequence goes on along the minus strand of LR991063.1, from coordinate 282,364 downwards.
GGCGACGACGCTCCTCGTTCCTATCACCGTCGCTTGGCATTGTAGAAGTCATGATTAAATCGCACTTAAACAATCCACGGATTTGTTTCACGAATTTTCTACTGTTTTCCTCGACAGACGAACAAACAAACTGAACAAAAATTGATTTGACAGCGACGGAATATTTATTTGGGTTAGGGGTGTAACGTATTTAGGTATTTTGATGGTGTATCGATATATTAACATAACGTCACAATGCAATGTTCATGAAATATGTAGCAATCTACATTTCTAGAAAATGTGACCAAATAAAATGTTTGGGAGCCGAATATAGACCTAATGTTAGTACGGATACTGTTTTGGAAAAACGCTCATCTAATAAAAGTTTTTCTAATACAATACTAATTTGATGTTGTATTGGCTATGTGCACGTCTGAAACGTCAAACGTCAAAGGTCCCGAGACAATGTCAAAATTCAGAGATATCAAATAATGACACATGAATATTTTATTTACTTTAGTAAACGAGAAAGACCCCGTATTGGAAATTTTAGTGAAATAAATAAGAGAATAAATAAATACATACAAACGAAACGAATCGTAGGAAACCGTAAAGAGACCAATAGAAAACGTGAAAGTAAATTTGACAGTGGTCCCCGGTAAGAAAACATTTCTGCCATGGTGTGCGCTACGATCGCCTAGCTTACCCCCACCACCTACTTCGCACATAGCCAATAGTGTACGTTATATGACGCTAATATCGATAATTTCAGTGCAGTCTGTCGGAGACATCCCTAGCCCTAGTGATTTTTTTATATCTGTATGTCACATGAGGCGAGGGTTTAAGCAGACAACACTGTGTAATTTTGTGAAAGATTCCGAAGAATTGAATTGAGATCTACTCATATTTTTGAAGTCGGTTAAAAAGTAATATAATGTGTTCACTACAATTTATTGATGGCTTTGGATCAAATTACAAACGCAGTTTTAACAACTATACATTTGGTTTATGTCTATAGCCGGTGTTCAAATATTCGTGTTTAAAAAGAAAATGATGCGGCGGCGCCAAAAAATAAGGCTATTTATGCCTAAATACCACGGCCAAGTGTTTCTTTACTCATGTGGCCAAGTGAAGTACCACCAGCCTGGCACGACTAGTAAGGGTTCAGCCTAGCTAGCACGATTGCTTATTTATACCGTCACGTTATATGGGTCAAAAGTCAAAATAAACCAAAACCTTACATAAAACGTGACGGTATAACCCACGTATAACCGGTATAAGCTATCGTGCTAACTAGACTGCCTGAGAGAAGTGAGAGAGAAGGAGTGGGGCAGATCGTAGATCGTGGGAAGATCCTATATGAAAGTGCGCTCAGATACTACCACGGTGTACCCTTGTATCAGTGTTTCAAGTCAAGCTGACGTAGAACAATACTTGTAATTAATTTAATTTAACTTAAAACATTGACCTACACATTTAATAAAATGCAAGAATTTTGATAGAAATAAAAATTAAAAGACTTACTTCCGGTAATTTAACGAACGGTTTCGGCTGTCATTATTCTGTAAAAAATGTAGTCATTTTCAATGACTGTTCTGTAAAATACTGCAAACCACATATACCCTAAAATTGAAGAATAAGGTATATAATTGAGTATCGCTTTACAAAACATTGTATTCAGTGAGGGAAATTGCAAAACGCCTGTCGCCTTCGCTAAACGTCAAATTGATCAATCAAACCTATCGGTGTGCATGTTTTGTTGGCTTTTCGAATTTAATTTAAGTTTTATCGGACCTTGAATATACTTGAAGTGCTATTATATTAATTATTACATGTGTATCATCGTATCCGGGTCCCTGTGAACTTGAAAAGGGTAATACAGACCCATATGTTGACTTGAAGTGACTCGGAACTTTTATTGATTTTCGTCGATTTTCGAGATGGATATCATCCAAACGCCTAAGGTAAGCATAGCTATAACTAACAACAATGATAAGTGATCATTTCAAGCTATTGGGCCACTGGATGCTTTCCGTTCTAAGTAATTGGAGACTGAAAACTTTGTTATCGTGTTGTGTGACAGGACTTCCCTTATCACAGTGTATTGAACATAATTATGTTATTATATTATCACATCGTTTTTTATAATAGCCTCATTAACATCCTATTGAACACCCAGTGCACAAACAAATTCATGAATTAGTTAAAGTATATTATATTTTTTATGTTGTTGTTTTCTAGTTTAATATTCTAAGTGCAGTATTTTGAATTTTTTATTTCAATTTATTGATATTTAGATGAAACGAAAATACTTGGAAATAACATTTTATTACAATTTGATAAAATCTTATACACTAAATCTTATGAACCATTTACAGTGCGACACAAAAGAGTAGAAATTAAAAAGTGGCAACACTGTCTGTCATTTCTTTCAAATAAATTTAGGAAAAAAGGGATGACACTACTGTGTTGCCACTTTTTAATTTCTGCTCTTTGTTGTTGTACTGTATGCATTGAATAAAATTGAAAAAGAGAGGGAATAGAGATTGAGATTTATGTTTGGGCCATTCTCGAATGAATAACCTTAATTATCCGTAATGTATCCACTTTCGTATTTTTGCATGCGGTTAATGCTCCCACCCTCCCTCCGCTTGCACAACCATGCAAATAAATACAAAAAACCACCACACAGAAACACAAAACCTCGACATGTGTTTCGCTCTCTACGAGGCATCATCAGGAGATATGTACTGTAAGTGTAAAAGTTGTAAAATATTGTACGATACACGTGTGAACGGGTAATTCGCAACTCGTGCTGATTTAAAACACTCCCTTTGGTCGTGTTTCAATTTATCACCAATCGTTGCAAATTTCCTGTTCTCTGCACTTGTATCGTAATGTACTATTATATTTATATTGATCAATAAGATATGATATTTATATACCTAGATCATCTTTATAATGAAACAATGCGTTTCTCATGTAGGAAAGATAAGATAACCCTTTCATTAAGTACAGAAAAATGAATCATAACATAATTCATGTTCATCAATATTGATGATTCTTCATATTTATTTGATTTTCTAATAGGGGATTTAATAAATGAAAATTAGATTACAAATATTTTTTTACATAAATATAGATTAGTTATGCCTTTTAATACGCCTTAGGGCGGCTAGAGGATATTAAAGCATTATAGGACAGAACCTGTTGCATAACAACTTGTAATACAAGCAAAAGTCCTTTCTAATATAAGAAGATGAAAATAGTTTTCCCCTTGCATTGTAACTTGTAAGTTACTAATCACTATACAACTGAACTTTGGTAGCGGAACTCAAAACAAAAATCCCTACAGACATAATACTTACCAAACAAAGTACGAAACAACCAGCCATAGTTATGGTTGGTTCCGCCAAATACCGCATATTCCCAACCCCAAGGCCGTTGCCAAGGTCGGGGAACCCCGCCCCTTATTTTGACATTCGCGAATAACGTCTCATCCTCCCATTGGTGACTCTCACGTGTATATTCGCAAATAACTCACTAGCAATTTCCGAAATCTATACATCCCCTTTCAACTCTCTAGAAATAGAATTGTTGTCTCATTTGCGCGCGCATGCTCTTTCTTTTACTGAATTTCGGGCAGGTGCAATTGAAAATGAATCTTTGTTTATTTGGGGATAAGGTTCGGTTTTAATTGGGTGGTTTATTAAGTTGGGAAGTGTAAATTTGATGGTCAACTTTTAAGGAGTTCAGTAGTTATCTAGCTTCGGAGCGGGACGGATGTCCGTGATTTATCGTCACCATTATGAATGAAACAAGTTTTAATTGGAAAAGTTTCGAACAAAATCTTTTAATGTAAAAAAAGATTGCCCAGTGAAAACTTTTCTTATTTTTCTTAACTTTGTGCCATTGTAACGATATTGAAGAAGTTTGTGATAACTGTTGAAAAAGTCTCATTTTGTTTGGATAATGGCGCTAAGTTCGTTAAGCGCGGCGAACATGCTCGGCGAGCTCGGTCGGCTAGCAAGCTGGCTGAAAGGCGACTGTTTAGCACCACAGGAGTACGGTGGACTTGCGGTCACTGAAAAGGTACAAAATAGACAAAAATATTTTTACTACTTACTTATTCGGCAAAATTTTTCATGAGACTGCACTTACTACACGTATATCTACTTATAAAGAACTAGTCCCATAGTAAGCTCAATAAGGCTTGTGTTATGGGTACTAGACGACGCTAATAGACGATATATATTCTTACATAAACTTATATCAATGGGGAAATGCTTTTACGCGTCCCTTCCAGTCGGGGAGGACGGGTATGACGGACTAACCGCGGCTAGAGCGTTTGGACTACCGATACCGTCTTAAAATCACCAACGAAGTCCAGCTCCGCCTTCTATTGGGGCGCCGCAGGATCGCTCTTGGCATTCCACCGCGTACGTTCCGCGGGGCGGTCCACCGCCAGCAGGCCGCAGACATGAGGCAGCAGCTAGGCGAGCGCCTCCAGTCCTGTCCTATGGAACATTGCTTACGGGGCTTGCCCCTGCTCCCTGTATGGTTCCACTACCACGGAGGCATCACATGCGTATAGCATCTGGTTCTGCCTCCAATCCGTCGCCGACAGTGCGGATCCGCGAGAGGATCGTTCTCGCGGGCCCGCTCCGCAGCCTCCTGCGACGTTACATTACGTACTCACAAAAGGAGGCCATAGCTCTTCATGCCTCGTCGCTATGCCGAGTGTGGCATCGACGACACTAACAATAAACTTTTTATACAAATGCAACTCTATACCATAGAAAGCCATTATAGGACTAGTGGGAGAATCACAATGGATTTCCAAATTTCCATACATGATGATGATGATCACAAAAGCTTAAGGTCAAGTTCAAGTATCTCATCGTATGGAAACTTTATCAAGTTTGTACAGGATGACAGCTTCCGGTGCCATATTTAACGTCGATCAGCCTGTGTTGATCGAATCGTATGTTGATTCAACCAGCCCTTAGTCTGACGACTAGTTAGACTTTGCGATGAAAGCTATTAAAGAAATATACTGCTAAACATAAATTACAAAACAGCCTAGTGAGCCTACTCGTATAGCCGGAGGAAAGTTGTGTAATAAACAAGGATAATGTCTTTCCAAGGATCTAAACTTGAGGATGTTTATCTTTTATTTTTGTTTCGTGTTTATTGTCAATTCTCATTTACTCTGTTTATTTCTCTGTGCTACGAATAAATGTTTATCCATTATTTTCTTCCTATCAAATAATATTTCTGCTATTATTATTATTCTTTATAACTACGACTTGAACAAAGCTGATTGTATGGTTGTCTGTACCCCAGTGGTACCCCGTCTGGACTAGACCTCGGTGCAGTAAAGAATATGAGTACCTCGACCGAGCTTTGCTCGTCATCATTCGTTTTCTCCCGAAGAATACGAATAGTTCCGAAGATGACACCTACCTACAATAGATCGATTATTCGCCCCCGATAACCACTAAATTTTAAATTAAAATCGTTAGAAATGTTTCCGAGATCCCCGAAAGAAATAAAATAAAAATTAAATAAATATATACACAAGAACTCCTGGCCCTTCGCGTGATTTAAAGATATTATTATATTTATTATAATCTTTTTATTTATCTTTCAACTTGAGCTAGGTTTTTATAATACATTTATAAAAGTAAAATATAAAAATATACATACAAAATATAAAAGCATTATAAAAAACCTAACCTAGAGTGCCGCCGGCAGCGACGCGGGGCCTAAGCTACCGGTGGTTAGGGCGACAGAGAGGAACCTCCTGACTATCCGCGCCGTGTCCAGGAGTACCGCCTTCTGCATCTGACCCTTGGCCCAACCATCTAGCGAGAGTCTCTTAAGATGTTGGTCGAGACTCTTCGCAATTAGACCGTTTTCTCAGAGACGACTATATCGTGACAATGATCGACGAATCAACATCCCACATTGCGGTTACCTCGTGTGCCAGGTCTAGGTACTTTCTAGCCTTGTCCTTCTCGGCCTTCACGAGGTTCTCGTCATGGGGGATGGTGATGTCGACGAGCACTGCCTGGCGCTTCAAACGATCTGTCAGCAAGATATCAGGTTTGTTGGCTATAATAGTCCTATTTTCGAAAACTGGCGCAGGTGTGTACTTATAATTATAATACGGCACTTCGATTTATTATTATTAGTCTAGGAGCCACATAAAAATTTCGACAGTATTTTTTTCTCGAGCGAAAACCGCTGCTCAACCCAACCAGAGAACCGCAGCTTCCGTTCACAGAGCATCATTATACAACTCTTTTAAGCATTTTACAAGTTATCACCCCCGAGACGAGAACTTGGTTACGAATATCTGTTGCTGGCTCGTGGACTTATATGACTAAAGAAAAAAACTTAAATAAAAATTCTAAATACACTGACGATGACTCTAAAGACAATATAGATGTTAATGTATTAGTAACAAGCACTCGAATATCACTGCTGTCCCTCCCTCGACTCGACAGACAAAGACATAATTTTTGTAAAAATAATTGAATTGATTGACACAGAATTTGAAATGTAGATACATACAAAACCAACAAATCAATCGTTTATTTTTTTTAATTCGTACAATCGAGGAAACTGAATGTTTTTCGTTTTGGTATTTATTCCCATATGAATAGAGTCCAAAAGTGACAAACATTCAATTCACGTAATTCGACTGCCGAAAGCGTCCGAGATCTGACTCAAATCAATAATATCAACGGTATCAAACCTATTTTTTTACAAGATCAAAAATAGATGTTTTGATTCATTTACAAAGTAAACAGTAGACATATTTCTTTGCAGAAATCAAAGAACATGTAACAAGTTCCCCAAGGCGTGTCTCTAGGCAACGCACCGTATAAGGTCGCTGTAGGATATAGGATAATGGGGATACATTGCGGATATCTTGTCCCAATATTGTTGTAATAAAGCGTGTATCAAATACAAAGGGACGGTAAAGGTCTGTACACAAGCGGTTTTGTGGCAGGTTGGAAGAAATGTTTTTTTTATATTTCTTGTAATAAAAGTGTGTTAAAAGTTGAAGAAACTGCTGCACTATTAGAGCTCTATACTCGCCGATAATATGTAGCGAAGTCATGATTCTGAACCTTCAGTAGCAGTGTGACGTGTAATGCTGATGTGACTGACAGACTGATGGATGCGAAGAGCTTTGGTTTTATGTTTACTGGATTTCATCCGTGCCGTCGCACCCGTGTTATTCAGTTTGTGGGGTAATAGCGTTAGAAAGTGACATTTATTGACCGAGTGAAACGAAAGTCTTCGCTTCAGGGTCGACTAAAGTGTTTTCATATGTTCGGATTTCCGGATTTCTGATTCTTCTCTACAGATCGTATTTCTCAACCGATTCTCGTGAAATTTTGTGAGCATGGTTCGATAATTACATAGAATTCCGCGGAGGAATTATACACATAAACCTTCATCATGATGTAACACTCCGTCCATTGATGAATACTGTATGTAAATCCGTTCCGTAGTTTTTGGGTTTATCACATACAGATACAGGCATACATATAGACGCGGCGGGGCTTTCTTTTATTATGTAGTGAAAAAGATTAAATATCGGTCACAAGGCATGTGCATACTGATCGATATTATACATACTTGTGAATGAACAGCGAGCAGTTCATGAATAATGTACCTACACGACTATACTTATTATGAGTGCAGTGAAGAAAAAACTATGAACCTCAGTGCGCTTGGAGTTAAACCTTAAACAAAATAACATAAACATGTAATAACCGAAGAAAAAACTGTGTATCGCCGGCCCTAACCCTCCACTATCGTCACATTATGGACACCATCTTACCCGTCAATTGGGTTTTGTTCCCATTGTCCGATATTATTGGATTCGGAAGAGTTTCTTGCTCGGTTTATTTTTGGTTATATTATGTACTAGTAAGTAATACTATTGAGACTAACCATCCATTCGTAAAATTTATTGTTGAATAGATCCATTTATCTCTTCTAAGAATTTTGTCTTCGTTCGGAGTTCCAAGTATTGTGTTATATTACATATCTTCGTTTATGATATTCGATAAATCTGTGATCAAGGTCCTCAGAAGTCTGGTCTTCTTTTGGGAAGTGGTTGTCGACCTAAACTTGAATAGGTTGTTCAATCCACAAAGAATGTGTGTGCTGTGTACCTTGTAATGTATGTATGTAAGCACTTTATTGTACGCAATAGCAGGTTAGGGCTCTCTAGCGCAAAAACCGCCTGTTGTAGAGTTAACTGTACTATAAGCTTTATACAATACAATACAATACAAATACTTGTTATTGATCGATCACCTCACAAAAATGAAACAGTTACAAACAGAAACAAAATAAAATAACAACATGTAGGTAGAGGCAGAGGCAGACAACAGGTTTTATCGCTGAAGAGCGATCTCTCCCTGACAGCCTTTGAGTAGCTTTATATTCTCTATTGTGTTTTTGCAGGTATGCAATAAAGTGTATTTATATTTTTAAACCATATACACGTCACACAAGATTGTATAATAATACCCTGTAATTTCTTTGTGACGAATATTTGAGTTGTACATACGTACACAACGTAGTCGTACGGCCTACTCGTAGGTAAAGTCCATGTTATTCTTCTACGTTACGTTTCCTCTTTCTTGACGTTTTGATCCCCATTCCGCAGATTTTATGTTGTCACGATACATATTGGCTGTATTTTGCTAATGAAATCAGACGCAAACATAAATCTGTACAGGGAAAATGGCCGACATTTTACGTCACCAAGCTGAATAGCTGAATTAATTGTTTCATTTCACTGGAGTGGGGTTAATAGGTTTATCGAAATAGTTTCCATATTGATAAATACGTTCGGCCAATAATTTCAGTTTTGACTCACGCTTATTTTTTTTTATACCACGTCGGTGGCAAACAGTTAAGCGGTCACCGCAGCCTAATGGACTCCTGCAACGACAAGGGTGCGGGTGTCACAATGCACGTTTTATGTTGGCTATAAACGAATTGCTGGTTCCACCACCACCATATCAGCCCAGGACGTCCACTGCTGGACATAGGCCTCCCCCAAATTCATGGGGGGTATATGCCATAATCGCCACGCTTGGCAAGCGGGTTGGCGATCGCAGTATCTCCACCACACTCTAGGGATGCTGCTGCCCATCCCCCGGTGGTCTGGATCGTAGTTTTAGGACATACCCGGGTCCCCCCGGGTCTATTGCTGGTTCAGTGGGACGTTAAATGCTCCATTATTATAATAATGTATAACATGAAGAATGCATATATTATATTGTCTGAATAATTCTCCAGACGATCGCTCGCGGCAGGTCTTCCAGTCTGCTGGACCGAATGCACACGTCGAGACACTCGCGGTTAACATACTTAAAGGTGACAGTGACAGTTTCCACACGAGTGCATACAGTAAAAGCCGTTAAGGTACGTGGAAATAAGTGGAAAGGCTACGATCAACGGTATACATACTTATAGGAAAAGCAAATTAAAAAATGTACTCCCATGACCTTGACACTTAGAACCCGGGGTGCAAGGGCGGAACGGTAGCAATTTATTATTATTAAGTAATAGAAATGAATGCGGCAATTATCAATATAAATTCGTCATAAAATATTCGATCCTCTTAATCGACCGAGTGAATCGAAGGTCTCCGCTTCAGCTTCGACAAAAATGATTTCGTATGTCTGGAATAGTCCGGATGTCCAGATGTTCGGATTACCGGCTATTATCCTTTACAAGTCGCATTTTTCAACCGATTCTAATGAAATTTGGAAGCAGGTTCGATAATTATGTAGATTTTTATGTAGTCATTTTTTGGAAGCATTTGAAAAAAAAAATAGTAATTTGAAAAAATATATAAATTAATTTTGTACTAAAGCAGTAACGCTGCTAACGAAAATTACAAATTAAAGGGAAAAATTGAAAAATTTAATGCTCCGAGCACAAAATTAATTTAGTATGGGTTGGCGCATCGTTACTGACGATTTCTCAACGTAATTTGAGACGTTGGTGCCGTTAATAGAAGCCTAAGTCTTCTACGGTAGATGTCGCTGTACGCCTCCCTGAGGCGTTGTAAGAGGGAACTAGAGAAGGATTTCGTGGACGAGCTTGGTTGTTCCAATAGCTCAGAGGCTAGAGCGATTGGCCGCGTATGCCAAATGTCGCAGGTTCGAATCCTGCTCGGAGCATTAAATTTTTCAATTTTTCCCTTTAATTTGAAAAAATAAATAATAATATTGGGGGACAATCTTACACAAATCGACCTAATAGTCCCAAACTAAGCAAAGCTTGTACTATGGGTACTAGACGACGATATACATACTTATATAGATAAATACATACTTAAAAACATAGAAAACATCCAAGACCCAAGAACAAATATCCGTGAAAAATGCACAAATAAATGCCCTGGCCGGGATTCGAACCCGGGACCTCTAGCTTCGGAGGCAGAGTCACTACCAACTAGGCTAAACAGATCGTCAAATATCTAATCTGTTTTATTTTATCAATTATCCAGGATTATTAACCGTGGCTAAGAGATATTTACTAACAAGTACTAAACATACGGTAAATTGCCTATTACTGGCCACCCCTCAATAACTGACCACTTGGCAAAAATATGCACAAAGTGAGCATGCGTTGTTATCATCATTATCATCATCATCATGGCAGCCGAAAGACGTCCACTGCTGGACCTAGCTAGGCCTCCCCCAAAGACTTCCACAATGACCGGTCCTGCGCCACCCGCATCCAGCGGACACCAGCGACCTTTACCAGGTCATTGCACGTAGAACCGATGGCCGTAGGGGTGGAAAGGTTCTTGAGTGGCGACCACGTACCGGAAGGCGTAGCGTGCGTTGTTATATCTGCAATTAATTTAAATAACAAGATGCAGAGCAGATTACTGAGTTAAAGGCTACACACAAAACGGCCAAGAAAAACTTGTAGTCTTGTCTGGATAATTTGGCACGGATTGGGTGCGACAATGCCAATAAGGTCGGCAGTTGCGGGTGTCCCCAATGTATGTACAGCGAAATACTGAAGACGTTAGCTCGTTCGTAGTTATTGGAAAACGGAAAGATATTTTTTTTATTACTCTAGATAGGTTTGCGCTTGACTGATGGTATCTAAGCAGTGTTGTGGTCCCGTAAGTACTTCACAGGGAACAAGGATTCCGGCAACGAGTTCCACAGCTTGGCTGTTCTTAAAATCTTAACTTTTCACAATAAAAGTGGAAGCGAAGCGCTATGTGCGAGTTTTGGGAATCGCCTTGCCGTAGCCCTGCTCGTCCAATGGTATAAGGTGGCACGGGGTATTTATTGTGTAGAGAAACACATTTGACAAGTGAAAGGAAATCAAACCTAGGTAATTATTTCTTCGATTATTATTATTATTTCATTAATTATTCGTTCACAAGTCACAGAATAAGCACAAATCGATGCTTATTTATTCTATGTTCCATTTTAAAGCAGCATCAAGTCTATACTAATACCTAATATCTCAGTGAAGCTCCGTTAGGTACGATGACGAGCGAAGCGAGGAGGAGTGATAGAACTTGGGACCTTACAGCGCCAGATCCAATATTTTTTTATCAATACCTACAACTTACATTATTATATTAAGTACAAGTGATCCCAAGGGATTAATATTGCATGAGGAAGAGAAATAAAAATAATAAAAACTGGCCAAGTGCGAGTCGAACTCGCGCACCGAGGGTTCCGTAAAAAATATTTTTATTACATGATGTAACTAAAAATTTTTGGTTTTCGCAATTTTTACTTTATCTGTGCTATATGACGTTGCTTCGTACCAAATTTCAAGATTCTGAGTTCACGGTGCTTTTCGGTTTTGATTCCCTTGCGAGTGTCGAAAATTTGCGGCATAAACGGCTGTATCTTTTGATTGCGTTGGCTTAGAAGTTTGATTTTTTCACAGCTCCAAGGGACAGTAGACCTGAGTATTTGATATAAATTCCAGCTTCATACCTCCACGCGTTTCTGAGAAAAAAGGTTTTGACCGACAGACGGACGGACGGACGTACAGCAAAGTGATCCTATAGGGGTCCCGTTTTTTCGGAACCCTAAAAATAGAAATAAATTTTCAGTACTTAGACTTGTGTGTCTCTTATAGGTTTAGATCGTTATATGTCGTGAATATTATAGTTTGGTATTTTAATCAATCTATGATGCTTATTATAGCAAATTATAATAGTACATTACTGCAGAGGCCGTAAAGTAAGGGATTGCTGGACGAGTATGGGATAAACGGCCGAGTCGTTGACGAGGCCGGATAAAACGAGTCCTGCAATCCCTGTTCCGGCCGAGGATTGTATAGTACTTTTCTCAAACATGTTAGAAAAAAAACAATAAAAAACTACAATGTAAAAAAAAAATACAAAACGTCCAAAAATAGCAAAGCATAAAAAACAATAAAAAACTACAATGTAAAAAAAAACTAAAAAATACAAAACGTCCAAAAATAGCAAAGCATCACGACAAATAACGGAAATTAAATAAAAACACGAAAATGCTACAAAATACAAGCACCATTTAAAAAAATCACGAAAGAACTAAAAAATACCAAAAAACACGTAAAAACTAAGAAAAATACCAAAAAATATGGAATAACAAAAAAAAATGACGAAAACTACAAAAAAAGTACGAAAAAACTTTTAAAAAGTCCAATAATATCAAAAAACACAAAAAACGCTACATTAATAACACGAAAAAACTAAAAAAAAATACATATACTAGAAAAATTAGAAAAAAAAAACAACAAAGTACAAAAATACAAGAACGATAAAAAAACCGGAATAACCTAAAAAAATACCAATTTACATAAGAAATTAAAAAAAAATATACAAAATCGTGGCGGTTAGCTCTATGTAATATTTCCTTTATCAGTTGATTTTAATAAGCGAATTTAAAAAGTTACAGCAGCGGACAATAATGTTAGTTTCATACATTCTCCATACATTACTTCTTGGCCGGCGGTAGTAATGTAGGGAGCCATAAACAGGTAACTTCATGTCCTCTTTTCGTGACATTAATGCATACATTTAGGCGCATGTTTGAGAAAAAGTATTTTAATCAATCTACGAAATAACATTGTTCACAGTTGAAAATTTATCAATTAAAATGACTTTTTAAGTGTTCGATTGAATGAATTGTCGATGAAATGATAATATCAAGTTAATAAAGGGTTGGAAACGCATTTGTGATTCTTTTCGAGTCGCTAGCGTCCATAGGCGATGGTCCGACGGTGTCTGCTTACCATCAGACAGGCCGGAAGCTTCTCTGCCACCGTCGTTGTATATTATAAAAACATCTGAATCGTTCGTTTTGAAGTATCATTCGATGGAAAGTTTGTCGGTAATTCAAAGGTAGGTAACTAGGTTTACCTTTATCTTGATATCAAATAATTTGACAACCTACTTATGTTTTAGTTCTCCACTATGTGACGCTCCATTCAAAATGTATGGGAAAAACGCACATGGTGAAATAAAAAATGGGTACACTTTTGCTTTATCAGAGTTAAGAGTTGTTATGTTCGAAGTAAAAAAACCGAAAGTGGCTAAATTTAAAAACAAGACTGAAAACGATTTGCCTGGTTAGTGTTGTAGTTTTGTACCTAATAACTTGGAGTAAATTCAATTCTACTATCCCATATTCATTATTAAAAAAGATACAATCTACCTATTACATTTCTCAGTATATACCTAACGACAAAATAAAAATATCCTCATTCAAACTCTGTGAAAGCTAATCTATTAACAATATTACCATCCTAACCATGTCCAAGGACTCGAGGTATCTTCAGGGCTAATTTAGTAAAATATTTTATAATTACCATAATGAGGAAACTTGAATTTAAATATTTAGATAAGGTAACTTCATTTCGTGGCAATTAAAAGTTAAGGGATCCGAACGCGACAATCTACGGAACAACGTCTCATTCAGTATTAATGCTGTTAATATTCTTTCATTTCATATTTATGCTTGTAAGATATTACAAAAGCAACCAAGCTGGTTGAGCCCTGAAGTCACTCAAAATGTCCCTCCGAAAGTGTCGTCCAGTCTAATCGTTTACGTTATTTTTTGTGTTGCCTTCACTGAAGAGAATAATTACGTCACAGGCAATGACAAAACGGACGGGGAAGATTATTATCAGAGGTAATTTTAATGATTTAATTAATTGTTTTGCTTCCTTATTTATGTTAGAGGAAACAAGAGTATCTACAAAGTAAAAATATGGCTCACCCAAAATTTCTAAGCACATGTTACTCAACAGAATTTTACAGCGTGGCCTGGCCTTATTTCGAGACTATAAAATGACGACGAAGGATTCGACCTACTTTTAGAGATTTTACTTGTTTTCGGGTAAAGAATATTTCGCGTTTCGTGTCAGTAGATACAACTTTACCTTAGCGCATTCAATTTTACAATTTTCTATTGTACAATGCAACAGAGCTCGGAAACCGGTATTTTCCCCTTCCAAAAAAACTGGTAGTTTTCTCGTTCTTGTTGTCCTTTTGTTTACTATTGCATGTTAAATCAGAGAATCTAACAATACGAAGTAATTACCTGAACATTTTATTGAGTCCTACATAATGAGATTAATGAGCATAAACTAAATCATAATATTTGACTTGAGATTAATAATGCAATGCAATACAATAAATTTATTGCACACATGAGGATGTATTTACTGACATACCATGTAATGATTATATATTACAATATGGTTAATAAATGACATTGAAGAAGACAATACAGAACAAACTGCGGTTCGATCGCTAAAGAGGGTTCTCTTCCAGACAACCTTGAGTTTGGAGATAATGCATAATGCAAGATATTCATCAATTTGAGTAGGCAGCAAACCGAGTCTAGTGTACACAATATATGTAATTGATACTAAATATGTCAAAATAAAAAAAGAAACTTGAAACTTATTCGAGTAAAAAACTTTGCCATATGACTACGAGATGAATTATGATTCTGGCGAAAATAGTTTATATTTTACACATGGAAATGATTTTAAAATTGTATAAAGAAATATTTTTATTGACATAACTAAACTGTAACTATGAATATATATTTTTTTGTAATATACCTACTAGTTCTAGTATTTATATATAACATATTATTTGTACGCCTAACGGCAAAACATAGCTGCGCATGACACATACCTGTAAAAACTATGTTTTAACAAATAAATTTAATTTGAATTCGTATTTATTTAAGTAAGCAGAGCAATATCAAAATCAAGAGGACATGTGCAAAATTTAAGTGTAGTCATTCTTCTGACGACGTCCAAAAATACCTAACTTTGGTCTCAACGATGCTGTTTTGGTGTGTCCTTTCCGGACTCGTGATTTATTCCACAAAAGAATTCTTTGATGTGTTTGCCCACTTTCCTACTTTTTGAATATTCATACAGGATGTATAAAAGGGTTCATTACGGCGCAAATGGCCACTCGAGTTACTCTCGTTCTTTTGAAACTTATTGAACAACCCTTGAGGCATATTTACAGAATAAAAACTTATTTGAATTGAGATGTTGGGATGCTCAGGGTTAAGTTTTACTGTGGCGTTCGAAGCGCCTCATTTTTGTTTGGATTGTATGGTTAAAGCCAAGCGATATTGATATTTTTTTTTTGATTGAAGCCAAACAGTTAGATTGGTTATCACTGTTATCAGTTGAGTATATTAGTCTAGTTAAAGCGCAATTACAAACGTACGTTAAAAACCAACATTGATCTGCTGTTTCTAAATCAAATATTCTCTCTACTCTCATTTCGAGTACGAATTCGCTCAGGGCTCCGGTATGACCGGTATTCGTTTCATATTAAAATTGCACATATTTAATCAAGTATTCCATTCCAAACATTCGTTCAACATAACATTAAATGCAACTCTTCATACGCCAAAGGGCATAATATAAAAACTTAAAAAGCCATTTCATGTCTGTCATTCGCAAACGGCGTTGTTATTCACTACGCTTGACCTTTCCTCAACCTCCCTGTCTCAGACCTCCGATTACGCGCCATTTTGATCAGATCATATCGGGCGGGAGGTCACTTTTTTATCCCACGTCGGTGGCAAACAAGCTGACAGTCCACCTGATGGTAATGGATAAAGACCTTCTCAAATCTACATATTTAGCACTCGGTCAACCAATAATAACCTACTGCATTCCAGCGTGGGGAGGAGCTGCCAGCTGTTTTATGATGGTCCTTGAGAGAGCTCAGCGCTCACTACTGAAAGTTATGCACTCGAGGAGTCGCAGGCATCCAACGTACGAGTTGTACAGGGAAACTAAAGTGCTAAGTGTGCGGCAACTATACATTCTGCGATGCACGGTCATAGCTCATAAAATCGTTACAAGTTTGCCCGACTACAACGATCGCTTGAAAAAACGCAATTTCCAAATTCCTCTGCCTGCAGTCGTATCCAAGTTTGGAAAAAGACGCGGTACTTATATGTACTTGTTCATATATAGGAAGGTCAACCACGCTTGCAACTTGAAAACGCGCACTAAAAGGATGGTCAAGACTGTAACTTGCAATTGGTTAAGCACTTTAGACTACTACGAAACAGAAAATATAATAAAATAAATTAAATAACACACGTCAATCTCAGTCACTTAACCTTCATAACCAAAGCAAACATACACACACACACATACACACACACACACACACTTATGACGAGTACCTTCCTACCATAATGCATTGCCAATATTTTAGGTTAATTATATTCAAGATCCTAAATTAGTTTTTCGATTATGTACGTAATACTTAGTTTTTAATGTTTTCATCTTTAGCGCTAGATAAAATGTATCAGTTATCATGTAAATCGAATCGATAGTGTCAGCCTACGAGACAGGCCTAGCCTAGTGTAGGGGTCACTGAAAATCTTTAATTTAATCTTCTTTGTGCCACGCACAGTGTCTGTACCATTTTTAAGTAACATTAAATTTACAATCATGTAAAGCACTGTGCATAAATAAACAATTTTGAATTTTGAATTGAATTGAATGGTCACCGTCGTCTATGGACACTTGCAACAACTGAGGCGTCGTTCGCGCGTTGCCGACCCGTAAGAAACCTATGCGCTGGACTGACCAAGTGAAATCCGCTGGAGGGAAACAGAGATGGCGGGAGATCGTGCGGAGAGCTGTGTGCGCGTCTACCACCGACGTGACCACGACCGTTCTGCGACGTCCCCTTGCTCGCTCGCTAATGTTAGGATATGCTGGCCTCATCGCCAGCGGATGGAAAATATTAAATAAGTTGTTTTCATAACGGTTCATTATTTCAAAAATTGAACTATGAAGTTTTAGATTCAGATCGGAACACATTAATTTTCCCGAAGGAGCGGTCAAAATATCACAAAATTCCAACAAAAATTACCACTAAAAATTAATATCAAGAAAACGGATAGCTTAATCTGAGAATAGTTAAAGAAAGCTCGCATTCTATATAAGCGAGCATCTATCGATGGGCTTTGCAAGAAAAAAATGATGATGATTACCTGTACGCTGAATTCCAGTTTTCTGGTAATAGCAACTGTTACTGAGCTTAACCGTGGACAGATGGATGGACGGATTGACGGACATGGCGAAACCACAAGGGTTCCTTGTTTACTGCGGACCCTAAAAATTATATAAGTATATTGTTAAAAACATAAAACAATGGAATTGTTATTGAGATAAGTATAACAAAGTTTCAGGTAGGTATACGAGTACATGGGTATACAGATATTGAGATAAGTAACAAAGTTTTAGGTAGGTATACACATATTTCAGAATATCGCGCGGACGATTCACCTAAATAATCTCAGTGTCAATACTAGGAGGAAGCGGTGAGGAGCTCAAACAACTTGTGAATAGCATAGGAAATTTCTGCATGTGTAACGTTCGCCGGAATTGAACTGTCAAATCCGGATCTCACAGATTCACATTTCAATTCACTTGGCATGTTTCAGTGTTTACACGGAGTATGAAATAGTTTTTACTATATTTTATTTTATTTTGTAACAAGTAGATGTTATGTTGCACGTAGACAAGTAGATTGTAATGGGATTTGGGATGCTTCGCGAGATTTTAGTAGTGATTATTATGGGTTGGTATCCCGGCTTATTATTTGATATGTACTGTTAGCTTTCCGGTGAAGGAAAACTTGAAGGAACTGCTATGTTATTCACAAAACAAGCCAGAGGTGGGGTGCACGTCCAAGACCGATGACGGCACAGCCCACCCCTAATATATATTGACGCCGGGGCTCATAATAACAATACGTAATCGGGGGTTTAACGCATTGGTCCGCTCGAGTCATCACCAGACGTCCGTCTATTTGACATTGCACCTAATTCACATGCTTCTGACATTGACAGTCTGCGACGGGTGCAAGAAGAGACGAACGACCGAGACATTGGCGTGGTAGGGATTGACTCATCCGCATTGGTATTATTTTATCGATAATATTGTCTAGGTATATCATATCATGTTTTAGGTAGTACATACGTAAGGTCTGCGGCATACTTTAGCTTCACGGTTTGTCGGAGTCAATTTTTACCCGACTTTGACGATAAAGCGTGACCATAAAATCTGCCATTGTGCTATCATGCTGCTGGATAGGCGGTCTCACGTAGTTCTGCAGTCATCCTATAAGATAGACTACGAGTAAGATCTATAGCAGTAAAGTAAAAAGTATTGTCTCGGTCTATTTTAAAGCTTGAAGAATGTTGCGCATATTGCTATGTAATTCTGGGTTAACAGCTTGAGATTTTTCAAATTAGTCGCATTTTGCAGCTGGATACTTCTTTGATTGTAAACTTGTATGAAAAAGCAGTTCAAAAATATGTGCGCTTCATGGTTCTTTTATGGCTTCATAGTTTAATATGTATTCCAATCGTTCTGAAGATATGACTTATTCATGGTCGTTTATGATCGTCATTATAAGGCCATTACATATTACACATCTTGCAGTTTGTCACATAAACCGATAGAGTTGTAGGTTTAGTTAAAATGAGACAGCAATTCATTTCAGCCATTTCAGGCTGTCATGACAAATTGCATCGTTTGTATTGTGCTATGAGTAAGTATACTCAAATGACGCCCATGATTTCCTATGTAATTTATTTATAAACAATTCCCCAAACTTAAAGGATTGAAAATGACCACAGTCAATTCCGACTATACGAAGAAAAAACCGGACAAGTGCGTGTCGGATCACGCACAAAGAAGGGTTCCGTACCGACACCTAATCTACATTTAAAAGCACAATACAATATATTGAATCAAAAAAGGTTGTATTTTCATAGGAAATTCTCGGCACTTAAGCCCTTTTGTTTGAGTAAGACATTTTTTCAGCAAAAACTCAAAACAGTTAGATCTATCTTGTTCAAACCAAAAATTGTTGAAAGTAGTTATTAATGTACATCATCTTGATTTTTTTCTGAATTTTAAACTTCATTGCTTGGAAATTATCCAGCCAGCTAATATCTCACCAACAACGGTAGAAATGGATTTTTTTAGCATCCTCTGGAATTTTTGAAGACCTGTCTATACGTAATTGCCAAGCATTACACATAATAATAATAATATAATAATATAAGCCTTTTATTCAATCAATTGTTTACAAAAAATTTTTTCTTATGATTTATATTCTATTGACAGCATCGGCTCTGTCTGTTTGCCGTTTGGCAAAGGCCTCCTCCATCCCTTTCCATCTATCTTTGTGTCTCCCTAGCCTTGTCTATTGTCTACCCGCCACTTTTATTATTTCGTCGTCCTATCTTATTTTTTGTCTACCTCTTTTCCTTGTTTTGTCTCTGGGGTACCACCATATTATTCTTTTGCTCCACTTCTCTTTATTCCTTATTATGTGTCCTGTCCATCGCCATTTGAGTGTTTTCACCTTAACAGCTACATCTTCCACTCCAGTTTTACGTCTTATTGTTTCGATTCGGATTTTGTCTTTCCGTTTCACACCTATCATACTTCTTTCCATTGACCTTTGGCATACTTGTAATTTGTTCAGGTTGCTATTTGTTAATGCCCAAGTTTGGCTGCCATAGGTTAACACGGGCAACACACATGCATTAAATAGCTTTTTCTTTGTGGAAAGCCTTGTTTCCTTGTTTTTCATGACTTCCTTCAGTGACCAGTACCTTTTCCAAGCATTGGTTGTTCGCCTGTCGATCTCTTTTCCATTTGATTGTTCATGGATATTGTTTGTCCTAAGTATATGTACTCATCTACATACTCAACAATTCCCTGATTGACTTCTATTGGTATCTTCTTGGAATTAGTCATTGTTTTCGTTTTTTCCATATTTATTCGCAAACCCATTACTTCACTCTCGTTAACTAGTTTGTAGAGCATCGGCTGTGTTCGAGATTAAGACTAGGTCATCTGCGAAACGTAGATGAGTAAGTATGGTGCCATCTATTTTAAATCCGTAATTAGGGTTCCTTTCCCAGTTAATGTTTCTAAATATTGCCTCAAGTACTGCAGAGAAGATCTTTGGGGAAAGTAGGTCTCCTTGTCTTACTCCTTTGTTTATTTTGATTGTTTCTCCCTTACTTTCTAGCATGCACAAGTGCATTGAAAAAAAAATTATGACCCTACTGTTAAATACATGGCGTGCCCCCCAGTTTAAATATTTTTTTCGTAATTTCACATCACATTTCTATATCGGTTCATAGAATACACCTTCCTACCAAATTTCGTAATTGTAGTGCTCATATAATAATAATAAATTGTGTTGCTGTCTCTGCGTACGTCCCATGATACAGGCAGGGACAGCATCCGCTCGGTGTACCCCTTGCATTTCATTAAATTGTCAAAAGGGCCTCTTCGTGTTGGCTATGTGGTACTCGGTTGTTACTTGGTACCTCGGTACTTCGGCTCCGCGCACGCCTTCCAAAGGTCCAGGACACCATTTTTTATTTCAGGCATTGCCCATAAAGTGTTAATAATTATTACAAAAGTCTTACAAAACTACTGTTAGTTAGTACAGAACACAAACACAATAATCTAAAAACCGGATGAGCATTCAAGTTAAATCAAAATATATAACATATGTATAGTCCCTGACTAAATCGGCTGTGATATATTCGGACGGACGGACAGACATGACGAATCTATAAGGGTTCCGATTTTGCCATTTTGGCTACGGAACCCTAAAAATCAGACGTGTATTACCGCTCTTTGTAAATTGAGTATAGATTTGTTATTACATTTTCTCTAATTCATACGGAATGATTAGAAGTGAAAATTAAGACTTAAGTAATATTTACTCATACATAATTCATGGTTGGATCTCCGTTACAACCCGCTGCCTTTTCTGACTCGACTTGCTACTTACTAAACCTCTTTACAAGAAAATCAACTCATGGATTGTCAATTTTGACAGCAAATGCCTAAACCGGTATCATAGATGTACAAAATACTAAATAAAAGGAGAGACTACTGTAGTAGCGGGCCGAAGGAAATTTATTTACTATTTTGATCAAAATTTACGTATATAACTTGAGAGATATATTACAAATAAAATTGGACTATGTATTAAATAAACCACAAGATTGTTGATAGTACCTACTCATTGGAATAAAACTTATGTTATGGAGGTCTTCAATCAACAGAGTGAAAGAACAATTTTTTAACATGATGCCGACGGCCGCTTTCTATCATCGCACTGCTCGCCGTCGGCAGGGCATTCATCCTCACACCTTAGAACCTAAACGGTCGCGTATGGTACGGTCTCAGAGGAACTCCCTCCCTCGGACGCTCTGGTTGTGGAATGAGCTCCCTGCCGAGGTTCTCCCGAGTAACCACAGTATGGGATTCTTCAAGAAAGGAGTTTATACATTTTTAAAGGGTCGGCAACGCGCATGTGACACCCCTGGAGTTGCAGGTGTCCATAGGCTGCGGTGACTGCTTACCATCAGGCCGTACGCTTGTTTGCCACCGACGTGGTATAAAAAGAAATAAAACAATCTTTAACTTAAAAGTTGTTAATCACAAGTTAAGGAATTATATAGGTCGATTCATAAGAGCTGGCGCGAAAAATGTATGTAACTGTCATTAATTTCATAGACATTCCGCGCCAGCTCTTGTGAATCGACCTATATATACATCTTGAATGAAACCAAATTTTTAAATACTCAGAAGTATAAATAGGTAAAGGTCCAATTTGTTAGAGAAAAAATATACGAGCGCTGGAAAGGGCCCTGAAATCCTGTCGGTCGGGGCGTATAAGATTATACTGTATTTTACTGATAGTCAAATCAGCAACTTTTTACGAAGCGTCAAAAACGCTCGCTTAGTATTGTTTGTAAGCAAATTTACCTAATGACGTCACAATTTTCTATGGTCAAACTGCGCCCTAATTTGAAATATTATTAAAATTGTATACAGAAAGCTCCCGTGAGTTTCAAACATATTAAAATATGATGAAACGGGTCATTCACGTTGTTAAGGTCAACTATCGCTCGACATGTTTCAGACCGGTTCGCAGACCTTAATCGTGAGACTCATGAGTACTTATAGCAGCGGCAGTCATTTTACCCCCTCCTTTACCCTTTTAATGCTAAAAGAAACGCCGCCGCTATAAGTACTCATGATTAGGGACCGTTGACCTCGATGACAGAATTAGTGATCAAAAATGTAAACACGCAACTTTCAAAACAGAAATAGCTTTCAAGATCTATGCAGGTTTCCTCTCGATGTTTTCCTTCACCCGATGGTAAATATCAAATTAAACTCCGTATTACTTAAGTTCCAAAAAACTCATTAATACGAGGCAGGTTTCGAACCCACGACCGCCACTTGAGAGCAGCATTGATAACTTCAAGCACTAGCACTACATCTGTGAATAATTTAAAAACAGTCTTGTGACTTTAGACATAAAGTTTAATTTTAACTGTCAAGGTTTTAAAAGATAGCGGTCTCGTATAGTTCTATACAATGTCTTTGATGAGAATATTTTCCCGGCTTACACAGCGGTCGGTCGCATCGCATAGCAACGATAGGCAAATTATAATGAATAAATGATTTTTATTTTTATTTTATTTGATTTTATATAATTTTAATTCTATGCTCTTAATTTTCTGTAATTTTGTACATGATATAATGGTAATCATATACGGCCACAAGCGCGCAGCATATGCACTAACAAACACGACCTGCAAAGGAAGATACGAAGCATGCAGCAAGCCGGGTCTAATGCTGCAGCTGTCATGATGGAGTAACGGCTTCCGATCACCGAGAAACCGAGAACTGAATGAAAAATTAAAACAACTGGCAGCAGTGATAAGATGTCGTATATGACTGATCGAGAACATACAACGCAAAAGAACAAACATAAAAATTATCGATATCCTGCATTGTCATACTTGTTGATTATATTTTAGAGAAATGGGCGACCTGTACTATAATTAAAGAGTACCTGTACTATACATAATTACTTATAATAACTTGCATTTTATTTATTTATTTATTTATTTATTTATTAAAGGAGTTTCAACAGCTTTTTAAACATGTTGACATTTTAAATAGAAATATGGAGCCAATAACAGAAACTCACCAATAGAAACAAGATATGAACTAAGGTTACACACTATGTTACAGTATCTTAAAATTAAAAATCAAAGGCTATAAGAGAACACAACAAGAGATGTCCATCGCTCACCGGACGCTCAGAAGATACACAGATACCACTTGTATTACATACATACATTCTCTTACTTACTCATAAGCTACAGGTCACAGGAGATCTAGTACGCAGGGCCCACATAAGGGCCACAGGTGATGTTGGAGCCATCACGGTCAGGGAATGATATAATAATATGTGTATATAAGTGCGTATGTCTAAAATTGTTTATATAACAATTATACATATAACGGGAACAATAGTTACTAACATACAAGCCTGTTTTTATTCAAAAATTTAAAAGCGAGACAAATATATAGGGTGCTGGGAGCCTGACGCTTTAGCCTTCATAAATGAAGGAAGGCGACGAAACTAGGAGAGGGTTTGATGCTCTGATTCTTGTCTGGTGCAAAGGTTGTCCATCGCCATCCAACTGATCCAAAGTGGTAACGCAGCAAGTGTGATGGGTACCTTTTCGCCCAGTACAACACAGGGGTTTTCTTGTTTGACTAGGCTCTCTTTTTGTGTTGGTGTTTTTATAATGTATTAATAAAAAATAAAATAAAATATTCTTAATTTTATTCTAAAATATAAGTATAATATCTACAACAAATGCTATCCTATGAAGAAAGAGTAAATAATGAATAAGCATTGAAAGGGTCCTTATACTGTCATTAACTTCTGGTTCTTCATTTTACTAATTTACTAAGCCGGAATATATTTATCATTATGAATGGTTGAAATATTTTTCCTTGTACTGCTTACAGCTGTATTTGTTTCATTTTGCAGCTTACATTGCATGATCACCAAGTAGAATTTCTCCATAATCCTGCGATAAAAAAACACTTAACATGCTTTCGGCAACTAGTACTTGGTACTTAAATCATCGGCAAACCTCTCCCAGCTAACATGAAATAAATATTTAGGTAGGTGGACATTAGATTCATCAAAGTGTTAGGCACATTTTCTTTCCAATTTACATGTTAATTTTCATAAACACTCGGCAAAACAAATTTACATAATAGGTTACCTGTCCGTCACATCACTGGAATTTACAATAGAAGACATCTATTCTATGTGGAGAACCAAAGGCATGGTTAAATAATGATCCCCAACAAAAGGAAGTTAATTTTTCAGACTGAAATACTGATTTCTTGTTACATTATAGATGTCTATTTTAAACATCTTAGCACATGAAATATATTACTGACACCAAATGTCAATTGCCTTAGCAACGACCATAGCAACTACGCCCGCGACGGCCACCCACCATAGCAACTACACCTACATTGCTAGAGGTGTAAGGTGGGGATAACGTTTTTGACATTAACGTGTCGTGGCGTGCGTCCCCACCTTTTCAAAAATACTTTGCGAATACGTGTAACTGTCAAACCATCTCACCTCTAGTGATGTTCTAGTTATCGACGTACTGATCGATGGATTTATGCATTAAAACTATCCTGATTCAAGTAATATAAACCGCTTATTGATTAAAAAAACACTACGAATGAAAGAGAAAATGATTTTTACAAAATTTGTGTATGAAATATCAAGTGCAAAGCCTACATTTTATCAAATTAAAACCATGTTACGTATATAGGAGTTAGACTGTACTGGCTGACATATGACAGATGGAGCGAGCGTTTAAGGTGGGGCGAGCGTTGAGGTGATAACTAGAGGTGGAGACGTACGTCTTTACGCCACAAGCCAATACTTTTACAAGAATACCACTTCTGCGAAGAAATTCAAAGGTGTATGTAAACTAATCCGCACTGGACCGGCGTGGGGACTAATGCACTTTGCCTCTCATCTATGAGAGGCTTGTGCCCAGCAGTGGGATGCATATAGGCTGATGGTGTTGATAATAGTTCGCGACTTTCGCGAGACAGCAACAGATTTCCATGATCATGTTGAACCGTAATATTTAGGCACTAGAAATATAGAAAAAAACTAAATACTACCTGTATAAAAAAATAACAAAATGTGTTTAATAGATCGCCGTTTTTTGTTCGAATTTTATCTCAATCTCAATGCAGGACACAGACATACAAACTTTTACAGACTGCAGAGTAGTATAGGACTATAGGACCCAGCGCGTGAGTCAGTTGTTACACCAGATAATTCGCAAGCACATTGCAGACTTTTTATTGATTTGAGGATTCATTGTATCGACAGCTAGAGACAATTGCAGGTTCGTTACTCGACACAGCGTATCCCCGGGATTACCGGCGACCCGTTAATTTGCTGGAGAAAAAAAGGTGGTCGGAAAATACATTAGTAATGTACTTAGGTATTTTTTTAAATGGCACCGTTTTGAGGACAATCTCGACTTAATTCCATTGGGCTCATCCGTGTTGGAACGAGCCCAATTTTATTACAAGCCCCTTTGTGTGTAGGACGTAATTCTTTCAAAATTGTCTACGGCGTATTGTGGGGTTTTTACACTTTTCTTACTTGTATTTGATAAAATACATCAAAAGTATAAAAACCTGTGCGCTTATATTTTTTTCATCACACTTTCTTGTCTTGTTATACGCAGGCGTATAGAGTAATTAATTATAGCCGAATTACCTTCCGGAGACTTATGATTTTTTATAACTCACGAGGAAGTTATGATTTTGTGTGTGATCTGATTGGTTTTAAAAAATCTAGTTGGCAGCGCGCCATTAGTATACTGATCTGTGATTGGTTGAAATATTGAAGCAGCGCGCTCGTCTCGCAGGGACGCCCAAGTGATCATGCACTGTATGAAACATAGACCTTTCTGCCTTTTACAGTTATTTATTTCCTTACAAATGTGATGATAAACATTCTGTTTAACACTAGCGTAAAAATATTACAAACTCGAGTCATTAAAAGTTCTCCGCCTTCGGTGTCGGGCTTCTGATAGACTCTCGTTCGCAATTTTCAACTTACGCCCCTCGTTAATCAATTAATGTACAGTCAACTGCAGAGGGGAGGTCACGTTTCTCTGCCGCTGACTGTACTAAGCCGTGCCAGTAAATAATAGATTCTAAAATGACTTCCACTCTGGCGCTATCTCGTTTATACTATCTTACTGTATCCTACTACTGTCTCGTACCTTATGTTATTCTATAACAAGCCGAAAGTTTGAAATCTATTATTTACTGGGACGGCTTATAGTATATGGCTTATGGTATTCTATATTCATTAGAATGTACATTGTGACGGGTTTTTGATGACTCGAGTTTGCAACATTCTTACGCCCCTGTTATACACAATGTTTTTCATCATATTTGAAACGAAATAAATACGAATGACTACAAAAAGGCAGGAAAATCTATGCTTTATAATATCTATTTTTCAATCTTAACACAGCTTTTTTTTCGTATTATTTAATATAATAAAAACGTATTTTCTGACTGACGCGACTATGCGACAGAATACTCAGTATATAACCTAATCTTGATGTCCTATTTACCCGGTACACTGGACGACCACCTGAAGACCTGATCAACTTGACCGACGAAGCTCTTGAGTGGCTCTGGAGTTGCATTTTCTGTGTTACGACATGCCATACGATTAAATTAAAATGTAATCTTGATATCATGGCGATATGTCGACTTGGATATACCTATCGACAAGCCGTTTGGTAATTTGCACTAACAAGACCCGAGGCGGTGCATTCTAGTATGGAGTACAGTCACCAGCATAAATATATGACTATGGGCAGAGCTGCAAAAATATCTGATCATCAATTGAAGTTATAATTATATGACGATACATAGCCGGTAAAAATATATGATCATTAATAGCCGGCAGAATTATCATTTGCTTGTTATCAGCATAAGTATCGGATCGGATCCAGTAAAAATATCTGATACCTAGAAAATCGCAAGTATGTGACATGTCATCAGCATAAATATATGACTATGGGCAGAGCTGCAAAAATATCTGATCATCAATTGAAGTTATAATTATATGACGATACATAGCCGGTAAAAATATATGATCATTAATAGCCGGCAGAATTATCATTTGCTTGTTATCAGCATAAGTATCGGATCGGATCCAGTAAAAATATCTGATACCTAGAAAATCGCAAGTATGTGACATGTCATCAGCATAAATATATGACTTGGGCAGAGCTGCAAAAATATCTGATCATCAATTGAAGTTATAATTATATGACGATACATAGCCGGTAAAAATATATGACCATTAATAGCCGGCAGAATTATCATTTGCTTGTTATCAGCATAAGTATCGGATCGGATCCAGTAAAAATATCTGATACCTAGAAAATCGCAAGTATGTGACATGTCATCAGCATAAATATATGACTTGGGCAGAGCTGCAAAATTATCTGATCATTAATTGAAGTGATAATTATATGCCGATACATAGCCGGTAAAAATAAGTGATGATTAATTAAATTATGTGACATGTCACCAGCATAAATACCTATCCACTGTGAACGCATTACCATCGGATCACATACATGCTGCATAAATATCTGACACAGTTGACAGTAAAAATATCTCAAAATTCTGCAAGTATGTACTTTATGTGCCTAACATAGAGTCGTAATTGGAATTAAGTTGTGTGACGCTTCTTGAAAACAGTATTAAACTTTCATTGGATATCTCTGTCTCACGTTTTATAGCGTAAGATTGACAGGTTCGATAATAAGTCAAATAATTGCCAGAGCAGTCTAGGAGATTTGTGAATTCTTCGCCTGCTGTTCTCGCCTCATCACTCGAGTTTGATATAACTTGAACCCGAAATTCGAAACAGCTTCACGGAGTCCTCCATCAGACCTAAGTCGGGACTGTGTAGTGAAGTTGCACTGTCAACCATGTCATATAATATACCTACATTATGTCATTTATGACGATGTGTAATAAAAAACGGTTGATATTAGTCTTATTTTTGACATTTATTCCTACTTCAAAACCATAATAAAACAAAATAATTTCTTGTAAACTTAACATTGTAATCTTTAAAAAAAAATTAAGGTTTTATTAATAAGTGTAACCACCTTGGGCATTTATAACGTCGTCGAGTCTATTTGCATTGACATAACCATGTTATAACAATGGTCCAATCCTCGCATGGTTTCCCAGATGTCGAAGCAATGCTGGATCAGTGTTGCCTTTGTTCTGGCTTGAGTTGGGTCCCATTGTTGCGTCATCAACCCCCACAAGTTTTCAATGGGATTGAGGTCAGGGCTATTGGGCGGGAAGTCGTCCAGTAGCTCAATTTTCTCTTGCTGGTTTATCCAATGTCGCACAATACGGCTGTTGTAGAAAGAACAGTTGTCCTGTACAATACAATACAATACTCTTTATTGCACACCTCAATTAAAGGACACAGTACAGTACGTAATAACAATAAGTAGAGGCAAACAAAAGGCGGTCTTATCGCTAAAGAGCGATCTCTACCAGACAACCTTACTACCCGTACCTACCTGTACTATGTATACAGGATTAATGTCTGGATAACATACTCGTAATGATGGCAACAAGACGTCATTGAGAATTTCTATGTAGTCTCTGCTATTTAACCACCCAGTAACCTGGCAGAGCTCTCCCAGCCCCGCAGACGACATCCAGCTCCATACTCCGCATGAAACACGGCCTGATCTTCTATTGGGGATCACGTTATTTTCATTATAACGGGTATTATTAATTCTCCATAAGGAAACTCTACCATCTGTGCTTGACTGGAAAACCTTTTCGTCAAGAAACGCGATGTTCCTAAAATCAAAATTTATGTATTGTTCGGCAAACGCCAAACGGAGATCCCTGTGTCGTTGTTTAAGCACTGGTTTTCGAGCAGGCACTCTATTTCTCAAGCCAGCATCCTTGAGCCGACGACGAACACTATCTCGTGAAATCCCATTATCATTTGCGACTGTCAAGGTAGAAGTTGTGGGATTTTCA
The DNA here is from genome assembly GCA_905163555.1 of Notocelia uddmanniana. Classification (NCBI taxonomy): domain Eukaryota; kingdom Metazoa; phylum Arthropoda; class Insecta; order Lepidoptera; family Tortricidae; genus Notocelia; species Notocelia uddmanniana. The sequence continues at coordinate 252,781 of LR991063.1, read as the reverse complement.
TGGTACAAATTAACAATGTTTTGATCTTGAAGGGCTGTCGTTCGTGGGCGGCCTAAACTTTTATGATGATCGGCATTGCCTTCTTCTTGCCAACGTTTAATACATAATGCAACGGTATTTCTCTAAAATCAAAACGGGTAGATGCCATTAATTAAGAGTAATAATTATATGAAATGAATAAGTTACCTATTATGAAACTTGCATAGAAACTTACAGTAACACCCAATACATCCATGATTTCTTGAACGGGTTTATTGTCTTAATGCATTGATACAATTCTATGCCTTAAGTGGACATCGATGCGATAAGCCGCCATGGAGTCAAAGTCAACCGTTAAATATTGAAAACAACCAATAGTTATTTTACTTTAACACAATTGTTCATAAGAAACTAGACTCGGCGAAATAATAATATTCAGTCTTTCGTGTGTGACAGTTGACATAACTAGCAATTGACGACAAGCAATTTCTTTTTCCGTAATAATAACGCCATATATTTAATCTCCTTGTTAAAAACCCTTGAAACCATGTTCTTGATTCAAAAGCTAATATAAGATTAACAGTTCCTTTTCGCAATGGAAATCTGCCAAAGGCATTTCATAAAACGTGAGAGAGCGATATTCAATGACAGGTTAATACTGTTTTCAAGAAGCGTCACACAACTATTCAAATTTTTGACGTTAGGCACATAAAATTCATTCTTGCAGAATTTTGAAATATTTTTACTGTCAACTGTGTCAGATATTTATGCAGCATGTATGTGATCCGATGATAATGCATTCACAGCGGATAGATATTCATGCTGGTGACATTTCACAAAATTTAATTAATCATCACTTATTTTTACTGGCTATGTATCAGCATATAATTATCACTTCAATGAATGGATAATTTTGCAGCTCTGCCCAAGTCATATTTATGCTGATGACATGTCACATACTTTCGATTTCCTAGGTATCAGATTTTTTACTGGATCCGATCCGATACTTATGCTGTTAACAGGCAAATGATAATTCTGCCGGCTATTAATGATCATATATTTTTACCAGCTACGTATCGTCATATAAATAACTTCAATTGATGATCAGATATTTTTGCAGCTCTGCCCATAGTCATATATTTATGCTGGTGACTGTACACAGTCGGATGCTGTTGACGGTAACTACTTAACCAGCGACGGTAACTATAAGTATTTAGCGAGAGAGATAAGGAGAATCTAGTGCTTCGAAGAGACCTTTATTAATGAATATTACACGTACAAGTGCTAAGGTTTCATTTCGATTTCATCTTTACCTTAAAACCACTTTGTGCCAAAATCGCGGAACACCTTTTTTTTCTCAAAACACCGTATTATCGGTGTTTTAAGATAAAATTGTTGCATAACGTTTAGTGATTACAGCTTACAGTCTCATTATTCCTAAATGCCAGTAAAGAGAAATACAACTACCTCTAGGCCACGTTATCAAAGAAGATATATACTAACGTAACAAGAAGCGACACCGAAGCATGTGTGCCGTAAACCCGTCTCGCGGCTATGTGTGCGTGTCCGGACGTGAACGGGGGTGCGCGAGGGGCGCGCGGTGTGTGGACAGCTAGCCGCGGCAAGATGAATCGCAGGGGTGCCGCTCGCTTCAACATTCGCTCGCGTGACGTGCGCTCACACAACAGAGATCGATTGGCCGGTAGCGGGCGTGTAGTTTTACTTGAAATTCGTTAGAATTTATCATTTGTAATTCAATGTAATCAACTATGGCTGGAGCTTTTTATTTCTGTGTCTACGGTTGTGACAGTAATACCAAAAGCCACAAAGGGAAAAGCTACTTTAGGCTACCTACCGATCCAGATAAGTTAGTTATAAAATTTTATATGTTGTGTCCTTCCCTACATTTAGAATTAAGACTTCACCTAAAATCCGTTTTTTAATTCGAAAGACTAAAGAAAGACGAAAGGTTGGTATGAGTATGGATGCATTTTGACTTGCAATACATTAAGAGGTACCTACATCTTCGGAATAAATTAAACAAAAAAAAAATGAAATGGCGAAATAGATGAAATGTCAATTGATTCTTTCAAATTATACTTAACGCGGGTGTCGCGGTCGCAGTGAATGACTTCATTTCATGTCACATAATTTCTATGGATTGAGGTTTAAAAAAATATTTTTTATATTATTGTTATTATTTTAGCATACAATTATATTCATGTGAAGCTTAGATTTACACAAGAAAAGTAAGTTTCCATATTATGAGAAGTTTTGTAGGTACTTATTTTATGAGCTTTTAGTAAGTTTTCTCCTGACTCAGTGCATCTGTCTGTCTGTTTGTAATCAAAACTTATAGATTAAATTTGACTAGCTTCCCGGTGTTTGATTGATGAATATCATGATCATTGAATAAACATTATTTCCTCTTGCCAAGGCAGCTACATTGCCAACCCTATGCAACAGACGTGACGTTACAAGGTCACCGGCGCTCGACTCACACCGATAGGCCGTGTCGCCCCCCTGACGTTATGCTGTTTATCGTAGCTGTTGTCTACGACGGTCTGCCGTTACGCTGGGTAAGAAAGCTTTCCGTTTTTCTACGTGATCTAAGTAGTTTCCTCTCTTCTTCGTCGTTATCTCATGACTGAGGATCGTGACCGATCACGATGTTGGTACCTTTTTTTTTTTAATACCACGTCGGTGGCAAACCAGCGTACGGCCCGCCTGATGGTAAGCGGTCACCGCAGCCTATGGACGCCTGAAACTCCTATGGGTGTCACATGCGCGTTGCCGACCCTTTAAGAATTTATACACTCTTCTCTTGAAGAACCCCATACTGTAGGCCGTCGGGAAAACCTCGGCAGGGAGCTCATTCCACAATCGGAGCGTCCGAAAGAGGAAATTCCTCTGAAACCGTACCGTACGCGACCATTTATTAGGTTCTAAGGTGTGAGGATGAATGCCCTGCCGACGGCGAGCGGTGCGATGGTAGAAAGCGGCCGTAGGCATCATGTCGAACAGTTCTTCGGAGCATAACCCATTATATAAGCGATAGAACACGCACAAGGAGGCAAAATTTCTCCTTAAACTCAACGGCTCAATATCGCTCGTGAGCTTGGGATCGTCCACGATTCGCACAGCACGTCTCTGAAGCGAGTCAAAAGGCCCAAGTTGGTATCCAGGTGCTCCCCAGCCCAGAGATGACAGCAATACTCCATATGGGGACGGACTTGCGACTTGTATAATAGAAGTCTCTGTCCCGGGGTGAAGTATCGCTTCGCTCTATTGAGCACACCTAGCTTTTTAGATGCCAGCTTGGCTTTGCCTTCTAAATGGCTCCGAAACTGGACGTCGCTGGAAATATCCTTCCACTTCCACGCGATTGTTAGTTTCCGATCTCTGGATTGTCCATGTTTTTTTTTAATATTTTATTCAAGAAAAATACATTAATTTTTACATACAATAAAACTCGCCAAACTGTGAAGTTTGATGGCGAGGACCGCTCATTTTTTATGCTTAGCTTAAAATTAAGTATTTGACCCAGTGATTCTTTTTTCGAGATGGTGCTGGTTAGAACGCATAATGTGACGAATGAATTTGCGTTTCCTCTCTGCTCTCTGAGAAAACTAGTCCCTGAATATAAACGGTGACATTCCGTCGCTATTAAAAGGACTTGTAGTCACGAATTTATGAGCTATGTCGGTGTAGTTCTCTCCAACTGACTCTTTCTAGGGCCACCTCCTTGTTTTTCTTCTGCGACATGCATGCTAATTTGCTTTTCACTTCCTTGATTGGGTCTTCCCCTTCTTCGCTTGCCGTCAATCATATAACCTTCTGTGATGTTACTTAGATATGTAAAAGCGTTAGCGCAGGTTTATATGGGTAAATAATTGAATCATGAAGCTATTATGATTGAGTTCACGTCAGATAGAAGAGAACAATCGTCGCGTCGTTATTGGAAATCCCGTCTCACAAATGTCATTATATTACTCAGCTCCGGAAATTACAAAGATAAGCAAATTTTTGGGGCAAACAAATAATATAATTGGGAAAATAAATATCAGAATGATGATTCCGTTTTCAAAGTAATAAATTCTCACCATACATAAACATAAACTCAAGCCTATATTCCCAAGAGGGGTAAGCAGAGTACTTGAAAATTAATTGTTAGTGCCACTTTTAGCTATTGTAAATTTATAGATGGAGAAAAAGTGATATCGCCATAAAAATTGCGTAAATTGTCTCCATTGTTCTATGTAAACTATTTTTCTTAGAATTCTGTTCAAGTCATACGACCAACCTATGATGAAAAAAAAAACGCCTGCTTGAATCTGTGGTACGCAATGAAATTGACAGTTCAAGTCATACGACCAACCTATGATGAACTGTCAATGTAATTGCGTTCCACAGATTCAATTAGGCGTTATTTTTCTTTAAATATATGACGGACTTAGTAATTTCTTAGTAGTCCGATATGGGGCAGACGCGAGGTGATATAAAATGTTTGATTTTGTATAAAATATATGGCTCAACCGAAAAATCAGAAACTTTATCTGTTAATGGCGACGGTTATTCCTAAAATTAGAAAATCATACTTTTAAAAATTTCAGACATTCCCTATTGTTTATTAATTATGATCAGCTAATTTAACATAATCAAGACATAGGTTGTACAACTGTTTAAAGATGATCTTCAGACGTAACTCTCATTTTTTATCGAGCTGAATTTTTCACTATTTTAAAGCCAGCAAAGTTATGCATTATAAATAATAAATAAATAAAATAAAAAAATAAATTAATATCAGGGGACATTTTTTACACAAATCGAACTAGTCCCACAGTAAGCTCAATAAGGCTCGTATTATGGGTACTAGACGACGATATATTTAATAGATATATACTTAAATACATCGAAAACATCCAAGTCTCAGGAACAAATATCTCTGCTCACCACAGAAACAAATGCCCTTACCGGGAATTGAACCCGGGACCTCTACCTTCGGAGGCAATGACACTACCAACTAGGTTAAACAGGCCGCCAAAACATTATATAATGAATATTAACATATATTTTATTCACTTTCCCAACAAATAGCTTTTGTTAAAATACTAATAAAGTGAAGCCAATTTAGGTCCAGTCCCGCGCCAGTCCAGCGCCTTAATCCCTTTTCTCCCGTCTATGCAACTTATATATTCCCGTAACAGTACAATGCAAGAGTAATCCGTGCCGTGCAAGACCCAGCACAATGGCCCGCTAGTGAATCCTTACATCCCTTAGTGCTTTGTCTACGGGACTTAGTATTCCTGCCCACGCCCGCCCGCCACCTTGGAATAGCGACGATAGCGTGAGGGTGCATTCCACTTTGTTTCTTGATGATAGTGACGCCACGCACATGTGTGTTGCTCGTCCCGAACTTGTCGTTTACCATGTTTACCTAGATCACGAGTATCACGACAGTCGAGTTCCAAATTATATGAATGGACAAAGTGGCCATAAATATATGAACACGTCTTTATTGTTAAAGGCATGAGGTTGCTCGGATATATATGTACCTTTGGGAACGCAGATACATATAATTTATGGTTAAAAGAACTTACCTTAAGTGAAGTTCAACCAAAATTTTACGAAATATTGCATCCGAAAGATTTAATTACCATGTAGTCCGTTCTTCGACTTACTGCATCGTCACACAGTTTAGATATTTAAAAAAGAAGATGTTTTGACCATTCGGTCAGTAATTCAGTCACCGGTCCGGTCTGTCGCAACCAATCTTGTTCATTTGTTTTAGAGCTATTTATTATTCGTCAAACTTTTATTCTGCAACATGGGGTTCTTTCAAAATAACAATGCAATATCCGGGTTGGGCGGGATATTAAATCTTTCGGATGCAATATTTCGTAAAATTTTGGTTGAACTTCACTTAAGGTAAGTTCTTTTAACCATAAATTTTACTTCAATATTGCATCCTCCAGATTTAATTACCATGTAGATGTTTAGCGCTGGTTGCAGAATGAAAGGCCACATAATAATTAGTATCATAATTTAATATTATGTAATCTCCAATTAAGTGATAATTCACCATCTTATTCAGGTAGTATGATTTATAATCGAATATAACATAATTATAGTGTGCCAAGGAACATGGTTCAACTATTTAGTACCGATTTAGCAAAATAACTGTCTTCTTCTGGATTAATCAAAGGTTGATTATAGAAGTTAGCAAAACAAAGAGAATTCCCCGACCAGCCAGCTGTTCTCTTAATTATATCTATGGAAATGCCAGATCTGCTAGCTGTGGAAGTCGAGGCATGGCGAGTGCTATGGGCTGTAAATTTATTAGTGTCCACTCCACTGCTACTTAAAGTTTGCTTAATCCAGCGGCTAATTGTTTGTGGACTAGCATTATGGAAAGGTTTTTTGATTGTCAGGATTAATTTGTTCGAGTTTATGGCAGATCTAAAGTTACAAGTTCTTTCTACGTAACAGGACAGTGCGGCTGCTGGGCAAATAGCAGCTTTCTCTTTAAAAAAGGGGAGAATTAGTCTGGGATTATGTCTGTTTGGTGCGGATGTTTTAATAATGTCGTTAATATTTATAACGATCCGAGACTCTTGTATCTGAATGTCTGCAACATTTATTAGCGATAACGTCTGCACACGTTGTCCTGTAGACAACGCGAGAAGAGTTACCAATTTCTTTGTCAAATTTTCCATTGTTATCGAATCATTCGGAAAAACACCGGATAGATAATCCAAGACTAAATTAGGATCCCATATAGAATTATATTTCGGAAAACATGGTTTCATTTTAAAAACACCTTTGAGCAATCTTGAAACACAATCATTATTACAACGATCTTTACCTATAATCAAAGATAAGCTAGACCGAAAAGAATTCAAAGTACCATAGCTAGCACCGTTATGGTACTTTTCAGTAAGAAATTTTAAGATATCGGCAATAGAACCATTATATAAATCGATATTATTAATCTGACAGTAAGCAAACCACTGTTTTAACGCTACATTATACTGACTAAGAGTATTCTTTGATAACGATTGTAACATTATGTCAATACAATCATCCGGTATGCCGCGTTTTACGTAGGCTTGTCGTATAACACTGCACACGCCAGGGTAAGGCTGCGCCATAGGGGGTGGCATTCTCTGGAAGGTGACAGTAAAAGATTTTTATTAGGTTTAAGATAGATAATTTCTGATTTTACTAAGGACAGAAACAACGGAAACCATGGTTGTCCCGGCCAATGCGGGACAACCAGAATGCCTGTTGCTTTATCATCGACTATTTTTCTGAGGCATTTGAGAATGAGCGCAAAAGGAGGAAATGCGTAAAAATAATAATTACGCCATGAAAACGTAAAAGCGTCGATTTCATAAGCACCAGGGTCCCGTTTCCAAGATACGTATCTTCGACATTTTTTATTCAAACGCGATGCGAATAGATCTATATCAGGTGTACCCAAGCGGCTAGTTATGATGTCAAAACTTTTACAATTAAGGTCCCATTCTGTGTCAATATTGGCATGTCTAGAGGCTTGGTCAGCCTCGGTATTGTCGCATGATTTAATGTAAGACGCAAAAACGAATATATGTCTCTGTTCACACCACTCCCATATCTTTTTTGTGATTTTATTTAGATGTGGGTATTGTATACCGCCCATTCTATTGATATAGGATATGGCAGTGGTGTTATCGATTCTGAGTAACACATTTAAATCACGACTATATTTACAAAATGACTGTAAACCCAAGAAGGCTGCCAAAAGTTCAAGGTAGTTAATATGATGTTGAACTTCTTGAGGCGACCAATGCCCCTTAGTAATTTCACCATTACACGCGGCTCACCAGCCAGTGAGAGACGAGTCAGTAAATATTTCGAACTGGTAAGTACCGTTCTGTAATTTATTTTGAGCTTTAGACTCAATATTTGACCACCATTTAAAATCATCAAGTAAACACGGTTTAAGGGTCATCTGTGAATCGTAACCCTCATGGGATTGTTGAAGTGCTAAAAATTTCTCTCGCTCAAAAAGCTTGGTATGCGCCCAACCATACGCCACTGCAGGACAAGCGGCCGTAAGCGTACCTATGAACTTTGCAAATTCACGTATACTTGTATAAGTTTTGGTTTGCATGTTTTTGGTCATTGCTGAAATTTTCAATATCTTTTCATAAGGCAACTGTAATTGCATGGCCTGTGTATTTATTTCTAGACCTAAAAATTTACAGATTTGAGAAGGAGTAAAATTACTTTTTTCATCATTGATTACAAAACCTAGTTTTTCCAAATTTTCAATTAAAACATGTACCGTGTATTTGCAAGCATCAATGGTATTTCCTATACATAAGATGTCATCTAGGTAGGCTACTAATATGTGCCCTCGACTTCTTAATAAGGATAGAAGCGGTTTTAATAATTTTGTATAGACAAAGGGTGCAGATGTCAAACCATTTGGTAAACAATTAAATTCATACAGGTGGTCATATCTGAATCTTAAAAACCTTCTAAACGACGGATGTATTGGAACCAGGAAATAGGCGTCCTTAAGGTCAATTGTAGCCATATAGGCATCTTTCGATATCAACTTTATAGCCGTGCGAATATCTTCCATTTTGAAATGGTGCGAATAAACAGACTTGTTTAATGTTTTTAAATTTAATATAAACCTAGAACCACCGTTACTTTTAGGTGTTAAAAATATAGGAGAAATTAATTGACCAGGGATGTTTTTATCACATTGCGCAATAGCTCCCAATTCAATTAATTTATCTAATGCTTTATCCATTTCCCTTCTTGAAAAAGGAGGGTTATTGGGTTCAGTATCTTGATAGATGGGTGAGGAGATTGGAATTTTATATCCTCGTACGATAGATAATACCGTGGGATCATTGGTGATTAATAACCAATTATCATAATAATATTGTATGCGACCAGCATGTGGTACCTTTAACGCCGACTCCGCTCGTTCGCCTTGCTGGTCGAGTAGTGGCGCCCGCGACGCTGGTTTGAACTCGTCCTCCTCGCCGAGGTCGAGGGCTGAGGCTCGTAGTACCTGCCCGTCGTTGGCGCTGATGTGGCTTTCGGCTTGTATTGGCGAGGAGGAACTCTCGCGTTTCCCGGCTGCGCTATTTGCTTGCGATGCTGGAACGCCGAGTGAAATGTGAAAGGTTTTTTAATCTGCTGACCCGATTTTTCGATGTCCTTGGAGTTCTTGATTTTATCACCAAGTTTTTCTCCGAAAAGGTATTCATCTCTTTTAACACCTTTTATTGTGTTCCAGAACTTTTTATCTAGCAGTGGTACCAGAAGTTTATTCCTATTGATTGATTCTTCATAATGAAGATCCAATAATATTTGGGTCACTTCCGAGATTGCTTTGATGATTTCAAGTTTACTCAAATCTGATTTTATAAGATCTTTTGCTAAATTGGCAAGTCCAGCAATGCCCCGGCCCAGTTGATTTTGAGCTTTTTCTAAACGCATATCACGATTTCTTGCCGAGTCATTAATAACTGCAGCTACCTCTGGATTCAGTTTGGGTGCGCGAGCTAATAAGAAATTACTTGGTATCAGCATTTTATCTACGAGAGACTGCTTGAGCTCCTTGGACAACCCGTCCATTAAGATTTTTTCCCAACGTTCAGAGAGCTCATCAGGGATATGCTCACCGAGTGGATCATCAAGCTTTTTTGCTTCTCCCAGCATACTTAGGATCTCTTTAGGGAGTGCAGATGTAGATGATTTATCTATATCTGTCGGTGGTGTTGATTGAGCAGGGTTTGTTTGACTTTTCAAACAAACCCCTGCGACCTGTTCCGGCGCTGGCGCGGCTGGTGCGGTAAGTTGTGATACCACCGGCGCTGAAACAGTCGTGGACTGGGGCGAAGGGCTCGCTGTGGGGTTGTTTACAACCGACTGCAACTGTGGTGCCAAGCCAGGAGTGCTATCATAGATCTCGTCTTCCATCAATGCTTCTTCACAAAGCATCCAGTTTTCACAAGACTCGCTATATTTACCTTCGACGTCTGACGAATGTCTGTCTCTATTATAAGGGCTTTGTGATGAACTTGACGTCGAGGTATCCGACCTTCGGTCCAAATCTAAAATAATAAACATACATTATTACTTTCAGGATGATATCACAGTATCACCACATTAAGAAAGTAAAATAATTTGTCCAGGGTAATATCTCGTATTACCACTTTAAGGATCAAATAAAGCCATAGTTGTCCCAGGGCAATATCTCGTATTACCACCTCAAGGAACAACAATTATAACTGTTAGGGTAATATCTCTTGTACTACCACATCAAAACAGTATGTATTTACGAAACATATTCACGGGAAACCATAAAGGAACACTAGAATAACACGTATTCAATAAAAACGTTAAAATAACGGGTAGTTTTACCTTTAGACTTATCGCGCCGCAATTTTTCCTCCAAACGTCTAATCTTGCGACGAATATCCTTATCACTATGTTTGTGTTTGCGTTTTCCCATGTTTCGTGCACTTTCAAATGTGTAAATATAATTTACGATCAAATAGATCAGGAACGATGTTGACGATGCTGCACACGAAAAACGAATGAACAAGATTGGTTGCGACAGACCGGACCGGTGACTGAATTACTGACCGAATGGTCAAAACATCTTCTTTTTTAAATATCTAAACTGTGTGACGATGCAGTAAGTCGAAGAACGGACTACATGGTAATTAAATCTGGAGGATGCAATATTGAAGTAAAATTTGTTTACTTGGCTGGTACTCGAACTACTATTGAAACTAATTTTGAAACTCTAAATTACGCTTCGTGTACAATACATAGACCCGTAGTCAGGGATGAATCTGAGCTCGCTTTATACTGGACACATTACAGCTAACAATTGCGCCCAGTATAAAGTGAGCTCTAAATGACTCAACAATTAAAGTCCGTGGGTGTACATAGTAGTTAACAACTTTAAACCTAGATTACAAATGGGCATGCAGTTACCTGCCAAGCAGTTCCCACTTCCTAAAAACATATATTATGTTTATGTTGCGAGTTGCAAGACGAATGAATCCTTGGAAAACGTGCATTTCATGAGGGTGGGGTACACGAAGATCAAGAAACTTTCGCATTTATAATACCTATACGTAGAATTTGTTAGACACTTTCTTAAGTCGGCGGCGTTCGGCGGTTTAGAAGTCAATCCTGACACCTGTCATATCCATACAGTTTATAACCTCAAAGTGGCTTTTAGATTATAAACTGTATAGAAATGACAGGTGTCAGGATTGACTTCCTAACCGCCGACTACTATAGAGTCGTTCGAAATGCGTCGACGGGGCTATTGGGGCGGTTTTTAGTCGGTGAGGAATAACGGACTTTTCCCCGTTACAAAAAAAGGTAAAATATATCTGTCCATGCGGAGGGCTTCGTTGACTAAGATATACCTATAACATAATCCTGTACCCGGTTTTGTATTACTAAAACATTCACGACCGACCACAACCGCGGTACGCCAGATTTCGCAATTTCGCATACACGCGTTATAAATATGTATTCGTTTTGCAACTTATGTCTGGGCAGTAAGGCTCAATGTTCTACAAGTATTTATTGTTGGAAAATGTTTCTCTTGGGGCTAATTTTAGAACATTTCGTGTGGGTTTTATATGTCCGTTATTTAATTAGAGTTGAAACTGCCATTGTCAGTCTTTGTAGCGAAAACCCATTTACTTAAAAGCTCTAAGAATTATAGATGCTTTAGGTTCTTTTCTCCTCATTTTAGTATTTTTTTTGTTGAAATACCTTTAATATATTTCTCAGATTTTGGAATCATTGGATTTTTCTGGCATAAAAAAGTGATATATTTTTATTCCACTTCCGTCACATAGTAGATATCTAAAAAAATATATGGTAAATTGTGGTCAAGATTTTTTCTATCAGAATCAACCTAAAACATGGTTCTAATAAGCAGGAACAACCAATATTTTCCAAATACAGAAATGTAAAAGGTACGATTTTGAGTGAAAACGCAAGCCTTTCATAAACACGTCTTTCATAGTCTTTCTGAACCAAGTATTTCATAAACTCTTTTCTCGGTAAATAAAATCTGCAGAAAATACTTGACAAGTGTTATATAAGGAACTCTTCAATTCATTTATTTTCATAAAACTTTTACAATGGCCTCATGACGCGAGACTATGAGAATGTGACGAAGAAACTAAGTTGCTACTAGTCAGTGTTGAGTATAGTTTAGTTATCAAGGGAATTCCTAAATTTTTATAGGCATAACTACAGCGATTTTATAGTTTCTTTGTAATTCCAACATGTGCCTTTGTTTTCGAAACGTACCACCCAGTCAAGAGTTTTTCATGGGTAGTGATAGGCTATTACCGAGTAAATTGAAGGCTGTTTTTGTATTTACAAATAACAGACATTTATTTACTAGAATATATTAGGGTATCTGCAACACAAGCAATTCGGTAACCCTTACGAACCGCAACTCTCTCTTCTGGGAATAATTGGGTAGGAGGTTACGATCTGGAACATTATTTATTTATTTTCCCGGAACAAGTGTACAAGAAGAATTACAAGCAATTAATGGTGTAAAGGTCTCATAAATAAGACCCGGCTCGCTAGGAGTGATATCAGTGGGTCTGTTCGGCACAACGCGCAGAATTGGGATCGGTTTGAAGCTTTGGTTGTGGTCAGGCTACGTGTGGCAGGGTTGTTAGGTGATGAAAACGCTTACGTTACGCCCGTACGGTCAACCCATTGAAAATCAATGTGAAAGCTGCTAGAGATCTCATATTATTGTCACTGAGACAAGGTACGAAGTGGCCCAGAAATTAAATGGGTTGGCTGTACATGATTAAGCAGTGGTATACTACTATTGCATACCACTGTATGGCATTCCATATTTGCGAATGTTTGGATGCGTCCGTCGCATCGCCCAACGACTCGCTACTTGCTTGGCGCGAGAAATACAATTTAAACTGGTTTCAATATTTTCAACTAAATACACAGAATGCACTGAATGCAATAGAACACTTGGCACTAGGAGGCCGTCGTACAAATAGCGTGATGTAAAACGGAAGCTGTTGCTCATATAGTGCGACTTTTAATATTAAGTTACGTCGGAAGACCTACCCTGGTGCGCAAGCGTTCTCGCAGATTACATTTTCTCCGAGTTTGGCCAAGTCACAGAAAGTTGAAGTACTTAGAGATATACATATATTTAATTATATACGAGTAGTATATGTTATGTGTATTTTATTTGAGTATGCTATGCATATTTATAATACAGATTTGTGTTTTTTTTGTCATCTTTCCACACCGCACCATCTATTACTCAGATTTACATTTAATTTCTCCATTACCCAAATGTAATCTGGACTTTGTTTGTTATTTATCTCTGTCTCCTTGTATCTTTGTTTATTATGATGTTTTATTATGTGAGGTGTGCAATAAAGATAATATTGTATTGGATGTAACAATTAACAATATTGTTGTGATTTGTGATGCCACAGAATCTCTTCCATAGTCGCCAGATCAGTATTAAGTTCACTTACTTGAAAAAAGCCTTATTCTTAGGGCTTCTTATTGTTCTGGCTTTCCGTATGAAAGTCGGATGTGTGAAAAACGAATGCCTTTCTCAATTTGCGACTAGGAAGCGAGCATCACGTTGAAATTGCCGTCATCTTTATGCGAATGTGTCACTCAATCCTGCGATATCGTTTTATGAATTAAATCATTCAGTCTCTCAAGAAACATTCGTAAGAGGTCGCGGGATCAAATCCCGCCAGGGGTGATAAATTTTTCAATTTTCCGTTTCGGTTGGAAATTAACATTCGTACTCTCTAAAAGAACAAAATTGTCTGATGCTGGGAGTTTCTCTGCGTGGCCACATTAGAATTGAGACCATCCGCAGTAGAACAAAGTAACCGATATAGCTTTCCGAATCGCTAAACTTAAGTGGCAGTGGGCGACGCACATTGCAATGCAGAAGGCCGTTGCACGTTGGGGCGGAAACGTTGTCGAGTGGTGACCACGTACCGGGGGGCGCAGGGTGGGTAAACCCCTCACAAGGTCGCTGAATGCGGGTAGCGCAGGACCGGTCATTGTAATTCTTTGGGGGAGGCCTATGTCCAGCAATGGCCGTCCCTCGGCTGATATGGTGATGATGATAAACGTAATGAGGAGTGGGTCGCGTCCTCGTGGCTTTTACGATCTGTGCAATTACTTTATCTCATCTCTTCCCATAAACTCATGCCTGCCTCGCAGAACACAAAGAATGCCACTCTTTGCTATCGTAGGTTCAAGACGGGAGAAATAACTGCTTTTTGTGATGTCTTCCATTTGGGTTGGTCAGGGTATATAATAAAACCACCATGTAGGCTTATTAGCTCAGGTGTGCAGTCGTGAGTCGTGATTCTAGTGACTTCGCTCGCCGGCAGCTCCACGGCAAGTGTCGCGCGCTCACGGTTCGTGCCACTCCGAATGCCACCCTCACATAGTTATTCTTCACCGCCACAGTAGATACCGTAAGTTGTGTCACACACGCCAAAGTTTTTGTAGCAGGACTGGAAATTAACCTTACTTGACAGCACGTAGATTGCCTTTACATCACTTGATATGAGGTCACGGCGTGTGGGGCACTAAATGTAATGACTTTCTATCAATTTTTAAAGGGTCGGCAACGCGCATGTGACACCCCTGGAGTTGCAGGCGTCCATAGGCTGCGGTGACCGATTACCACCAGGCGGGCCGTGCGATTGTTTGCCACCGACGTGGTATAAAAAAAAAGTCGATGGCGGCGAATAGGTTAAGATATTAGTATCTTAACCTTTTCGCCGCAACACAATACTTTTGAACCTATCTAGTGTGGAAATAATTCGCTATAAGAGTAAAGTATACATATATACTACAAATATTTATAAACCAGACGATTGAATGGAAAAAGAAAGTAAGCGTTGGTTATATTAGAAATTCATTGCAGAAAGCTTCAAGAAACGGTGTACCTAAATAAACTTGAAATTGGGTCTTGCCCTAAGCGAGAATAAACTTCAGGAATCCTATAAAAAAAGGTTATAACATTTATAAGCGAACGTTAACGCCTATG
Organism: Notocelia uddmanniana; assembly: GCA_905163555.1. Lineage (NCBI taxonomy): Eukaryota > Metazoa > Arthropoda > Insecta > Lepidoptera > Tortricidae > Notocelia > Notocelia uddmanniana. Next base: position 237,675 of record LR991063.1, on the reverse strand, counting down.
CATCGCATTTAAAACGTTCAAAAGTGTTTTGTAAAGGGAACACGAGCTTTTGAGTTTTAATTTGCTAAGCTACTTTTAATGCTGACTGTACAGCGGCCGAAAACATGTACACGAAATACCACATTTATATAGCTTTGACTTGACACATACTCGTAACGTTTCTGAATCTCTAAGAAGCCAGCATCATGCTGTATTATTTGGTTGAAGCTCCTGTTGAAACTAGTAGCCGCTCGGTATGTTGTTACAGGCATCACGTTGAGCTGGGTCCACTTCGTGACACGCCCTTTACACACCCTTCTGAACCATCCTTTACACACTCTTCTGAACCATCCTTTACACACTCTTCTGAACCATCCTTTACACACTCTTCTGAACCATCCTTTACACACTCTTCTGAACCATCCTTTACACACTCTTCTGAACCATCTTTTACACACCCTTCTGAACCATCCTTTACACACTCTTCTGAACCATCCTTTACACACTCTTCTGAACCATCCTTTACACACTCTTCTGAACCATCCTTTACACACTCTTCTGAACCATCCTTTACACACTCTTCTGAACCATCCTTTACACACTCTTCTGAACCATCCTTTACACACCCTTCTGAACCATCCTTTACACACTCTTCTGAACCATCCTTTACACACTCTTCTGAACCACCCTTATTTTTAAACCCTTTTGAAGTGGATACTTCTTTGTTAACAGCTTGTATGAGTTAGCTGCCCTACACTGAGTGTTTAAATTTGGTTCCGTTACTAACGATAGATGGCGGTAAAATAAAGGTGATAGTATCGATGATAAAAATGGAGCGTTCGTGGCCCAGCGGCGCCCGCGTACCGCGTGCGGTATGCGAGGTTAAGCAATGTCGTGCGTGGTCAGTCCTTGGATGGGTGACCGCTTTGAGTGGTTACTAACTGAGCGCTCCCGTGCTTTGGAAGGCACGTTAAGCCGCTGATCCCGGTTGCTGTCTATAACAGTAGTTGTTAAGCCAAGTTATAGGCCTCCGGGCGGCTTGAGAACTTCTAACAGTCAAGTTGCCCACTCACTTGACAAGCCTAATCCCAATAAGGTCTAGTTTCCCGCTCGGGTTGGAGGGTCAGATGGCGGTCGCTTCCGTAAAAATTAGTGCCTACGCCAATTCTTGGGATTAGGTAGCGGACCCCAGGCATCCTTCAGGATGCAACTGTACTGGGAATAACGCTAGGAGGATGATGATGATGAGTATCGATGATAAAAATATATGTATATTACCTATGTTTGTGAAAATAAATAAATAGATAAGCAACGCAAGAAGTATCTACATCTACAGTGGAATATACGGTTGTATCCGCGATTCAAGCCGCTGTTTTTTATTGTTTTCTTTGTCCCCTGTGTAGTGTATAATTTGCACTTGTTGTTACGAATAAATGAACACGTTTACGAAAAGGACCCAACCCACGCGATTTTAATTTGAAATTTCTGACTACCTATAATATTGGGAAATACCTCCACGTACAGACCGCAGCCATAATAACACCAATACTTGTTCCTTAGGTATGTGGTGTTGGTGTTCTGTTCTTCTTGACGAGTACGAGTAGGCCGCCAGAGCTGCAAAGGATACGCTGTGTTGAGGGTGAGGGACTTGCATATATCTCTAGCTGTCAACATAACGAATTTCCAAGTTAATAAAGAGTCGGCAACGCGCTTGTGATTCATCTGGAGACGCAAGCGCCTATATTAAATGACGGTGCACGGTGTAAGCATCTTTGCTAACATCGTTTTATATATATAAAAAAAACAAATGTCTTACATTTCAGTGGTGATCTCCTGTTAGTTGGACCCATTTCTGTAAACTACGTATGTTTGAATTAGTCGTTCATTTACAAAATAGTCATGTAATCCACTGAGACACTCCTACGCCTGACTACGCCACGGAAGTACGGACAAAACACAAACTATTAGGACGCAATGAAAGGAATCGGCTGTTTGTTCGTGGATTGCTCGAGATTTAAGCCGAGTAACGTAATTTCCTTCCCTTGTTTACTTACCAAAATTGAGCTATTCTAATAACCTGTAATCTTGTTTCAGGTACGTTGCACGAACGAATATTGGCATCAATGGAGTTAGAATAGCTGTCAGCTGCCCAAGAGAAGGATAGCTGATTTCCCTAATTCCTACCGAGAGAATGTCTCGAAGAGACATTTATTTTCAGATAGTTACGCGCGATCTGTAAGATATTATTATTGACTGTAACAACGAATATTTTTAAAATTCAAATCCGAAATCGACACTGTTTCTTCACTTTACAACGTGCTCGTTAACAATACTCTAAAGGTAATAAAATCTCTTAAACTCCGTGCTGCTATTAAAAATGAACGAGGAAAATGTTCGCTTTTAATACTAATTGCTGTTCTCCGAGTGCTTTGTTTTCAAACATAATAAAATTAATAAAGATTTTTATGGAATGTGATTTTGGACTGAAAAGCGTGTCTTTATTTTTTATGGTCGTGTTCGTCCTCGTGGTGGACATAATCTTCAGAATTCACGTGCTGTGAAATGAACCACATATCTATACCAATCGTATTGATGAATGTCAGTTAATTCAGGTGCATTACCAGAGTGTAAGTTTCTTCCAATTTGTTCCTAACAGCCAGCTCCGCTTTAAAAGCCTATCAATCGCAATGAATCACTACGTACAGTAATCATACTTATTGTGAGTATCTTGTTTGCTCTGCTGTAGAATGTTTGATTGCTAGTCGATATTTAAGAAACTAAGGACTGGAATCCACCACAGCTCATAGGTACCCACCGAAAACGGAAATCAGTTTTGTTTTAATACCCTACAAGTGCGAAGTTGCCAGTATACATTAAAAGTACTACATGTTGTCTTTATATCTGAAGAATGAAGCGACAATAATATAGGCTATATATAACTGAACCAGTGAGCAACATCTTAGGCCTTGTCATCTCTTTCCATTAGGTGAGACTAGGGCCAATCGCTGGTCAGTCTATAATAAAAAAAACATAACCCTTCCTTTCCGTAGTCGGGTAAAAAATGATTATACTACCTACTGCAAACACAAGGCAAGAATCCTAAGAATGATAGTTAGTAGGTACAATGATGGCTCTCAAATGATGACAAATTAAAAATTCTCACATTTTTTAGGACCAGCTACTACTGCCTCCAATTTCCACTGTGTTGTCGAACCTCCGACAAATTGAAATGGATTTCGCTCCATACCATTTCGAGGCACGAAGTAATGAATGGCAGCGCAACGCCACTGAAGCATAAGTAACACGGGCCCATTCTGTTGTGTATTGAACAGGTGGAAGTCAAGCTTTTTTCAATTCGTACTCGCAGTGTACCGAAAAGTATCCAATCCAAGATAAATCGGCTCTCCCTTGTTTGACCTGACTACATACGTTAGCCCTAAATGCTTCATCTGACCGAATGTCTCATTAGACCTAATGCACTTTTTCTTAAATAGTAAACTTTATACGATTATTGCTAAACAAACCTAACCTAACCTAATCTAATGACTTCTATTTGAGGATACTCGTATTCAAAGGAAACCGAAAAAGTTCACTGTTTTGAAGAAAAATGCATTAGGTCTAGTGAAAGATTAGGGCAAAAGTTAGTAGGGTGGGTGAAATCGCTGGATCCCAGATAAATCACCATGATATTATAAGCCGGATTTATTATCTAACGTGTCGTGTTGCGACGCGGCAGTACGAAAACGATACCTTAGCGGTCTGACGTGCCGGGCCATACTGTGTCTGACGTCACAACGCATCAGAGCAGAGAGCATCACGCAAGATAAGTGTGAATTCGGATTTAGGGCATTTTAGCTCTCTTATTTGAACGTTTACGTCGTACGGTTTGGTCCCAGAATTTCTTGAAGCTGCCTCTGACTCTATTTTACATTTCACCAATCTAGGGTGTTATACAAACCGACTCGTCCTCACCTCTCACCGCACACCTCACCTGTTCTTATATGGAAACTGTCAAAATTAGACAAATGTCACTTGACAGTTTCCATACATATAAAAACGAGTGAGGTGTAAGGTGACAGGTGAGGACGAGATTAGTTTCACAAACACGAATCGCAGTTTTTTTAACCCTTTATTTGACAAAAATATATATAAGCCCCCAATTCAAGCCTCGGTGGCACTAGATAGTCCAAAAAAATTGAGTCAGAAGAAAAAAAACAAAGTTAAATAGTTTTTATGTCTTGCCATGCATTGCCAAATAAAGGGTTAATTCCAGTTGGGCATTCTCAAAATAGAACATTCACTGGTTCGTCGTTCGCGGAATTTCACAAACACAATCCGACGTTGTCAGCTATAGGGAGCGTAATGTTTGCGATCCCGGGAGGGCTAATTAGAACGGGGATTACGGGCAGTCCCGGGAGCTCGTGACAGTCGTGACTAACAATCCGTTTGACTAACAATTCCAAGCGCCATCGCGATTCGCTGATCCAGCGTTAAATAGTACTGCATTCTGACCAGAAACACCTAAGCAGATAAAATTTATTTTTGAAGTCAAAAGAATTGTATCCTAACAGGTTAGTCAAAGTCCCGTAGAAATAAAATTGAACGAGTCGCCACAGTGTTGACAGTGTCCGTTAAAATCCGCTACGGTCTCAAGCATCTTTTTCTGTTAGAAAACTTGTTGGAAGGACTTTAGAATATGGTGTCCTGAGTCCACGAGCTCCTATGCAAGATCTAACGACCAGTGAAATTGAGTCCTTGGCGAATGTAAACGTCAAAATTTTGTCTCGCTCGCTCGCTAGAGTCGCTAGTAGTAGCTCTTTATGCTGTGCTCATCGCACGCTCGCGGAAACTTCCGAAAATCGGCATATAAATAAGTTTTGTCTCAAAAGGAGTCATTATTTCAAAAAGTGAACAATTCAGTTTTAGATTAATGTATTTTCATCCTTTTTCACATTTCGAACTAGTCCGTTAGTAAGTTCAATAAGTAACAAGTTTTTGGTCAAAAATTTCATTTTTGGTACAAGCTTTTATTGCTGACTGTACTTTTTTCCACAATCTTATTGCATTGTCATCCGATTTATACATGCATGCAAAATTTCAGCTCAATCGGAAACCGGGAAGTGGATCAAATTTAATTTGCAAGATTTGATTACAGACCGACAGACAACGGGACAGGTGAAACTAAATAAAAGCTTGTAAAATATCATACATAGCTTCGAAGCAGTTACGAATTTGAAGTAGTAAGCAGCCGCATTTTATAATATTTATCTTGATATCTACTGTTCTAAAAAAATTACATGGTTATTGTGATACCAGTTAAAGATATCATTTTTCAGAATTTTTGGTTTTGGAGCCTTAAGGGCCTAAAATGACAGATGACGCTATCCTCATTAACCAATCCTGTCAACACACGTTTTAAATTGTATCCTAATAACTTTGCTTTGGAACATTTTGATCACTTTCCAAACGTTCCAATTAATATTTGCGAGCGCGACACGGCTAATCGCATCGAGCTGCCGCTTGCTCGCCTCATAAAGCTCATAGTGAAGCTCTCGTCGAAGTTACCCCTCCAGAGCTTAGCCGTGATCCCTTCCATAAGCGGTTGGCAAGCTTCTAATCCGAAGAAACTTGATATTACGCACTGAAGTAGTAGTAGAAGTAGTTTCAACAACAAGGGCATGTTGATAGAAGTATAGTAAAAAAAAAACTTTTATCATACATGCTCGGAAAAGTTGATCCCGGTTGCGGTCTATGATAGCAGTCGTTAAGCCAAATTAGAGGCCTCCGGGCGGCTTGAGAACTTCTAACAGTCAAGTTGCCCACTCACTTGACAAGCCTAATCCCAATAAGGTCTAGTTTCCCGCTCGGGTTGGAGGGTCAGATGGCGGTCGCTTCCGTAAAAATTAGTGACTACGCCAACTCTTGGGATTGGCTGGCGGACCCCAGGCGTCCTTTGGGATGCAGCTGTGCTGGGAGTAGCGCTAGGAGGATGATGATAAATGCTCGGAAAATACGAAATCTGATATCAATAACAGATACGAAACCTGATCTAAAAGTAGAAGTAGCAACTGGACTAAAACGCAACTGGTAAAATAGTAACTGGTCTAAAACGTAGCTGGTCTAAGCAGGTATTTGTTTCTAACACATTTAAAAATGTCTATAATGATTTTTGACTAAAAATAAGAATGATGGGAATGGTTATATTCGTACTGCTTGCTCCTCTCCATCAGAGGGCCGTGTTAGGCGGAATTCTACACAATAGTTACGTACGCCGATGAGCGAAGCGAGGAACAGTTGTAGTATTTACTGGTAGTAGATTTGCTGTGATCCAACAGCGCGCGAGCCGACCAGCAGCGGCCGGCGAAACGCGTGACCGGAACATTTTTAAACTACCCCCTAATAAATTTATACTTTTATAAACATGACATTTTTATTGTTTGACTTTTTTTAGACCAGTTGCGTTTTTATGTGACTGGTATTTTTAGAACAGTTGTGTTATAGACAAGAAGCGTTTTAGACGACAGTCGTTTTATTTAATACCAGTCTTTTATAAAACCGCATCTGGTCAGATGCGGTTGAGATTGCGGACTTGAACTTTTCAAATGCGTAGCAGCTACTTTTGATACTGACTGTACAAAAACTTGGTTTTCTTGCTTTTCTCAAAGTAATAATTATCCGTTTTGACAAATAACTAGTTTTAAATGCCGTTTTTCGCGAATTTACGCGACGAAGACGGCATGTGGAGCTAACACTAAACTAAACGAGTAGTTAACTTGAATTTCACATGTGCATATAGTATGAGTACCTCACCTGCCTATGCATTTTCTGCTTTATAGGCACTCTGTAGTTGGCAGCGGGTTAACGGCATTAAAGGTGTTATCCCAGTTTTTTCATATTTGGCATAATTAGCTTATATTTTTGGTATCTGAATGTTTTCCTTCTCAGTTATTTCTCTTTAAATTTATCGAAACACGAGAAGTAGCGGGCGGTGGCACTCCCTCTCATAGCCGGAAAGTTTTAACGAATGTAGCCATAGCCACCAGGGTGTCCCACCAACTTTTATTCGATTTTAGATGCCCGAAATGGAAGACAAGACACGTTCGACAAATCGACCTAGTCCCAAACTAAGCAAAGCTTGTACTATGAGTACTAGACGACGATTTATACATACTTATATAGATAAATACATACTTAAATACATAGGCATCACATCCAAGACCCAGGAACAAATAATGCCCTGGCCGGGATTCGAACCCGGGACCTCTAGCTTCGGAGGCAGTGTCACTACCATCTAGGCTAAACAGGCCGACCTTTCGGATGATGCTTGATGATGTTATTTATTGACAATTAGATTAATAGATTTAATTACGCGGCAACACAATTGGTAAAAAAGTAAATATTTATGCGTATGACGTTTTATGTTGCTGAATATACAATACAATACACTTTATTGCACACCTCAAAAGAGAATTACATAATAGAAACAGCATAATGAGATACAAGCAATCGGCCTGTTTAGCCTAGTTGGTAGTGCCACTGCCTCCGAAGCTAGAGGTCCCGGGTTCAAATCCCGGTAAGGTCATTTGTTTCTGTGGTGAGCAGAGACATTTGTTCCTGAGACTTGGATGTTTTCTATGTATTTAAGTATATATCTATTAAAATATATCGTCGTCTAGTACCCATAACACAAGCCTTATTGAGCTTACTATGGGACTAGTTCGATTTGTGTAAAAATTGTCCCCTAATATTTATTTATTAAGCAGAGGTAAACAACAGGCGGTCTTATCCTCCAGACAACCTTTGGGTAGCGGAGTAAAAATAATCAAACATGATCAGTGGGTGGACGGTGCAAACAATAATTAATACCAAAAAGAAGCCGAACCCAATTTTGTACTTCGCTATGCCACAATTTGTGGATTCCGTAAGCTAATGTTGGTTACCAACAGAAAATACCGAAATCGGCATATGCGTGCCTATCAAATTCGAGGAGTTCCCTCGATTCCGCCTAGATTCCATCATCAGACCTTCTCGAAATTTATATGTGACCAACTCGGGGGTACCTGCTTTGAAACAAAAAAGAATTATCAAAATCTGCTGACGTGGTCAAGAGTTATCGGGGAACATACATACATATAAAAAGAAAAACAAACATGCAGACGAACTGAGAACCTCCTTCCTTCTATTGAAATCGGTTAAAAAGGAAAAACTACTATCAATAAAAAGAGTAAGAGTATTTATGAATAGTGGTTCTATAATAATATCATTGGTGGTTGTCAGCCTGTTTAGCCTAGTTGGTAGTGATGCTGCCTCCGAAGCTAGAGGTCCCGGGTTCGAATCCCGGCCAGGGCATTGGGCACTGGGTCTTGGATGTTTTCTATGTATTTACCTATATAAGTATGTATATCGTCGTTTAGTACCCATAGTACAAGCTTTGCTTAGTTTGGGACTAGGTTGGTTTGTGTAAGATTGTCCCCCAATATTTATTTTATATTTATTCTATTCTACCGTATCTCCCTCTTGTTTAAATCTACGGTCACGGTTGACATATTATACTCCCACAAACTTAGTTCCCGTGCCATCTTGTATTCGAACATTACGAATATCTGTGTGTTGGGTCTCCGGTGTATAACTCAAACTGTAATATACTCCTGTAATGTTGAACTTTGTAGAAGCAACTCCATTTCCTGTTCGCTCGCTCTAATTGAAATCGGAATTGGACTTTTGGGGAATGCGGTCGATCGGATGGTTTCGAGTAAAGAGCAAACAGTAGTTAATTGGATAAATACTTTACATAGACTTTGCTTTAATGAACCAACAGTCAAGAATCTGAAACATCTAATCTTAATATGTTTAAACGAGAAATTCTTGTAGGTATATATATTAATTTCTATCGGGGATCTCAGAAACGAGCTCTTACGATTTTGATGAATGTGGGAGTTTTCGGTGGCGAAAAATCTACTGTCTTTATGATGACTTAACAAACATGACAACAAAACTTAACAAGCACCACCAATCTAGAAAGCTTTACAAAAACCAAAATATATGTATGTATATAAATACAGAATAGTTACGTTTTAGTGATTCATTATTCATTGACAAGCACTTTTTACGAAAGTGCAATCTAATTTGAACCTTAAATCGGAGAACTAACATTGAAATTCTATTGAAACGTATGTGGCCGGTAAATCGGATAAGGCAAGTATATACATATATACAAAGAGAATGTTTAACTTATTCTATGTTAGTGTTACACCCAGACTTAAGTGCCACATCCATATCGAATTGTAGGTAGTCGATAAGTTAGCAAGTCCACCTATAAAGAGAAGCGAGCGAGGCGATATAGAAAACCTTCATTACTGTACGAGTGTACACTGTCCCGCACATTTACAATTATAAATGACAGGATTTCGTGAATTCACACTAATGCGAAAGTAACTCGGTCTGTCTGTTACCTGTTCACGGTTAAATCGTTGAACCGATTTATATGAAACTGGGATTAGTGTCCATGGGCGGCGCTAATCGCTTACCGTCAGGCGATTCGTCTGCTCGTTTGCCTCCTATATCATAAAAAAAACTAGCTGTCCCGGCGAACTTCATACCGGCTCCGACCCGTTCCGTACATAAGGCGAGGCTTTTTAAGGCATGAGTGAAAAGGCATCTTCTGGGTGAGCTCGCTTCGTCGTCGGCCTCATCTTTGCCCCCTGGCTAGATGCTGGCCAAGAGCAATCCCATTTGTAATTAAAAAAACGTATGAGAAATATATTTTTTTCCTTTCTTTTTACCGGTATTTTAATAGTTATTCCGCTATTTGGAGCGAAGACGAATTCAAAATATTAAAGATCATATCATACCGGACCAGCCGTTCTCGAGTTATAAATGGTGTTACTAACACGACTTTGTTTTATATATATATAGAGTTAGTATGGAGATAGTTTAAGAACCCGGAAAAAATATAGGATAGTTATTATCACGAAAATTAATGCTTAGTGTAAGTTTTTTATGAGAAAGCGATAATTAAACCTGCGTCTAGAATAAATACTAGGCGATAAAGAGTGCTAAGCGGACGAAGTCGCGGGCACAAGTGCTAGACGTCTAATAAGTTTTTACGATTTTATTCCAATTGACAAATTGAATGAAGAAATTCCAAGACTTAATCTTTCTACATTAAACCTTGAGTCTTGATCTTCAGCGTGTATTTTTACAGGAGCCCCCAAATTGAAATAGGTTTTTCTGAAAGTATAACACACGGAATCCTATTTGGGTGAGAATCCAATTAAGAAGAAATCCCCTGTTGATCTTACGGTATCGGCTGCTGCGGGCTCAATTTGATCGGCTATTTTTATATTGAGATTGAAGAGATCCTACATCTATGTATAAATATAAATGTTTAATCCATCTTCCTGAATTTAGTACCCTGAATAGAGGAGGGAAATTGAAGCATCTCGCTCTAAGTACCCTTTAAGTAAGCTATAAAGAAGTCTTTACACCTTCTCGAAATTTAACACAGTGGGACGTAGCAATACGTTAGAGCGAAATGCTTTAACTCTTCTGTTTAGGGCGCTACATTCAGGAAGGTGCAAAGCACTTACACATATATGTAGAGATCTAGGATCTCTTAAATCTGGTGGTCCCCACGGCTGACTCAGTGCGAAGACTTCACATACAACTTTTAAATTCCACGCAGATATGCAAGTTTCCTCACGATGTTTCCCTTCACCAAAAAGGTAACGGTAAATACAAATGATATCTGGTTCAAGTACATTAATTTCGAAATACTCATTGGTACCCGTACCCGGTACCCGGGATCCGGGTCCACGCTTTATTTATTTCATAAGAACGGCTGGTATGTTATCTTATCTAGCTGCGACTTGGAAGGGGTTTCACCACACAGAGTGCTAATTAAAATCATATTACTAGTTATTAGAAATGTCCTCAATTAAAATTTGTTAATAACTGGCGGTGTAACATTATAAATTATAAAGCCCACCTTAAACTTTAATGTCGGACAAGTACACCCTGTTATAGATGTCGAGTGCCGTGTCTTCAGTATGCGATCATGTAATCCAAACCTTTATTATCTTATTTTATTTAAATGGCGTCAAAATAGGTTTGTATTTGGTGTCTCTTAGACCTTTATTTGTGATTATAGTTAATAGAGGTTAGTTAAGTTTAATGAATAGCTTGGAATAGTTTTCGAAAAACTGTTGATTAGAACTCGATATGCGAGCATGTAATCTAATGCCGTTCTTATTTGTTTGTCTTGTTCTGTGTCTGTCATTTATTTGTGATAATCATAATACTGGATACAGGTTTGTTAAGTAGTATGGTTTTAGGGTTAGCTTTAGTTTCCTCGGCGTATCCGGAATAATATGGACAACTCTGGAGCGCGGCGCCCCTTAATCCTCATCGTATAACATTGAATTAATAATTATACATTTGTTTCATCTCATTACTCTTAAGTGTTATACATACATATAATAAATAATAAATATCAGAGGACAATCATACACAAATCGAACTAGTCCCATAGCAAGCTCAATAGAATAAACACTGTGTTATGTTATGGGTACTAATACGATGATATATTTAAATTAATTTAATGCATATATACTTAAATACATAGGAAACAACCAAGTCTCGGAAACAAATATATTACTGCTCATTACACAAACAAATGCCTTTACCGGGATTCGAACACGGGTCCTCCAGCTTCGTAGGCAGTGTCACTACTCACTAGGCTAAACAGGCCGACAAAGTAGGTATAATTGGCAAATATTGAAATGACTTATAATCGATCCTTCCGGGGTGTATTTGCCAAAGTGTCAGAATGTCCAAGCGGTCATAATGTGATTGATTTTTACAAGGATAGATGATTACTCGGAGGGCAAGAGATAAATTTGGTGACGACTTTGATTGGTCGGTAAACACCCGAAATTACACGAAATAACGTATTAAATTATGTGGAACGTCTCAAGATACATGTATTTACAGTAATTAATAAGACGCCTTCCAAATATCTTCGTGACCTTGCAAATTTTTAATGACTGTGCGGTGTTGAAGCTGTACCTTAGTCACGGCTATATACCTGTGTAATCCCTCGTTTACAAGTTTAACTTTGAAACATTTTAACATAGTTTAGTAATGAATATAAAGTACCTTAGCGTTACAGAAGTAATATCAAGAGAATATGGGATGTAGTTGTTATTTCTGGCTACCAAGGTAGGTATAGTTAATGAATTCAAACGATCTTACAAACCCTACGCGGAGGGTTTTACCTTGCAGGCGATTCATGAACATACGAGTATGTATGTAAATGGGGATTTAGGCTCTGCATCTTCTAATATTAATGAATAATTTATTTAAATTTATTGAATCTTAAAGTACTGTAAAATCATTATAGTTGGAGCGCTCCTGGCCCAGCGGCGCCCGCGTATCAAGTGCGGTATGCGAGGTTAAGCAAGGTCAATTCTTGGATGGGTGACCGCTGGCTATGACAGCAGTCGTTAAGCCCAGTTAGAGGTCTTGGGGCTTCTAACAGTCAAGTTGCCCACTCACTTGACAAGGGGGGTCGAAGTTGCACCACGTCCGTAGGGAGTAGGTAGTTCCCCGTTTAGACGTGACCCCTGGGTGGTGCTAAAAGTGCAACAAACTGGCGATCGTACTGTCTTCTCGAAGATCTCACGGTTCGAAATAATTGCCATACTTACGACAAACCAACATGTTAGTTTTAAAGCGTTAGAAAATATCCAAACTAAAAATACTACCTACAACTAATTTAAAGATACGGTATACATGTCTTGCTTCATCTCTAGCACTCTCTTCCATTCTTCTGGGTCTCAAATCCCTGTCGCAAACAAATCGCATTCAGAAACTGCTGCGCCTACAGGCGCCTTGATATTAAGTGTGCCGCTCATGGAATTATGTTCTCGCAATAAATTGATACAGGAATATGTATATCTAGGCCAGTGGCGTGCCTAGGGTTGCAGAGAAGGGCAAGCCGAGGGATACATTTTTGTATTTTTTTCACACACAATATCAATAAATCTATCTTCTACCTTGATACCTTGCCATATTAACATACTATTAAATCTTACTCTTCATTATCACTAACTGGTGTGGCGTAGACAGGACAGACCAACAACACACTGAAGCATGCTATTACTAGATAAAATTGTACAGACATATCAGCAATCGCATCGATCTTTGAAATTGTCGTTTATGTGACTTGCTTATCTGAGAAATACTCAAGTCAGGCGTAGGTTTCGGTGAAAAAATAATTGCTTTTTTGTGCAAAGTTTACCTACCTTTTCTGCGCCGATAACTTGTGCACATTTTAAATCGTCACACGGAACGACTTCATCCATCGTCACTTTCCACTTTAATAAACTTTTTAATACATAACACTATCCGCTCAAACAAATTGTTCAGTTTCAAGTAATGTACATAATTGTAATCAATGAAGTTAGCATCATAATCCATCCAGTCATGAACACGCACGCGCGAAATTCGCATTTGACTAACATCTGTTGATAACTTCACGTCGAAAGCCGGGCTTCTAGTCACAAACTATTTGCTAGATCTAGCTATAGATACGTATCCCTCGTTTTGTAGCAGTTTTCATAGATAAGAAAGAGAAAATAGATATCAGCATTAAGCCCGCTTGCAAGCCTGCGCGTGCGAGCGAGATGACTAGCTTGTGTCTCAACTCTATCGTAGACCGCTCATTTCGCGCGGCAGTAGCGCCACTTACTTGCTACGGTCGAATTTTGTACTACTACCCCGACCAAGATGAATAGAATATACAGATCAGTTTTTTTTTCTGCTGACGGCTGTTGTGCGAGCACGTTGTTGGGCGAAGAAAAATAATAATTTCAGTGTTTTTTTGTGCTAAAATCATTTGTTATTGTGTTGTGTCGGTTCTGTGTTGTTGTAGTTGTGCCAGTCTTATTCTTTCTAACCCTTGGTGAGTAGGCGAACTCGGGGAGGGTGGCAACTATCTCCATGTGAGATACTTGCCACCTTGTCAGGGACGAGTCATGTCGTCCAATGATATTTTTGACCCTGGGACGGACCCAGGGGGTCAGTGTATTGTTACAAATCCGCCATCCCCCGCTTTACATGTGGAGGTTGGGATTGCCTCAGAGCCTTCAAGTCTTAAGAGAAATCACGGTAATCTAAATAGCCCTGATGGTATTCCCAGCCCCACTGAATTAGCAGCCCCAAGCAAAATTCCCCGAGCGGAGGGAGATTGCCCCCCAGTGTTGTCCCAGGCTATCGCAGAGGTTGAGATGAACCCTATTGAGGCCCCACACCCTGACATGCTTGCCAAGCATTCCGTTAACAAGAATCAAGTGGCCCCTCACCTACCGGAAGAGTGCGATACACTGCCCCAGAAGGTCGCCTCGGAGACCCAAGACTTACTACCTCTGACTCAGGAGTCTGCCTCGCAGGCTCAACCGGCGCTAACTCAATTAACTTCTCCCCCCCACCGGAATGAATATCTAAAATCAGACTTGGGACCCTATGTTGTCCATGTCACAAAGGTAGCACAGGACTCTTTCCTTAATCAAATCAAATTTGGTCAGTACCTACATAACAAAGGCACAGTGGGAATTAAAGAAGGAGGTGTGAAGAAAGTGGGCAGAAATAGACTGGCTGTAGAATTTAATTCAGCTGAGGCAGCGAACAGATTTCTTTCCTCCCCGCCCGCAGAGGACCTCAAGGTATTCATTCCCTCATTCCACATTACAAGGACAGGCTTTGTTAAATACATACCAAAAGATTTCTCGAATGAGGAACTTCCCTCACTCTTCTTGTCCCCCCAAGGCTTTGGAAAAGTTATAAAGGCGCGTCGAATCAACTTTAAGCAGAGAGATTCATGTGACGGGACTATCCAATGGGTTCCCTCTGAGAAAGTCGTAGTTACATTTGATGGACAGGCGCTGCCACCCAGAATATTCTTATTTAATTGCTCCGTGGAGGTAGAGCCCTATAATTTCCCTACCATTCAGTGTTTCAGATGCTGTAGGTTCGGTCACGTCAAGGCCCACTGCCGGTCTCGCCCAAGGTGTGCAAAATGTGCACAGCCTCATGAATCTTCAGAATGCTCTGTGGATGAAAACTCTGTGTCTTGTCTTCACTGCTCCGGCAGCCACTCAGCCACTGACAAAAAATGCCCCGAGTATAGCAGACAAAAATTGATTAAAGTTACAATGTCCGATGAAGGCATTTCATATTCGGAGGCCGAAAAGCGTCACGCTGCCTCTAGACGCCCTTACAGTGAGGCTGCCCTAAACTCCTATAAAAAAACAGTCTTCATCCAAAGAAAGGAACGAGCTCCCTTGTCTCCTGGCTATGACCGCAAGGCACACAACGATCTCATCGCAGGTTTCAACACCCCTTCTCCCGGAAACGGGACAGCTTACCCCAAGGACTCATCTCAAGCGAGAAATCCCCCCCAAGATTGTCACTCCCCAACCTTGCCTGCCCCCTCCTTCGACCTTCCATCTTTTGTCTCTTCGATGGTGTCATTGTTCATCGACTTCATCTTTAACAACCCATCCTACCTACCGTCCAACGTTGCCGAAATTTTGAAACTGGTCTCCCCCTTTTTAGGGAGGGGGCCTCGCCCCGCTTTCAGTCCTCAGGACGGCAGTAACAATTCTCCAATGGAACATTAGAAGCATTAATAGTAATAAATCTGATCTCCTCTATTTATGCAGTAAACATAACCCTTCTACTATAGCTTTATCTGAAACTTGGCTAAAACCTGACTCCACCTTTAGGCTTTCAGGGTATACATGTCTCCGGCATGATAGCTTGGATGGCTACGGTGGCTGTGGTCTTTTCATTAAGAATGGTCTTGAATACACTCGTTTCTTTTTCCCTCCTACCCCATCATTATTTATCGCAGCTGCTCGAGTCATGGATATCAGTGTAATTTCTGTCTACATTCCGCACCCCTCCCCTAGAATTATATCTTCTTTCTGGTCCCTTTTATCTAATATCCCTCCGCCCCTTTTAATTTTAGGTGATTTCAACTCACACAGCCCTCTGTGGGGTTCGGTCAACTCTGACCCCTCTGGCCTCAAAATGGTCGAATTTCTTGACTCCCAAGATCTTTGCATCTTAAACGATGGACGTCCTACTCGTCGCGTTTCTCCCTTACTAAACCCTTCTGCAGTTGATCTCTCAGTGTGTTCTCCTTCCCTTGCTTCTGTTTGCTCTTGGGATATCTCGCTCTGTGCTTTAGGTAGCGACCACCTACCTATAACTATAACTCTCTCAGCTAATTCTCCCCTGCCATCTCCCTGCCCCCCTTTACAGAAATTTAATCTCATTAAAGCCGACTGGCCCCTTTTTGCCTCTTCTTTAGATGTTAAAATTACCGATCTCCCACCAGTTTCCTCGGACAACTGCCTAGATATATACTCCCGTTTTGAAGCATGTATAACAGCCTGCGCTGAGGAATCTATTCCTCTCAAAAATGCTATGGTCAATAAACGGCCCTCGTTGCCCTGGTGGGACCCTGATTGTACGGACCTAGTTAGGAAACGTAAGGAGGCGGAAAAATTATACTGCGCTCAAATGACAACGGAGAATTTTATAGCTTATAAAAGGATTCAGGCTAAATGCAAACGAGGCCTGGCCTCCAAGAAAAAAAATGGTTGGAACAAATTCTGTGAATCTGTATCTCCTTCGACTCACCCTTCAATCGTCTGGAAAAAAATCAAAATTTTTCGGTGCTCCAGCGTTGCTTCCCCATCCCCCTCCTCGTTTTCTTCTAACCCCAAATGGATCGATGACTTTTTAGATAGATTAGCCCCCCCTTACGTTCCGGATTTATCGGAGTTACCCCCAGCCTACTCGTCTCCCTCTCTCAATTCAGCTAACTTCCTTCAAACCCCTTTCTTAATGTCTGAACTCCGGTGTGTATTGGAATCTCTCTCGGACTCAGCCCCTGGCCCTGACGGTATAATTTATTCCTTCCTGACCAAAGCCGGGTCTAGGACGGTGGCATACTTGCTAGACATTATCAATAACTTCTTCGACTCGGGGTTAGTCCCTGACTCCTGGAAGGAGCAATTTGTCATTCCTATATTAAAACCGGGCAAGGACCCGAATCAAGCATCTTCTTACCGTCCCATCGCCCTTTCATCTACTGTTTGCAAAATAACGGAACATCTCCTTAAAAACCGTCTGGATTGGTTCTTGGAGAACCATAATTGTCTGTCTCGTTTTCAGTTCGGCTTTCGTAAGGGTAGAGGTGTCTCGGACAGCCATTGCATCCTTTCGACAGATATTCGCCTGGCCTTCTCTAGAAATGAGTCTGTTGCCGCTGCGTTTTTAGATATAAGCTCAGCTTACGATAACGTCATCCTTTCGGTACTCAGGACTAAAATGTCAATGCTGAGTATTCCCCTGAAAGTTATTGACTTTATATCCAGCCTGCTCATGGCTAGAAAGATCAAGGTGAGATGGCAGGGTGGAATTGTCGGCGAGAGGTCCTTATGGAAAGGCCTGCCGCAAGGCTCGGTTCTTAGCCCTCTTCTTTATAACTTATACACTTTGGATCTGGATAAGTCAGTCAATTTGCACTGTAAAATCCTGCAATATGCGGACGACATTGCCATCTACTGCAATGATAGGTCCCCACAAGTAGCCTCCGAAAAAATTAATTCCTCTCTCGAGTCCTTACAATCTTGGCTTTCCTCGCATGGTCTCACTCTCTCTCCATCCAAAAGTTCGGCGATAATTTTCTCCAGGAGCAGACAATCCCCTCAGTGCATCATCCGACTTGGCAATGAATCTATTCCCATCAAAGAATCTACAAAATTTTTAGGTGTTGTTTTCGACAGGCGTCTTCAAGGCGTCCCCCATCTCTCCTACGTCGTTAAAAAGTGCGAAAAAAATATTAACATGCTAAGAGCCCTTTCAGGAGCATGGTGGGGCGCCCATCCATACTCTCAAAAACTCCTCTACAATGCTTTTATTAGATGCCACTTGGACTTTGGCACTTTTATCTTCGAGCCTTGCAATAAGGGAGCCCTTAAAATCTTGGAGACGATCCAAATGAAGGCCCTTAGAATAGTCTCTGGAAGTATGAAGTCTTCTCCCAATAGAGCCATTCAGGTGGAGTGCGGTGATCCTCCTCTCGACCTCAGGCGCAAATTCTTGTCAGATCGGTTCTTATTTCGTTCTGTCACTTTATCTTCCCATCCCCTGATCCCCAAACTGAAACTATTGCAAAGATTCTGCTCTACTAAGCCTTATTGGCGGAATAAATCTAAGCCTAATCTAGTCCTCAGCCTCGAAAATATCACCTCCCTCAGAGCTCCGGTGCAAAGATCTCCCTCCCTCCCTTTATACTCGATCCCTTATGATGCCATCCCTCTTTTCCCAAATGTTTTCTTTAATACTGGCATATCCAAAAAAACCGTAGATTGTAATTCAGCTTTTAATGAATTTGCCCACTCAAATTTTCCCAACCATCTTTATATATTCACGGACGCTTCTAAACTTTCTGACCTCGGGTGCGTGGGATGTGCAGTAGTCTCTCCCAGCATTAAACTCTGCCTCAAATACAAGCTCCCCCCTGAATCTTCAGTTTTTTCTGGCGAGGCCCTAGCTCTTTTCATCGCTGTAAACTATGCCCTTGGAAACAAAATTCCTAAATCTGTTGTCTTCACTGATTGTCTGAGTGTTCTTCAAGCTATTTCCACTCACCCTTTCAAAAACTGTTCCCGTAATTACATAATTTCCCAAATTAAAAATTCCATCCTATCTTGTCAGTTAGCAAATCTCGAGATTTCTTTTGTCTGGATTCCCAGTCACTGTGGCATATCAGGCAATGAAATTGCTGACCAGGCTGCTAAAGAAGCAGTCCTGCATGGAAATGACTCCTTTTTCAAAATATACTCCTCTGATTTAGTAAATATTCCAGCCAAAATTTTGTCCCACAAATGGTCTTCTCGGTGGAAATCGTCGAAGAAATGCTTCTACTCATATATTCAACCTAATATTCCTGGCCGTCCGTGGTTTTTTAAATATCGTTCTCTCACAAAAAGACACACCAGCATCATCATTAGACTGCGCCTTGGTCGGGTTTGTTCGCCTGAGCTTCTTTACAAGTTTAAACTTAGAGACTCTCCTTTGTGTGAGTGCGGAGGAGAGGTTGGTTCTGTTGACCACATATTTTTTAACTGCCCGCGTAACTCCCCCTCCTTTAATCTCTACTCAATGCTGCCAAAATTAAATATCCCCCTTCCCACTAATGTAGCATCACTAATTTGTTTAACGGACAATAAGAAACTTTTTCGCTTACTTGCCAAGTTTATGGAAAAGAATAATATTAGACTTTAACCCTTTCTGTCTTAAATCTCTTGTGTATGTCATTTGTGTCGTTCTGAGCTTCACTAACTATAGACATTTTAATATATTTTGTAGTATCTAATTGCGGTGGGGTCAGTTTGTATGTTTGTGTTGTCCGTTTGATTGCAGATCTCGAACAGAGCAGTCTTATCAACTTGATATTGGCAAATTTGTGCCAACCCTGTTGGCCAGAACGCCATTAAAAAAGAGAAGAAGAAGAAGATATACAGATCAGGCGCCGCCGCGCGGATTTTAAGTTAGTTTGAAATGGAAAAAGAAATTTAGTCTTACATATACTTGGTTTTTGCTAATTTTAGTAACGCAAGCCAGGCTTTTGGGCTTTTAAGACCGTACCGCCACTGATCTAGGCCAGTTAATGGCACCATGCGTGCGACAACATAAACAAGGAAATAGAAAGAAGAATTGCAAGCGGCTGGCATAGATATCGGAGTATGAAAGAGATGAAGAAAAATAACACTTCATATAGCTACTAAAAGCAAGGTTTATAACATCGGCATTTATTAATTTATTTGAATCAACAAGAATGTAACATCACAGTAATACGCCAAAGCGTTACATGATTTGAAACTAAGCTAATTATATAAACTATACTCAACTTAAAATTCTAACTTGTGGCTAGCGAGAATCTGCTAGCTTCCTCTCAAGCACTCCCTTCCATTCCGTCATCAGCTTTGCTGTCCTAGTCGTAAACAAGTCACATTCAGGAACTGCTGCGAGTAGGAAGTTGATGAGCGCAGTTGCGCGCAAAACTGGAGAGTGCAAGCGTAAGCGTGTGCGCGCGTGCCCGGGGACTAGCAGGGGCGGCCGCCTCCGCCTGCTGAGGTACTCGTCAGGTACCGACCGTTTTACAATTTTTTCAACAAGTCCAATGCTATCCATCTTTCCTCTCAGAGTATGAACTATGAACTTCACTAGGCCTAGATTTCTACAGGCATACTGCCTATCCTCATATATGGTTGTCAAACTTGGTCCATGTTCCAGAAGTACACGAAAAAACTCAGCACCCGCCAGCGTGCTATAGAGAGGAGTATGATGGGGGTACGGAAATCAGAAAAACTTAGATCATCCAGCATTAGAAAGAGAACAAGAGTATGACATTATCCAAAAAGTAAGAAGATCAAAGTGGCGTTGGGCAGGACATATGATAAATGAAAAGAGAAAAATGGTTAAAGATAATCACAGAGTGGTATCCACGAGGTGGACAAGGAAAGAGAGGCAGACCCCAGAAGAGATGGGACGATGATATATGCCAGGTAGCAGGAAAGGCCTGGTACAGAGTCGCACGCGACAGACATGAGTGGAAAAGGCTGGCCGAGGGGCAATCAGACCTGCAGAAGAAAAGTAAGACAGATATAATGGAAATAAATAAAAAGTCTTACATAAGGCAAATAATCATAATAATAAATTGATTGATGGACTGGTTGGCGCGCGCCCAGCGGCCAGCATCGGCAGCAGGGGCGGACGCCTCGGCAAACTGCAGTACGCGTCAGGTACCGCGAGAGGCCGAAACTATAGATATATCTACCTTACACCTGAAGACCAAAAACTTAATAGTGGCTCTGTGAGCAATAGACTAAATCGCTATTATCCTTTTCAAATTTCAAAATTTCTAGAATAAACTTTTAAAAAATCTACTAAATAATCAAATCTGCTCACAAAATTTCACGAGAATCGGTTTAGAATTGCGACCGCTAAATAAATAAATAAATTGTAGTGTAACTAATTTAGGATTATCAATATTATCATACATAGGCCAAAAACCAAAAACAATGGAAACTATGGCGAATAGTTAAAAGTTGCACGGATTAAAACACCAACCAAAAATTAGGCTATAAAACCGTTTGTGGGCCTATAGGGTTCCGTTTGTGCGGAACTCTAAAACGGCAGTGTCTTGATCGTTTATTGCCTTGAGCACTGTGAGAACGAAGGCCGACATCCGAGCCCCGAAATATAACAATTACCATATTCAATCGCGTGCAAAAAGCCATTAAGTTTTCTGAATAAACATTAACGCAATATTTATCGTAAACCGAAAATAAATGTTGGATTTTGTGCTTAATTGTAATGGGTTTTCTTAATCGTGGAACAGAATTTAAGAAATGAAGAAACTTAGCAAAGAGACCTGACTGTGACGACCTGTTTAGCCTAATTGGTAGTGACTCTGCCTTCGAAGCTAGAGGTTCCGGGTTCGAATCCCGGCCAGGGCATTTATTTGTGCATTTATCACGGATATTTGTTCTTGGGTCTTGGATGTTTTCTATGTATTTAAGTATGTATTTATCTATATAAGTATGTATATCGTCGTCTAGTACCCATAGTACAAGCTTTGCTTAGTTTGGGACTAGGTTGATTTGTGTAAGATTGTCCCCGAATATTATTATTATTATTAGAGATGGTATAATCTCTCCTCCCACATGTGCACATTTGAATGATTGGGAGGAGAGATATGTAATGTCTGCGAAACTGTGTGGTTCGTACAGTGTGGTGCGGAAATAAAACAAATGATAAACGTCTCAACAACATTTCTAACATGCGATTAAAATATCTCACTTATTTCTTAGCTCTCGATAAAATATACGTATACGAGATATATATCCACCATCCATCACCACCATATCAGCCGATGGACGTCCACTGTTGGCCTCCCCCAATTTTATGGGGGGTAAATGCCATAATCGCCACGCTTGTCATGCGGGTTGGCGATCGCAGTATCTCCACCGCACTCCAGGGATGCTGCTGCCCATCCCCCGGTGGTCCTGGTCGTAGCTTTAGGACATACCCGGGTCCCGATATATATCACTATATATATATATCACACCCGGAGATATATATCACTACTTAACAAATTGAAATCATGTAA
This sequence comes from Notocelia uddmanniana, assembly GCA_905163555.1. Classification (NCBI taxonomy): domain Eukaryota; kingdom Metazoa; phylum Arthropoda; class Insecta; order Lepidoptera; family Tortricidae; genus Notocelia; species Notocelia uddmanniana. Next base: position 215,444 of record LR991063.1, on the reverse strand, counting down.
ATTAATTAAGAAATTAATTGCATGATTATTACCAAAAAAGCGGTCAAGTTGGTGTCGGGCCACGCGCATTGTAGGGTTCCGTACCTGTCCATCCGTGACATTCTGCGTATTTAATTTTAGCATATTAAATCCAACGCGCATCGCTCGCTAATCGCTATCCAACGCGAAAATGCTGCTAGTGTCAAGGACAGTTTTGCATCGGGAACGTTTAGGGGCGGATTTTTATGTGACTAAATTGGTAATAACCTAAAGTATTTAGTTTGTATATTTAAAATGATTGTAGCGCTTATCGTCTCCGAGTACATCGGCTGTGACATACGGACGGACAGACATGACGAAACTATACCTTTCTAGCAGTCCGTTTTTGCCATTTGGCTACGGAACCCTCCAATAGTGGACAATATACGCCTACAATATACATATGTATCCTGTAAAATATATATATGTTCTATACGTTAGTTAGATTCCATTGCCAACTTCAATAACTTTGTCGTGAACTGAGGCTTACTGTTGCTAAATATTTCGACTGAAACCCAAAACTTATACTATTGTACACAAGTACTGGCAGATTGTATGATTGTGCAAGCATTAGTACCTTATTGTAAGAAAAAAAAACTAAACGTTCATGTATGAAACAAAAATAAAAAGCCGCCTCAGCTTAAAGATTTTCTACACCCTGATTTTAATAAAAGAAGCTCTCTTGTGATGGCGGCTTAAGGCGCGGATATGCCCTAAACTATAGACTTTGAAACGCCAAGGCTCTAAAAGTATCCAGTGAAAAAATCTGAAAAAAAATATATATTATTTTTTGATCCTTTGTTAACAATCTGAATTTTTTGTATGACTTTAAATAGTACTATGTCAAAATCAGTCTTGAAAATAGGCTGTTTTCAACATAAAATTCACTACTCCTTCTTAACTACAAGTGATATTTACTCGCTTCTTTCGGAAAAAGATTGGTAATTGATTTATCTACAATGTGAACGTTTGAAATTTGTTTTTGATGGGATAATACATAAGTACAAAATCAAACTGCGTATTGTACTTAATCTATCACTTTAGTATTTACACTCAAGAGCAAACAAATCGAGTAGATACACTTTGTATGGATATTCGATTCAAAGGAAATCCGTTTTATTTGGACTTAGTGTAGTTTGAGAGATGAGAACATCGTTCTCGGCGTTGGGACATCACGCTGTATGTGTAAAATCATTGCAAATAAATGAGTATGAGTATGAGTATGAGTATCGAACTAAGCAAAATCGTCTAGCGAGTCACCGCGATGTTTACATCAGCGGAAACGGAGCCAGCGGTGAAGTGGGAGTGAAATCTCAAGGACGGCTGGCCCGTGGAGTCCTCTTAATGAGATCAAAGCTAATTGACCGTCGTAATTTAAGCAATTAGGCCTAATTGGCGGCATTCAACCGTTTACATGCCACGATTTGAGCCGAATTATTATGAGGTAAATGTGTTTGTGCAATGGTGAAATAACTCATATAAATTTGATTCAGTGATACTACCTACATGTTTACATATTTTTATTTTATTTCAAGGTTTTATCCTACCTTTTAGTCAGTGTGATATGTGATAGATATGTAAACCCCACCGGTTACCGAGCTAAGCCGCGAACGGACGGACGGATATGGCGAAACTTTGTAGTTTGCTACGGTTCCTTGTTTACTACGGAACCCTAAAAATTATAAAAATAGTTTACCATTTAATAGTGTTTGGGTCATAATAACCTACACTTATGTAATTATTCGGAAAGTGACTTTCGTCGTGTATTATTGGTGTATTCATATAGGTATTAAATGTAATCATAGATTCATACAGTCTGTGATCTTTTTAGAACATGTTCATTTGAAATGAACAAAAAAACTAGCGAGAGAGAAGTACAGAGTCGATGTTTTTTCAAGTGTTTACGGACTTTATGAAATGCATGCATCGACAAAACCTCTATGTTCGTTTTCGATTAGTTAACTAAACTTTTTGCATACTTGTCAAATTAATGACATATTTTTTGACAGACGTACTCAATTTTGGTATGTTATTGTTATAATGCGGGGCAGTCATGGTGTATGCTACTGCAAGCGCAAGATTGAGGTTCAGAAACTGGTAGCGTCGGCTGGATGCCCGGAGGACGCCGCCGCAGTGGCCGCCCTCCCCGAGGATTGGAAACCCAAGCGGGGGGGCGCCCTCCTCACCAACTACCTCCGACAGAGAGAGCAAGACCACCAAACTGTCCTCCGGGATCTCACCGACGGAGCCAAGAAACTAAACGCGTCGATAGACGCAAAGGTACGCGCGCTTGCTGAAAACCTTCTCGCCCATATCAAACAAAACGAACTTGATATAAAGTGCGTCGTAGAATCTTGCGATAACGTAGAACCGCTCGCAACTAGCGATCGCGATGACGCGCTCAAAAATATACACAAATTACGCTCCCAGAGGATCGACGATATTGAACGGTTTAAAAGCGAGGCGCTGGTTTTGGAAAGGGAACGCGCGGACGGCTTGCGTGTCCTCCTCAGGGACCACTTCCAACGCCTCATAGCCGTCGGCCACAAAGCCCCCAAGGAGCTGTTGCATGAGTTTGACGAACGCGCTTACGAAGCCAATCAACAGTTGCTAAGCAATTCGCGAGCCTACGGCGAACTGGAAGCGAAGCTGAGAGTTCAAGCCGACGAAAACGTGAAGCGCTCGAAATCCACGCTGAACCAGCTCTGTCTCGGAGTGGAATTGTCATTCCGAAGACACAGCGCAGGACTCGCTTCTCAGCAGAACATTTCACGTGCCCGCTTTTCAACAATAAGCGCCCATTCCAAGAAATCTACCAATACGTGCGACCTTGACGACTTGCTCGATGATGTAGTCGAGTTAGAGGATTGCGTCTCTCGCTTGGTGGACTCGTATAAATCTGCAGTAAAGAAGGTGGTCTGCAGGTTCTCCGGAAAGCTGAGCGACCTGCGTGATGAGCTAGAGAATCGCGGTTTCTCGGAGCTAGATTTCCGCGATTACAATAGGGAAGAATTACACGAAATGATCAAGAGCACTTTTAGACGACTATCTAGTCTGAAACTTCCCGTGCTGACAAACACGAAATTTCAAGACGTCTGTCACTTGCAGAATAGTTTTGATCATTTAGGGACGCGTCTTCAAGCTACTTATCTTGTGTTGCATGATGCTGCTCACCTCTGGGACGCTCACATCTTGCGTTCGGCGCTGGCACAGAAACTGACGATGGCGGGTGTTGAAGACCTTCTTACAAGTAACGACTGCATTGAGCTCGCTAATGAAGTGCCATTCAACATCGCTTTCGAGCAGTTGCGTTCTTGTTCGGATGCTGACAAACTGCAGCCACAATATAATCACCTGATTACTCTGCTTAGCATGACCGCTGATTTGTATTTGAAGCATCGCGAGGCTGAAACGGGCCGACTCCGCGAGTACATGAATTTGATCCCGATAATGGCGGACACGCTTCTTGCAGAATTCAATTGTTTCCTCGAAAAATATCCGAAAGAGCAGGCCGGGACATCATACAGAGACCTGTCAAGAGCAACATCTGCCACCTTAACATCGCCGATTCCGCGCACGGTATTCCAGTCAGAACTGCAAACTCTAGCTCTGGTTAATTGGAAAAATGGGTTTCTGGAATCTTTTCAGTGCAGCATGTGCCAGTTGCCCGATGATCTTAAACGCCAAGCTGAATCATGGGTGCAGGAGAAGAATTCTGCTCTCGTCCTGAGGTATGCAATGAAGATGATGTCCCACAGCATCAGGGCTGAACGCGTTAAAGGCGCATTAGAATCGCGTATGTCTCAGCTACGTCACCACGATGCTCGTCTGGCATCTCACGTCGAAGCCATGTACGCGTTCATGGATGCTTTACCCGATGAAATACAACATGCCATATCCTTTGAAATGCCGGACCTGTATCCTGTTATTTCTTGGATTAATAAAATACAAGCGAACATAGAAGAACTGTTAGCAGGCGTGGAGATAGACCCTGAAACTAAAAGGCTGAAGATGTGTAGCTACGCAGCGCGCTTGACGAAACTCGGCCTTCTATTCGAGCAGTCTCTAGACGATGTTCTCGCGGAGTACAGGAAGGCGGTCGAATTCCGGATCCAAACTGCTCGTATTTCTAACATTCGGTTCCTGTCTGCCATCAAGCTGTTCTACGAAGGTGGTAGCTATTCTGCGCAGGAGTCTTTGAAGACGTTAGCCGCGATAGTGAAAGCTGGAGATGCGTTGGAAGTATGCGCAGGGAAGTGTTCTGACCTGGTGCACCAGCGGCGTTCGCTGCTATTCTCGCAAGTGGAACAGAGACTGGCTCCTCTACGTCGACATACTGACGACTACGCGAAGCCCGCAGGAAAAGGTACTTTCAAACCATCTGTGCAGAAACAAAAGAAGAAGTAATATTACTCAACATGATGTGCCTCGATAGTCGATATTAACGACACTTCATTCCCAGCTAGTTTCCAAATGATGATAGTTAGCTCTAGTTTTCTTTTAATAAATGTATTTGCTTTACGTGTTTATTTTATTCCAATATGTTACATGGCGTTACGCATCTTTAGAAATGGTAGTAATTGCATATTTAAACCATATTAGTAACTGTACAAAATACTGATATTGCTATTGGATTATATGACGGAAAAGAAGGTAAAATGTCAGACGGTCAAATTCAAATACGTGTATGCGTATAGTATAACACGATACGAACGCAAATATCTGGAATAATTATTATAAATAGCTGGCGCTTGGTACAGTCACATGCAATTTTGTCTTACTGAGCATGGAGCACAAACCGACACGATTATATTTTTTGCCGAGATATTAGTGGAGTGCTTTTTCATGTGATATTGTAGGTATTGCAGGACTGTGCGTAACATATAAGTATGGCCCTATGGACACGCAATTTAATTTGTGTTCCATATCGCAAAAACAATCTTTGAATTTCTAGAGTTTGACACGACTGTCAATGTTAAGATCCCAAATTAGAATTCGTACTCAATGTACATTAACATCATCAATGAACATCATTACATTATAATAATTATAGAAAGAGTAAAATGCGAGTAAAACCAAGGGTGCGTTTCCACTGCGGCGGACGGGGCGAAGACGTGCAGACTGCAGAGTTTTGTTTCCAGTTTATTTATTTAACCAAGTAACAAAATAAAGTTATTTTAGTCGTCGTCGTGGCCAAATCTGGGGGCACGGCAGTGCCCCCGCCAAGACGAGCCAAGCGAAGCGCAAGGGCACTACCTACCTTTTCTCGAAGTGTTTAGGCGTTTTTCAGAACCCTCATAAAGTTGGTTTCCGATGTACCTACCAGATAGTTCATATTCTCAGGATATGATGTCAATAATAGACTAATTAAACATACAAAGTCTCAATTGAATAGCTCTAATACTTTAGATTTTATTGATATCTAAAATACACCGATTTCGTCACTGACACACTCACTGACACACTGATGATCATCAAAATGTTTGGCTACTTCCTGAAGTGCTAGAAAGCTGAAATTTGGTATGTAATCTAAGTTTAGTATACAACCAACAAAAAAATCATAAACTTATAACTTTCGCCCCCTATCCCCTAAAATGGGGGGGTGGAAGTTTATATGAGACTCACCAATTTTATGAATTAGGACATGAAAGTTTACACGGGACTGTAGACAGTAACTAAAAAACCTATTAATAAGACTGCCTAGCAACTTACTAAAAGAACTGAAATCCCACCAAAAACATTTCATGTAAAATGTTGCCAAGACGACCACATAAGGTTTGCCCTGTGAAAAAGATATCAGATCTCATGTAGAGCCAAGCTTCTAAATATACCGACCCTAACTTCAACAAATTCTACATATCACTAAATATGTATGGCTTGGCAGTTTCATTACTTACTTCAGATCAGAAACTAAATATTCGCATCACCTCCACGACGGTAGCGAAACAGCCAAGCCATACATATTTACTGATATGTAGAATTTGTTGAAGTTAGGGTCGGTAGAGTTAGGCCGTGTATATAGATTCAGAAGCTTGGCTCTACATGAGATCTGATATCTTTTTCACAGGGCAAACCTTATGTGGTCGTCTTGGCAACATTTTACATGAAATGTTTTTGGTGGGATTACAGCTTTCTAGTAGTACCGGGGAGGTACTGAGCTAAGCTGCGGTTAGATGGACGGACATGGCGAAACTATAGGTGTTCCTTGTTTATTGTCTATGTTATTAATACAATTTTACTTTACTTTTACTTTACTCCAGATCCCTAAAAATGTAATCAGTGAACGGTATTCATGAATTACTTGTGGTATTTTGATTACTTCTCGGGCCGACGGCGGTAAACTTTAATTTCTACTTTTATTGCATTCTTTATTGAAGTGCGGATTTATGGCTTAAGGAAGAGCGTTTCATTCTGGCTGGAGTTCATTTAAAATGGCCTTCTAACCGACTTCAAAAGAGATTTACCAAAGTTTACCGTTATTGTCATGTTTTGGTGGGTTAACCTCTTCACAGCCACGGTAGATTCCGACAGTTGTGTCTCACACGCCCAAGTGTGCCAAAGTCTTTGTAGCAAAAAACTGAAAAGGAACCTTAATTGACAGCACGTAGGTTGCCTTTACATCACGTGACATGACTTGATATGAAGTCATGGCGTGTTAGGCAGTATATTTAGTGACTATATCAAGTCAACGGCGGTGAAAGGGTTAAACCAAACGCAAGCGAACGAAGGAGCATTCTTGGCTTGATTGAGTGTTTTCGTAAGAAAGACTGATTACGACTAAAATATTAATTTGTACCAGTTACATACTTAACACCATACTTACCACCCTACCCCACCACCATATTTCTGCACTTGACTGTACCGAAGCAACTAAATACCCTTAGCGCTGTTGGAATGTAAACTCAAATCATTAAATTCCAAATGAAATATAAGCTTAAAATATTAGCATTCTAATGAAAAGACGAGATGAAGCGAGACTCTACATTTCATAAATTAAGAGTGAATTTTCATTCAGTCCACGATAAGCCTTTGATTGAAAGGGGCTTTGAGGAACGAGGAATATGGAAACGCTTTGAAATATCAAAATCTAAGGATGTATACATACATATATAATAATGGGCATGTAATATTTATATGTCTCATGGCCAACAAACAGTGTTGAATTTTTTAATATACCTACTTTATTTATATTTTAAAAATATTTGAGCAACCCTAAACCCTTAAGAATAAAGTCGTGTTCACATTTTATTGATCACTTGGCCCGTGCAAATGTTTATGAACTCGACTGTACATAAATATGGGTTTTATCATCATCAAAATATCAGCCGAAAGATGTCCACTGCTGGACAAAGGCCTCCTCCAAGGGTCTCCACAATGACTGGTCATCTCGGGTTCGGGTATAGGTTTTAATACGCAATTTATTTTATTATTAGATTTGTATTCAGTGGGTCATGGCATGGCATAAAGTTTCAAATTTAAATACAGTCAGAAGCAAAAGTAGCTAGAGTAAAAACAAACTTAAGGGGGTGCCTCGATTTGGTAAACTACGCTCCCTGTGTAAGAGACACGCTCATGTCTTCCGCGCGCGACAAAACGAGAAGCACACTACTCTTCGGGAATGGCTTTTTTAGACAGATTTCGATTAACATCTGACTCAATGTTAGACTCATTTCCTCTTGTGAGATTTTAGACAAGGTTAAATACCATCATTTTAATTTAGTTTTGTCGTTTAATAATGTATTGTTTAAGTAGGCTGAGGAAAATAGGAAAATAATTATCAAAATGAGATTTTTTTATATCGAGAAATTTAAGCAATCATGTTTCGGCTCTAGTTAAGAGTTATAAAAAAATTGGGGGACAATCTTAAACAAATTGACCTAGTTCCAAACTAAACAAACCGTACTATGGGTGCTAGACGACGATATACATAGTTCCCTCTTACAACGCCTTAGGGAGGCGTACAGCGACATCCGCCGCCCACGCCATCTCCACCACCACGTCACGCCACCACGTCCACGTCATCTGGCATCCCCGTATGCCAGATGTCGCAGGTTCGAATCCTGCTCGGAGCATTAAATTTTTCAATTTTTCCCTTTAATTTGAAATTTTCGTTAGCAGCGTTACTGCTTTAGTACAAAATTAATTTACGATATACATACTTATATAGATATATACATAGAAAACTTCCAAGTGTCAGGAACTCGTGCTAATTATACAAATAATGCCTTGACCGCGATTCGAAACCGGGATCTCCAGCTTCGTAGGCAGGCCCACTACCAACTGAGCCAAAGTAATCGTCGTATATAGTCTAGAATAATGTATCTGAAAATCAGTTTTTATTTCTTCCTAATGTCGACTAAGCGGCGCGGTGTTTCAAGCAACGCGATATTTTTCATTGTATGGCCTTAAATTGAACGCTCCACCAGCGTGATCCTGCCGTCATCTGACATAGGTAAGCATATTATACGCGCAACACACACAAAGTTAGACATTGAAACACTTAACGTATATTTTATCCCATCAAAAATATAAATGTGAAAATGGGAGCCAAGTTCAATATTAAGAATATGCCATGCTTGGTTGTCGTCTTCACCGACAAAAGAATTGAGACCTAAATGGGTGCCAAGTTCCGTAGATTCTCTGAAATGGTGCCAAGTCCGGCACTACATTGTTTACATTAAAAATAATTTACTGCGGTTTAATGCATTTTGAGCTTTTAACTAGGCAGTTTTCTTAAATATCCAACAGCTTTTATGGTATTATAACATACTGCATAGAAATAATACACCACTTGAGTAATTTTTATTGTACTTGATTGGCCAGTTTTTACAGACGATCAAATGTCTATATGTGGTTATTTAATCAATCACTATATTGACTCATGTGCATTTTGGCTCCCGTCAAACCGGGCTTTCATTAAAAGAATAAGCTTTGGTTCTCTTCATGTGCGTAGCTATTTTTGACGCTGACTGTACGGAGCAGGCTTTTGAAAAAAGGTGGTTTCAAGCGCAGGAATTTAATTAGAGCATTTAAGGCGAGCAATATTCCTAAATTGTTCGTAACATTTTTTAATAAGGGGTCGGATGAAGCTGCTCCGAATGTTCCGAGTTTGTATTGAGGACGCTGCGTACGGAATACCAATAAGGTCTCGCCCTTGGTTTGGAAAACCTTGACAAAATAGCTAGGATTTTATACCGGTATGTAAATTACTGATACCTACAGTGATCAGAAACACAAATAAAAGTTTAACATGAATAAAACTATTTAACACATTCAGCGCCGAGAACTTGATTGTCGGGTAATATCTGTTCGTAGCTCCTTCGCGCTACATACGCGCTACATACGTGGCTACGGCCGACGAGGGCTACGAGCGTAGCACATGCGGACGTGAATGTGTTCACCCTATTATCCCAACTGGGGAAGTACCTTTATCTGTGACTTCCTGATTCATCGGTGCGGGGGCGGTAAGATACGAGAAAACTCAGCTGTCAGTGGTTGGACTGACAGTTGTGTCGGTTGAGTTAGTACAGCTTTTTACTGCGCCCCACATTTTCCTAAGAGGCGCGGGATGCGCGGAAGCGGGGCGATACATAGCGGTGGGCGAGTCATAATAGTGGTATTATCTATAGTCGGCCTGTTCAGCCTAGTTGGTAGTGACCCTGCCTCCGAAGCTAGAGGTCCCGGGTTCGAATCCCGGCCAGGGCAATTATTTGTGCATTTAACACGGATATTGGTTCTTTGGTCTTGGATGTTTTCTATGTATTTAAGTATGTACTTATGTATATAAGTATGTATATCGTCGTCTAGTACCCATAGTACAGGCTTTGCTTAGTTTGGGACTAGGTTGATTTGTGTAAGATTGTCCCCCAATATTTATTTATTTATTTATATATTATCTACTTGCTCTGGAAGTATGTGATGTGCTGGTGGTGAGTAAGGTAGCCAGAGCACCCGAGGGTGCGCTGTGTTGAGTGACGGACCTGCATTCGTCTCTAGCTGCTAATACAAGGTTCACATACAAAATGGAGTAGCAAGTGTCCATAGGCTGCGGTGTCAGCTTACAATCGGACAGGCCGACTGCTGGTTTGCCGTCATCGAAGTATATAAAAAAATAGCGCGTATTTTTTATGTAATTAATACACTTCGACGTAGTTTATTTCATGTTCACTAGCTATGTCTCACCGAGCACGAGATAACGTCTCAGTCCACTGAACCTGCACAGAACTACCGGAACAGCTAAGTAATGTACCTACACTTCTCTTTGCTACTAAAATCTTTTTTCCTTTACATTTTGAATTACTATATACATTTCTTACTTAAAACGTTAAACCAAATAATTATTTTCCACCCGTAAAGAATAAAAAATCGTAGTTTTCTCCAAACCAGGGATTGAAGTTTTCAAGCAAACTAATGAGAAATTCAATAGCCAATAGAATTATCGTGTCTAGAGGAAAGCCTTACGCATTTCAAGGCTTCGTCCATTGCCCTAAGATTACCCTCCATTTTTATTTCATTGAAAATGGGATAATGTATCGATTCCCCGCGTAACCCTAAAAGCAAACGTCGGTCGCCGGAATTCGTGGTCCGAATGCCTGAGGGAAAGGAAACTACTATTTCATACCGAGATTCCTTTGAGAACGATGCACAGTAAATATTCCTCGAAAATTGGGTCTCAATTTGAAATTGACAACTTTGACAATATAAAGATGATGTAGGAGAAAGAATATCTTAGAGGAAGGTTGAGCAGCATAGTTATGTAGCAGAGATCAGATAGCAGAAATTTCGTTATTCTAAACATAAACAAATCTATTCAGATTCAGAATTGCATAGAAGCCTATGGACGATTGCGACGCCATATGAGTCACAAGAGCGTGTCCGATCCTTTATTCATTAAGAATGTGTAAATAAATCGCCAACCCGCATGCCAAACGTGGCGATAATGGCATACCTATACCCCCATTATTTAGGGCAGGCCTGTGACCAGCATTAACTTAGATTAATGGAATGATAATGAACTAGGTAGAACATGTAAACTAGAACCTCGCCAAACAAAAAACAAATTTCAAAATTTCCAAAAACTGACTCGACAAAAAAATATATACTCGTAATTATCGAACTTGCTTACAAAATTTCACGAGAATTGGTTGAGAAATTCGACCTGTAGAGGAGAACATCCGGACAAACAGACAGACAGACATACGAAAAAAATATTGTCGGAAGCTGAAACGGAGATGCTTCGCTCGCTCGGTTTGGAAAAACCTTACTTCGCTAGCTTAGCGCTGTGAGCTGTAGAACTCGCAAAAAAAAACGGCTTCATGGGCAACTCAGCCCACATACCACTCATCCCGCGGGCTTAGTTGACTAAATTTCAAAATTTCCAAATACTGACTCAACAAAAAATCTATATAATTATCGAACCTGCTCACAAAATTTCACGAGAATCGGTTGAGAAATTGCGACCTGTAGAGGAGAACATCCGGACAGGCAGACAGACGAAAGAATTTTTGTCGAAAGCTGAAACGGAGACGCTTCGCTCGCTCGGTCAATGAAGTGCATTAGTATTATTTTGTTTTTAATTATTATTTATTATTGGCAAATTAGTTTTTAAAATGTATTTTTTTTAATTATATTTATGAATGTTTTTGTTTGCTTGATAGTGTAAAGTAAATTCAATTGGTATGAAGACTATAATAACCTAAACATGTGTATGCATTTTCTGTTTTGGGTTAATAAATGGCTTATATTATTAAGACCATTAACTACAGTATGGGATTCTTCAAGAAAAGAGTGTATACATTTTTAAAGGGTGTATAAATTTTTAAATTTTTTAACGTGCATGTGACACCCCTGTAGTTGCAGGCGTCCATAGGCTGCGGTGACCGCTTACCATCAGGCGGGCCGTACGCTTGTTTGCCACCGACGTGGTATAAAAAAAAAGACCAGCAGTGGACATCCTTTGGCATCAGTGGTGGTGAGGGATGTAAATAAATAAATACACGGCGCTGTAAGCATGGGGTATGTATCTCAAATTGAGCGGCCAATTGATATTGACAGTCGCGCATTTGGAGCGCATTTTGCGAAATCAAACCTTCGGAAACTATAACTAGTAAATATATATCATAGGACCGTTTTGCAAAACAAATACTTTCTTAATCCTTTTACGCCCCAGATTTTACCTCTTTCCCTCGGAAGGATCAAAAAGGTATTGAATGAACAAATTGTTATTTTCTTCCGATGTTGAAACGCTTTCATTTTTGCGTCGTTTATTCGCCGACATTTCTCGCCGCCACCGTTTCTCATTGGTCTAGAGTAATGGGGCTGATGCTTTATTTATAGCGGGATTCGGGGCGAATAGCAAGATTTGAAACATGCCTTTGTTTCTTTCATAAATGTATGTTTACAAAATAAGTGGACACATGTGCATCGTTGGTTTGGTGTCGGCATATAACAATAACAGCTGCTGAGCTTTTGCACCTCGCTCATGCTACATCTGGGGAAGTTAAGCACCTGAATAAACACATGTAAGGGGACAATCTTACATAAATCGAATTGCTTAGCCCCACAGGAAGCTCAACAAGACTGGTGTGGTGTTGTGAGTACTAGATGACGATATATTTAATAGATATACATACATACTTACCTCTCATACATACATACCTATACCTACATAGAAAACATCCAAGATCCTAAAACATATTCATCGCACAAATATTTATTTACCGGGATGAATTTGAACTCCAATAAAGTAGCTATTTTTGATGCTGACTGTACATAATTAAAATTTGGTACTTTTGAGGTACGGGGAACGGAAGGACATTTTCAAAAAAAGCGCGTGGGATAGGAACCCAGCTGGCGTTAAGTGTTTTATTCCTGTTGTGGGTAAAATAAATAGAATTCCCCATTAATTGTGTTAGTAGAATTAGTTTTGACCTGTAAGTCTTTTATTTTGTGATCATCATTGTTGACCTTTATTCTTCTAACTGGTACTGCTCGTACTTGCCCGAATGATGGAGCTGCCAGGCCTGCACCTACCATACCGTCCGCATTTTCCCTCCTTGGAATACTTGTTCCACGTGAACTACATACAAGCATTCAGTTTTCAAGGCGAAAGTGAACCGGCTTTACTAGGTATGCGCGTTCCATCAATGTCCCTCTTTCCCACTGGGCACTCTGGGCACGAGCCCGGGGCCCCTAGTTCTTTGTCAATTCTAACAATAGTGCTCTATCAAAGTCATAGGAGCCCCATTATCCTAAAGTGCCCAGAAGGCATACCGCGAACTTCGAAAATCGAACTTCGTGTCGAGCCGTCTCTTTCACTCTTGTGTTATACACTATATGACAGAAAGGGACGGTACGATGCGAAGTTCGATTTTCGAAGTTCGCGGTACGCCCTCAGGGCCTCCAATAAGTTAAAAACGGCCCTGGTTCCGTTCTAGACAAGTGCTAACCTGCTTAGAGTGAAAAAAAAAGTTACAAAAACAAAGAAAAGTAAATAAATAAAAATAAAGATCGTTCATCGTTAAATATGGCCCGGGAGCTGTCATATAAATTATAACTCCTATAAGCTTGTGTGTCACCTCGTTGTATAAAAAAATATCTATACCTACAGTCGGTGTGGACCCGTATTTTATTGCCCAGTTTCGCTCTCCGGATTACTGAGCCGAGGATCGATTCACGATCTTATTTAGGGCATTTTAACGAGAGCCTGCAACTGCAAGTGACCAACAGTGAAGAAATAAACGTGTGTAGAACTCGAAAATTGACACCAATCTAATGACGCAGACCTAGTACATTCAAGTGTAAAAATATATGTACCGAAACCTGCATTCGCCGACATAAAAGCCATATTTTTGCAGTGGACTGTGCCTACAGCTAATAATAATTCATCATCATCATCATCTGTGCGTCTTCTACAAACTGTACTTCGGTGAGTGTGCTCAGGAGCTCCATGAGCTCATACCGCCTTCCCCCTTCTTCCATCGGACATCCAGACGTACGGCTGGCTACCATCCTTACCTGGTCGAAATTCCTCTAATTCGAACCAAGCGCTTTGCATCTTCTTTTATAATGCGCACTTCTAAGGTTTGGAATTCTCTGCCGGCGTCTGTATTTCCGAGTTCATATAACCTGGACCTTTTTAAGGCACGAGTGAATAGGCATCTTCTGGGTGAGCTCGCTTCATCGTCGGCCTCATCTTTGCCCCCTGGCTAGATGCTGGCCAAGAGCAATCCCATTTTTAATAAAAAAATTAAAAAAAAAACAAAATATCAGCGGAAGGACGTCCACGCTGGACAAAGGCCTCATCCAAGGTTTTCCACAATCACCAATCCTGCGCCGCCCTAGCTATTAATTAATGTTATATTAGTTATTTATTTAGTATCACAGGTTATCCAATTCCAGGAGAATCTCTCATCTAAAGTAATTTAAAGAATAGGGAAGGTAGTCTTAGAAAAATTGACGCTAATGCCGATAAAATCCCGAAGAACGTCCACAGCAAATTGCTTGTCCCAAGTTGACGTTGAAGATACGGAAAAATGAGCATCAACTTAAAACCGTAATTCGAGCACAAGGTCCAATATCCTTTGGCATTTCTTAGGTTGTAAATTGTCGCCTTTCTTTTCTTTTTGTATTAGGAATCAATGGAATAAAGGACTGTAGTCCTTGGGGTTAGGGTGTGTTTCAGAACGGTGTGGGTTCGTTTATGATTATAAAGTATATTGACGCCGGCCATATCACATGACCTCTTTGGAGGTAATGGAGGAGTTTATTATGATTAGTGACAGGTATGGAGGTATGGAGGTATTTGCGCTTTCTTAATGTCATTTAAAAGGTTCTCGGGTTTCATAAGAGATGGAGGAAGATGATCGGGTAATGTTTGCTTTAGTATAACTTATTTTGTTAATTCCTATTTATTCAAATGTTTAGTTAATGAAGGGATTCTTTATAGCGAGTTTTAAAGGTCAAGTTATATATCAGTCATTTATTACTGGATATTAATATATAACCCTTGGCTTTAATAAATTAGTGCCTAATAAGCTTGATTGCGAACAGCAAACATTTACCATAGTATAAACCTTCGAATATAACTAAGTCTGCGAAGCAAATTCCTTTAGGTATATTAATTAAATTTGTAACTCATATTGTTAATTTCAATATTACTGTTATGTATCTACTATTAAACATGAGCCATAAAATATATAGTGAGGGATTGCAGTTAATTAAAAAAAAAACTGAAAAGACTTCACAAAGAACTACTTATAGTTCCTTACTTTTTTCTAAAGGTAGATACATATCTTTGATCACTTTCCGTGCACTATTTACGAATTTGACTTATCATTTGACCTTAGAACTAACTGTTGGCTTATCATTGTCTAATAATAACGTCGTTAAAACAAGTGACTCGCTTTGGTTAGGAAATAAGCCGAGTTATCGCGTTTGCCTTTGTGCTGTCAAGGTCAAGTGTGGCACATGCACAAGAGGCAGCGGGAGCGGCTTTTGACAAGCGGAATGAATCCATTTATTTGCTGATGGGTGATTCTTAGGAAATGTGGCGGCGTTTCAAATGTTGTCTTAAAGCTAATTATAACTATGCTAACTGGACTGGCACGACAACCCAAAATTAGTCTTGGCCTCCGACACAAAAGCACGCCGCATAGCGCGGACCCGCTTGCTCTTATCATTCATCAAATTATAACAGTGATGTTCACCCGATAGCTACATACTTAACTGACAGCTCTGGGGTGTAATTCACAACCCGACTCGGCCTCACCTCTCACCTCACACCTGACGGGTGAACGGTGTGAACGATTCGGTTTGTGAAGAAGAGGGCTGGTCTGGTATCAAGCATGTTTGCAATGTGAACAGACTATCTCTTGAAACCTGATATTATTCTCATGCTTTCCAACTTTGCAGGCCTGCTGCAAGCCACAGCTTTTACTGTAAAAGCCACAGCTTTTATTGTAAAAGTTTTACAATAAGCCCGATGGAGGTGCGATGATGGCTAAATGGCTAATTAAAAGGGCCGATTTGTATTATCCTTTTTTTTTAATTGAAAATTGGTGGATAGATTTCGTTCGAAAATATTCGTTAAATTTTTTTGATCAGTGTCTTTTTTTCTATTGACTGACATAACAGATGGGATTTTGGTAATTCAGTGGATACATTTAATTTTTTGTTGCAGTTTTAGGGAACAGTGCTTAGGTACAGAATCATGAGCTTGTCCAATCTAGTCGTTTTTTATCAAATTCTGTTCATCATCATCATCATCATGTCAGCCGAAAGACGTCCACTGCTGGACATAGGCCTCCCCCAAAGACTTCCACAACAAATTCTGTTAAAACTTGATTATCTACAAGAAAATAGTCCTAAAATTATTTCCGCTTATAGATTTCAAACCTTACTCGCGAGTCTCGCGACTGTAGCATTTATATACGTCAGACGCAGCCCTTACTCGGCGCGATAACGCTAATGCCTTTCCACTCGTAAATTATTTCTGGAAGTAATGTGACACTCGGAATGACTTGAACATTCTGACAAAAGGCAAATGGAGCACTTTGGTGATATACAGGTGTTTCAATGGTCCTTTTTGCTGCCTGGAGATTTCTATCAGTTGCCGTATGGATGTGAGACTGTAGATATACGTCACGTTTGTTGCTAGTCATGGAGCTCTTGCTTAAGTAAGTACAGTACAGTCAGTACTGCATTCTAGCACTCTATTGTTTGGAAATCAGTCAATCAGTTTGGTTAACTGTATGTATTAGAGCGCTCGTGGCCCAGCGGCACCCGCCTACCGCGTGCGGTATGCGAGGTTAAGCAATGTGGGCGCAGGTCAGTTCTTGGATGGGTGACCGCTTTGAGTGATTACTAACTGAGCGCTCTCGTGCTTTGGAAGGCACGTTAAGCCGTTGATCCCGGCTGCTGTCTACGACAGCAGTCGTTAAGCCAATTTAGCGGCCTTCGGGCGGCTTGAGAACTTCTAACAGTCAAGTTGCCCACTCACTTGACAAAGGGGGGTCGAAGTTGCACCACGTCCGTAGGGAGTACCCACCGTTACCCTACACGTGACCCCTGGGTGGTGCTAAGAGTGCAACAAAAACTGGCAACCGTACTTGTCTTCTCGAAGATCTCACGGTTCGTAAATAAATGCCATACGATTAAATAAACTGTATGTATTTATTTTTACCAAACTTTTTTAAAATTGTTGTAACATGGGTTTAAATGTAATTAAAAACATCGTGACAGAAAACATCGCGAGGAAACCTTCAAACGTGTCTACTGCCCTTTCCCTCTCTTCTATGAGAACAATGAATTCAATGTTCACAAATATCTGCTTAACTTTGGCCCTTCGTGGCGGATGTCAAAATACCGAAAGTTATCCCCTGAGATGTACTCGTATCTCACGGATTGGATGCCTTTGTCATTGATTTAACTTCCAAGCTTTGCTCATCTTTTATTAAACATTATTCTACAGCGGAATGGTATTGTTTAATAAATAATAAATGTACGAAACTAAACTAAAAATGTCTCCTTTGCCTTGTCGACTTTGAGCGTAGGTTTAAAATATTTCTTCTCAAGGTTTTGTAATTGGATACCTATTTCAAAAAAACCTCTCCGAAAGTGACAAACGTTTCTAGATGAAGTGTTATTAATGGTATTGGAAAAATGCCAATCTTACTTTATAATGTACTTGAGCAAAATCGAGTCTTCAGTCGTGTCGAAATTCGCAACCTCAGTAACGAGTGATTGAGTTTCCTATGATGATTATTTTTTAAACTCTTCATTGCGTGTGACTCGAAACGTATAAATTTTTTGTTACATACATTGGAAAGATTGGCCTCTAGCGTAAACTTCAGTATTACGAATGAATAGAATACGTTCTTGACTACGATATGAAAATAATTTGGTATTTGCTAATGCTACTCGTACATGTTATAATTTATAACATATTGTCACTCTATCGATGGCAAACCATCAAAATAACATAAAATTTGTAAAATACAAAATTTTACCAAAATCATAAAAAGGCCTAACTTCAAAAATTTGAAAAATTATGTTTTGTTCTTTATCATCCGAAAGTCAAATAAAACTAATAAAAGGCATCAACAGAATCCTTTTGTAAAAATAAAGAATGAATGGTATGACGATTCGGCTATTTCCGAAACCCTCTGTAATCCAAACGCCCTCCCCCGCCCACTTTTACGAAAAATGTGAGACAAAGCTCTTTATTTCTCATTAAATACTACCAGACAAAGTAAAATATTGGATTTTTAAAAGAAAGTTTAATAAATGTTAAGTCTACCGATGAATAGGTATTCATAAGGTATACCTATTCAGTGGTAGGTAGTCATTGTGTAGGTACACATTTAAAATTTCATAATATTGGTCGTTTTATTTCATAAAAAATACCCTATAAATTCACTATACTATAATCCGAACGCTCCACTAATCCGAACAGGGGGTAAATTTTCGAGGTTCGGATTAAAGAGGTCCTGTTGTTTCACGACTAAAACACTAATATACTCATTTCCATAGATTTGTTCCATCTTGCATGCGACATCATAAGCTAGTGTCAATTTGTAGGAGGCGTCGCTAGCGTCGAGCTGGGTTTGTCCCTATTTTTTGTCTTTGTTTTTTTGCTATAATTTTAGTTAGTTGGTATTGGTATACCATATAGATAGACATTTGATTCGATTGGTTCGATTGGCACCATAAAAATAGACAAATAGCCTGTTTCGTCTGTCTGATTGGCGTCGTGCATAACGGAAGTCGTCGTATACCAGGAACACATGGCATAAGTAAAGCATCAGCACAAAGCTACAATCACACAAACGTGGCTTCCCTTAACACAAGGCAACTTCAATGCCATCTACTATCCATCTACACATTACTGGGGGACAATTTGACACGTACATTTTTCATTTCCATCTGCAGTAGAACTAATGCTACTACTATACTGTGACCAAAGTAACCGATGTAGTCCTCCGAATCGCTGAACTTGGATGGGGCACACCGCACGTAGAATCGATCAACCGATTGGCCGTTGGGGCTGAAAAGTTCTTGAGTGCTGACCACTTACCGGAAGGCGCAGCGTGGGCAGGCCCCCCACAGTGGACAGATGAGCTGGTAGGAGTCGCGGGAGTCCGCTGCATGCGGGTGGCGCAGGTCCGGTCATTGTGAAACTTTTTGGGGGACCTATGCCTAGCATTGGACGTCCCCCGGCTGATATGACGATGATGATTTTTCATTTTAATTATATCTCAATGTTTTTCGCCCGCTGCTGTAGCCGAGCGTAGGCTTTCAATCCAGAAGTTGTGGGTTCGAACCCCGGCTTGTGCTACGGGTTTAAAAAAACTTGTACTTATGAAATATCATTGTATATTTTAACGTTGGCTTTTCGGTGTGAGAAAACGTGAGTAAACTGCTATGATTCCAACCAAATAGGTCTAGTTTTTCCACTGAGTTGGAAGGTTGGATGGCAGTCGCTTTTGTAAAACTAGTGCCTACGAAAAATCTTGGAGATTAGGGGTCAGCGTCCGCTATGTTTCTCGTCCGCCCATGACACTATCTCGGTGCGCGAGAACGAGAACAAGTACAACTCGTTTATTACCAAAACGCGATATGCATGCGTCAAATGGACCCCTATTATGTTCGTTCCATTATCGCTTAACTTCGGTGTCATGTGTAAACTTTACAAAGGCAAGTCGACTTGCTAATTGTATAGTATCTCAAAACCGAACTGAAGTTACAGAAGTGAATGAGAGTAGGCGAAAGTTACAGGCGGTGGCGGGAGCGATTTTACATAACTATTCAAACACCGCCCATGGTTTATCTGCTTTGCTCATAGGTTGACTGGTACAGAATGTTAATGGCTTTAATTCCGCTTATTTATGGCATTAAGCCCGCCTTTTGTACAATGAGTTATTGTACGGTAAGTATAGGTAAATCAAGAGGATGGATTTACCCACATCGAATTTTTGATACAACGGTGGTAGACAAGCTCACGGCCTGCCTGATGGTAAGCAGTCACCGTAGCCTATAGACGCTCGCGACTCCAGGGAAATTGCAAGCGTGTGGCCGACCCTTATTTGTCCCGACGAATTTGACAGCTAGGTCGGAGGGTATCGGATGGTAAATCTGTGCTCGGGTTTTTCTCGTCTCCCCCCTTGCCCTTGTCAGTTATACTTAAAATCATTTGAATTGGCAGAGTTGCATCAAAGTAGTCCATTCAAAAAACGACTACTGTGCAAGCAAGAAGATTTAAATGTAATTTTTTTAAACGTTTGACATTTAACATATTTTTTACTATAAACGGTAAGCCTATACATAGCCATGAATCTTAACGCTGAAAATATGTTTGTGCATCTTCAAGCGCTCTAACAGGGTGGATTCTTGGACTGAATACCTAACAGCATCATTATCATCATCCAGGTCGGTTTCGACCTCGACGACTGGAGAGAAGAAGAAACCAGCTAGTGAGTGCGTCTCTCGTGAGCTCTCTAGTTACTGACTGATGACTGAGTCATTTTAGCAGTGAATGTGCGAGCACACTCCCCACTGGTCAGCATCCCTCCGATATAATTGTAGTGAATGGCCGCAGGCGGTCGGGCCTTCAATTCTTCGCGCTTAGCGTCGAGTTCACTTCGTCTTCGTTCTTCGAAGGCTTGCACATTAAGCTTCACTGTATGCCTCCATCTTGACCGATCTGTCAAGTATTGGTAGTCTCCATTGAAAAAGTTGACAATCTATCGAATTTATTTTTGTCGAGTTAAAATCTTAAGTTGTTTAGAATTACATATTAGCCTTTTTTGTATGTATTAGTTCCTTGCAAAATGTGATGTGTGAATGTGATGTACTCATCGTAAGAAGAGGCCACTTGATCCTCTTACGGTAAGTAAGTAAAATTACTCGACGAAAGTTTATTACAAGCCCGGCGCCGAAGGCTTCTTAATACACTTAATCCACAATGTTGCTGTAGATCTAGGGATGTCTCTAACGCAGATTATTCTCGAATTCACAAACAACTCATGTCGCGGTTTAATTCAATGCTAAACAAACGACGCTCGCTGGCTTAAGCAACACCCACCATTCGAGATTAGGGTTGCGCTGAATCTGGCCGTCGTACAAGGCGACTAAAAAGGAGTCGGGGGTCGAAGGCGGTCGCAGTTGGGGGCTGCGATCGTCCATGAAAACATATGGTGGGACCCACAGAGGCATGAGTCTAGGGCGGCACTGGTGCGTTCCGATTCCGAAGGAGATCCCAGAGCTGTCCGACTTGAGTCGGGGTGTTTTTAGTCGGTCGTTGGAAGATGAAGGGGAAGACCGGGACGTGTGTTCATATATCAAGCTAAGGAGAAGGTTAAATGTTATGTACTATGTCGTATCAGGAATTACAAAGATGTAGCACAAAAAAAACGGAATGGCGGTTACTCCACTGACATGACCAGGGCTCTTAAATTAATAATGATGATAATTATGATATTAAATAGTAGTTTTTCGGTGAAGGGAAACGAAATGTAGGTTGCCCTGTGTTGGAACTGTTGGAAGGCCAAATATAATCGCTTTCGTAAAACCAGTACCTACCATCGCCAAATCTTAGGATTAGCTAAAGAGAACACCGGGACTTTTCTCGGAACCTTCTAGAGTACAAACGCTTGAAAACCGCTTGAAGAGGGAAACCGCTTGGAGGATGATGATAAGATTGTGAAAGTAGGGCAAAGACAAGAAAGGGCTACTTTCCCAACCTTATAAAGTTTGATATTAGCTTGAACAAAATTAAGTTGAAGGTATTGTATAACCTGTTCATACTGTAAATATAAGAAAAATTGTTCCCTTATTATCCGGGACATGTTGCTGTTACGGTTGAGTGAATTCTACATCGCGTGAAGGAAACGTTGGTTTCCCCTGGTTTCTATAAAGGATTTGGATATGTATTGTTGTTTGAGGATTAAGAACTGTGTGGTTTAAACAGTTAGAATTACATAAGTCGTTTTGTTATCAAAAAATATTTTAGTTAAAATTTGTAACACGTCTTCATGTTTATCAAAGCCGGGTCCTTTAGCTGTATAAGGAACTTCATTCCATGTAATGAATTCGCATTCCGTAACGCACGTACCTTACATTGCGGGCAACATTTACCTGGAATTACTTACTCGCACAAATTACCCTTGCAACCCCTTACGTTGTTACCCTTCGTTGGGAATTTAAACTTTAAGCCGTTCAGGTAGGGTTGGGTTTTAATGGAGTTGTTGTTAAATAAGAGCTTGCTGAAGTTGCTCGAAGGGATCCGCTTGAGGTTAAGCTATTAATTAATGAAGGGTAGGTATAAGGCTGTGTTATCAGTACTTCGACTTGTACCAGTAACTTATAGGCGTTATAGTTGAGAGTCTAGTTTCACAATTTTCATACTTGTGAATATCTAAATTACAATACGTATTACTATGCCGTCCTGTAGGATCAGACATGACGACTAGATACTTGTAGCTGGCATTAGGTATTGCACAGTCTGATGATTATTATACTTATATACGGTGTCCATCATTTTAAATATTGAGAATCCTTTCAGAGTTTTCATTGTCTCCTGGAGCCAAGCAGTGCTGTGATAGACAGCCGGTGGAATTCCGTCTATATGTAACGTGTGAATAGGTAGGTATAACGTGTGTATTACCTTAGCAATTAATATTCATGAATTATTAATAGAGTTGACAACACATTTGCAATTTTCATAGACGTTACAGCCCATTTACTTTTACTTTTCAACTTCTCTGCAATGTTTGTTTGAGAGATTATTTAGATGTACCTTAAGTATCTATCGATGTTTTGGTCGTCTAACATGTGGTCCAGACGATACAGTCGGTGTTTAGATTTTTTTACATGCCATTAGTGTTTACATACAAACATACAAAACGCATCTATTTCACATAGTTACGTAAAGTGCGCAAACCCGCGTATGTTTGCGCAGCACACTTATAGAGGGACATGCATGTGAATGCCTACAGTCTGCGTATATCCGGCAAAAGCCGTTTGTGTCAAATTGTCTCCCCAAGTCGAGGTACTGACGATGATTTAATGTTGCAACCGCATGTATACAATAAAAGGTTCGGCTCACCACACGAAGTTTCAGGCCACACTTTGTTTTGAATGAGCTGAGATTGTATAAGTTCTATTATTATATGTGTCGAATTGTGAACATTGAGAATATATAACTATGCATTACGGTTGAATATTCGTGCACTCGTATTGAACAGCAAATTATCATAATTTATTTTTATACCACGTCGATGGCAAACAGGCGTACGGCTCACCTGATGGCGTAGCCTATAAACGCCTGCATCTCCTTATGGAGATGTGTCACATAGTTACACTCCTTTTTGAAAGAGCCAATATATACCTCGGTAAGGAATTCATTCATTCCACAGCCTGGAGTATTTGCTACTTTTAAACGAGTATATACGAATATACATACCACCATTACCACCATTTCATATGGATATTGGCCAGCGGAGCGGTTATAATGTTAATAACATTATGGGTAATGTCGTCATGAAAGTAAAATATCAATTTGTAAGCCAATATCCATAAAAGTGTAGTAGTTTCGGACTCAAGTGTTTTATCGTTTACCAGTGGGCTTTTGTCTTTAGATTTTGACATGTAAATTATGGTGTTTTTTACTCGTTATAAAGTATATTCACATACACACATAATACCATCGGGCGGATCGCCTGTCGTTTGCCTTCTATTTCATAAAAAAATACACACTAATCACCGATGCGTTACCATTACCACCCATGTTATCATTATTACCACCTGGCTTCATTATTTTAATTTTATTGTGATCTCTTGGATATAAATAGTTCATTGATTACTCTAGATAAATAAAAATAGTAGATTGTACATGGAAAAGTATTTATGTATGTTTGTTACTCACGACAATGCCATATTATGGTACGATCGAGCTGGTCTGATGTTGGAAACCGAGGGTTGCCATAAGAACTAGATTTAGTGTTAATTCGATTAAATAAGATAAGATCAAGATGTTTGATCTAAAGAACAAACAAATAAAGTAGAAATTAATTTAAACCGAAATGTGAGGAAAATGTACATGGTTTATAAATTTTCCCTTTTCCCCTTTTCTTTGCTGTTTACATATAATATATATTATGTTTGCCGGCAACCTCGACGCAATCCAAAGGATTCTTTTAACTTAAAAGTACTTTGCCTCGTCCTAAACACATTATTTGCCCGTGCAAACTTTCACGAATTCTCAGGAAACATTCAGAGAATTCTCTTTGACCAAACTTTGTGTTTGACCTTTGTAATTTTTGGGTCGGAATGGCGTTAGGTTCTTCGACTTTTATCCGTTGGAGTTTGATGATACGGATGAGATATTTTGTGTTTATTGACAGTTGTGGTTATTTTATCAGGGTTGTTACCATTTTGCTGCCTGTGTACGAGTACATGCAATAAAAACAGTCAATACACTTGAGAGTTAGCCCTTCTGGATAACTCTGCTGTCAGTCTGTCACTCAACCAATATAGGTAGAGTATTCAAGAGCAAGTTTGCCATATAGCGACTCGAATTGTCGGCTGCCAGCGGGTTTCGGAACGGCTTGACTCCTTGGGGCTGCGTAGAAATGTAGCCTCGCTCTGCATTTTCTACCGCATGTATTACGGGGAGTGCTCCGAGGAATTGTTCGGTTTAATCCCTGCCGCTTCCTTCCGCCATCGCCCAACGCGTCAAAATTTCCATCCTCACCACTTAGATGGTTGGCAGTCCTCAACTGTGCGTTTCTCCAGAAATTTCTTGCCTCGCACAGCTAAACTGTGGAATGAACTGTCGCCTGCGGTATTTCCGGACCGATTCGACCTTCAAACCTTCAAGAAAAGAGCGTACTCCCATCTTAAAGGCCGGCAACGCACTTACAACCCCTCTGGTGTTGCGAGTGTCCATGGGCGGCGCTAATCGCTTACCATCAGGCGATTCGTCTGCTCGTTTGCCACCTATGTCATAAAAAAAAAAAATATATATATATATATAATTTGTTGAGCTCGCCGTCATCGAAATTGATTAAGAGGGTGATGTATATTTATACATGCATAGGTACCTATAAAATAAACAACTGGTATATAGGCGAAGAACACTGATTTTCACTTTCTACATGATTGAGACGTTTTTAGGGTTCCGTTCCGTATCAAAATGGTAAAAAAGAAATCCCAAATGGTGCCGCTCTGTCTGTCTGTCACATTGCTAAGTATCTCAAGAACTAACCTTAGTATTGTAAGCCTCCTCATCTATGGCCTCCTCTTTTTGTGCCTATCCATACTAATATTATAAATGCGAAAGTAATGCTGTCTGTTTCTTACCTCTTCACGCTTAAACCGCTAAACCTATTTAGATGAAATTTGGTATAGATACAATTTTAGACCCTCGGAAGGACAATTTTTATCTGTATTATTCCTTTAAGGTGGTGAAATAGGGAGCGGAAATTTGTACGGACATGTAACGGATATACTCGTATGTATAAGACGACTTCCACGCGGCCAGAGTCGCGGGTCGCGGGCAATAATATTGCATAAATAAAGATCATTCTTCAGTTGAGAGTTAACCTGTCTGATGTGTTTGTTCCAGTTGGAGCATGTCCAGCTAATGGACAAGTACAACCTGCGGAACCCGTCGAGGGGCACGCTGTACTTCGCGACCACGCACCTGATATTCGTCGACCATGAGATGAAGAAGGAGACATGGGTACGTTTATCAAGGCCCACCATACCACCATATCAGCCCTAGGACGTCCACTGCTGGACATAGGCCTCCCCCAATTTCATGGGGGGTAAATGCCATAATCGCCACGCTTGGCATGCGGGTTGGCGATCGCAGTATCTCCACCGCACTCTAGGAATGCTGCTGCCCATTCCCCGGTGGTCTTGATCGTAGTTTAAGGACATACGCGGGTCCAATTTACTTAAATAAATATCGTTAGACCCGTCTATACACGTATATTAAGTAGGTAATGTAATGAATTCAATAAAGGGTCAGCAACGTGCTTGTGATTCTTCTGGAGTCGCTGGCGTTCATAGGCTGCGGTGTCTGCTACCGTTGTTGTAAAAAAAACAACGTTTCCAAATCTTTGAGGCTCAGTAACAAGAACTTAAAAGTGTCTTGTCTTCCAGATCCCAGTAATCAAAAGTCGATTAATTTATTTGTTTTAAATCACGTCGGTGGAAAAGAAACCTACGGCCCGCCGAAGGCAAGCGGTCACCGCAGCCACTAGACGCCTGCAACTCCAGGAGTGCCACATTCGGGTGGCCTAGCCTATAAAATTTTATACACTCCTTTCTTGGACAACCCATACTGTAATCCCTATCGCCGCGTGTGTCGTCGCTCTGTAGCAATAAGAACGACTTTTGTTTGCCTGTACTTATTGTTAGTATGTACTGTACCGTGTACTTTAATTGAGGTGTGCTATAAAGAGTATTTATATTGTATTGTAGTCCCTCGGGAAAACCTCGGAAAACAAGTCCTTCCGAGGGAGGACATGCCTCTGAAACCGTACCAATCTTTTTAGGGTTCCGTACCCAAAAGGTAAAAACGG
This sequence comes from Notocelia uddmanniana, assembly GCA_905163555.1. NCBI lineage: Eukaryota > Metazoa > Arthropoda > Insecta > Lepidoptera > Tortricidae > Notocelia > Notocelia uddmanniana. The sequence continues at coordinate 188,838 of LR991063.1, read as the reverse complement.
GACCCTATTATTAAGACTTCGCTGACCGTCCGTCCGTCCGTCTGTCACCAGGCTGTATCTTAAGAACCGTAATAGACAGTTGAAATTTGCACAGATTATGTATTTTTATTGTGGTTACAACAACAAATACTAAAATCTAAATACTAATAATAATTAAGGGGGGCTCCCATACAACAGAGTAGTTGGCGTTTTTTGCTGTATCTCATGAACCGTAATAGCAAGGAGGTTAAAATTTTCACAGATGTTGTATTTTTATTGCCACAATAATAACAAATACTAAAAATAAAATAAAAATAATATTTAAGGGGTCCGACTCGCACTTGTTTTTATTATTATTTCAGATCCTCCTAATGCATATATCGTCAGTGGACCGGCTGCCGATCACGACGGCGGGCTCCCCCCTCCTCGTGCGCACCAAGACCTTCCAGTCGGTGTTGTTCGTGATTCCGCGCGAGCGAGACTGTCACGAGATGCATCAGACTCTGCTGAGGCTCAGCCAGCCAGGTACTCAATCTTGATACCACCGCCATCGCTCCCACAATCATTACAGCTATAACGTTTGGGATGTGACGCCTATGGATGAGTGACCTCCCTTGAAAATTGGCATAAAGATATTTTTAGCCTACATCAAAAAAATCAATTTATATCTAGATTGAGCTCCATGCATTGTTTTTCTTGGTGAGTAATAAATAGTATTTGCATTGTATTGTATTACCTTTTTATTTATCCCTAAAATCATTGCCCAAGAGGATGAATTTCGGGATGGAAGTGATAACCGAAGTCCACACCTACTAAGTCAAGAAGAAATACTCGTCTATTGGTGTCAATTCATAATTACTTACGGGCGAATTTCGCATATATTTCATTTCGTATAAATTTCAATTCTCAAACGATGTATCCGTTAATTTAAAATAATCGTAGAGGGCCCATTAGGTTAATAAGGTTTTATGACTATCGTGGATCGTTCGACACGTTAAACCCAAACATTATAGGAAAACCATCTATTATAATGTATACGCAACTTAAAATGTAAATACAAACTAAGACTGTGACCCATTTAAACTTTAATGAAAACTTAGACATGGGCGCTTCGGGAAGAATCGTCTTTAAATGGAAACTAATCGTATTGATTAATACAAATCGTACGACGCGGAACCGAGCGCTAGTTGAAATTGATCGCCTGCACATGTAAACGAATTGAATTTAAATTATTTTGGTTGCTTGACGCGCGTGGAAACGAATGCGCGTAATAGAATTAAGTACCAATTTAATTGGAATTTAATACGCTTAAGTTAATTAAGAAGGATTCTGCAACATCAGTGTATAGTTAGCTCTTAATTAATTTAAGGTTTTAGTTATATTTTAAATTTAAATCTTTCTAATGACTAGACCATTCTAGCTATAAGTTACTTCTTTCCGACACTCATATTTTATGTATAACCAATGGTTCTTGTGACCCTTTTGCTAAATCGTTGACGTTGAAATAATACAAATGTTTTTCGTTTAATAGTAATAGGCAACATGATGTAATAAACGGATATAATAACCCCTTAGTATCGATTTTCTAGTGCACATCGACGAGCTGTACTGCTTCCACTACAAGTCGACCCCCGAGGACCTGCCCAAGTCGGCCGGGTGGAACTTTTTCGACGTCCAGACCGAGTTCCAGCGGATGAACGTGCCCAACGAGCACTGGGTTCTCTGCACGGCCAATGAGGATTATGAGGTGAGGACTAACTCACGAGAAAAAAGAAAGGTTTTCTCAAGTCTCAACTAAGCCCTCGCTTGCCTTGCTGATCTCCTTCCAGCCTTCGGCCCTCAGGTTCGCTTATAAGACACTCGGGGACAGGTAGTATCACGTTGGCACGCCCTTCGGGCTTTCGGCCGTTAGCCTTACAAAAAGAGCCACGCTCTGTTGGGATGCTCGGCATTCGGCCTCGCGTGCCTTGCCGCTATGCTATTAGAGTCAAAGGAAGTCGAACCCTTCGTACCGAAGTTATATTTCATATTTGAATGGGTTGCAGGCAGCCAGTCGGCTGCCACCGGCTCTGCCGCTGCCCTTTGGATACGAAGTCTAGCTTCTGTATGGAGGGTTCCGATTCCTTTGACTCTGGTGGCGTGCGCGACGACTCCGGCCGTTTGGTGTGAATCGTTCAAAATCCTGGTTTGGTTACATCCTCAGCTGGTGCTGCAAAGCCTTTTCTGTTCCGTCTTGTGTAGTCTTCAGGATCCGTGTTGATACTAGAAGACCTAAATAAGTTCTGAGTCTGTGCGATCGCGTATGAATAGGCGGAGCGTTCTGCGTTGGGCCGGCGAGCACCATAATTTTCATCGCTGCACTGGAGGCGGCACGATATCAATAAGCTCTCAGCTGTCAGTGGAATTAGTATCGCTTCTTGACTTGCTCGCTTTCATTTAAATGGGTGCTTCATAACTGGCCTGGTATACGAATGCAGGTGGTACTGCCACCCTTCCGCGCATCATATTACAATTCTGCGCAAACGTAATACTGACGGTATCCTGTCAAGTGAGAAAATCTGTGTGACATCAGGAAGCGCACGTCGAAGAACAAAATGCCACATTAGTCCCGCCCAGCGAAGTCAGCAAGGCGCCTTACTCTGCCATCTTCTTGTTACGTTCTTCTACAAACCCTAAAGTTCTGAACCATTAAGTATTTCATCTCCGTTGTTGTAACTTGCAGCTGTGCGACACGTACCCCAGCGAGCTGTACGTGCCGGCGCGCGCGTCGACGGCCGTGCTGCTCGGCAGCGCGAGCTTCCGGTCGCGCGGGCGGCTGCCGGCGCTGGCGTACTTGCACCACAACCAGGCGGCCATCGCGCGGTGCAGCCAGCCGCTCAGCGGTTTCTCTGCTAGGTAACTTAATCCCACGAAACGTGAGGATTTTGCGTTCTGTGCCCGGATTCGGTGTACGAGATTTGGCACTCGCAGGTGCTAATTAAAGATCTGTGGTTCTTTTGGATGCTCTAATTCCCTAACTGTATCAGGAAAACGCTGCGATATCGCGAAAACGTGGTGCGAAAGCAGCCGTTCCCTATTTTCAATTTAAGGTTAGAGATATGGCTACTTCGGATAGTGGGGAGCTGCGTTTATTAAGACCAACTATAGATATCTCTATCTATTAAATTTGCGGTCATAAAAACAGAAAATGACAGTAAGAATACAAAGATAAGATCTTGGTTTTTAACAATCTCCTACTTGGTCAGTTTTGGTTTCGTCATTAAACAAAAACTGATCAAAATGTGATCTGATCTTGGGGCGAGCCACCAAGTCTAATCTTGTCTTTATTTTCAGGTGCATGGAAGACGAACAGATGCTCGACCTGATTAGGAGAGCAAACCCGAACTGCGGATACATGTATGTCGTGGACACGAGGCCCAGGGTGAGTCTCCTTCCAGATCCACAGCGCTAATCAATTTTTAAAATTGAATTATTTGCCTCCTACAGCTGGTCTGTTCATAGTGTTCATATAGCTGGAAGGTAACCATAGGAACTTACACTATAAACGATTGCGACTTCAGAGGAGTTCTAAACGCATTGCCTAATCCAGGATTGTGTCCACAGCTAGGGACGAATATAGGTCCCTTACTGTTAATACAGGGAATCGTCGTATACTCTGGTGACTTTACCCACCACCAGGATCAGGAACACAACACAAATTAACTGCCGTGCAATCAGGGCTACATTTCAATCCCATTGAATTTGTGCTCATTTAGAATCATTGCAATGATGATAATTGAAGCCATTTCACAGAAAAGCTGTGTGAGCTTCGAAAATGTTTGTATGTACAAGTATGTTCGGGTCAAATCTTGCAACTGAATTTTAATGCCGTTAACCCTAACCGATTGCGCTGAAATGATACACTGATAATGATTGGTATACTTAAGTAAGTTCGGTGATAATGCAATATAATGGCACCACCGAACTGATCTGATAATGGAAGCAGAAGGTGGCAAAGAGTAGTTGATGACTGAAAAAATAAATTACAGTTGGCAATATAAACCCTTACCAAAAGTGTCATTTTTGACGGAAACTTATTTTGTATTATTAGACAGAAACGTCGTTTTCAGATAAACGCGATGGTGAACCGAGCAGCGGGCAAGGGTTATGAGAACGAGGCGTTCTACGAGAACATCAAGTTCCAGTTCATGGGCATCGGGAACATACACGTCATGAGGAAGAGTCTCCAGAAGCTGGTCGAGAGTGAGAGGCTTATTATGTTCTATCTACTTCTTTTTTTTATCAGCCTAAAATACACTAATAGCAAATACTGAATTCACCTAATATCGGGCAAAGCCTCCCTTCTGGACTTCCACACATCTCTGTCCGTCCATGTCCGTCCTACTTTTACTTTATAAATAATCGATAACCCTTTCAATGTTGTATGTTTTTTTACACATTATAGTGGGCTCGATTCCTGGTTCAATCAGCGTCATATAGTATGTAGCAGTCAAGATCACCAATTGCGTGCTCCGGTGTATATGGTCACGGCGGATGGCCTGAACCATTTGATCATTCTGGCTATAGAGAAAATAAGTAAGAATAGAGAGCTAACTTCATATGACTTCATACATCATTTTTTACTTATTATTTCGTAAGCGACATATAGCGGAATTATCAGTACTGCTACTGGACAATAGACGCCGTGACGAACGAACAATCGAATGCTCAACCATTTTTAGCTAATATTATAACCGGATTAACCGGAACTCTGTTTTGAACTCATTCTGCTTTAAATATTAGGAGTAAATTGTTGAGAAATACACTTTTCGTCAGTAGCGACATACGTGACATTTAGTATCTTTATAGCAGTACTGATAATTCCGCTATTTGACGCTAGATGTCGACTACGAAATAATAAGTAAGAAATGATGTATGGAATTAGCTCTCTTACTTATTTTCTCTATGTTCTGGCTGAGCTGTTGATCTTGACTGCTACGTACTCGTATCTACTACATGACGCTGATTGTACAGGCAGTACATTTTTTAAAATCTGTGAAAGTAGTTTGAAATGAAATCTTATTGCAGTAAAATTCCTTATCTTCAATGTTTAAGTGTACCCTCCATGTGGCATAGCCATGAGACGCCCTGTATATAATGGAGAGGAATAATTACTTTCCACGAAGCTTCACTGTCATTTTACAAATGCCATCTGTTGAAATAGCGAACAGGGGTGAATCTGCCTGAGAAAAGTCGGAAGCTCGATAGTTCCGTCGTAAAACTCGTATGCCCGCGGAGCGCTGTTAAGGAGCTACCGTCGAGCCCGGAGAGATCCCATAGAGTCTGTTAAGTCTAGTATTTGTATAAATTCTTTTTGTTTCAGCTTGTGAACAGAATTCCCCGACCATGTCGTCGTTCCTAAGTGGTTTGGAATCGTCGGGGTGGCTCAAACATATAAAGTGAGTGCAAAATTTGGTCTTAAAAACCAGCATATAAGAATGACTGGTGACGAATAATTATCAAAATGTTATTTTAAATGGAAATTTAAGACAAAATCTTAATTATATATAACCGTTCATCCGTCCGTCTGTCCGCCGTTTAGCTCAGTAACCGTTAGTAGTATAAAGCTTTAATTCGGCGAAAGTATACATTAATCACGCTGACAAAACAGTATAATAAATATTTTTGGGTACCGTCCCTACACGGATTTGGATAGCTCGTTTAAAAATAATATGGGTTTTCTTTAAAAAAAAAACTCAAGATTTTATGATTGAGGAATCCACAGACTTCGGATAAAGACTAACAAAGCGAGAGAAAGAGAAATCATCAGCATTACCTTTTGTGCCCGTGATAGAAAGAGACAGACAGTAGAGTCTTGACGTGACACAATTTTTTCGAGTATAACCCCATAGCGACCCGCCCGGTTTTAGTGTCAACGCTATTTTGGTCAAATAATTCAGATTATTACCGATTTTCAAGTAAAGATTGTGTTTTGTAGACATGGTGTATTGTTCGGTATGCAGTTGTGATGTGACGACTAGAAATAACCCAAAGAATTACACGTTTCACGGGTAAATACGTAATTGTTACTAAAATCTTTGATACCATATTTTGACAAAATACTATGTTTATTCGATTAGGATAGTAATATTAACTATAGTATATTGATTTTCCTTGCAATATATTATCATATTTTTGATATACAAGGAGAAATAAAGCATATTTTGTATAAAATAGTAAAATGTTAGGTTACGCTAGGCCTTGACAAAGTGATGACGTCACGATGTCGACTGTCGATAAAATAACTACCAGTACGGTTAGCACAAGACAGCGCGCGAGTTATATCTTGCTCGAGATAGACTATCTGCCTCTTTCCGAGTGTACCCATTAGAAAGAGACGGATAGTCTATCTCGCGCGCGATATAGCTCGTGCGCCGTTTTGTGCTAGCCGTGCAGAAGGCTTACCGTGAACCAAAAATGAAGAATCTCCCTCTCTGTCGGTCGAATATGCAAGTACGACAGAGAGGCAAATATTTCGATTTCGGTTCGCGGTAGCGCCCCAGTTGCCAACCAAGTAATATATCTTTGGTAATATTTAATATTTCACTCACACATATGCATTTATTTTTTAGTAACGCGTAATATTTGACTTTGTTGTTCTTGTACATCCTAATTCTATGGAGGAATCCGTTTGCGTGATATTAACTATAGTGCAAATTTTTGTTCGAATCGAGTGTCGTCGTTGTCCCCCACTGCCAGCTGATATTAGGGATCCGTATCAAAATGGTAAAAAAGGAACCCTTATGGTGCCGCTCTGTCTGCCACATCGCTAAATATCTCACGAACTAAATATGGTATCGATTAGAAATTTGGAATACTTATAAACAAGGCTAATTTATATGATAAGTTAATTATCAAAAGTTGGAAAAATTAACTTTATTTCTTTACCGTCCAAGAGTCAAAATGTCAAGATTGTAGTCGGTCCTACTTAGACATTTGATCATCTTTAAAACCTGGTTCGAATGGTACCATAATAATTTATACCAAAAAACACCGACTCTGATTTTGTACTTGCTATGCCACAATTTGTGGTTTCCGTGAGCCAATGCTTGGTTACCTACAGAAATTACCGAAATCGGCATATGCGTGCCTATCAAATTCGAGGAGTTCCCTCGATTCCTCCTAGATCCCATCATCAGACCTTCACCAAATTTGTATGAGACTAACTCGGCCAAAAAAATCGGCCAATGTGGTCAAGAGTTATCGGGGAACACACATAAATAAAGAAAAAACAAATAGAACAAGGAAACATGTAGATGAACTGAGTGCTTTCTTCCTTCTATTGAAGTCGGTAAAAAAAAAGTAAAAAAATGTATTGTAGAATGTTCGGTGTGTCCCCCCAGATCGATCCTGGACACGTCGTGGTGGATCGCGGCGGCGGTGCGCGGCGGCGTGTCGGTGTGCGTGCACTGCAGCGACGGCTGGGACCGCACGGCGCAGGCCTGCTCGCTGGCCGCGCTCATGCTGGAGCCGCACTACCGGACCATCAACGGCTACCAGGTCAGTGTAGCCCCGCACCAGGACTGAGTAGCCTGGCGCCGGCTCCGTATAGCCCCGTACTAGCTCAATCTGGCCCGGCACCGTACCATTCATTATACTAGTTCAATTCATGTAAACAAATCATACTATTTGAGCAGCTTGAAGGTAATAAATGAAAGAAATACAATTACCATTTTAAAATCGTATGGTATTTATTTACGAACCGTGAGATCTTCGAGAAGTCGAGTACGGTTGCCAGTTTTTGTTGCATGTTTAGCACCACGTGTACCCTAGTACGAGTGTGTGTAGTTTTCAAGCCGCCCGAAGGCCTCTAACTTGGCTTAACGACTGCTGTCTTAGACAGCAGCCGGGATCAACGGCTTAACGTGCCTTCTAAAGCACGGAAGCGCTCAGTTAGTAACCACTCAAAGCGGTCACCCATCCAAAAACTGACCTGCCCCCACATTGCTTAACCTCGCATACCGCACGCGGTAACGAAATCATATTTGAGCAGCTTGAAGGTAATAAATGATAGAAATAAAATTACCATAATGGTTTGAATTACTAAAACGCATCATGATATCGGGTTAAGAGTAAACATCCACATGTATCCATCGATAATGTCGTGTCAATAAACCCGACCCGTCTTCTTTGTCCGCGAGTGTACCTCAGTCACAGTTAATCTCACGGTGTTTTATCATTCATGTAGTCGTGTGTGCTGTAACTGTACATTATATGCTTTCGATATGAGTTCACGCTTTACATAATTTATGAATTTAATAACAGATAATTCACTTAGGTTTCTTGGAAGCTTATTATACTTCACACCATTACCCATGAATGAATTTCTAATTTGATGGTGTCGAGTGATAGGCACTGTGTGGTTATGTTTATTGCTAGTATTCATTTTAATTATGTCACAATTGTAATGTTTTTATGTACATACACAATATTATCTTTAGCATAAATAAAAAATAATAAATAAGAATAGCCGGAGCCGCAGGCGAGGGTCATTAATATGCGAGAGAGGGCTTTTTGTGGTACAGCCCAGGTTTCAATCGAATCGAAGGCTTTCTCGTAGTCCACGAACGCTAAACAGATGGGCAGGTTATACTCCTGTCTTCTGTATAACCTGACGAAGGGTATGGATGTGTCTACGGCGCTAAAGTCTCTTCGGAAACCGGCTTGTTCGGGAGGCTGGAAGTCATCTAGCCTGCGTGCGAGACGGTTCGTAATGACTCTTGAAAACAACTTATAGACATGGCTCAGAAGTGAGATGGGTCGGTAGTTCTTCAGTAAGGAGTTGTCACCCTTTTGAAGAACAACACCACCACACCTCTGTTCCATGCCTTGGGAGTTTTCCCTTCCAGTAAGACGGAGTCGAAAAACTTCTGAAGGGCCCTAAGGACCGGTTCTCCACCCGCCTTCAGGAGTTCAGCTGTAATTCCGTCTTCACCGGGTGCCTTGTTGTTCTTAAGCTGTTTAAGAGCCATTCTAATCTCGTACAGGCTGATGTCCGGGATATCTTCGGTATAGGTATAGGTATAGGTTCGGTAATTTCACAAATAAACTTTTATAAATTCCGTAACAATTAAATGTAATACCTACCCCATGCATGGCATGCATGCGATAAATTGTGTTAAAACAAATTAATGGAGGATACGGTAAGACTAAAGCTGGAATACGAGTATTTAACAAATGGAACCTAGCGCAGTTTGAAAGGAAAAATATAACCAAAACAATCAAGACGGTGCGGACAAATTGCGCTTTTCGAATTTAGAGGTAAAAATGAGTGGATGAATATATGAAAGAAATAAACATAACACGGAACACTACACTTAGATTTATAAAGACAGTAAATAAAAACGGTAGCGGGTAACAAATAGAAACTAAATTAGTCTAGGTTAGCCCTGTCAAGCGTCTGATCGAAAAAACCTGGTAGGTTGAAGGTCAATGGCACGTTGATGGGTTTACCCGTAGGTAAGAAAAAACCGCTGAGGATGTTGGTCGCGGCTTTATTGCGCACGGGAATGCTAGCCCAGCTCCGAAAATCCGATTATGGTCTAATTGGCTTCAATTTCAATAGTAAATAACTGTTCACTGGTCACTTCAAATTGAAGCTAATATTAAAATCATAAATATGCACAAAAGAAATGCAATTATTTGCAGTAAATCAAAGGAAACTCTTGGCTGGATCAATGTGGAGAAGGAAAAGCATTGATAAAAAAATATGGAAAATTCTAGGGGAGGCCTTTGCCAAAGGGCAGACTGACACAAATTAAAACATCCCGGATGTCATAAACACAAATTGGAAATAGTAGAATAAGTTAAATACTAATAGTTTTTTATTTGTAAAAAAAAGTTACTAATAAAGGCTTTATTATTATATTATTAAAGGAAACTGCTGCTTTTCCTGAAGCTTTGTCTAGAATGCACAACAAACTGATATGTTTTTCCAGGAAAATCTTCACAACAAAACAAATCCATTTCAGAAGCTAAATTCAAACATAACCACTTTTCGAAAAACTGCCAGTGAGATCAACGAACGAGACGAGGTAAAAAGGACGTAAAAATATGAAATGCGTACTACAATACGCATTTAATAATAATAATAATAATAAGCCCGCAGGGCAGCTTGTGGCGAGCTGTTGGGGAGTGACGACCCCACGGACCCGAGTGCTCCAGAGAGTCGGTCAGGGTCTCCGTCTCCGGCGTGTCTTCGTCGGTCGGAGTGGAACCCCAAGGGGACCCGCAGGACTCTCGGCTCTGGCTTGCCTTCATTGGCCGTCCAGAGAGGAGTCGTCAGAGCTATATGCTCGTAGGGTGGAAGTGAAACTTGCATAAGTCGCGAGTGGGCACGGTGGCTGTTAACAGCCACTGTGTAGAAAGCGGTGCACACCTCTCCACACCCTGAGCCGCTCACACCGATGTTGCTCCTGGCCGTCTTTACGACGGCAGTTTCAGGGGCCCATCTAGGCAGCGGCGAGTCACCACCTGCCTCGATAACGGTGTAAGCATTGTTATGGCAGGTGTCCGGAACCTTAGTAATAGCCCAATCTCTTGACCAGCCAAACTTCAACACCATAGCCCAGTAATCTTTTCATTTTATTTACAATAGTCCCAACGCCTGCTGGGACCGGTTCACGGGTATCTATATATTGATGTACCCGTGAATGGGTTGTAGCAGGTGTATTACATAGTAAAACTCTCCAAAGGGCCTCTACGTGTTGGATCTGTGTCCCCACGCAAGCCTATCAAAAGACCGGGATGTAATGGCCCGTGAATCTCGAAGGAGAAACAAATAATAATAATAATAATAACGGAACGGTCTAATAGCGAAGAGTCTCGACCAACATCTCAAGAGACTCTCGTTAGATGGCTGGGTCAAGGGTCAAATACAGAAGGCGGTACTCCTGGACACGGCGCGGATAGTCCGGAGGTTCCTCTCTCTGTCGCCCGACACCACCGGTAGCTTAGGCCCGCCTCGTTGCCGGCGGCACTCTAGGTTAGGTTTTTTATAATGCTTTTATACTTTGTACGTGTATTATTATATTTTACATTTGATAAATTTATTGTAAAAAATCTAACCCAAGAAAAAGAAATAAATAAGGTGAATAATAATAATATTGGGGGACAATCTTACACAGATCGACCTAGTCCCAAACTAAGCAAAGCTTGTACTATGGGTACTAGACGACGATATACATACTTATATAGATAAATACATACTTAAATACATAGAAAACATCCAAGACCCAAGAACAAATATCCGTGAATAATGCACAAATAAATGCCCTGGCCGGGATTCGAACCCGGGACCTCTAGCTTCGGAGGCAGAGTCACTACCAACTAGGCTAAACAGGTCGTCAAGTGAGATAATATGCAGCGTAATGCTGCATATCATAGATGTATTGACAATACATTGTCATTATATTAATGTTCTTGAACTCATCTCTTAAGTGAGGCTCTATGGTTCATTGTATATATTGTTCGAATAGCCCTCTTCTGCAGAACAAAAGCGGTGTTAATCTCTGAGGCACTGCCCCATAGTAAAATACCATAAGCATAATACTGTGGAAGTAACTAAAATATACTAATCGAGCTGTCTTCACGTCTGTTAGTTGACGGATCTTGCTCACTGCAAAAGCTGCAGAACTCGGTCTATTGGAGAGATTAGCAATATGAGGACCCCATTGGAGTTTGGAATCTAATGTTGAACTGGTTAAACCAAGAAAAACTGTACTATCCACTAGTTCCAATTCCTCATAACACAATGACACTTGTTTGATTGTGCTTTACGTTACTCGTCACAAACTTAATAAATTTGGTCTTTTTCTTCATTTAACAATAAATTGTTGACATTTTTTTTTGATAGACTGACCATTGATTGGCCTTAGTCTCATCTCACCTGATGGAAAGCGATGACAAGGCCTAAGATGTTGCTCACTGATTCAGTAATAGCCTATTCACTCTTGTCTTGAAGAGACCCAGATTGTATTTATCAGGAAATACAGACGGCGACAGTAAATTCCAGTCCTTAGCTGTTCGCATTAAGAAAGAAGAAGCAAATCGCTTCGTGCGAATAAATGGTAGGCTGACAACGTAGGGAAGCAACCGCTCACCGCGTCTGGACGTCCGGTGATGGAATGGGGAGGGCGGAACTAAGTCATGTAATTCCACCACCAACTCCACCACAACATTGTTGAACCAATGAACTATTTTAGAAATAGCATTGTTCATATAATTGCAAGCTTGTTGTTGTCGTTGACTTTGAATATCAGTGAGGTATCATCTGCCAACAATACTATTCATGGTGGGTCTTTACGAGGTAGGAATTCATTTATGTAGATAAGGAATAGGAAAGGACCTACTATTGATCCCTGCAGTATACCCATCGAGACCACTGATCCCGGTGAACGCTGTTCATTCGTCGTCCCTTTGTATTCTACCATATAGATAAGACATTAGCAAATTCAGTGCCGATTTTCTAACTTCATAGTAGTGCAGTTTCCTGATTAATGTTTCATGACATACCTACGCAGTCGAAGGCCTTGGACAAATCACAGAAGATACCTAAGGCGTTCTGTGGCTCTTTCGAGGCATCGAATATATGTTTTCTCAACCATGCAATGAAATTTCGTCATTACGTGCGTTATAACAGGCTTCAAAGTATCACGTTGCAGGCGGAACAACTCGGGAGAACTGTAAAGTAATTTCATAAAAAATAGAAGGCCTAGGCCAGAAAATATTTTTTGTCATACATGGCGTCTGTTAAATATGTTTTTTGAGTGGTGTATTTTTTTTTTTTTTCATTACATATGTCTGAGAAAAGCACTAAACAAATTTCGGCGAGAAACGTTGGGCTGCAGCCGCGTATCCCTATCCGTCTTTATCTACTTGGCCTGCAACCCTTCGTTTCTCGGCCTCTACAGTAATGTACTATTAGTTAGCTCAACAGCCGCGTCGGTTGTCGAGCGACCCCGCGTAAAACCAAATTGCTTATTATGCATTACATTGCTAGTATTCAAATGTCCTATTAATTGGGACAAAAAAATTATTTTAGAAAAAATAACTAAATGTTGGTAGCACAGATATTGGTCTAAAATTAGTGGGGTCAGAAGTGCTACCTTATTATAATAAAGGAGTTATTTTACTATGTTTTATTAGATCATTGGGAAACTCACCGCAGTATGTATGTATGTATGTAAGCACTTTATTGTACACAATAACAGTTTAAAACATATACATGTCACACAGGATCAGAGTACAAAGGCGAACTTATCCCTATGAGGGATCTCTCAGCAGCAATACTGTTATTAAATACAACTGCCAAGTCAGACGCTATGACTTCTATTAGGGATTTGACAGCATGAACAGCAGTCACCAGTTTTTTGACATTAATTGATTTAAAGATTTCCACTACATTCTGGGGCGTTACCTTTTAACAATGTAACGGCAGACGAAGGTGATGAATTTAATGTCTTTGTTGTACTGGTGTAATGAATACTATATAGGCCTCTACTAAAATAGTGGCGGTCCGTTTAATTTTTAAGCTACTACAAATTAACACTTTAAACGGATTTCCATAGGTCATCCAGGTCGTTGTGATCGGGCACCGGGTAAGTAAAGCTCAGTACCGGATCGCTTCCGGGAGCCTGTTGAAATTGCAATTCTTCCATTGTCATCGTTATTCGGTACAGCCGTCGTTCGGGTCTGATGGGATGTTACCTTGTACCGTGTACATGTAGCGTTATTAAAAGGAGTATTGTATGCGCAGGCGCTGATCGAGAAGGACTGGCTGTCGTTCGGGCACAAGTTCTCGGCGCGCTGCGGCCACGTGGCGGGCGACGCGCGCGAGCGGGCGCCGGTGTTCACGCAGCTGCTGGACTGCACGTGGCAGCTACTCCGCCAGTGCCCCGAGGTAAGATCCCGACGTGGCGGACACGTGGCGGGCACGTGGTGGGTGAAACGCGCGAACGGGCGCCGGTGGTCACGCAGCTGCTGGACTGCACGTGGCAGCTGCTCCGCCAGTGCCCCGAGGTATAGCCCAAATTATTGTGTATGTCCGACCTTTAAATTTTGAATCTTCTTGCTTCCACAACAAACCCGCTTTTCGAACGAACTAATTCGATACAATTAGGCCATTTCAAATTATTTTAAGTATACGTATTCAGTTGAATCCCTCGAGATATATTGATTTTTTAAACAAAATAGCATTAACAAATTTTAAAATATACTGAACGAAATTTAAGAGAAACGACGTTTTTATTAAAGTTTTAGATAACGACAAAGTAAAATTTGGCTTGTATTGCGTGTAGTAGAAACCAGTTTTTAGCTTGAAAGTCGTCGATTTACAGTTATGTTTTAAGCGATATTGCATAATACAGAAAAGAAAAAAAAAGATTTTATTTTTTCGAATTTCATAAAAAGCCAGATGGCTTCTATTAATGTACCAAGTAACGTTTGGAATTTCACGGACATAAAAAACACGGTTTGTCTGTAGGCGTTCCAGTTTAACGAGCGGTTCCTGCTGACGCTGCACGACCACGCGCACGCGTGCCAGTACGGCACGTTCGTCGGGAACTGCCAGAAGGACCGCCGCGATCTCAGGTAACCAACAACTGTAGACGTGCTTTAATAAACCTCGCTAAATTGCTGATAACTTGCATTTTGTAGACTGTCGCTTGGGGTAATAAATCTTGCGGACAATTCTCCTAAACGCTTCAATTATGACATTTATGACAGATCGGGGTTTATTCAATAGCGCGTGAGTTATGGAACCGGGGTTGATTCTTACTTTAGCTTTGTAAGCTGATTGTCATTTGAAACTGGCTCGTCTTGAAGCAGTAATTCAAGGTACCAATTTATCATATGTAGTTGAGTGTTTATTGTGGTGCAAATATTTTGAATTATATTGAACTATTCAACTGTGAATTAAGATTTTAGTTTGTGTGTTTTGTTGCGATATCGAGCCAGATCAATGTCGGAGCTGCATGATCAGTCGGACGAGTTGATTAACCAGCATGACGGTGATAAAGGGGTGC
The DNA here is from genome assembly GCA_905163555.1 of Notocelia uddmanniana. NCBI lineage: Eukaryota > Metazoa > Arthropoda > Insecta > Lepidoptera > Tortricidae > Notocelia > Notocelia uddmanniana. The sequence goes on along the minus strand of LR991063.1, from coordinate 173,797 downwards.
AGCTTGGAATCCTATTAGTTTTGTTACCAAGTTTAAGAGCGTTTGGCATCATCTTTTTATCGACATAGATGATGATAGGACGTAGTTATGGGAAAAGGATCCAATCCACGCGATGTAAAATTTTAAATTTGAACCTTCTGCTTAAAACAAAAGTCATACATTTCATTGGTGATCTCTTATGGATTAGATCCTTTTCCCATAATTACGTCCATATACACTTACGTGCTTTTGGGGACTAGCCACATATTTATGCGAGAAGGTCGCAATTTCCATTAAGTCGACCTCTATGAACGTAGTTCACTCGTAAAGGTCGTGTGTGTGCCCAAAGTTCGTTCTTTATTATAGTACATTACGATACAAGTGCAGAGAACATGAAATTCGCAACGAGTGGTGACACGAGTTGCGATATACCTGTTCGCACGTGTATCGTACAACGTTTTATAGTACATATGGCTCTTTAAAGTTTCGACATATGCACGTAATCTGCTGATTACCGCACTCGTGCGGTAATGTAGCACCATATGTACTGAAAAATATATATTTTATACAACCTTTACCTTATATACGTTAGGGCGCACCATTCACAGATCCCTCAGGCTCCGGACAGTTGTGAATGAGGAAATACACAGGCGTTTGGTTGCAAATCGCGGTTTAGCCTGCCGAACGTTACAGTTTATATTATATTATTTAGTAGGACCTACACCTCATAACACTAATTAATAATTATTGGGTTTTGTTTACACTGGAGTAGGGACTAGTTGAGAGTAGAGTTAGGTTTAAAATCCTTTATAGTAGGTAATTAGGTGTTAGGGCTAAAACAATTATTAGGATTGATATTAGTGAACTAGGTTTCATTTTTTAGGTTGATTGCGATTGTAGGAAGATTGGTAGACGTGAATAAGTAGGTAAAAGTCAAGTATGAGTAATAGTTTCCAAGTGTGGTCATGAAGTGTAGGGTTCCATGGGCTACATGTGAAATTTTGTTTTAAGGTGTAACTACATTAAATTTACTTTGTTTAGGTTTATAGGGATTTAGTAACGGGGTGGCTTGTTTATATTACAGATTTGTCAACTCAAACTCTGGTATATAGGAATTTTAGCGTCAGGACCTATGAATTGCTAGGATTTATAAAGTTTTAATTAATAGATGATTCCTAATCATCAATATGACTATCTGCTGAGTTTCTTTAATACTTTTTATCATGAGAAAGTCTAGGTTACGAAGCATTGGTAGATTCATGTGTCAGATATTATGCCTATTAAAATATAATATGATAAAATAGGTATACGTAGGCCGTATCCAAGCGTAAGCAGTAGCATTGTAACTATCAGAGATGTTTGTATGAGCGAATGATGAAATAATTTTGATTTAGGGCAAAAAATGGCTTTTAAGGAAAACTTTCCTTTCTTTAAAAACCAATAGCAACTGTGTTACGTGTAATGTAAACCGATCTCGTTTAATTTGGGTTTTTTAATTAAAAAACAAATAATAATTTGTTTATATAAAGAAGCATACGGTAGGAAAAGCAAATCAATTTTCAAAATAGTGCTAAGACTACGAAAATGAGTAGTGCAATTTTGTAGGAATATTAGGCTAGGGAAAGTTAGGCTATAGGTCAGGTAGTGAAGAGTTCAGATCTTATTTGTTTAACATCAAAGAATCATCAATCAATCATTTCACATAGTGAATCAATCGTTAATATGTTATTCATTTTCTTAAATTATATTCATGCATTTATTGTACTATTATTTCTTAGGGTTTTTTACATTATTTTTAAAAATATTATTAGGGGTTTAAAGGCGCAAGGTACAAGAGAACTGTCGAACTGTGTATTTACAGAGCTAGAAAAAACAACAATCTGTGTCTTTCCAGGGCATAAAACTTTACCAAATTGTGCGTATCCGCCAGATCCTGTATAATTACTTCTAGATAAATAATGTTTCCCCTACTGACCAATACTTGTTCACCCTTGTACAGATCCTTTATTTTGTAATTTTTGCTTTTTAATCCGACGGGTAATATCATTATTTTGAAGCTACGCTGCTATCCGTCGGATTGTGCTGTCATTGTGAGTTTCAACTGTCATTGTATGAACTATACCTAGTTGGTTACTAAGTTCTGTTACTGTAATAATCCTTATCTACATAAAATACACTAACGAAAGTTAAATAAATTATACATTAAAATGAAGTACACACAATCAGGATTTACATTTGTCAATTTCATTCAAAATGGCCTCCTTGGGCCTGAACACAGGCCTTCAGACGACGAGGCCAGTCATCAATAGCGGCACGCACGGTTGTCATATCTAATTCCGTCACTGTCTTGACTATGGCCCGCTTGAGGGAGTCAAGATTTGTGTGGGGTTTAGCACAGGCTTTCTCCTCAATAACCTGCCATATAGCATAATCCAGGGGGTTGAGGTCCGGGCTGGAGGAGGGCCAGTCTTCGTGGGCAATGAAGTCAATTTTGTTGCTTCGAAACCAGGCTTGAGTTGTTTTTGCCTTATGTGCAGGGGCTGAGTCTTGTTGAAAGACCCAGGGCTGGTTTTAAAATAGAGAGTGGCTTAAAGGCTTCACTATTGGTTCCAGAACGGTTTCCTGGTAAACTTTAGCCCCAGTTTTGACACCTTTTTCAGAAATGGACCTGTGTTAACACTGAGTATGACATACCTAACCAAATCATGACATAAGAGGGATGATGGCCTCGTTGCACTCTCGGAACAGCTACACTCGCTTCTTGACTGTTTTTTGCATGCACTCTGTCATTCTGGCGGTTACAACATTCTTCAATGGTAAAAATTTTTTCGTCTGTAAATAATATATTTCGGTGGCCATTTTGTGCGTACCGCTTCAGTAGCACGCGACTTCTATTCAGCCTCATAGTCTTCAATCGTCCATTAAGCAAATGACCTTTCCGTCTACGATAAGCGTGTAGTCTAAGGTCTTGATTGATAACTTTTTTAAGGGAGCTTCTCTTCACAGACATCTGAATTGCCAACAACTTTTGCTTCCGAACGGGGTTTCTTGCGATTCTCGCCTTCACTGCCTTTATTAGAGCTGGGGTCCGAACGGTGCGTGGTCTTCCAGACCTCTTGCGGTCATCAAAGCTCAGGGTACTATTGTACCTATTAATGGTACGATAAACGAATTGTTTGTTGACTTTCAGATTTTGAAGCAACTTCAAAATCACGTTTGGCGGATGCCCGCATTTGTGCAATGCAATTACAGCGACACGATTTTCTTTTAGACCCCAATCCATTATAAATATGACGAGATAAGTGTTGTGTATGCTATAAAATTATAACTGACAACCCGCCATTATATGTCATTTTTTATTTTTTCGGTAGCATTTGTTTTAAGGCAAGAAAAGAGTTTGCAAATCGAGTAACAGAACTTAGTAACTCAATTCAATTTTTTATTTCCCATGTAGGTATACATTGATACACTTACGTCCGTCAAATGTTACACATTTTGCTTAAAACAACTAATAATTGCTAATTACTTTATAAATAACTTATCATAATAATTACAATTATTCCACACATCTTTTTCTATTAAGTAATCCGACACTTTATAATAAGATTTCTCAACTAATTTAAATTTTACAACTTTTTTAAACTTATGATTTGATAAGTCTAATATATGCTTAGGGATTTTGTTGTAGAAATGTACCGCCTGTCCAATAAATGATTTCCGAGCTTTGGCAATTCGTAAGCGACGCACAGCAAGTTTATCCTTGTTTCTTGTATTAAGGGTGTGTATGTCACTGTTTTTCGGAAGATGTTCGTAGTATCGTCTGGCATACATGATAACTTCATAAATATAGAGTGACGGTAGTGTTATGATGTTGACTTTTCCAAATATACCTCTCAAGGACGTTCTCGGTTTCAAATTATAAATCGCACGTACAGCCCGCTTTTGTAGAACGAATATGCTGTCTACATTGGCAGATTTTCCCCAAACTAGGATTCCGTAAGACATGAGACTATGAAAGTAGCTGTAGTACACTAATTTAGCTGTGTCTATGTCTGTTAGCTGCCTAATCTTTCTGACAGCATAAACAGCAGAACATAATTTACTACTCAAAGTGGCTAGGTGCGAACCCCACTGCAATTTGGAATCAACTGTCAAGCCTAGAAACACTGTGTTATCCGAGAAGTCCAGTGTATGACTGTCCAGAACATAGATAACCCCCTCTAGATGGAGATTATAGGGCGACGTGCGGTCACCTCACCTATGTACCACTAGTACATGTAAGCAAAAACGCCTCGCGCTCTCAGTCAGACTCGTCCAGGTTCGCGATCTATACGTACGTCAGATAAACGAGCATTGAAAATCGATTTTATCCATTAGAAATGGTGTTTTGCTGTGTAAAGTTATGTGGGAAAAGCTCTCGAACAGCAAAGTACAAGAATGACGGAATAACATTTCACAGATAAGTTAAATTAATTACAAAAGGCATATTTTATTCTGCCAGGCGGAGTTCATTTTACATTAGCCAGTAAGAAGTACAGAAGTATTCTTGTCCCTTTCCAACCAATTCAAATGTCAATATACTCTCCCTTCTGACGAAAGTACATGCTCGGGCTAGTGATGTGCCAGTGACGCTTTCGACATTACCGTATAAGTCTCGATTTCAATTAATTATGTATTCGTCCGCGTTTTGTTGCGCTGTTTCATTAATATTGAAATTCTATTGGAAAAGGTCATTAGTTATTTTACATTAAACTGTCAGTGTTGCCAGTGTTCTTTTAATTAAAATAGTAATGTAGTAAATTAGTGTCTCGTTCTATTTTATTTATACGCTATAGGTACGATACGGGTACATATCAATGTAGTCATCATCATCATCATCATGTCAGCCGAAAGACGTCCACTGCTGGACATAGGCCTCCCCCAAAGACTTCCACAATGACCGGTCCTGCGCCACCCGCATCCAGCGGACACCCGCGACCTTCACCAGATCATCAGGTATCAATGTAGTAGAATGGAATATTTAGTTTGGAAGTAGTTAATGTGTAGTTTTATTTCATTATAAAGTTTATTAACCGGTTGTATCATATTTATTGCTATGTAATATCGAGTATGTATATCTAATGAAATAACAAATTAGTAACAGTATTACCACTAAGTAGGCATTTCCCTAGCATTTAGGACTGGTATCACGAGGTGAACCCTATGCTGGACTTCGAAGAAGTATAAGGGATCTCGGAAGTGGTTAGAGGTGGAGCCATTGCAATTTGGTTTTTTCGAATCGTCTTGGTGAGCAGTTAGGACTAGTGTCACGAGGTGGACCCTATGCTGGACCTCGAAGAAGTATAAGGGATCTCGGAATCGGTTGGAGAAGGAGCCATTGCAATTTGGTTTTTCGTTTCGTCTTGGTGAGCAATTAGGACTAGTGTCACGAGGTGGACCCTATGCTGGACCTCGAAGAAGTATAAGGGATCTCGGAATCGGTTGGAGAAGGAGCCATTGCAATTTGGTTTTTCGTTTCGTCTTGGTGAGCAATTAGGACTAGTGTCACGAGGTGGACCCTATGCTGGACCTCGAAGAAGTATAAGGGATCTCGGAATCGGTTGGAGAAGGAGCCATTACAATTGGGTTTTTCGAATCGTCTTGGTGAGCAAACTTTTTGAAAACATTTTAGCCAATCACAAGGCAGTTCTTTGCGTGGGTAAATTCCTCAACAACCATTGGCCAACAATTTACGCGCGACGCCGGCGATCGCCATTTTGTCTGGCTGCGCGAAGCACGAGAGCTAGTTCAACTGCCATTGCATATTCTACCTTGACCTTACGTATAATGCAACAAGGTCTTTATTGAATTGGTCGTACATTCGGTTTCATTCGGTACTTGTCTGCACTCGTCGGCGTGAACGAAGATTGCCGATGTAACTGATATTTGTGGTTCTACTGTATTTATTTATATAGATAAACAAATTTAGTTCTATAGAAAAACTTCCAAGACTCAGGATCAAATATTCGTGTTAGTTCATCTCACAAATAAATGCTCTAGCCGGGATTCGAGCCCGGGAACTCCGCCTTCGTAGGCAGGACCACTACCAACTAAGCCAAAGTGGTCGTCAAAATATTCCGCAATTTTTACATTCACCAGTGCTGTAACCGTGTAAGTCGATTCACAAGAGCTGGCGCGGAATGTCTATGAAATTAATGACAGTTTCATACATTTCCGCTACCCAAAGGTTGTCTGGTAGAGATCGCTCTTTAGCGATAAGACCGCCTTTTGTTTGCCTCTACTTATTGTTATTACGTACTGTACTGTGTCCTTTAATTGAGGTGTGCAATAAAGAGTATTGTATTGTATTGTATTGTATTTTCCGCGCCAGCTCTTGTGAATCGACCTACACTACATTACACTATGCGCTGCCTAAAAATATTATTCTAGATACTAAATTAATAGATAAGCATATACGCTATTTAAAATTGTTACCCTAAAATAAATGGCATTACCGGTAAAAGCCGGTAATAAACAACGCGTCCCATCCCTACGCCGCGCGCGCCATGTTGAACCCAAGCGCGCGCTCTATGAAACAGCCAATGGCAGCGACGTTACCGACCTCCCCGCGACCCGCACATACCGCTAACCTTGGTGACTTTTGATTCGAACTAAATCGTTCATAGGGGCCATCTAGAGGGGGTTATCTATGGTCCAGAATCAAGTTTGGTGTGTGATATTGTTGAGTCTGGCGGCAAGTTGAGAATCTAATGCATTTTGTTTTTTTAGGATTCAGTACTAAATTATTGACTGTAAACCAATGCAATACCCCTTGCAAAATCGGATTAATAATAGATCCCACTCTATCGCTATTTCTGGGCACTTTAAACAAAAGCGACGTATCATCCGTAAATAGTACTACACTGGTTGAGTCGTCTAGTATGTACGGTAAATCGTTAATGTATAATAAAAATAAGAAAGGGCCTAGTACAGATCCCTGGGGAACACCCATTTCAACCGACATTTCTACTGATTTAGATCCATCAACATCAACACACTGGGTTCTGTTTGTTAAATATGATTTCAGAACACCTAAGGACTTACCCTTGACACCATAATGATTCAGTTTAGCCAACAACGTCGGGTGATCAACACAATCGAATGCCTTGGATAAATCGCAAAAAATACCAATGGCATCATGTGAATCATTCAAGGCATCGAATATGTATCTTATAAGACTCGCTGTAGCATCAGTTGTTGAACGACCTTTAATAAAGCCAAACTGTTGAGTATGCAAGATGTTATGGGCATTAAAATGGAATAACAGCTGATTCAAAATAATTTTCTCAAATAATTTACTTAACCAACTAGGTATAATAGGTACGAACGAAATGAAATGTAACATAAAATTCAGAATTCGGATAAATTCTCGTCAAAAATTTGCTTCATTACCTTGAAATCGGCTGTGTTCGATATATTATATGTACATATTTCTCTGCTGTGGAAATAATACAGTAGATGTTGCAACTATATCATTAAAATTTATATGCTTATCTCTCATTACTGTGGGCAAATTTTATATACTGAATGTAACTTAAAGTACTACAAAGATATCCACATTTTGGCCTTCTTGCAGTGTAATAAGGTCCAAATGTGTATACATCTCTCTGTAGTCGAGTGTACAACATTGTAACGTGAGCCGTGTGTGGCAGGCTGCCGGAGCGCACGTTCTCGCTGTGGGGCTACATGGCCAACCACCTGCACGAGTACAAGAACCCGCTCTACAGCCCCAAGGCGCGCCCCGACGTGCTGCGCCCCGACCTCAGCGCGCAGAGCATACGGTACACACCTTTACGATATTTATCTACACCCGGTATAGAAAATCCTCTTGTATGCAACTGTACATAATCAGGCATTAAAACACTTGCGTGATATCTTATTATGAAACTCGCCTGCAACTCGTTTCATAAAACCACACTCGTGTTTTTATGCCTCTCATTATGTAACAGTTGCATAAGGGTGGAATGCAATAAAATTGTACATAGTTAAGGCCTTAATTTAATCTACGCTTTAATTTTCTCAGTTTCGTAACGACAATTAGTCATATGTTTTATATGGGTAACTTTCGTTACGAAACTGAGAAAATTAAAGCGTAGATTAAATTAAGGCCTTAACTATGTACAATTTTATTGCATTCCACCCATAAACTACTATTATGATCCGTTAAAAATCACTCGTATTTTATCAGTGAAACAATCATGCGCTAAAACACATTGAAGAAAAAATTAAATTTATTTCGCAAAATCTCTCCCAATTTCGTTTCTCATTACTGAGGATCGTGGTCACTGGAACCTCCTAAACGAACAATTTAACTCCATCGATTCCGGTCCGAAGCAACCCTCACCACCACCTAATAAAATTCAAATGAGGAGCTGGCTCTCTTTACTTGATCGGTCCATCGTGTTGATATTGTTGTTTATTCGAAGCTTAGGTACTATCCCTTTATCACTGTGTTTGTTTGTATCCATTTTTTGTTGTGTTACCCGCTGTTTCTCCACTCAACGCCTAACGGCAGATCAGCGCCGGCTGTAAAGTCAGTATGCTGAGTCAGGTCCATTTCGTGACACGCTCGTTATTGTCTAAGTTTGTTTAGCAATAAAAGTCAGCGTCAAATTGCAAAAACCGTTAAATTATAATCTGTCTCGCGATATTGTAAACTGAAAATTGTTTATGCTTTCCTCCAGCGAGGCGAAGAAGTAACCTATCTACGTAAAGAACAAACCTACCTAAGTTGCAAGTTTCACGTCGAAAAATTATATAACCGCAACATGCTGCTTACAACTTAACGTTTTATTTTTAGGTAGATTCCAATCTTTTAACAGTTTACAATCTCACTAGATGTTATCATCTACATTGATAACGTACGCGTAGTTGCAATGTTACGCTGACGGCTACAGTTGAAATTATTTAAAATGTCTGATTTAAGAAAACGGACATTAGATTTTAAGATTTTCCTCTTAAATAAATAAATATTATAGGACAAGTTTTCACACAAATCGAACTAGTCCCATAGTAAGCTCTATAAGGCTTGTGTTATAGGTACTAGACGACGATATATTTAATAGATATATACCTACTTAAATACATAGAAAACATCCTAGTCTCAGGACAAAATATTTCTGCTCACCACAGAAAGAAATGCCCTTACCGGGATTCGAACCCGCGACCTCTAGCTTCCCTAAAGCCTCTTAAATAATAAATTCGGTTTTTAAACGCACTTTAGATACAATTCCGTCAATTGAAATGAAAAAAAAAACACAATATTTATAACATGCTAGTCGTAACAAGTGAATGTGGTCGACCCCCCCAGAAAAGTAAGACAATGCTTGTGTTAGGAGAAGCCGCTCCTCCCATCCGGAGTTATATACAGTCTGGTTGATACACAAAGCTTATAATAATTGGTACAGATTGCAACAAAATACGAAATAAATTATAACAACAATACGAGTAATAGCTCTACAGAAAACATAACGTGCGCGAGCGTGTGTAAGTAGCCGCGTATCCATTTGAGCAGCCTCAGGCCGAGCAGCCTCGGCTGGAGGCTGCTAGTCTCTAGTGGGTACGGGGCTACTGTGTATGAACGCGCGCGCGCGGGTGTCTGTGGGTGTGTGAAATGTTTGAAGTGTAGAGGGGTTGTGAGTTGCGGTTGCGGGTGGGCAGGTTCTGGCGCGGCATGTACTGCCGGCACGAGAGCGGCGTGCACCCGCGCGAGGCGCTCGGCGACCTGCTGCCCGCCGCCGCCGAGCACTGCTCCGCGCTCTCGCTGCACCTCGACTACCTGGCCAAGGTAACACCTACACTAGCCCTCTTCCATCGCTATCATATCAGCCGAGGACGTCCGCTGGACGTAGGCTTCCCCCGCAAAGTGGCACAACGCCCGGGCCTGCTCGGGCCGCAGCCAGCAGACTCCCGCGCCCGCCCCAGCTCATCACTCCGGCTTGTGCGGGGTCTGCCCACGCTGCGTCGCACGGTGGATACGTAAAGGCCTGCGAGTGCAATATTAATAAAGCGTAAGGATGTGCCGACCCCATCGCCCACTGGGTTTCCAATGCGATCAGTCAACGTAGGCTGATGTTCTGTGGGTTGGTTGATGGCTTAGAGCATTTCAAAAAGGAGACGCCATTAGTGTATGTCCTTTCCCCTCTGCCAAAAAATAGGCTCAACATGTGCACAAAATTATTAAAAACTACTTCATTCATCGATTATAAGTCAAGTCTCGAAATCGTTCTCGGCGTGTGAAGAGCTCCGTGAAAATAGATATTAAGGATCAGCCCCGGATATACGATTTTTTCGAACCGGGGCAAAACCTTGATGGAGGCGCCCCCTCCATTCAGTGTTTGAGAAAAACTGTTTAAATTGCCAAATTTGGCGCCCCCATGAAACTGCCGACCGGGGCAAGTGCCCCGGTTTGCCCCCGCCTTACATCCGGGCTGTTAATGATAAAGGTTTATCTGCTGTTTAGGGTAATAAAACGTTGCACTTTATCAAATGTACAGTCAGCACCATAAATATGTATACATTTCGGAACTAATATCTGGGGAACAAGGTTCATAATTGTATACATATTTATGATGCTGACTGTACAAAAAGATTGATGATAATTTCATATACTGTAAGCTTATTTTTACTTTATTTATAATTTTATGCGCAATTCAAGTTTTATTTCGAATAGTATATCGAGCATCGATTACAAAATCGATTTATTTCGATTCGTGCTTGATCATTCGAGCTAGCTATCAAAATGGCGTCAAACGTCACTTTGACTTCACCGTATTTAGAGAAATAAGGACTACTGTTTATGAGAATTTCTTTGAAACATGTTCTTATCGACTTCGGTCAATTTGGCCATCCGATAGTAAGCCAATAATAGCTCTAATGTGCGTGAGTTGATTGTTTTCACACGTCATTAAACGCTGTGTTTGGGGAACTATTTGTTAAAGAAAATGTATGGCATAATAAAAAGAAACTGCTCATGATTGTAGCGCTATCCCACTGCATTTGCATCCTGTAGGATGCAAGATGCTCGGAGTCTACTATATAATCCCAAGAATTGGCGTTGGCACTAGTTTTTAAAGATGCGACTACCATCTGATCTTCCAAACCAAGGGATTATTCTGACTTGTCAAGCTAGTTCCCCCTTATTCTGAGTTGAAAAGCAAGTGCGTGGGCAACGTGACTGTTAGAAGTTCAAAGCCGCCTGAAGAAAAGCAAGTAAGAATTTGTCTTAACGAGTGTAGTCGTAGACTTTGCTCAAGTACTATGTTAAATTGCGGGCCTTCCGCTAGAAAAAACGGGAAAGTTAAATTGATTCATGAGTTCATGACAGTACTTCAAAAGAATAAAATATTAGAAGAGGAGCTAATGTAATAATTTCTGTTCCAGAGAATAACGACCTTCAAAAATCTTCTATCGGGAAGAAAAGATAAGGGTCAAGATACTGCCGTTGTGAACTACCAGAACGGCAACGACGACACAGTCGACATCGAGACCCGGACCGACCGGCTCGCCATAGACAACAAGTCAGTACATGTTTACACCGTTCTAGAACCTTCTAGCAGGAAGATGAGAGTCAAGAAACTGCTTTAGTTAAGTAGAACGAAAACAGCGATCCAGTCGACATCGAGCCCCGGCCCGATCGGCTCACAGTGAACAACAAGTCAGTCAGTACATCATTATCATCAGATTCATTAGCCTATATACGTCCCGCTGCTGGGCACAGACCTCTTCTCAAAGACGACTGGAAACGGGGAGGGAAAAATACAAAAAAAATCCCTCTTGACCACGTTGGTCGATTCTGATAATTTTTTTTTTGTTTCAAAGCAGGTACCTTCAAGTTGGTCAAATAAAATTGTGGTGAAGGTCTGATGATGGGATCCAAGAGGAATCGAGACAACTCCTCGAAATTGATAGGCACGCGTATGGCGATTTCAGTATTTTCTATAGTTAACCATGTACTTGCTCTCGGAAACCACAAATGGTGAAGCGGAACCGGTGATAATGACGGCAGATGATATATGAAAATCCTCAATGATGTAGGCACTTCACAGATTCCGTTCCAAAATTGGAGTCGGGTTTTTTTATTTATTTATTTATTTAATTAGCCTTCTGTAATATTACATTGTTGATTACTTATTCTATCTATGGTTTTAATACTATATAACTAATTCATTTGACATGTATTGTATTGAAGTCGGGTTTTTGGGTATACCTAAATTATTTATGAATAGAAATGTCCTCTTGAATCTCCGGGCTCGGTAGATGAAGGGTAAAACTATATCACTATAATCGTAAAACTCACGTATAAACTGTCACTCCTGGCGACATGTTTTGAACTCCTCGGCAGTCCTACCGAAGAGTTCGAACCGGAGATACATGAGTTTTTACCGTTTTAGTGATATAGTTTGGGACGGCTGCTAGTATGGGATGCCACTTGTGTGTATACCTTAGCGCCGGCCCATCTTCCAGGAACTTCAAGCAGTGCTGCAGCTGCTGCCGACGCGGCTGAGCACCTCGAACGGCGCAAATATGCGGCCATTGATTCTGGTTACATGTTTGAGCCGTTTGGGGTGGAAAAACCGGGGCCATGGGGACCCGGAGCACACTCCATAAACAAGGAGCTGTTTAAGCGCCTTATTGACGCGACAGGTGACCGGAAGGCTGGATTGTACCTAGCTCAACGCATCGCCATTGCCGTTCAGCGAAGCAATGCCTCCAGCCTTCTGGGCACCCTACCGCCGGGCTCCGAGCTTGAGCCCATTTTTTATCTATAAGCAGGTAGCTGTAAGTAGTTTTTAGCTTCCTTAGGGTAACATATTTCTAAATATCATTTATTTTTTGTGTTGTTTTCTTAACGATGCATATTTAATGTACTTTTTTAATGAAATAACACGTTTTAAACATGACTCACGAACTTTTGAGTTCAAGAAGAGGAGTAGTCTGATTCTCATGATCATCAGCACTGCTGAGCACAGGCGTCTTCTCATAGATGGGAAAACTGTGGGCAGATAGAGCCTGATTCTATACTTAGTTATTATCGTATGTTGTTCTCAGGCTAATGTACGACGCGGGGCCGACCGTGAGTGAGCTGGAGTGCGCGAACCACGACCACCCGCTCAAACACGCCGCGCCCGCCAAGCCCAGCATCCCTCTCATCACGGAGGTACCATACTTTACCAGTACCAGTTTTTGGAAATTTAGAAATTTGAAAAAAAAAAATGCGGAGTCACAGCTCACAGAGCCACTAGTGTTTATTGTGATCGATACTATAACGACATCATCGCGTTTTACACTTTCGATCATAATAATCGAATAGTAATACAACTTACTTATTGCGTTACTTGTAAGACAGTTTTAGATAAATTAACTATTTATAAGTTGGCTTGTAAGTCAATTTTTTGTAGGTTCTTTAAACAATATAGTTTTTTTTTATATTGCTTTATGGGGCCTATTACATAATAAATCAGTTGTCCTCATAAGTCGTGTAAGTTATGTTATTCAGAGCGAAAGTTTATTTCTAATGAAGCGGGTTGAAAACAGACTTTCAATCATAATATAACTTACAAGTCATTATACTCGTATGGGCCTCTGTTAGTAAATTTGTTGAGTTGTAGATCGATGACTTATTTTGTCTATGTGTTTTGACGTATTTGTACGTATAAATTTAGCTTGATAATAGTAGCGTTGAATGTCTTTTGTGTCGTAAATTTTACCTTTACATGCCGCTAGGGGGCGCCCCAGTAGGTGAGTTTGCTTGAAAGTAGGTCTTGATTTTAATGAAAGGAATAAATCAAATAGAAGTCTGTCATTCTGCCTGTAGGCCGTAATGGCATCATTAAAAGACAAAATCAGTCACGTCCTTTAAAAAGTCGAAAAGAAACGCCGAAAGAAACTTGACAGCCAGTCATTTAATACTTAACCTACTTAAACTATGCTATCATTGAGGATCTGTTATTAGCTCACTGTCACTACTGCTTTAAGTTATTGTGTAGTATCTAAGCTGATGATCTTCCTAAGTAAATAAATAAAATAAGTAGATCTAAATATTTCCCTAAATCGATTTAGTGAATTTTGTCACTTTGTCATATTTTTAATTGGAAGGCCGAAATTTAGTCGATATAAATACCACATCCCCTAGTGACTGGGTACCTGGATCGCAGGTTCTCCCCCCGTAAAAAAATAAAGTAACAGGCTCAAATGTTAAGAGTGAGCCCTGTTCCAGAAGAGCCACGAGTCGATCCCGGCGAGCCTGGCGCAGCTGGAGCGCGAGGTGGGCTCGGTGGCGCTGGACTGGCGCAGCCTCAAGCACGTCACGGAGTGCGCCTGCTCCACGCCGCTCGACCACTTCAGCAGGAAGGTGAGCCCCGAGTCACTAACATGCTGTCGTCATTCCTACAAAATACTGCTTCTTTTCATAATGTACACTAGGGTTTGCACTCGTGTTATTTACTAAAAAGGTGAGATCTACTCCTCGTTCCGGTTCCAGTTTTTAATTGCGTGTTTTGGGTCGGTGATTCTCGATTGGTGAAACCCCAATCACTCTCACAATCCTAATTGTTCGACGCCAATTGCACTGTATCTTTGCATTGTTAACTTAAAGAAGGTACCTAGAATTATGTGTTGTATTATTTATTGCTGTTTTGACATAAATCCTTACGCGCTAGGTTTATGCGACATCTAACCACCAGTCGAGAATCGAGAGACAGAATAAGTACTTGTCAAATATGAAATAGCTATGAAACGGAATCAAATTAGCTACTTAACATGATCAGGGCTTGTAACCTGGTTAATTTCCTGTACCGGTTAGAGACACACTTTTAGAACCTAATGCATACTTAATAAAGGTTACGCTCGCAAGGATATCGCTCTAACCGGTTAATATCCTGGATCGTAAACAGGGAACGAAATTCACTTACCGGTTAGAGAACGCGTCTCTGTATAAGCGGGTGATGACCGCTCGCTTAAGAATACAGGATTGGATTTAAATATTGTAAATTGACAAGTAATTTATAACGTAATCGTATATTATGAATAAATGAATCTGAATCTGATATCAGATTCGATTTTTCATTAGCAGTGGACGTACGCGTGTTCGTCATTTACAAACTTTTTTCGCCTACCATCATATTATGGACACATAAGAACAGAAGCACAAGATCAGCGCGTCATCGATCATTGATTGCGTATCTAAACAAACATCGAGTAACCGGTTAGGGAACGCTGCGAAATATCGTTTCCAAATCAATTCGTTAGAAAGTAAAGAGCTTTAACGTGTCCACTAGGACCACTCGTAAAAAACGAGATTTTTTAAATTTAACGATAAATATTTTAAAAAAGAAGGCTGTAGGTAGGCATACTGTATTTTGTAATTAAGTATCTTTTGATTACATCAAACTACTTATTACGCCACGTACCGGAAGGCGTAGCGTGGGCAGGCCCCCCACACGGTGGACTGATGACCTGGTGAAGGTCGCGGGTGTCCGCTGGATGCGGGTGGCGCAGGACCGGTCATTGTGGAAGTCTTTGGGGGAGGCCTATGTCCAGCAGTGGACGTCTTTCGGCTGACATGATGATGATTTTTGGTTTGTACAAGATAGGTTTAACGGTTTTTAAGTTATTGTTGAAAAACTATCTTGCCTAAACAAAAGGGCGTAAGTGCCGTGCCTTCCCTATGAAGATACGACCTTTTTTGATTTACTGTGTTGTATAGTGGTTTTAAATGTAGATTAGGAGGTGTTGGTACGGAACCCTTCTCTGTGCGTGACCCGACACGCACTTGGACGGTTTTTTAAATATCTATCGTTTTGTTTAAGTAATCGCAATTATTTACAAGTAGCGCTAGTGGACGCATTAATGTCTTTTTAAACGGTTTAACCTAAATAAATACCGGTAAATTTGTATCCGGTTAAAAGCCCTGACCATGATTGATAATGTTAAAAGTGAGATGAACAAATGAGCAGTTTGAACGCATGTTCGCGCAAAACTCAATGCACACAACGATATCTTAAGAAATGTGTGTGTAAATAGTGTTTACAGTACATATGGTGCTACTTTACCGCACGAGTGCGATAATCAGCAGATTACGTACATATGTCGGAACTTTAAAGAGCCATATGTCCTGTAAAACGTTGTACGATACACGTGCGAATAGGGAATTCGCAACTCGTGTCGATTTAAAACACTCCCTTCGGTCGTGTTTCAATTTATTACCACTCGTTGCGAATTTCCTGTTATCCGCACTTTTATCGTAATATAGTAAAACGTGTGTGTGTTGTGTGTCGAAGGTTAGTTGGAAGAGATCCATTGTTTGGGGTTTACCTTAGTATTTTTATATTTTGTTATGTGCAATAAAGTATTATACATACATACATACATATGTTATGAGCTACGTCGTATGGAGCGCGCGCAGATACAGTGCGGGCTCGCCGCGGCATTTCGCAGCTCAGTGTGACATAGCGAGCTATGTCAATGTACGGAACGTCTCTCGAGACGTTCCGTACTTTCAGTAACAGGCGGAAGGAAAGTGGGTCCGTTCCGCTTGTGCGTCCGCGTGTGTTTCTCAAGTGGCGTGTGGTGGTTGTGCAGCACCACTGCTGGGGCTGCGGGCGCGCGGTGTGCACGCGCTGCGTGAGCGCGCGCGCGCCGCTGCCCGCGCTCGCCTCGCCGCGCGCCGCGCCGCTCTGCGCCGCCTGCGCGCCCCAAGCGCACTAGCCCCCGCCCCGGCCTGCGTGTGCGCCACCCCACGCGCACTAGCCGCCCCGGCCTGCGTGTGCGCCACCCCACGCGCACTAGCCGCCCCGGCCTGCGTGTGCGCCACCCCACGCGCACTAGCCGCCCCGGCCTGCGTGTGCGCGCCCCCCGCGCACTAGCCCCCGCCCCGACCTGCCCCTACACACCACACTCCTCACTAATATACTACTACAGATAGTTCACCTCGACTGTGCGCGCGGCGCTAACGGTGCGTGCGCTAGTAACTGTACAAGTTTTATTTGTGTGACAGTGACGAGGCAGCCGTAGTTCCAAGCGCAGGCACATAGCGCAGTGCGCACGAATGAATTTAACTGTCTGTACGACTCTATTGTCGATACGATAGAGAGCATTGTTACATATTTTGAACATCCTGAAGAGTACACATGTAGTTTATAGTGACTGTACACAAAACACCATGAACGACAGTGTGTTTAAATAACAGCGCTCCCCTGCTGCTGTTAGGTGTGTATAAAAACCTGAAGTAGGTACGCGACGAGTCAGGAGCACAGGATATATTAGCTGAATTTCCCCGAACTCTTTAGTGGCGCGTGCGTTCCGAAACATACGCAGTCCACGCATCAGTACATTCGGGAGATACCCTACACAGAGCACACGAAAAAAATTAACTGTAAAATAACAGCGCTCCCTGCTGCTCTTAAGTGTGCAAGATACCTGTAATACGCGACAGCGGAGTACCCACTAAAGTTGTATATCACCATCTATGTCGCTCTTATTATGTAAGTGCGATGTACACTCCTCGCAATATGAATAAGACCACAAACATTACAGGCAACTTTTTATTAAACTGATGTGTTACAGCTTTTGAAATGTGGTTATAATACTCTTATAAGTTCAGTAAACAATTACGATTAGTCACGTAGATCTAGGAGATTAACAATAGCAGCTCGGTAAATTTGACTAGTATACTGTTACTGTACCTGCGCACCTTGAATACGACCAGCTAATGAAGCTAAAATATTTTTACGAATAAAAATGTCATTTATTGGTTAGTAATTAGTATATTTGCCGTTGTTTCGAATCAGTTCAAATATTCTTGAAGGCATTGAATCATAGAGGGATTTTAAGTAATTAACGGAGATTTGATTCCAGGCTTGCTGTAACGCTTTCTGTAATTCTTCGGCAGTATTAAATTGACGAGAATTCTTATACACTTGTTGAGAAATCCATCCCCAAACATTTTCCATGATATTGAGGTCAGGTGAATTCGATGGCCATTCTAAAACATTTATATTATGATTTTTAAACCATAACCGTACAGCGCATGCAGAATGAATACTTGCATTATCATGCTGGAAAATAAAATCTGAACTGCCATTTACTTTCATAAAGTTTTTTCTTTCTTTTTCTAATAGTTCTATATATTTTTGAGAGTTCTGTCTACCCTTTAAAAAAACTAAATCTATACCACCTTTGTATGAGACCGCTCCCCACACCATCACCGAACCAAAATCTTTGCGTCTTCGGGACAAAATCAATTCACTTTTTCTCAAATCGTGAAAATAATAAGAAAAGCCATCGGGCCCATCGAGGTTAAACTTTTTTTCGTCGCTAAAAATTACTTTATACCACTCAGTTTTCCATTGCATTTTTTCTTGAGCAAATCTAAGGCGTTCACTTACATGAAATTTCTTCAAAGCCGGTTTCCGTTTAATTTTAAGGCGTTTTATATACGGACATTGTTGTATAATTTTCTGTACTGTTCTTATTGAGGCTTTAGTTCCAACATTAGTTTTAATTTGTCTCGCGGTTAAAGTTGAATTAGATGCTTCACGTAATATTGCTCGACGTTCCCTTGCTGTAGTGGCAAATTTTGTACGTCCTTTGATTTTTTTTTCCGTAATTTTCACGCTCTTCTAGAAATTTACTCACTACCTGATGAGACCGCCCGATCCTTTTTCCAATTGCTCTGTTAGAATAACCTTCTTCATGCAAAATTTTGATTGCCCCTTTTTCTTCTGGATTTAAACACTTTTTTTACCCATGTTTAAATAAAAGCGATTTAAACATCGAATTCTATTTTTTTGTGATACAATACCACGCAGTACACGGACCTATAAGTCGCACGCTTTTGTTTTTTCAACTAGACACCAGCAAGTCACTGGTGGTCGTATTCAAGCGGCGCGCTGCGACATGCATAAACTTGTCTTATTGACACGGGCACATAATGTCTCGCGCAACAAATTGTACTAAGCTACGCAGCTTGAAACAAAACAAACGTAAGATCACTGATGATGAAATTATTTTAATAAATATTTGAAAAATAAAGAAAAAATATAATGGTCTTATTCATGTTGCGGGAAGGTATACAAATATTGTCATGTCGTACTAAAGCAGGAGTATATTTAGCGACAGTGATGTATGCTCGTGTCTATACTACTTACTTATCGCGTACAGTATACACGGTGAATTTCAGGGACCCGTGATATTACGAATAAATAATATTATATCAGCATTCAGCATAGGTCAAATATTGCCATATTAAGAGTACGCTCGGCTGAACTCGATTCTCCATACGAACGTAGTTACGCTCTCATTTTAAAACGCCATGTTAGAATAACATTAAACTTTGTATACACAATGGGATCCGGCATATCTAGGTCGGAAATTAGTTTCTGTTACTAGAAACTGTAATAGAAAAAAAAGCGAGTTTTTGGGTTTTTTACGTCTTGAATGAAAACCTTAATAATTGCTGTATTTTTTCGCCATTATAATTTCAAGCAATAGAAACTAATTTCCGACCTAGATATCCCATTCCATCCCATTGTGTATACCTCTACATATACAAAGTTTCATGTTATTCTAGCATGGCGTTTAAAATGAGAACGTAACTACGTTTGTATGGAGAACCGAGCGTACTGCGGACTCTTAACTTAATTCCTGGAACAAAAAAAAAACAAGTAACGATACTACTTTCTTGTGAACAAAACCTTAGGCACACTGAAAGAGAAAACTTCACACTTGTCTCAAATGTCAGGAGGATCTAGGTACGTCACGTCCTTAGGGTGTGTTATTGTATATTATACTTGAAATTTTTAACTTGTAAATTTCTAGAAATAATTAATATCTCGAAAATTAAGCCGTTTTGGACCATTAGTTATATCACTTTTTGTACTCTAATCTGTCGGGTTACTGAAATTCACCGTGTATAAGCGTGATACAAATGAACGTACGAGTAGGTAATTACAAAAAAAACTATTTAAAATAAAATGCTACATGCTTAAAAATAAGATATCTCTAAATAGCTCTCTTTGAATTTGTATGAAAGGTGTAAAGTGTATGTACATAAAAGTTTATATCTCAAGAGACTACTAATGTGCAATATACACTTATTTTATAGTTATAAATAACGTCATATGCAGAAATTACTTTTGAAGATGATTTTAGTTGCAGAAAATTCCCAAATCATATACGAGTATATATATATTTAATGTTTAAAAATATTACTCAAAAAATCAAAAATTTCAGCCATTTAGTACCAATTAAGATTAATCGACTCACACGACATTTACAGAATTTAAGTAATTTTATTTATTGGACATGTTTACCATTATTTATATTTACCCGACTGCGCCAAAAGGAGGGTTAAGTTTTTCGAGAGTATGTATGTACAGTCAGCGGCAGAAGTAGCTAAGCAGTATAATACGTTCACAATAATCTACAAAGAGCCTTATTCTCTTCACATTAGAGTATATGTGCAGCTCATTTTGAGCACTATGCCTGCGTAGATACTTCTGCTGCTGACTGTATGTATGTATTTATGTATAATTGTTTGGCACGCTCTGCAGCTTGAATGGCTCGATGGATTTTAGCTTGATAGGTGTCGTTAGATTCGTATTTACTGAAAGGATGACACTGGGTAATTGTATATAAAAAAAAACAAAATGGCAGATTTTTGGCCTCAAATTCCAAATTACACAGAAACGCAGTCGGGTTTTTTTATAGCTCTTTTTAATAATTATTAAATTACAGTTACTCCTAATCAATTCGATGAGCGTAGGAGCTATTATAAACCTTCAAGATTACTCATTAAATATCAATTAAAACAAGCAATAATATGATCATTTATTGCAAATCTGGCGTTGAACCTAGGGCATGCAAATTCTCGGCATGGGAATTCCCGGGAATATTCATAAAAACCGGTACCGAGACTGCAAGCCCTAGTTGGACCTAATGTCCATAATCCCGTTAAAGTTGCGTCCAGGGCACAGGTAGTCGCCACACATTTAAAATATATATATATATAGGCCGGATTTTAACTACAGCAGGGTTATCATGTCGGTTAGCGATCAGCTAATTTAGTGTGCCGATTTGCGACCACTTGGGTGAGTTGTTGAACTGGAAGAATATTTTACTACTTAATAAAATGTATAATGTCTTTTAGGGTCTATAAAAATGTTAATATTTAATTGAAAAAAAAAACTTGTTCTTTGGGTCGCCGCAAACTGACGCTGGTCGCGTAATCGGCATAACAACCCTATTTCTTCGTACCAAGAGAAATTTGACAACCTTATTTGAATTATGTGGGAAGAATCTGTTATTTTTGTGTTATGTGATATAATCAAAGGTTAAACTCATATTTTTTATTTCTCATGGCAGGTATTTAACGATAGTTTTCGTTAAGTAAATTATTCCATATCAGCATTAATGTGTTCATATAGGTAGATTTACATTTAAGAAGAAGGATGTACGTTTATTTCCATTACTTTTAGTCAAATTTGTTTCTTATGAATTTACGTTTTTTTTTAAATTACCTTGACATTTTGTGATGAGTTGTATTTTTTGACTGTATTTGAAGTCCCCTTAATGTTAGTAAATAGTGTTTAAGGTGTCATTGTATATCAGAGATCCAATTGTTATGTAAATAACTGTGATGTTAATATTTAATAATAAAGTGAATAATTATGAAATAAACATGCTGAGATATAATGCGGTTCTTTTGATTAACCTTTTGTGATGGGATGTAGCAGGAGCTATACGCAAATTTAAATAATTCAATATAATTTTATTTTCATTTTTATTGAAACGTTCAGTACCTTGACGATCAACTGATCATACTCGTACAAGTTTGTTTTTGTGGGGCGATACTCAATGTCAATACCTAGACACCCAAGAACAAATAGCATGAGTATGATCATTCGATGCGTATTCGCAATTTGCGATAGAATTAATCGTTCTTTTGATGATGATGATATTCGGTAGTTTCCCCGGAAAATTATTGCGTATGTGAGGCTAGACCGAACATAACCAAAATATAATATTAGTCTCGTAGTCTCGTATTTTAGATGCCTTATTTTCTCTCTATTGCGATATGTTAATTGCCAAAGCTGGTTTACGACTCGTGTGATGTTTAATTAATTGTTCGTCATCAAAGTAATGATTGATATTTTTAAGAGTATTATTAATTTCAAGTTCATATTCATCAGTAATCAGTAATCTTTATTGCTTTTCATGGGTACAGTAGTTGGTAAAAATATAAATGATCTGCCATGAAACCCTGCAGGGCACTGCAACATGCGTTTGATAAAATACGTACATAAATTAGCTTACGAGTAATTAAATAAATCATTTTTGAAGTTATAATAAATTACACATTCTATTTAACTTCTAACATATTTTTTTTAACTATTTACATACATTTTACCTTAAATTATGTATTTATTTCGTTAACATAATAACAGAGAGTTAATATCTATCAAAAAATAGCAATAAGTAACAGTCTATGTTTAAATTTCCCATTTCTTTTATTATAATAATATACCTATTTTATTTATGTAACTATTTAATTAGCTTTCAAAGAACTCTTGCAATGAATAAAAACATTTATTTATTAAATACTCGGCAATTTTTTAATTAAATAATGACTCTTTTTATATTCTTGGGGAGTTTATTATACACTTTCATTTATTGCGCTCGAACATTTTACTCGTATTACGGCACTATTGTCGTCTGTAAATAGTATTACTTGATTGTTCTTCTGCTGTGGGAGACCGTTTATTTAAAACAGGAATACTATATGGACAAGGATGAGGCACGCCTCTTGGATTAGATCTTCTAGTTTCAATGTTTTGACTTTTAAACCAACCAACGCGGCCGGCGAAGCGCTCGTGCCCCAGCGGCGCCCGTTTCCCGCGTGCAAGTATACGAGGTTAAGCAACGTCGGCCCAGGTCAGTTCTCGAATGGGTGACCGCTTTGAGTGGTTACTAACTGACCGTACACACGACCTCTGGGTAGTCTGGGTGGTGCTAAAAGTGCAACAAACTGGCGACCGTACTGTCTTCTCGAGGACTCACGGTTTGAAATAATTCCCAAACGATAAATAAATAAATAACCAACCAACAATCCGACTTAGCTCTGAAATGAAAGCTTTATGTTGATGAGCACAATTTGATAAGTATACATAGCATTAAGTCATAAACATTAGTCGATAAACCTTGCATTGATAGCGAGATTAACTTAACACCAAAAGGGCGTATGTGACAATAGTACATAACGATACAAGTGCAGAGAACAGGAAATTCGCAACAAGTGGTGATAAATTAAAACACGACCGAAGGGAGTAATGTAGCACCATATGTCGAAACTCTAAAGAGCCAAATGTACTGTAAAACGTTGTACGTTACACCAAGGGGCTTGCAATGGGTGGAGCGCGCCGCGTTAATAACCTAACGCTCGAAATCCCCGAAACTAGCTGTCAGTCGCGGGCCGTCGCCCGTCCGAGCATGTACGTACGCGTCGTTTTGTGATCCGCTGCCGCGCGCCGCCGACTTGATCGCGACGAACCGCGCGTTACTACGTAATTTTTTGTGTGATTTAAAAAACCCACAATGAAACCGATAACCGGCCACACATGTTCTGTATATATGGTTGTTTGAATACCCGAAGGAACGTTGGTGTATCTTTTTTTCAGTTGCCTACAAATTTTGAACGGTAAGTTTTTATTTTAGTTTGGTATATGTAATAATAAGTACTTATTTAGTGTTGGTTGGTGTTTAAAATTATTGGTTGGTGTTTAAAATTATCAACTTGTAAGTTACAATACAAATAAATATGATACGAACCACCTGGCTAATTGTTAGGTACTTATAGCTTAAACTCACCATTTCCGACGTTTTACTTATTAAGTAATTAACTGTAATTTTATTCAAAATGAAACACGCGTTATTAAATTTATTTTACTTGATTAGCTACATAATAGTTGTCCTATTTAGGTAGTTGTCCTTTATTGTGGCCATAGCATTTGAAACACGGACAAAGGTATAAGTAGCTGAAAAACATAAGAAGATGACCTGTCCTGCCCGGCTAGTATGATAGCTTATACCGTCACGTTTTATGTGACGTTTCAGTACATTTTGGCCATATAACGTGACGGTATAAGCTATCATACTAGCCGGGCTGTTGTATGCAGTTGTGACGTGTTTGTTGTTGATTTGTAGGTCCGACAAAACCTGTTGGTTGATGATTTGAAATGTATTTATTATTTATTTTAGACCCAGTAGTTTCGGCGATGAAGGGGGAATGGTAATTTTTTGGCTATTTTCCTAAATAAATTGTAAAATAATTATTTTAAAATTACAAAAATATATATATATGTAGTACTATATATGTAGTTTGAAGGTACTTCCCCTACACGTAAAATGGGGATGCATTTTTTCTTCTTGCAAAACCCACCGTGTAGGGTATCGTTAGATGGTTCGTTAAAAAAATATGAGATTTATTATTCTTGTGAAGTAACATGTACTTAATTAATATCGGTTCACTGTATTAAGCGACATCTGGTGAGGTACAATTTTTTTTGCATCATTGAAGTATTTTTGGCGTGACAACCCTAGGGCTACACGTGCCGCGCGTGAATGAATACAAGTTATGCGATAGACAGAGATGCAGAGAGTAGGCACTTTTCTTATGCCTAAACGCCGTTTTTGTTAGGGAGTGAAATTTCTGTACTTGTACTATTCCTTATTCTGTGGTTACACGTGCGAATAGGTAATTCGCAACTCGTGTCATTTTAAAACACTCCCTTCGGTCTTGTTTTAATTTATCAGCACTCGTTGCGAATTTCCCATTCTCCGCACTTGTATTGTAATGTATTATTACTGCTTACCTCAAAAGTAAACTTATTAGTTCTATACTTTTATTCCGGAAAATAAAATAAAGGACAACAAGGGATAATGTCATGTCCGAAAACATCCGATGTATAACGCAGGATATTTGTAGACAGTACCTACAACACAATGTAGTTAATACGAGTATATAACATTCCATTCCTTCCTTTCGCTATTACACACTTGCTAGAAGGGGACGACATAATATATATTATTGGATATTTGTCAGATATAAAGGCGAAAAGTTAGATAGGCAGTTGTTACCCTTAGTAGGGTATAAGTATCCATAATAGAATATGCCTTTCATCATCATCATATCAGCCGAAGGACGTCCACAGCGGGACGTGTGCCTCCCCCAAAGAGTGCCACAATGGTCCTGCGCTACCTGCATCCAGTGGACTTCCGCGACCTTTACCAGGTCGTCAGTCCACCTTGCGGGGGTGTACCTTTGAGAACCTTTCCGCCCCAATGGCCATCGGTTCTGTGGCCCGCCCACTGCCACTTAATAGGGCTATATCGGTTACTTTGGTTCTACTGCGGATGGCCTCATTTCGAAGATTTCCGCATTGCTCTTTGGGTGACTTTGAGCCCTCTTATAAGGTCCATTGCCTGTCTTTCGTACAGAACTCTTAACATGCTTACTACCTTAGTTTACATTATATACTCGTACCTATACTGTTTCAGATTAATTGGTGATTTTCAATTTATAGCTCACAATAAAACCAATTAATTTTAATTGCTACAATAGTAACGCAAAATATTACATATGATTTCTATAACTCTGACCAGAATGTTGAGGTTATGTCTACTGACCTTTTTGCTACATTTTGGCAGCAGTGAAGTTGAGCTGGTAAACAACCGCATGGTCGGCGTTGACACGGCGCACAATGTGAAAATAGACAAAGATACTATCATCTCGCAGAATTTAAAACTTGAGAAACGTAATAAAGGAAGGAATGGTAAGTGCGAACCTACAAACACAAACTATATTCAAAGAGACGAAAATTTGCGTGATGTTATATGTGGACGGCCTCCAATACATCAGTTGGTTCAAAGCAAGGAGCTCGTGAGATCGTGAGCACTCGCGGTGAATTCTTTTTTTCTCTTTGATTGGAGATTAGGTACAATTTTTTTAGCAAGCACTCGCATGGTGAAAAATTATGTCCGTTATCTTTCTAGCGTATTACCGGTTGTATCTTAAAATAACCCGAAGAATAGTACATTACTACAGAGGCCGGGATGAAAGGGGTTGCCGGCCGAAGACATATAGACGGATAGGTCTCAGGCGGGCAACCCCACATTTCCCGCCGAGGTATGTATAGTGCTTTTCTCAAACATGCAATGAAATAAACTGCAAAAAAATCAAAGTTTTATTTTTAATACGCATAGTGGCAGAATGTCATGATGCCTGTGCCACAAATTTATGTGGAATGGAAATTAAAAAAGAGGACTTTGCCGGCCTAGGCCTGCAAGATTTGTATGAAATTCCATTAACGACCTCTTGTCCTAGCCGCACCTGAAACGTCATACTTCACAGCCTATTATGAGGAACATAACATCAATATTTTATTGCATGTTTGAGAAAAGAGGTTTACTTCGGAAAAAATAATACGTTATTGTATGTAATGTATACGTTACTGTAGAGGCCGGGAAACGAAGGGTTGCAGGCCAAGTAGATATAGATGGATAGGGATACGCGGCCTGCAGCCCAAAGTTTCGCGCCGAGATTTGTAGAGGGCTTTTCTCAAGCATACGCAATGAAATAATAAAATACACCACACAAAAAACAAATTGTTTGACATTAAATTTAAAAAAAAACTTCCCGGCGTAGGCCTTCAATTTTGTACGAAATTCCTTTACAGTTCTCCCGTATTGTTCCGCCTGCAACGTGATACTTTGAATTTGAAGCCTGTTATATCGTACATAATGACGAAATTTCATTGCATGTTTGAGAAAAATAAACACCTAAATACATAGAAAACCATGACTTAGGTACAAATATTCAAAATCATCCATCACACAAATAATAATAATATAATAATATTGGGGGACAATCTTACACAAATCGACTAGTCCCAAACTAAGCAAAGCTTGTACTATGGGTACTAAACGACGATATACATACTTATATAGATAAATACATACTTAAATACATAGAAAACATCCAAGACCCAAGAAAAAATATCCGTGAAAAATGCACAAATAAATGCCCTGGCTGGGATTTGAACCCGGGACCTCTAGCTTTGAAGGCAGAGTCACTACCAACTAGGCTAAACAGGTCGTCAAAATATTTCCTCAGACCGGGATTCGAATCTCCTAAGCACCAAGCTCAACCTGACGACAGAGTTTCAGCCGATTTAAAAATTGTAGCCCATCACCACAAGCCAGACGCCGAGCCGGACTGGTCGTACAGCGCGATCCCCGGCGACGTGGCCCCGCACGTCGCGGAGTTCAAGCAGAACATGTCGGAGTGCCTCAAGGAGGTGCAGGCGAGCGACAAGCGGCCGGTCAAGAGACTGTCTCCGAAGACCGAGTCGCCGGTGCACGGGGAGTGCCTCATAGCGTGCGTGCTCAAACGGAGCAAGGTTATAGACAATGGGAAAATTGTTAAAGGTACCTAATACTATGTCGAAATGGTCTTTTACCTTAAATGTGTTTTAGAATAACTGACCAATTTAGAAAAGTTGAAAAACCTCGACATTGTCATTCCAAAGGTCAATATGTCAAACACGGCCGAACCGATTTTAATAAAACATGTCTATGAATTATCCCTAGAAAACCTGATTTCAAATTAAAAACGGCGCGCGCAATGGAAAGTGATCATTGAAAGTAAATCTGCACGAAACGATATAGATAGAATTTTACGCACCACGAGCAACCCATCCAGAAATTGGTTTCAAAGGTTAGGAACTAGAAAGCGTTACTTTCATAAGATTCCTAGGTATAGTTATCGATTCCCACACCAACTGGCGCGCTCATGCTGAACATGTCGTGACAAAGTTAACCAAATTTGCATACCCTCTAAAGAGGATAAAACAAGTATCCTCCAAAAAAGCCCTTCTCGCCTTTCAGTCAGGTATTTTATGTCGAATCTACGTTATAGGTTACTTGTATGTATTATATTCTATTCTAAACAACCTGTACAGAGATTATTTTATACTCGTATTGCAGGAAACTTAATAGCTTTGGTAAGCAAGTTCTACGCCAAAGACGCTAAAATGATGAAGAAGTTGGATAAGAACTTGGACCGCTGCATCGAGATGAGCGCCCGCATCCGCGACGAGTGCGAGCTGGCGGCGCAGCTCAACTCCTGCACCAACGACCTCATGGCCAGCAACAAGCACAAGATATCCATTCACTATTAAAGTGTTCATTGCATTAGAGCCTAACGTATAACCTGTATTTACTTTTACGACACCTATCGCACTCTCGCGTTGAACTGACACTTAGGTATATTACTAACCGCGATTACAATACGTTTAGACGTGACAGTTTTTCAATATACTATGTCAAAGTCACAAAGTGTATGCAGGATGATTTTGGGATCGTGATCATGAATCAGTTTCTTTCGACTTGGTATCTGTTAGCCATTTCAAAGAAGTTTTGACTCGAAACAAACGCATTTGACTTTAATTTATTTTGAAAAGAAAAATACAGAATCACAAAAAATACTTCCGAGTAATGAATCTAGTTAGATAAAAAAAACATTAGATACATCATGGATCTAATGAATGGATCCTAAGAGAATGATTGGGTTACCCTACTCCCTTTGACGGACAATATGGAGACTCACAGATCAGTATATTTTTTAATCATTATTATTAAGTAAGATAGTCAGTTTTTTTTTAAATTGTATAAATTCACGCTTTGACTTGTAAAAGTGCCCTTGTGGCCTATTTGCAGAATAAATATTTGATTTTTTGATTTTGACTTGACAGTGGGGTAGGGTGAACTTATATGAATATTTTTTAAGAAAAAAAAACCGACTTCAATGGTGGAGGCCGGTGAAAGATTATTATACTTAGATGGTGCACTCTTAGATTCCATACAGTAAAATAAAAATGGCTATAAGTATGTTTTTAATGGTAGAAGACTAAGCACCCTCAATTCCTCATGGAATCATAGAAAAACCTTGCTTGCTTGACAAACAAAATGAAGAGAACAAATCGCCAAACTTGAACTACGCATCGTTGAAGAGTTCCGTTCTGATCATCATCAGCAGTTCCACTTCATAAGATGTCACTTATGCTTGATTAGTTCAAGAAATAACTAAAATCATTATTTTTGTGCCTTTCACATTTGAGGAGTTCCCTCGATTCCTAATGGATCCCATCATCAGAACTCGAGCGTGACAAAATCAATCGTGATTATAGAACTTGCTTAACAAATACAGCTAGAAGGATAAATCGCCAAACGTGAATTTTTCGTCGTTGAAGAGTTCTGTGATGATCATCATCAGCAGTTCCACTTCAGCAAATGTCACATTTATGTATGATAATGCTCGGTTTGATGATAAAAACACAAAAATCACTATATGTTTGCCTTTAAGATTTGAGGAGTTCAATCAATTCATCATGGATCCCATCATCAGAAATCGAGCATAACCAAAATTAATCGTGAAAATAGAACTTGCTTAACAAACACAGCTAGGAGGACAAATCGCCAAACGTGACCTTTTCGTCGCTGAAGAGTTCTGTTCTGATCATCATCAGCAGTTCTACTTATCAAATGTTACATTTATGGATGAAAATGCTCGACTTGTTGATAAAAACATAAAAATCACTATATGTTTGCCTTTAAGATTTGAGGATTTCCCTCAATTCCTCACGGATCCCATCATCAGAACTGCGTTTTGACAAAAACGGGACCAACTTGGATATATATACTTACAATCAAAAAAATAATTTTCCAAATCGGTTAAGAAATGACGGAGTTATGGAGTAACAAATATTAAAAAAAAAAAAAAAAACATACAACCGAATTGATAACCTCCTCTTTTAAAATCTTGAAGTCGGTTAAAAAGTATTATTTCCCACTTAAATTTTAAAAAATTCCGTCCTCAAGGGCAAAAAGGGGTTTGAAAATTGTAAATGACAGACTTGGAACTTTGTGTATAGACTCGTTATTACAATACAAGAAAAGTAATTTTGGGGTTTTGGAAAAGCCCACCCCTAAGCGGGTTAAATAGGGGTGCATAGTTTGTATGGGGATAGAGTCAAATTTTAAGTTAAGAGACTTGAAACCTTGTGTATGATGGACTCCTTATTACAACACAAGAAAAGTAATTGTTAGGGTTTTGGAAAAATCCAACCTTAAGCAGGTTAAATAAGGGTGCAAAGTTTACATGCGGGGAACTCTTCTTTTTTTTAATTTATTCTTAATAAAAGGTGTACATAGTTAAATAATAAATAAATAAATATTAGGGGACATTTTTCACACAAAACGAACTAGTCCCACGGTAAGCTCAATAAAGCTTGTGTTATGGGTACTAGACGACGATATATTTTAATAGATATATACTTAAATACATAGAAAACATCCAAGTCTCAGGAACAAATGTCTCTGCTCACCACAGAAACAAATGCCCTTACCGGGAATCGAACCCGGGACCTCTAGCTTCGGAGGCAATGACACTACCAACTAGGCCAGGGGTTCCCAAACTTTTTTTTCTCATAGACCACTTTAAAAAATTTGCTGGTTCTGGTGGACCCCCTACTCTACAGCCTACACCATATTCCCAAAAAATTACAAAAATGTGACTATTACCTAACTCTGGTGACGATATAACTATGAAATAGTATAGTATATTATATGTACACCTAGGGAGATAATATAAAGAAAGGCCGAGATCGCAGATATTTACGGCCCGAGCTGCAAGCGAAGGACGCAAATGTGCGATCAAGGCTTTCTTTATTATCTCCCGTGTTGTATACATCATTTTATGTCAACATTTGGCGAAAAAGCGGCTATTTCCGCACATGTATCGGGCGAAAAAATCCACTTTTAGCCAGGTGTGACATAAATGTTCTTTACAGGTTTAGAAAAAAAAGTGAAAAATGATTGGTTAATATGCTGTCAATAATAAATACTTTACTTTTTTGACATCTACTCACAACCTATCTATTCCAGCATCAAATAAAATAAAATCAATCAAATCTAAATCTCGGAGTGGTGAAATAAAATTAAATATAGTATATTTTGCTTGTGTTGTGTTTATTCGAGTACTTTATAATATTTATGATGATAATAACAGTCGTAAAATAATTAAAATTAAACATTGTTACGTAACTTCTAAGTACAATGACACTCAAAATTAATGGGAGGGATGAGCTTGATGAATTGACAACAAATTGTCAATATTTGGGTTCAGTTTTGTCAGGAATAATCGCAAATCTCCTCGTTCTGTGATATTCAGTCTGTTCCTATTTTTCGTTAAAAGGTTTGTAACGGTGCTGAAACTTTTTTCCACAAGATATGACGAGGGAAATGATATCAAAAGCTTTCTCGCAATTTTCCACAGTCCAGGATATTTTTCGGGTATTTCTGCTTGCAGCCAAAAAGTTTGATACCCTTTTTTATATTTCACCTTCAGCTCCTCATTAGTGCTAAGCTCAAGTAGCTCCTCTTGCAATATCACGTTCTCCACTTCCATTTCATCAAATGGATTTATAATCCATGGTGGTATTTCCATCGTGAGAATGTCTTCAAATCTGGTTTTGAAATCATCATGCAGGGCAATCAAATGTTGAACATATGTCTGAATATCATCATCCTCGCATTCTACCTGTGACAAGCTTGAGAATTGGGAAAATTCGCGTCGACTAATGTTTTGCTTCATTAACTTCAATTTTCCAAGAAAAGCGGAAATCACACTCTTTGTTTTAATTAAATTGAGGTTGACCCCTTGCAGTTGTAAGTTAATATCATTAAACTTTTTGAACAAATCTGTCAAATACGCGATATCTGCTTTGAACTTGATCAGGTTTTCTTTTAAATCTGGAGCTTTACTATCCAGAAACTCCAAGACAGACTCAAAAAGTGAGTAAAATCTTGTTAAACATGCACCTTTCGACAACCAGCGTACTTCAGTGTGTAAGAGCAATCGTCGGAAGTCTTCATCATTTTCATCGCACAATTGGGCAAATAAACGCGTATTCAAAGCATTGCTTTTTATTTTATTAACCGCGTTAATCACAAATTGGAGCGATTGGTGCAGTCTAGCACTCAAATTTTTTGCTACTAAGTGTTGTCGGTGGATGACACAGTGAATTGCAGTTAAATCTGGTATCATTTTTTTTAGATGGCTTATGAACCCACGATATTTCCCGACCATTGCAGGAGCTCCATCTGTTGCTGCCGATGTAACGTTTGTGAACGGAATTGATTTTTCTTTTAAAAAATCGCTCAGGATGTTAAATATCGATTCACCTTTAGTGTCAGTCTTCAAAGTTTTGGCGAATAATAGCTCTTCATGAATTTCTTCGTCCATAACAAATCGCACAAATGCTAATAATAATGCCTCATTATCAGGTAAAGTTGACTCGTCCAGTTGAATAGAAAAATGAGTTGTTTGCAGATAATTACACAAGAAACTTTCAATATCAGAGCTCATTTCGTCAATACGTCTTTGTACAGTGTTGTTACTCAAAGGAATTTTTTTGAGTATGTCAAATGGAGGTTTGTGCAGAACAGTTTTTAAAACTTCTTCAACAGCGGGTAAAATTAACTGTTCACCAATGGTGTGGGGTTTTCCAGATTTCGCTATGAGTAATGAGATGTTGTAAGATGCCCGCAAGCCATCATCGTTACTTTCAGATGTTGAAGCGAACATACCTTGCAGGGTGGGTCTCTTTTCATATTTTTCTTTCAATGATTGAAAATATTTCAAATCTTTACCTGTTTTATCAGGGTGGCACCTTTTTAGATGATCTTCGAGCTTCGATGGTTTCATAGAGTCATTGCTCAAAACTTTATTGCATAAAAGGCACATGGGCAATCGCTTGTCCGCGTTTGATGGAAGAAAGCCAAATTTTAAATATTCCACACTGTACTGTCGACACTTAATTTTCTTCTTTGGCTCCGCCATGTTTCAAATTAGCTACCTGTAAGTATAAAAAAGTTTTTGTGATCTTAACATTCTTACTTAACTTCTTCTTAGTCTTACTTAACAGGATATGGCTATTTTATAGAACAGAATTTATAATTTTTCGCTATGAATCAAAAAAAGAATACTAATAAACTTTTTTCGGCTGTCTGTTGTTTTATGGAAGTAGGTAGGTAATAATCGTAATGTTCATTATTTCATACATGTCTATCATACACAAAGAAGACAAATATATTAACTACAAAAAGAGATACCTATAAGTTGTATAGCAAATAAACAAATAATGTACTTACTTTTCCGACACGATTCTGGCAACCAGGAACAGCAATTCACTTTACTTTTGTAGTCGAAATCCGGAAACAAATGAGTAACGTTTGTTCTTAGCATTCGTATTTATTGGTGAAGAATCAAACAAGTGCATACAAGCACAGCACATTACCGTAAGTCATAGGTATTTCGTCCCTTTGCACGTCCGAACAAGCGTTTTGGTCGGCGCCGGCGATAGCGACGCGACGGTGCTTCGCAAGCCTAGACTTGTTCGTTTGTCCAACAGCTCGTTCGCGATATGTTGCAGACTTGCAGTCGACGGTTTTGGAGCCGAAAGTTGTAATTTTAATAATATATATAGTATTATAGTATAGGTAGTTTGATTCACCGAAATATTTATCACGGAGGAACGCAATATTTTTATTATATATTTATCAGTCGTCCAGGCTATAAAAATAATACAAAAATCATTATCTGTTTCGTTATTTACCATCGAAACCAGATAAATTTTCGTGGACCCCCACGTACAAACTGTGAACCCCTATTTTTTTGCCACTCCAGCGTAGACCCCTGTCACATCGTTCGTGGACCCCTGGGGGTCCACCTGGACCACTTTGGGAACCCCTGAACTAGGCTAACCAGGCCGACAAATATAGTTACATTTTAAAATTAACTCGCCAAACTGGGAGGCCAGTTTGTTGGCATACAATGGTTTAGCTATATGTATGCACCTCGTAATTAATTAGATTAAATTAACTGATGTTGCTCTTTGGGTGACTTTGAGCCTTCTTATGAGGCCCATAGTAGGTAAGCGATCACTGGCAAGTGATGACATATGGTACTGAAACGTGGAACTGCTGATGATGATCATCACAGAACTCTTCAACGACGAAAAGTTCACGTTTGGCGATTTATCCTTCTAGCTGTATTTGTTAAGCAAGTTCTATAATCACGATTGATTTTGTCACGCTTGAGTTCTGATGATGGGATCCATTAGGAATCGAGGGAACTCCTCAAATGTGAAAGGCACAAAAATAGTGATTTTAGTAATTTCTTGAACTAATCAAGCATTTTCATTCATAAAAGTGACATCTTATGAAGTGGAACTGCTGATGATGATCAGAACGGAACTCTTCACACACTGGTCAAAGACTTTTGTCTTGAGACACTGCGGAATACTGGACGAAAAGATGTGCCGTAGCTTCCCGAACGCTGCCCAGCCGAGTCGATTAACCTCCGAATTGCTAAACTTAAGTGGCAGTGGGCGGGGCACATAGCACGTAGAACCGATATGCCATAATCGCCACGCTTGGCATGCGGGTTGGCGATCGCAGTATCTCCACCGCATTCCAGGGATGCTGCTGCCCATCCCCCGGTGGTCTTGGTCGCAGTTTTAGGACATACCCGGGTCCAAACATACATAAATACAATATATTTATAAAAAAAAAAAAAAAAAAAAAAAAAGTAGTTTATTCTTCAAATTAGGCATATTACATGCACCTATGAACGTCAATAAACTACCACCGGTTCGGAAAAATAAACCTCTGCCACGAGAAGAACCGGCGTAAGAAACTCGGCGAGGTGTCATTTTTTCAAAACAATATACATTGTATAGTTAAATATAAAATTACAGTCTCAGTTACTACAAAAATAACAAGCTACAGTAGAAAACCTATTTTCGCGATAGATTAGCCGTGCAGGACACTATCACTGCCAAACATCCCTGTCCATGATGTAATCGTTTACCTTATAATATGCTTTTGAAATAAGTGTTTGTTTTACTACAGATTTGAATTTAGAATTGCTAAGTTCAGTAATGTGTTTTGGAATTTTATTGTAGAATTTAATACAATTTCCCAAGAACGACTTTTTCGCCTTTACTAGTCTATAGAAGGTTATTTTCAGTTTCCCAGTGTTTCTGGTGGCTATTGGTTTATCAGCGTTCGTTGGGAAATTGCACAAATTCTTCCTAACATACATTATTATTTCAAATACGTATAGGGACGGCAGGGTTAGAATATCTATTTCTTTGAAAAATTCTCTTAATGAGTCACGCGACCCCAAGTTATAAATTGCCCGGATAGCCCTTTTTTGCAAAATAAAAACAGTTTCAATATCTGCAGCTGATCCCCACAAGATTAGACCATAAGTAATTATACTATTAAAATAAGCAAAGTAAACTAACCGTGCCGTTGCCACATTGGTAAGCTGCCTTATTCTCCTGACTGCAAATGCAGCAGAGCTCAACCTACTTCCTATCGCTGTTATATGGGAACCCCACTGCAATTTTGAGTCCAATGTAATACCTAAGAATACAGTTGACGTAACAAATTCTAATGTTTGGCCATTAAGTTTAATATTTGTATCTAAGTTTCTATTTGACGAGTTCGCTAGAGAGAATTTCATACATTTAGTTTTTTTCGGATTCAACACTAAGTTATTGGCAGCAAACCAGTCAGATATCATGGACAGGGTATTATTTGGTTCAATGAGTTCAGTATCTTTCCTATTTACCTTGAACAGTAATGAGGTGTCGTCTGCGAACATTACAATGCCTGATCTTCGGCTTACCATATATGGTAGATCATTTACATAAACAAGGAACAGGAAAGGGCCTAGAATAGACCCCTGAGGTACTCCCATCTCTACCACTGTCTCTGACGAAAGGGCTTTATTTATCGCTACCTTTTGATTTCTCTGTGTTAAATATGATTTCATAAGATCCAATGCATGTCCTCTGATACCATAGAAATTAAGCTTACAAATTAAAGTTCCATGATCTACACAATCAAAAGCCTTGGAAAGGTCACAGAACACTCCAATGGCGTCATATGACTCTTCCCAAGACTGCAAAATAAATTTTATTAAACTTGCACCTGCATCAGTAGTTGATCTACCTTTCGTGAAACCGAACTGCTGTGCGTGCAAAATATTGTGTGAATTAAAATGAGAAACCAATTGCGTAAGCATTATTTTTTCGAATATTTTGCTAAACGCAGGTAGGATAGAAACTGGACGATAATCAGAAGGATTATCTCTATGACCTGATTTGAAAATAGGAACTACTTTACTACACTTCATTAAGTCTGGAAAAATGCCATTGTCTACACAACTATTAAAAATGAGAGCTAGAGTGGATGCAACGACCTCGAGAATAGATTCCAGTACCATGACTGACACGCCCCATAAGTCCTCAGTCCTCTTTATTTTTAACATTTTAAAAGACTTCAGTACATCTAGAGGAGAAACATGATGAAATTTGAAAATATTTAGTGACTCTAATTTTACGTTCTCATTCAGAAGGGATTCTGCTATTGTGGTAGATGATGCCAAACTTTGAGTCGTGACTATAGGAATTTTGGAAAAGAAATTATTAAATTCATCGGCTACTTTTAGTGCATTAGTAATTAAATTATCCTCTATTTTCAAAGAAATCGTGGACTCTTTATTACTTCTCTGCCCAGTCTCTGTGTTTATTATTTTCCAGACAGTCTTGGCTTTGTTATCTGAGGACTTTATTTTATTATTCAAGTGCATTGCTTTTGCCTTTGTGCACACTGTTTTGAATAATTTGGAATAATCCCTAACATACTGATGGAAGCGTTCGTCAGTGGTGCAAGATCTCCTTTCATAAAGTTGGTATAAGTTATCTCTACTCTTTCGAATTCCGGTAGTTGCCCAATCATTAAATCTCATTTTATTGTTTATTTTAATACGCTTTTTACTACAAGTCCTATTAAATTCGTTACACACTGTATTCAGAAGCATTTTGAATTGATCATTCGGATCATTTGATTCTACCTGGGTGTTCGGCATGGCGACTAGTAGATTTGACTTTAGTAGTTCTAGTCTACTTTTACTCAGGGGTCTTATTTCTATAAGTTACATACATACAAGAATAGATATACTACTTCATATTAAATACATATATACTATACTCGTAATTATAGGGATGGATTCTAGTCGAATTCTTGTTTAAGCATATGCTTACGCAGCATTCGCTTGAAAGTAAACTTGCTTGGGCAAAACAAAATAGATTTGCATTATTTAGGTACTGTTTTATAGTCTAAATCGCTAATGAAACAATTGCAGATTCTCAATTCGTAATAAGTGTTTGAAAGAA
The DNA here is from genome assembly GCA_905163555.1 of Notocelia uddmanniana. Lineage (NCBI taxonomy): Eukaryota > Metazoa > Arthropoda > Insecta > Lepidoptera > Tortricidae > Notocelia > Notocelia uddmanniana. Next base: position 136,415 of record LR991063.1, on the reverse strand, counting down.
GAGATTAATAGTACATTTCGATGCTAGTGCGGAAAGTATGTCATTTCTTTACGAGTACCGAGGGATGCCACGAGCCGCAGGCGAGTGGCAACACTCGGGACGAGTGAAGAATGACATTTCCGCACGTGTATTGAACGACGTTTTTTAATACAGTTGCGAAAAAATAAGAAAAACAACAAGTAATATTTATAAAAACAATATCGAATGTTGCCTTTAGAAACTTAAAACATGCTTGCAGTAAGTAAAAACGCCTCTTCTTTGACAGGCGTTTCGGCAGCTATTCCGTTCCACTCAGACAACTTATTAAGAACGGTTTTTCAATATTCAATATTAAAAAATAAACGTATTATAATGATGAAGAGGTAAGTAATAAAATATGAAATGTGTATATTTTTCGTATTCTGATATTAACAGTAGGTTTTTATGTTGATTACGACTTTAAAGGAAACTAATATTTAACACCCAGCAATAAGGAGTCATGCATTGGAACAAGCATAAATTTATAAAAATTGGAAAAGTCAAAAGCACTAGTGCGCGAAAACCAACTTTCCGCACACTAAACAGCTACGTAAAGTAGCACTTTTTGAGCAACTGTATTAAAAATATATTTAGACGTCGACTACCGTTGACAGCATTGACCGACCAGCGACGCCTTGATTTTTTCATACTACAAACAAGCATATGGCCTACCTGATGGTTAGCAGACACCATAGCCTTTGAATACTTGCTACTGCAAAACAATCGTAAGCCCGCTAACTACCCTTTTTTGATATGAAGATTCATTGTATTAACAACTAGAGACTAATGCAGATCCTACTGTATACAGTGCATTCTGGTGAGCACTGGTGACTTTACTCACCACCAGGAACAGGGTGTAGATTAGAGGGTGGTAGTAGTGTTATTATGACTGCGATTTTATGTACGGTGGAGGTACTTCCCCAGTTGAGCTGTTTCTGAGCTACATGATTTTATCCCTTTTAAGGTTTATTATTTTTATTTTTTATAAGCCTTTTTTATTTCCTTAATAGCATTAAATTTACAATAATAAAGTGATTAGATAGCATGCATTTACAAATTGATAATTTTTGATGGATACAATTTAGTTATATAAGTTGTTATCAAGGACCTCTTCATAGAGTAAAGGCCTCCTCCATTTTTCTTCACATAGTTCTGTCATTCGCTTTTTCCATGCAATTTTTTCCTGCTGCTTTTTGAATCTCATCGAGCCATCTCTCCGCCGGTCTACCCCTGGTTCTCTTGCCTACAGGTCCCTTCCATGAAGTTATCTTTTTGGCCCACCTGTCCTCGTTCATACGTGCAATATGACCGGCCCACTTCCACTTTAATCTTTTGCTATGCACTAGAGCATCGATAAACTTTGTTGTTTTTCTTATATCAGTGCTTCTCTTTTTTTGTCTCAATTTTAGATTCAGGATGCTCCGTTCCATGGCTCTTTGGGTTGTTAATATTTTAATTCTGGTTTCTTTATTGAAAATCCATGTTTGGGATGCATAGGTAAGGGAGGGTAAGATGCAAGAGTCCAATATCATTTTCTTTAATTCCATTGAAGTATTTGATTTTAAAATTTCTTTGAAGGTCCAAAATTTACTCCAGGCCATGTTTACAAGTCTCATTAGCTCCTCGTGATGACTAGATTTTTTAAATGACACTTGTTTGCCAAGATATGTGTACTCTTGGACATATTCTAGTAAGACACTGTTAATGTGTATTGGTGACTTTTTGCTGTTTGTCATAATTTTTGTTTTCGTTGTATTTAGTTCTAGGCCAATTTCATTACTGACATAATTAATTTCATTTATCATTGACCCTAATTGCAATGAACTTTCTGCAAAGAGTATGATGTCATCGGCAAATCTTAGATTACTTAGAATTTGACCATTGATGTTTATACCTTTGTTTTTCCACTTTAATATCTTCATGATGTTTTGTAGGACGGTAATAAAAATTCTGGGAGAGAGGGGATCGCCTTGACGAACTCCTCTACATACATGGATTTCAGTGCCGGTTTTGTCTAGTATGACTCTACTTGTGCTTTTCATATATATGTCTTGTATGAGCTCTATAGTTTCTTATGGAACGTTACAATCCTGTAAGGCTCTCCACATGCTGATGTGGGATATGGAGTCGAATGCCTTGGCGTAGTCGATGAACGCTAAGTAGAGCGGGCGTTTCATTTCTTCGTATTTCTCCATAATCAGCTCTAACGAGTGGATGTGGTCTATAGTTGAGTATGTACTTCTAAATCCTGCTTGTTCTACTGGCTGTTGCTCTTCGGTGTAATTCGCAAGGCGTTTCTCGAGGCAAGAAGCAAATAACTTGTAAAGGTTCGATTGTATGCTGATTGGTCGATAATTGTTTATGTCAGAAGGGTTTCCTTTTTTGTACAGCAGTACAATATCTGATTTCGCCCATTCAGTAGGAATTTTTCTATCGTTTAAAATTTTATTGAACAGGGTAGTTAAAGGTTGTACTAGGAGAGCTTTTCCCGTTAAAATGGCTTCGTTCGGTATGCCGTCCGGCCCACAGCTTTTTTCTTTCTTTAAAGACTTTATCTTAGCCATCATTTCTTCAGAAGAGAACCTTTGTATTGTGGTATCATTTTTCTGTAAAGGCAAAGCCTCTATGCTCGCCGGTGTTTTGCAAGCGTAGAGCTTTTTATAAAATTCAGTGGCAGCTTTTATTATTCCCGATCTAGATAATGTTTCCTTGTTACCGGTAGAGGTCTTTTTCAAAGAAGGTATCCATTTCTTAGATGTAGTTAACTCTTTCAAACCTTTTTTCACACTTCCTAACTTCTTATGATATTTTTCAATTGTTGCTAGTCTGTAGTCTTGATATTCTTTTCTGATAATTTTGTGAATATTTTTATATAGATAATATAACTCTTTTTTCTTCTAATGTCAATTGTTTTTTATTTATCAACTCGTTTCTTCTTTTTATGAGATTTTTTGTTGCGTCTGAAATAACGTAGTGCTGTTTTTTATAGATATTGTTATTACATCGGGGCTTTAGACTTTCATCGATGGCTTGCTTAATTTTTGCATAATATGTCTCTACATTGATATTTTCTTCCAATTTTATATTTTCAATATTCAATTTTAAAGCTTCGATATATTTTTCTTGCTCGTCGGTAGTTCTTAGTGAAGACTTGTTACTTTTATATGTGGCTCTAGATTTTTTAGTGTTTGTTAACAATAGAGTACTTCGTACAAGTCGGTGGTCACTTGGGAATGATAAATTGCTTATCACTTCAATATTAGTGACTTTATTTTTTATATTCGACAGTATATAATCTATCTGGCTTTTCTTTTTCTTCGGGGAAAGCCACGTCCATATGTTCTTGCTTTTCTTTTTGAATAGGCTGTTGATAACGAAGAGATTATTTTCCCAGCAGAACTGAAGTAGAGTGTCACCTCTCTTATCTCTTTTTCCGAAGCATGTGTTTCCCAGTATTCTGTCTTCGCCTTTCATTTTTTGACCAATTCGGGCATTAAGTTCTTGCTGCAATTCTTAAGAGATTCCAGTATTTGGTCATAAAATTCTTTTATTTCCTGTTCGGTCGCGTCAGAAGTCGGCGCATATACCTGGGCGATGGACAGATTTGTATTCTCAAACTTCAGATTTAATACGAAAATTCGTTCATTGCTTGCAGTGAAGCTCTCTATACAATTTTTAGGTGTTTTTTTATGAGGAAGCCTACCCCATATTGGCCTTTAGTCTCGCCAAAGTAGCAGAATATATGGTCGTCATTTTCTTCTATATTATAGCCTGTACGTCTGATTTCTGATAAACCAATAATGTCATATTTAATTGTTGATATTGATTGCTTGAACTCTAGTAGCCTTTCGTCCGATAGTAGTGATCGAGCATTGTATGTGCATATGTATATGGGGTGGAGTGGAGGGTTTTGTTCTGTGACCCCCTCGGTGACCGGCCGGCCGTAGTGGGGGACATGGAGAGGTCGCTTTTTTATGTCATTTCTTAGTTAACAGTTGATACGATAGGGAGTTAGTGTCTGTATTCATAGGTTTATTTTTTACTAGATACTGTTCCATTTTATTTTTCTTGGTTGGATTTTTAGTAGTATTTTCCTGTTCGCTCCTGGCCACTCCCATGGTTTCTGGAGACTGGGATAAAGTTCTTTTTTGACGTTCATGTTGAGTGTTTATTTTTTCTGGTACAATTACTAGTTTGTTGTATTTTATATACGCCTTTTTTCCTTGTTGTCTTTCTTGTTGTAGCTGGGTGTGAAGCTTCTTTCTCTCTTCAAGAACATCAGGAGGGAAGTCTTCTTTAATGTAAAAACTACTGTTTTCCTGCTGCATTTTTTTGTTTTTGAGTAATTCTATTTTTTTCCCCATAGTTGTAAAAGTAACAGTTATGGGTCTTATTTTTCCAGATTTTTTTCCTATGCGTGAAACACACTCAATATCTCTTCTTTGACAATCTGCTTTCATAATATTATTAATTATGTCTAAAATTTTATTTTGTAAGGTAAAGTAGCTATTTTCCGTTTCTTCTACACCGAAAAAAAAAGATTTTTCTTTCGTAGTATTCTTTCCTGAATTGTTTGTGCTTGTTCTTCTGTAGTTTTTTCCAGTTGCTGTTGTCTGGTTTCTAAACTAATAAATTTTTCATCTATATTCTTATTTATACTATTTGGGATACTTTCTTTCATTTCTTTTAGCTCCCTTGATTGTTCATCGAACTTCGTTTGCAAAGCTTTTAACATTTCTGTGATTTGTTCCATTTTATTTTTATTTTATTTGTTTTATTTTTTATTTTCCTGCCCTCTAGCGGAGTGTTGTAGTACTAGTTTGTTAGTCGCGTTTTTGTTAAGTTGATGTTGTACGTAGATCGTGTGTTCGTTCTATGGAAGCCAAACAGTTCTATTGGTTTGTAACAGATGTCGCTACTGTATGTAGAACGGTGATGATGTGTATTCATGCAGTGTTTGTAGGTTATGTTACACACTGATTAATTTGTTATTGTCTTTTACACTGTAATTGTTATTGTTGCACACTTATTCACTCTTGATATTTATATTTCTACTAGAATTTCTGGTGTTTATGATTTTACAGTCCGATTTATCCGCACAATAAGTTCGTAATGTTTATTCCCATTTTTCACTATATTATGATCTTTTACGGGTCATCACATAGCTATATTTATTTTAAATAGTTTGTTATCACTTTAACTTGCTTTTTGATTAGGTTTTTCACTGTTTCGCAGGGTTTATTTATTTTTGTAACACGATAATCACAGAGCCGTTGTTGACTATTGCGCTGCAGCGCCCTCTCTCCCCTTTTAAGGTTGTCGCACTCGTAATCGCTCGGCACCGGATCGACGCCGCCTCACCTCATCGGCTCGCCGTCAACCAGGCGTCAACCATACGCAAGCACGTCACGGAAACGGATCAGCATCTCTGAGTCGCCCGCGCGGTTGCGGCTAGGTTACATCGCGCTTAAGGCTGGGCGACAGCGCGCTTAAAGCGAGGCGGCGGCTAGAGCTGGTGGTCGATGATCGTCGATGGCCGCGGAGGGAACGATGGCGGTCTGCGCGCGTATGTATCAGACTGAGGAGTATAACCTGTTACCCGTGCCCTCTGTTTGGCGTTTGTGGACTACGTGAAGGCCTTCGATTCGGTTGAAACCTGGGTTGTACCACAATCTCTCCAGCGGTGCCAAGTAGACTGCCGCTATATCGAAGTACTGAAGTGTTTGTACGACAACGCCACTATGTCAGTCCGACTCCAGGACCAGAGCTCGAAACCTATTCCGTTGTAGCCGTGATACTATTTTCAGGTGCGCTAGGACAAGAGGTTGTTAATGGAATTTCATACAAATCTTGCAGGCCTAGGCCGGCAAAGTACTCTTTTTTAATTTCCATTCCACATAAATTTGTGGCACAGGCATCATGACATTCTGCCATTATGCGTATTAAAATTAAACCTTTGATTTTTTTTGTTGTTTATTTCATTGCATGTTTGAGAAAAGCACTATACATACCTCGGCGGGAAATATGGGGCTGCCCGCCGTATATATGTCTTCGGCCGGCAACCCCTTTCGTCCCGGCCTCTGTAGTAATGTACTATTGTTTTTGCTGCAATACTTAAGCCCCACCCTAAAGTAATAATCATATTGTTAGCGTTCCTCATACTTTCTGAGTAAAAGTAATGCCATGCAGACTCGCAAGGCGCCACGAAGACTGGTTGTGGGGTTCGTTGTGTAAAAGAAACTTCATCGGTTGCCGCTTTCATATTTATTATTATTCATCATTTGGCTAGCACATTTCTAGTTTATTGATCAAATCAAATAAGATATCGCAGTAGGCACAAGGTTATAGACTAATAAAACGGTTAACTCTTAGAACTTTATAGATTGTAACATAATATTTCTTAGGTCTTACCACCAAGGCTGATCAGATGACAATCGTCGATCATCACTGCAATGAGGCTACTATAGGTCGATTCACAAGAGCTGGCGCGGAATGTCTAAGAAATTAATGACAGTAACATACATTTTCCGCGCCAGCTCTTGTGAATCGACCTATACCAGCAGGTCAGGTATGGTGTTCTGACCGGTAGTGACGTCACACAAGCTTATTATAATGAAAGTGCCGCTAAACAACTTCAAAGTAAATGAAAATACATTATTTGAAGTACCAGATTTTGAAAACGCTCTATCATATATTCGTAGTTACGTCAATTATTTATTTAATATGTTTTCAACGTTTCTAACTTAATTAGAATCATTAGGGAAGTGTTTGTATCCTTTACTCTTGCCGTGGTGTGCTTTGACAAGATCTGCAGCCCTCTCAGCCATCATGATGGTGACCGCGCCGGTTTTGGCGGTCGGCAGCGAGGGCATCGCACTGTCATCTACCACGCGCAGCCTTGATACATGCTTCACCCTCAAGTCACTATCTACGACCTTGCCCATCGCACAAGTGGAACTCGGATGGAATCCAGTCGTAGCAAGATTCCTCACATAGCACTGCCAATAGTCTTCACTTAGAAATTCCAACGTATCGCATTCTGTTAGGGGAGGTCTGATGAAGCCGCCTTCCGAAAAATATTTAGAATCTTGCACTCGAACAAGTCGCTGCGCTGCCGCCGATAGTGTTTCTAAGTCCTCAGGGTTGGTAAAATATCCAGTCCTAATAATTGGTGGTACGTTAACATCGGCACTTCGTAATGTTATTGAACCAGAAGACTTTTGATGTCCAATGAATATTAGAATTAGGAGTTTTTCCCTCGTGGGGTGGTTGAGCAAGTAAGTTAAGCTAACGGGTATATTCCAGTTAAAGTTAATAAGAAGGACATACAAAAAGAGGGGTGATAATGCACCGAAGAAGGCACTCGCGTGTTGAACGGTTTGATGGTTTTTGCCAGCGGTCAACGAACCTCCAATTATAGGTAAAGGCATTGCAGTCAAGTCAGTTAAGGATAAAACAGTGTCTAGGGCTGACGCAATATTTTGCTTCCCATTTATAACTAGAGGAACTATCAACTGATCTTTCATTCCCTGGCCGACAGGTAAGTCTGCAACTACATCTAATCCGAGGCTGTCCAAGTGTTCGTTAGGGCCAACTCCAGATGCCATGAGCAACTGCGGAGAATTGATCGCTCCAGCGGAGACAATCACTTCAACGTCCGCGTAAACGCTTATTTCGTTGTTTTCAGTTCTCACTTTTACTCCCACTGCCTCTTTGTTATCATTAAATATAATTTTAGTACATAAAGTGTTTTTCAGTAAGAAAAAATTATTTCTTTTTCGAATAGGAATCAAATACTCGATAGCAGTGCTAGCTCTTTTCGAATCTTTAGTGACTTTCCATTGCATTTCGTAATTCCCATATGGATTTCCCGTTAGAGGATCTTTAATGGTTTTCATGCCAATGTCTTCATATGCTTCAAGAATAATTTTGTTTTTCTCTAAGAACACACTGTTGACCGTTTGATTGTTTACGCTTAGTGGTCCTTTTGAGCCGTGGAAGTCAGCTGTGGGTCCATTGCGAAGCGATTCATCCAACATGTTTTCTGCTTTTTTATAGTACCTCAGTACATTGTTCCACCCCCAACCTTCGTCGCCTCCAGCTTGAACCCAATCTTCGAAGTCATCCTTTGAGCCCCTGATACAAACAATTAAAATTATGGTAATATTTTATCTGCCCAATTAAAGGCGTTAGTGGTATCGATAGATGCGTTGGTTGATGAATTAATTTCAAATATCCATAACAGGAACAAAGTAATAGGCTTATTTTCAGATCTCAGTTCTTCTTTCGAGACGGTGGCTTAAAATAATGTATTAAAATCCATTGTCCCACCAGTCAATATAATGAATTTTCTATGGTATAGACTGTATTTGTAGGTATTATAAAGTTTATTGTTTTAATACTGTTGTAAGTTATTTAATTGACAGACTACAATGCTGGAGGGGAAGAAAGAAAATGTTATTACCTTAATCAGTTACAATATAATAGCATTATAAATATACAGAACGGACATAAACCGCCGCACGCACCTACTCCCTATCCCTGCGCGGCATTTCGGCCACATATTGTGCAGCTAGCACAATGGCCCCTGCGAGGCGACGCGAGACGTAATTCTTTCTAATGCCAACAGAACGAATGGGAGCAAATTAGGTTTTTCAATTTCTAGAAGGACAATTGTTAATTATGAAAAAATTTCAAAAACTTGGTCGGTAAAAGAATGCCCTATAATTATCGAACTACCTCACAAAAGTTCACGAGAATAGGTTGAGCAATGGGACCTGTAAAGAAGAACAGCCGGACACCCGAATATAGAAAAGTATTTTTGCCCAATCTGATGCGCAGACGCTTCGCTCGCGCTTCCCGCTCGCTCGGTCTGTTATTTATTTCTTACTGTCTCGTTGTGAATCAAAATTAAATTTGAGGTAAGAGATTAATTAATTATAACATTTATTTTAATCATGCCTAGCGGCGTCCGCGTACTGCGAGCGATATGCGAGTTAAACAATGTCGGCCGAGGTCAACTCTTGGATAGATGGCCGCTTTGAGTGGTTACAAACTGAGTGCTCCCGTACTTTGGAGCTCACGTTAAGCCGTTGATCCCAGTTAATCCAAGTTAGAGGCTTGAACTTCTCAGTCAGCTTGCCCACTCATTTGACAAACCTTAATCCCTATAAGGTCGGGTTTACTCCTTGGACTGAAAGGTCAGATGACAGTCGCTTTAATAAAAACTAGTGCCTACGCTAATTGTTGGGATTAGCTTACTGTAACCAGGATGATGATGTCCACATTTATGCGAGCAATGACGACCAAAATCCGATCTCAGAGGGCTTACTCCGAACTTCGAAAATCGAACTTCGTTTCATGATGCCGTCCTGACGCCTGCCGTGATGACGGAAAGCCGTCATATACTGTAAAACACGAGAGTGAAAGGGACGGCAGGACACGAAGTTCGATTTTCGTAGTTCGGAGTAGGCTCTCTGGTTGTATCATAGAGGGTTTAGTGGGTTATAAATATTGTTCTGCCATGAAAAAAATATTGCCATAACAACTTGTAGTTCCTATTATTTTAGGCACTACAAGTTGTTATGTCGGTTTTCCAGTTACAGTGCAGACACGGAATCCAAATAAAGTCGCACAATTCGGTTTAAAATGCTGCGTATGCGCGGCACAAATCTCTATCCGTAACAGAATACACAACGAGAAAAGAAAATTCTTTGATCTAAATTAGTCTCGCGTCTCGGATCAGATCAAATCGATGGGAATTGTTTGACAGGACTTCCCACTATTTGGCATAGGCCTCCCCTCAATTTTTTTTTACATAGGTATTGATCAACAGTTTTATTGTACTTATGTAGTGGGTATATAGATTTTAAGGAGCCTATTTACCTTTCATATATAAGGTGATCCATTGACGAGCACCCTCCCAACATTTTTCCTTTAGTTAGAGCTGCCCTTTTGAAATTGAGAGCCTGAGAGGAGAAACCGTCGTCTTCTGAGTAAAAGTCCCAGTCCCACGGAGAGTGAGTGACGAACGGCCACAGTCCAGGCAGCTGCAAGGGGTTATTTGTGTATGTAGTATGTATTGCATAATAACGCAGCGACGACAGCTCAAATAATGTTTACATGTAAAACTGTAAATAATATAGCAAGAAAAAACACATTTTAATAATTCACAAAATAACAACTCTCAAGAACGACTAAGAAAAACGTGCAAGAGGTGAATCAGGTAAGTATAATAAAGCGAAAGTGAGTGAGAAACCGCTCTAAATGTATAGGGAAGAAAATGACGTTGTACCTATGTAGTAGTGACGTGTTCGAATAGACATTACATATATTGGAGATGTGTAACACAAACAAAACAAATGTCTATTCAATCACGTCACAACTATATACTACAGGTCATTTTCTTAAGTTTTTTACCTATAACCATGTGCCCACAGCTTCGTACGCTAACGCGCCTCCACAAGTGGTCTGTGCGCGCCTCCATGGAGCGGCACGGCTTCCGGGAGTATACTCTGTGTGCTAAACGCAAACTAAACAGCGTAGCAAAAACGCACCAGATTTAGTAGTATATCAGTGATATAAGAAATCTTTTATCCGTGATAGAAATATCTCTATCATTATCATCATCTCTATCAGTATCAGTTCTACTCGTACAGCTGTTTGATGGTATATCAAGTGTATTTTGGTACCGCTCATCACTACTTTGATTTACATCCGCGGTATTTCAGTGTTATCACTATATCGTCTTGGTGTTATATTACTGACACCTTAATATATATCACTAAATGATGATATATATTTAGTAGCAACCGCGATGCTGAGCAGGCTTTTGATGGTATATTGTTGATCGAGATAGATTCTATTCTATCACATATCGTCAGTGCTCGACTGCTATTTAGCAGTACGTTACTGTATATATACAGGGTGTAATCGTTAAGTGTAGCCAGGCCATTAAAAAATCCGTAAATATAACAGATAATAGAAAACTTCAAACTGATATCGAAAGTGCGTTACCCAATGAGTAAAATTACGTAATATCTTTTTTTTTTTATATAAGTAGTAATATTAAAAATATTTAAGTTTAAACGCTCCCATACATTTAGTACGCCGTTCGTTGAAAGACTAGTTTATACGGTCTAGTCATTTGACCGTTGTCAAATGATATCGCTTGTATAACGGTGGTGGCGGTAATCCGGGTGGTGCTCCGAAGAACTGTTCGACATGATGCCCACGGCCGCTTTCTATCATCGCACTGCTCGCCGTCGGCAGGGAAAACATATATAAAACGTAACAAAAATGGGAGCCAAGTTCAATATTAAGAATATATCTTAAATATCCAACAGGTGTGATGGTATTATAACATACTGCATAGAAAACTGTCAAGTTAAGGCTCAAAATGCATTAAGCCGCAGTAAATTGGTTTTACTGTAAACAGTTTAGTGCTAGACTTGAAACCATTTCAGAGAATCTACGGAACTTGGCACCCATTTAGATCTCAATTCTTTTGTCGGTGAAGACGATAACCAAGGATCACATATTCTTAATATTGAACTTGGCTCCTATTTCCACATTTATGTTTTTGATGGGATATCATTACTTTTTGTCAATCTTCGCCAAATGGTGCTTTTTAAGAGCGAATGCACGAGTTACGTTACAAAATAACCAAATCGCTATAGGTGCACCTCTAATATTTGAAGAGTTCCCTCGATTTCTCCAGGACCCTATGATCAGATTCTTACCTGAAAACTATGGGACTACACCTGAAATATACCGTTTCAAACAAAAAAAGAATTTTCCAAATCGGTTAATAAATGACGGAGTTCTGAGGTAACTAGCATAAATAATAATAATAATAAAACTAATAAAAATTAAAACACACAATTACCAGGCTGCATGCCAAATTTCAGCTTTCTAGGTCACCTGGAAGTGGGTTAGGTTTTTGATTACTAGTCAGTCAGTCAGTGATAAAAATGCCGTTTTTTGGAATTTAATGTCGGAATAATTATTAAACCTATATTTATGAAATTTGGGGTTCTAGTTGTTCTAAAGGATCTTAATACATGTTCCCAATTTAATTTTTTTATGTTAGATAGATTTGGAGTAATTGGGGGGTCAAAAGTGGCTCCAAACGGTTCGTGTAATATAACACACGGCTGCTGTTCGCCAGTTCCTGGGGTGAACATGGCTGGACAAGCTCCCGCGTGTTTAGATATCATAATTTATCACGATTTGTCTGTATACGATTATACAGCTAAAATATGATGATACGAGTCACCAACATACCACGCACTCACCGCGTTGCTTTTTTATAACTTTTGGAACACTCTTTAGTGTTATTAGATTTTCTTTTATTGCTACTTTGCTAGTTGATACCAGGCGCTTCAGCACCGCGCCGGTCGTCTTGCGAATAGAACAGTGCAGTGCACGCACTTATCGCAAATATAGGTTATGTAGGAAAGTGATGAATAAGTATTCGTACCACACCAAGAATTGGTGGATCCCCGCCAGCCTCGATGAGCAGCACCCTCCAGTCGGAGACTTCGCTCAGCCGGTTGGCCAGCACGCAGCCTGCCGTGCCTCCGCCCACGATAACGATATCAAAGTGATCACCGTCTGAAATAAATATTACATTGACGTGAATAACGATTTTTATATAATCTCAAGAGAAAATAAAGCGTAATGGAAATTGGGACACCTTGAATAAGTAATAGTAATAATCATCCTCGATACTATTAAAATATTATGAAAGGAGTCACTCACATCTCTATAAGGTCGAATATCGCTCGACGTGTTAAAAACGAGAAAACGTCATTAAGTCGTTAGCGTTAGTGACCCTTTGAATAATATTTTAATATGTCTGAAACTCGTGGCAGTAGATACTTTTCAGGATTCGCCAGATAATTTCGATCCCAGTATAGGAACTGAATTTTTTTCTATCCGTCGCGACCCCGGTATTTGTGAGATCCCGCAGGGCAAAGAAATAATATAACAAATGGTTACTAATTGGTATCCTCTTGTGTTATTTCCATGCCCTTGTAATGAGAGACACGTGTAAGTTTTACTCTCACTAGAGAAATAAACAAGACTCTTCGGTAATGGCCACAGAACTATATTCTGTGGTTATGGCGTTATATAAAACTTGAGGAGTTCCCTCAATATTTTCCAGGAAAACAAGTTTCGAGTGCAATGATACTGTGCGTTACTTGGTACGTTACCATTAACGACACTGTGCGTCGGCCACTCGCCCGACGCCGAGATGTTGAGGTAGGCGACCGCAGCCAGCAAGAGCTTGACCACGTGGGACACGACCCCAACGGGCTCGAAATGCTGAATGAAGTTGACGAACGTCTCCAGAAGTTGTATAACGGTACCTGATACACAAATAAAACGTATTAATTACATTATTACCCAAGTATGGAATTGCCTTAAGCTTAATTATTTTAAGCGGGTTATTTCCGATGAAATCAAATAGAAGATAAAAAAATAAACCCAATTTTTTTATTCTCCAAAACGTCCAAATCTCGTATAAAGAAATCTATTTCAAAAGTTCCGTGTCATAGCGTAAAAAATCATATCAACCTTTTGTCGGCATGTTTGGCCTAGTTGGTAAACACTGCCTCCAAAGCTAGAGGTCCCGGGTTCGAATCCCGGTAAGGGCATTTGTTTGTGTGGTGAGCAGAAACATTTGTTCCTGAGACTTGAATGTTTTTTACATATATAACTAATAAATATATCGTCGTCTAATACCCATAGCACAAGCCTTATTGAGCCTACTATGGGACTAGTACGATTTGTGTAAAAAATTGTCCTCTATATTTATTATTTATTTATTTAATGTGTACTGCTTTTCTTTTTGTGCGTTTGTGACTGTCACAATGTTTATCTTGGAACGTCATATCATATAGACGATGATAGGCTATCTTCACATTTTCGTGAATATCTATAAAAATATAGCAAAAATATTTTTGGGCTACTTGTTAAGAAATTAGTTTAACCCAGTTTCTTACGCCGGTTCTGCTCGTGGCAGAGGTTTATTTTTCCGAACCGGCGGTAGTTTATTGACATTCATAGGTGCATATAATATGCCTAAATTGAAGAATAAAGTCATAGTCATAGTCATTTATTTTATAAAACCACTTTACATGTCAAAATACATCAAAATTAATTACATTAAACATTTCAATTACCTACAAAAATAAATAATTAGTCACGTTTCAATTTCATTACATTTTCCAACCGAAAAGTAAAAAAATGAAATACATAGCTGTATCAAATAATAATCATCATCATCTTAGAAACCTACTATAATAATATTAATATTATAAATTATATAAATAAATTACAATTCCATACATTATGTACTCATTGTAACTATAGAACGGGCGCTTAGCAAGCCAGTCTTTTAATCGACGCTTAAAGCTATGCAAACTTGGGGCTTCAGTTACATTATTTGGTAATTTGTTGTAGACCGCGGGACCCATCACGTGAGCGAGCTTGGACGACTTGGCAAGCTTGCGGCTTATACTCACAAGCTTGTTTGCGTTTCGAGTATTGTACTCGTGTACCATGGCATTAGTCTTGAATGACGCAAGGTGTTCACGCACGTACACAGCTACTTGCATTATTAGTACCGCTGGTAGTGTGAGGATGCCTAATTTTATAAATAGTTGCTTCGCTGGAGTATCCAGCGGCACCCGTGCGATGATTCGTATGGCACGTTTCTGGAGGCGGAATACTCTCTCCCACTTGGCACAGCGACCCCAGAGCTCCGTCCCGTACTGTATTAGTGAGTGGACTGTCGCGAAGTAGCATGCACGGCCGACCTCCGGAGTTACGGTTTTGACAACCTGACTCAGGGCAAAGCACGCACTAGCCACTTTGCCGTAAAGTTTGTCGACGTGCCGATCCCATTTCAAGCCCGAGTCTATCTCAAAGCCCAAGAAAGTTGTGCTAGTGGTTTGATCCAGTAGTGTTCCATCAATTGTAACAGCCAGCGGCGGCATATTACGACCTGATAAATTAAATTGTATGTAATGCGTCTTCTTAAGATTGAGAGCCAAGCCATTGATTTTGAATCAATGGGCAAGCTGCGCTGCGGCTTCGTTTACCGCCTTCTCAACGCTGTCCACAGTCGGCGCAGTAATAATCGCAGCAACGTCGTCAGCATATATAAGAACCTCGCCGGCTTTGACAGCGTCTGGTAGGTCGTTGAACAGTAGTGAAAAAAGCAAGTTCGACACCGATGATCCTTGCGCAACACCGAGGTGTGCTCCCAACGGATCCGATCTCGATCTCCCTCCCTCACCAACTACCACCTGTTTCCTATTTTGGAGGAGGCTCGTAAATAGAGACAACGAAGTGTCATGAATGCCGTAATGGCTCAGCTTACCCGCGAGCACAGCATGGTCGGCCACATCGAACGCCTTTGAGAGGTCGCAACACAAGACAACCACTTGCTGCTGACACTCTCTGGCTGCAAGGATGCGCCGAACCAGTTCACGGGACAGAGATGTGGTGGAGCAACCCGCGCGGTATGCATACTGTCTGTCAGATAAACTATTCGTCGAAGTTAAGAACCGAGTAAGGCGGGTGCTAAGGCCATTTTCAAATACTTTTGCTATCGCCGGGATAATTGAGACTGGTCAGCCATCCATATCTCCTCTGCTACCCTTTCCTTTGAAAATAGGAGCTACCTTACTTATTTTTAGCGGATCTGGGTCAGTTCCTTCTTTTATGCAACGATTGAAAAGCTCTGTCATCGCGTATGCTAGTGGAATTGGCGCTAGCCTGATCAGTTTCATGCTTACACCATAAACGTCCTTCGACGCTTTAGGTGGAATGCATGGAACTACCAGGCGGTGAAAGGACAGAGTGTAAGTAAACGAACCGTACGCGGCGGGGCGAGCATCGCGCAGCTGGCGCAGGGCGCGGGCGACGTCGGCGCGCGGCGCCCCGCACGCCGCCGCGGCACCCAGGAACCTATGATTCATTGCATCTAATGCATGTTTTTTACTTTGAAACTTTGACCCATCATTGTTTAAAATTGTCGTGTCGTTAAAGTAAGTAAATCACATTTACTTACTTTAACGACACGAGTTAAGATTTCATTCTACTTGGAAATTTGAAATGATGTCAATTGCATACTGGGTATTATTTTTAAAAAGGCGACCTCGGGAATCCGTTTATTGAATAATATAAACCTGCAATAGTCATTCCAGCTGAGGCTTATCTCAATAATGAGGAAAAATATCTAGTTGGAATTAAACTTTAGACACAGAATAAGTTATGCTTTTTCTCAAAAATGGCCGTAAAAGTGGACTTTACTTGCTACGTATTGGACGACGAAGTATACACGCAGTTCATGGATAATCATAAATTTAAAAAAAAACCGGCAAAGTGCGAGTCAGACTCGCGCACGAAGGGTTCCGTACCAACACCTCGTAATCTACATTTAAAAACACTATACAATACATTTATTCAAAAAATTCTCGTATCTTCATAGAAAACTTACGGCACTTAGGCCCTTTTGTTTTGGAAAGACAGTTTATCATCAATAACTCAAAAACCGTTAAACCTATCTTGTTCAAACCAAAAATCGTTGAAAGTATTTATTAATTTACATCATATTGTTTTTTTTTCAGAATTTTAATCTTCTTAGTTTGGAAATTAGAGGGGGAGGGACACTGTTTTTACCACTTTGACAACTAATATCTCGACAACGGTTGACTTACTTAAATGGAATAGTTTTCTAGAAACCTCTATGTCATTTTTGAAGGCCTATCTATATACCACACACGCATATGTGTATCTAAAAAAAATTGTCTCCCCTGTTACATGCCCCCCTAATTTTAATATTTTTTTTAAAATTTCATATCATATTTCTATAGCGGTTTATAGCATACATCTTTCTACCAAATTTCATAATTGTAGTGGTCATAGTCTCCGAGTAAATCGGCTGTGACATACTGACGGACAGACAGACAGACATGACGAATCCATCCAGGGTCCGTTTTTTGTCATTTGGCTACGAAACCCTAAAAACATTCATTGGAGGCCCGCCCCGCGAGACTACAATGTTACATAACAATTACTTTATGTTACACCTGGCCAAAAAGTGGCTTTTAACGCACGCTACGTGCTTAGTATAGTAATAAAATTATGTACACAACACGGGAGGTAATAAATAAAGCCCTTGATCGCATATATATACGTCCCTCGCCTACAGCTCGGGCCGCAAAATCGGCGATCTCAGCCTTTCTTTGCTTTACCACCCTAGTTGTGTAATGTAATCATTTGTCGAGCTCCAAACTTATTAAAATGAAAAAAAAGCCGTACAAATGTAGGCACATATACAGAAAATGTGAGTCGTATTTTTCTGTTGAAAACGCAGCATTTTTGTACGTGTCTTCAATAATTTGCGGTTTTCCGAGGAAAAACACACTCTCCATACTGTTTAAAAAAAATAAACGGCGGGAGAGCATGAAAATGTTGACGTTTTAGGGTTACGTATTTAGTATTATTTGCCCCATTTTCGAGAAAATCACAGTTGTCCATTTAAAACTAATACTCAGCCTGCAATTGCCTCCTTCCATTAAATATATACTCATAGGAACGACGTAGCATATTTTTATTTTTCAATATTCAAGAAAAAAAAACATTTTAATTTTCTTACAAAATAATTAATTATATCAACAAAGGTGAATGCAAAAGGGCCTTAAGAGTTAACGTGGAGTTAAGCAAAAGTTTATGTCAAGTATGACAATATTCGAAATAGGTATGACACTCACAGCCTCACACATAGGCGGCTATGACAGACACACAGGGGCGCTACCGCGAACCGAAAACGAAATATCTGCCTCTCTGACGGACTAGCATATTCGGCCAACAGAGACAGAGATAGGTACTCAAGTATGTTCTCAATAAGTGAAATGTAAATTTGTTTTAAGAAATAAAGTTATTTAATCCGAGATAATTCGTTTTCGGTTCGCGATAGCGAGTTTGTGACGTACTTAGGTTTTGAACGATATGTCAAACAAATGTGTTAGAAAAGTTTCGTGTAAGGTGTATAATCAATGAGATATTGAGACGGGTACTGAGCCTTTGTTCATGTACCTAGCGTTCCACTTAGGAGATTAGAACTTTATGACTTTACTTACTAGATTTAAAAAATCAACATTGTTTAATTTTTAAGGATCTCTTATTTTTTTATACTAGGGTTGTTAATTAACGAAAATGAATTCTTGAATATCTTCGGAATGGTACGAATTAGGACACTAGTGTCTTTATAAGTATTGTTTTGTTATTGTGTACAAAGTCATGGGCAAAACGTTACCACGTTTAAAATAATGTTTTTTATAGAATATTATCCTTTTTTCTACAGTTTATTCCAAATATAAAGTTCAACGAAAATCAATAACAAAAAGTGACTTAAAATTCAAACCCAAAGAGCCAGAGATTAAAAAAAAATAGAATTAGAATTGAGATTATTTCAAAAATTACCGCATAAAGTATTTAATAAAAAAAAACTCATTAAAGAACTCCGTGGAGTTCTTGCTAATGCTAAAAAAAGTATACGTCAAAGAGGATAAGATGGAGCGGAAGGCTAGAAATCGGAAGAAGGCAAAGCGGCAGCCATTGTGAAAGAGTTTAGTTGCGCAGTAGAAATACAAACGAATCAACGATTAATATCAATACTGGGAATCGTACACCGAAGAAATAATGTAATAAGCGGTGCGAAGGAATTGAGAGGATTGTAGAAAAGGCAGTTAAAAGTATCCTCCTTTCGAGAGAAAAGTGGGTAGAGAAGTTAAGGCTTATAATTAAGATTGTTGTGGAATGTTTGGATATGTCTAAGTCGTTTTTCTTCTGGAGGTTGATTTAATAAAGTTAGTTTTCTGTAACATAGGTAATCGGAAGTCTAATATTAGTAATATTACTTAATGAGCCATCTGTGAAACTGCAAAATATGTAGATATACCGATTTTTTGCAAAAAGTATTCATATTATGTAGTAGGTTCATTTTCTTCATATAATGTTTATATTAAATTAGACGAGATGTTATATTGTAGTGTCCAGCTGGAGCCGACAAAGTCTTCACTAAAAAAAAGATTTAAAAAATCAACATCAATTACGAATGCCGCACTTACTTATGATGACGCTGCCTTCCCCGACATTACTTGTAATAGCCGCTACAAGATTTAGGATTTTAGGCGCCGATTCAAGTGCTTCGCTTGACGTCAGAGTGGAGGCTACTGACGCAGTTTTACTTAATAAATCCATCCTTAAATTAACTGTAGCTATAAATTAATTATAAACCAAAACCGCCAGTTTATATACTGACCTCATTTCTATAAATGTATTTACGCAGCTGTTCATTATATTTATTTAATTTTACTCCTGATGGTAAAAATGTGTACGTCTGTTTTTGGCGTTTTTAAGAAAGTACTCTCATTATTTAGGGTTCCGTAGTAAACAAGGAACACTTATAGTTTGACCACGTCTGTCTATCTAAGCTGTACATTTGACCGTCCGTCTACGGCTTAACTTAGAAACCATTACTACCAGAAAGCTGTAATTTGATACATATTAATCAAGCGGACAGAATTGTAGACTACTACTAGATAATAATTAATAACATAGGTTTTAACATTTATTAATAAAAAAAAATCAATGATACAGTTTTTAAATATATCTACAAATAATAAGTAAAGTTAAAAACTGAAATTAAAATCAAAATTAATACTAAACTATAAATAGAAGATTTGACTCAATTCATCTCCAGCTGGTAGCGTACCTAGAACAGAACGTGGCGTGGCAGCGTACCGCGCAGAATGGCGACGCCGAGCCGCTGATGCGCCAGATATAAGCCTCCACATAATAACACATTAATAACATAATACTAGTGGCTCTGTGACCTATAGACCTCGCAAAAAACAATAATTTCAATTTTTAAAATTTCCAAATACTGACTTGACTAAAAAAATATATAATTATCGAACCTGCTCACAAAATTTCACGAGTTCGGTTGAGAAATGCGACCTGTAGAGGAGAACATCCGGACAGACAGACAGACAGACATACGAAAGAATTTTTGTCGAATGCTGAAACGGAGACGCTTCGCTCGCTTTGCTCGCTAGGTCAACAATTAAAAGGAAAACTAGAAGAAGAAGAAGACATTTTATTCACATAACAGAAGACACACAAATACAAAAAAACGCACATTAAACACATAACGTGTGTCTTCGCGGCAGTGAATCGGTTGCTGTCTCAGCATTATGCTGAGGTGTCAGACACCTGCAGCGCTGGTTTTCAGACAGCACCGTAAGTGACCCACGGAACTATTGAAAAAGCATCCTAGCAGATGTCCTTTCCCGGGACTCAAACTATCTCTATACCAAATTTCATCTAAATCGGTTTAGCAATTTAAGGGTGAAGAGGTAAGAGACAGACAGACGGGTGACTTTCGCATTTATAATATTAGTATGGAATAGTATCGATAAAGTATAGATGTTCCGAGACACTGTTTCTTCATTCAGGGTGCGGAGTAGGTTGTGGTCAGTTCTGAAAGGAGAGATTAATAAGTAGACTGCCACAGCTATTCCTTCTGGCTTTTCCTACATTATTTTTAGTATAGCCATGACCCCCGCTCTGCGCCATGGCAGCATGGCTCGTCCAACAGGTCTCAATCGCTGCTCAGCGAGGCAATGCCGCAAGCATTTTGGGGACCTTTGGTTCGAGCATGACGCAGAGCAGGGTGTAGTTTTAATTTATACTTTTTCCTCTCTTTTAGGTACCTACTCGTAGCTAGTTTAGCGTCTTATATTGTAATATATTGACCTGTTATTGTTTTTATTTTATTTTACATTACTTTCAGGAAAATAATTTAAATATCCCGGGTAAATAAATTAAATATATCTACATTTCACAATATAGTTAATTACCACTTATGATTTGATATTTATATAAATAAAAAATGGTTTTTTAGTATAACTTTAGTTTATCAAGGCGAATGGTACAAAATGTGTACTTAAATAACATATTTTTCTAAGAAATTGTGAAAACGTCAATAGCCTATAATGACCCATTTTATGGCTGATTCACAGTAGGCCGTTCCGTTTCCGGGCCGGCCCGTTTTCTTCTAGAGAAATACGCCGGCCGTTGCGTTTGCTGTCATAGAAAAGAGGCCGGCCCGGACACGGAACGGTCTACCGTGAATCATCCTTTACCCTCAGACCAACTTGGTCTGTTACAAATCTATCATATTCTGCTTGGAAAAAGATCAATATGGCGAATTTTGTAATGATTTTTAGTGGGAAGTATTTATTACCATTATTAGTGTCATGCTTTCGGCCTCACATTTGCCTTTAATATTGATATAGGATACGAAAATAAATACTTTTAGGCGTTCTTATTGTATATTTCTCATTTGGTTGATACAAGAAATAGCCCTTAAAAGAATATTGATGAAAATGGTTTTTTGCGAAGCATTTTAATGCTGAAAATCAGCTTTGAGCTCCCTCTGTCATTCATATGAAAATATTTTTTGCCACCAGTGAAAATATTTCATTAAACTTTTATCAAAGCAATAAGCCATTACTTTATGTTAGCTAAGCACCACTGTACTCCTGTCCACGCCGCCAATAGGTCATATCTTAGGCTGAGCCCGGCAGGGACATCTGCCTTTTGGTTTGGGTTATAAGTTTGTACCTGCTTTATGATAATCTTTTAGTGAGCGCAACGCCAACATACTGCTTCGCAATTTGGCAAAACTTTGTCAATCGGTGCTATGTTTTCATTTTAATATTTGCAATAACAAAAACAGAAAAAAGACCTTTCCGCCGGTCTGGCAAATAAAAAGGTCGCGAGGCACGTCCTCACAAACCTCCCTGACAAGATAACGGCGGCCATGAACGAATGGTACGCCGACGACAATGCCCAGGATAAGACGCCCGCGCGCCTTGTGTGCATCCACGTACAGTAAATTCAAGCTGTCGGGGGACCCATAAAGGTGTCCACTCACAGCCAGCCATGACAGGCAGCTGTAAAGAGTTCGATGGGGCTTCCCCTGCCACGCGCGCTAACGTGTGCGTGGTGGGGCGCTTCCGAACAGGCAATGCATATTTATATTTTCGACGAGCTATACAACGACATCCGTGTACACCATGGTAAAAACGAGTAAAAATAGTACATCCTAACTTACAACATTATTAAGAAGTGTCACAAACAAAAATAAGACTATATAATATTTCACCAAGTTGTCGGCGTGATTGATAATAATACCTAATATAGGTACAGGGTGTTCAGCAGATGGATGAACATTCGTAAATAGCGGATAGATGAGGTCATCTGCTATCTGGTCAAGCCTAAATAAAATAAAATAAAATTTTTAAAAGCCCACGACGGTTTTACCTAATTACAATTTAATTTTACCTAATTTTATATTTGTTTTGTTAATTAGTTTAGACCTTAGTTTAGTTATATTTATATCATTAATATAGAAACGACTAATCACATAAGATGACAAAATTACAAAATAATAAAATAAAACAATTAAAAGCCCCCGACCATATACGAAG
Organism: Notocelia uddmanniana; assembly: GCA_905163555.1. Lineage (NCBI taxonomy): Eukaryota > Metazoa > Arthropoda > Insecta > Lepidoptera > Tortricidae > Notocelia > Notocelia uddmanniana. Next base: position 113,820 of record LR991063.1, on the reverse strand, counting down.
TAAGTACATAAAGATAACAGTAGATTTCAAAAACTTGCCCCTTAACAGTTCCCTATCATGTTTTCCTGCTCCATCATGATCCTCAGAGTTTAATTACATGTACTCCTCACCAAGCGCTATCGAAATCTTCTATGCTGGTCAAGCAGAGTTCCGGAGAAAATTCGTTCAAACGCACTTTCAAGAGGAAAATGTTAACCGCAGCGCCCCCTGGCGAGCTATGGTCGTATAATTTTTTGGGGGTTCGTCCCGAATAAACCACAACCCCATTGCAGAAAACCGTATTCAAATCGGTCAAGCCGTTTTGGAGATATTGAGGTGCACACACAAACAAACAACCTCTCACCCTAAACGCATATACCTTCTCCGTTCCGTCGTGGGTAAAAAATTGACTTGAGCCCAAAGATTTTTTTCAAATATGGTTCATTTTTTACCGACTTCAATAGAAGGAAGGAGGTACTCAGTTCGTCTGCATGTTTACTGGTTCTTTTTTATGTATGTATGTTCCCTGATAACTCTTGACCACGTTGGTAGATTTTGATAATTCTTTTTTTTTGTTTTAAAGCAGGTACCCCGACATTGGTCCCATTTATTTATTTAAACGAACAATGTTTACATGACTTTACAGACAATTCCAATGCGTCATGAAACTTAAATTTAGTGCACTACATTTATGTACAAATCATTAAACAATAATAACAATGTAAATTAAAATTACTTAAACACTAATTACTTGTTTACAGTAGTAGGCCTAGCATCCATCATCTCGCAGAGCTTCAGGCATTCACTTCTCACAGCCGCCCATCGCCACGCAAACAGGTCACACTCTGGTGCTGACGCCAAGAGCGCATTCATCAGTGCGAGCGCACGAAGCAGCGGAGAGTTCATGTGCGACTTAGTGCGCACCGCCGGCACCGCCAACAAATCGCGTCGCCGCGGTCTAAGGGCGATCCTGGGGACGTCCGGAACATGCAGTCGCACAAGTCGACTCACCAGCTCCGGACAGTCCGAGTAACCGTGCAGGGTCCGACACCCAAATGAAAGTAAGGCAAGGTTACGTCTCACCTCCAGAGAGTTGTAACCTAAGCTCCCATGGAGATATTTCGTTGGGTAGAGAAACGGGTAATACCCATACATTTTCTTAAATAAAAATCTTTGAAATGCCTTTTGTACCTTTCCAAGAAGCAAAGCGTAAGACGATTCGTGAGGATGCCAAAGGATCGACGATGTCTCCAGCTTGCTTCTCACTAAGGCATTATAGACAAGCTTGATGGCAACCGGATCGTTAAAGTGACGAAGGTTGCGGATAACGAAGCCCAGTCTTCGATAGCAGTCGGCAGCAAGAGATGAAATATGCTCATGAAAAGTGAGCCGCATATCAAATACCACACCCAGATCTTTAACCGAGAGCACGCGATTTAATGGCTCGGACCCAAGCATATATTGAGCATGGATCGGCTTATGAGCACGACTGAAGGTGCAGACACAACACTTAGCTGAGTTGAAAAGCAACTTGTTTTCCACACTCCACCGAAAAACCGAGTCAACGTCCCTTTGTAACGACTCACAGTCAGTACTTTGCTCCACCCCATACACCAACTTCAGATCATCCGCGTACACTGAGCCGACTGAAGCACTGACTTGAGGTCGTTTATCATGATCACAAACAAGAAAGGCCCTAATATAGAGCCCTGACTGACGCCAGACCGGGTATGGTATGGGGCCGAGACAAAGCATCCATGTTGGACATACTGCTGTCGACCGCGCAGATATAACTAGCGAAGAATGACAACAATGCGGGAGAGAAGCCAATCCGATCCAGTTTCATCAGTAACATATCATTATCCACGCGGTCAAAAGCCTTCCGGAATCAAAATAAAGGACGTCGACTTGGATACCTCTATCTGGGTGCTCAGATATGCTATCAGCCAAGATTAATAGATTGGTGTTAACAGAGCGGCCATCTCTAAATCCATGTTGTGCGTCACATAAAAATGGTTTTACCTGTGAGCAAAGAGTTCGGTGGAGTATGGACTCAAAGAGCTTAGCCAGACTGGAAAGGACGACAATGGGCCTGTAGTTTTCCACAACTGAAGTGTCCTTTCCCTTTGGGATGGCTCTTACCCTCGAGGCTTTCCAGCAGAGAGGGTATGATCTAGCGCTAAGCACCGAATTAAAAATGTAGTGTAAAGGGACTTTTAGAAACTCCGAACATCCCTTTACAACATACGCTGGCAAGTTGTCCGGGCCTACAGCGCTATTGGATTTGTGACGCTTTATCCCTGATATAAAGCTTTATCCCATATAAATTTGGTGAAACTTTGATGATGGGATCTAGGAGGAATCGAGGGAACTCCTCGAATTTGATAGGCACTCATATGCCGATTTGGACCCGGGTATGTCCTAAAACTACGACCAAGACCACCGGGGAATGGGTAGCAGCATTCCTAGAGTGCGGTGGAGATACTGCGATCGCCAACCCGCATGCCAAGCGTGGCGATTATGGCATTTACCCCCCATGAAATTGGGGGAGGCCTATGTCCAGCAGTGGACGTCCTAGGGCTGATATGGTGGTGGGGTGGATGCCGATTTCGGTATTTTCTGTAGGTAGGTCAAGCATTTTGCTCACGGAAACCACAAATTGTGGCATAGCAAGTACAAAATTGGAGTCGGTTTTTTTTTTTGTATAAATTATTATTTTCTTGAATACTCTGTTTTCAATTAACTGAATTAATTTGGAATTTGAATTAACTGAATTCGTAAAAATAAAAAGAAATCTAAAGAAAGTCTTTGGGTCCAAAAGTTTTTTGTGCTTGACCACGTAGCAGATGACCTCACCTATCCGCTAAATACATATGATATGTCCATCCATCTGCCAAACACCATGCATGTATGTAATAATACAAGACTAATTAATTAGAAAAGTAAAAACCGGCCAAGTACGTGTCGGACCACGCACAAAGAAGGGTTCCGTACCGACAGCTCCTAATCTACATTTAAAACCCCTATAAAATACATTTAATCAAAAAGGTCGCATATTCATAGGAAACTCACGGCACTTAAGCCCTTTTGTTTGGGCAAGATAGTTTTTGAACAATAACTCAAAAAAGGTCAAACCAAAAATCGTTGAATGAATTTGTTATTGTACACCATCTTGATTTTTTTCATAATTTTAAACTTCATAGTTTGGAAATTAGAGGGGAGGGACACACTTTTTACGACTTTGACAGTTAATATCTCACCAACGGTGAAAAAGTTTTTTAAAAACCTCGCATTTTTGAAGTTCTATCCATTGATGCCCCACACGCCTATGTGCATTGAAAAAAAATGTTTGACCCCCCTGTTATGTACATGTATTAGGTGCCCCCACCCCCAGATTAATATTTTTTTCGTAATTTCAGATAATATTTCTATAGCGGTAGCGTAGGCACTAGTGATTACCGAAGCAACTGCCACCTGACCTTCCATCCCAAGGAGAAAACTATAGCTCATTGGAATTAGGCTTGTCAAGTGATTAGTGGGCGACTTGACTGTTAGAACTTCTCAAGCCGCCCGAAGGCCTCTAACTTGGCTTAACGACTGCTATCATAGACAGCAGCCGGGATCAACAGCTTAACGTGCCTTCCAAAGCACGGGGGCATACACCTTGCTATCAAATTTCATAATTGTAGTGCTCATGGTCTTCGAATAAATCGGCTGTGACATACGGACGGACGGACGGACAGACATGACGAATCTATAAGGGTTCCGTTTTCGCCATTTTGGCTACGGAACCCTAAAAACCCGACTGCGTTTCTGTGTTATTTGGAATTTGGCGGCAAAAATCCGTCATTTTGTTTTTTTTTTACTATTTTGATATACCCAGCGTCACTCTAACAGTAAATACGAATCTAACGACACATCTCAAGCTAAAATCCATCGAGTCGTTCAGGCTGCAGAGCGTACCAAACAATTATACATACATACATACTCTCGAAAAACATAACCCGCCTTCTGGCGCAGTCGGGTAAAAATACTTATCCCTTACAACATAATCTCATGATCATGGCCCAGTTACAATATCAGACGCTTGTCTCGAAACTTGCAACAATTTCATAAAAAGTGACTTGTCATTCTTTATATGTACGGGGTTTACGCACATTATGTTGTTATACAATATTATCAATTATTTGGCAATGATGTCAGTCAGAACCCAAACAATTCATTTTACAACCGGCTGGTATTAAGCGTGCATGTTACGGAAACAGACGTTTCGTGTTTACCTACGCTACGACGGAACCGACGCCGCTCATGCGTGCGGGTTTACTTTGCTTGTAACGACCGTATGTGAAATACTTGCACCAATGTCATCGTATTTTGGCGAGCGAAGCACTTCAGGTAATTCTTTTTTTGTGGGGCTAGTTCTTTTTATGTAAGTTTGCCCCCTAAAATTTATTTATATTAATGTTACAGGTTAGAAATTAGAATTTTCCATTTAAAATTTTAATACTACCACAAAAGAAACATAGCAACCATTGTGGTGCATTTCCAGCTGTCCGTCTGTCACAATGATGTATCTCAGGAACAACTAAGTATTATGTTTTCTTCTCCATTTGAAATTTGGAGTAGTTGTAAATAATTGAATATAGCAACGAAATAACTTTTTGAATTTAGAAACGAAATAACTCATGAATTTAGACACGAAATAACTTTTCCGACCCGAGTCAGCGCAAACTCATCCACAGCACTCGATCACGCATACACCAATGTGGATTCGGGCTCCATAACAGCTTCCCCCATACATACTAATCTCGGAGACCATTACGCCGTGCGACTGGAACTGACTGGCGCATTACGCGGACCTCACAAACTCGCATTACCAGAGATTACTCTGAATTGGGTCGTGCAAATTTTGCCCTTATGATAGGAAGTGTGGACCGGTCGAATTTCATGTCAAACACATGCCAAAATACCGAAATTATATCAACCAAGCTATACAGTATTTTAGTTTATTTATTTCACAAATAAGCTTACAGTCTACACCAAAGCGCTTATATGTACAACTACTAATATTATACTTAAACTATTCCAATAATATGTCAGAAATAAAATACATGAAAAAAAATCAATTAAATTAAAAGTAATTACAGTATATCAATAATAATAATCATAATAAAAATAATAATAAAATTATGCTAACATATTATATGGCATTTAAAAATTCATAAATGGCATTAAAAAATTGGCAAAATGCTTGAGAGAAAATGTCAGCGTCCGGATATCGCACAGACATCTCACTAAAAAGAGCGGCAGCTCTCGCAGAGGGAGCGTTTGTGGCCCACCGCGTGTGTCGCACCGGACACGCGAATAGGCGCCGGCGCCGCCTCGACACCACAGCCCCATCCTCCCCCACAACAGGGTACCGGCGAGGAGTTGGCCCTATCCGTGCTAATGCCGATGGATTTGCGACTTCGTTGCGCAGTAGCTTAAAATAATGCGCCATCAGCAATAACTTTTTTTTTGTATTGTATTATATTCTTGTATCTCATAGAATTTAGTTTAGTGTTAGTTATTTTATTAGTGTTGTTTCTTTTACTTTGTTAAATGTGTTGTGTATGTTTTTGGAATGTATAAGATAAAAAAAAGAGGGACGAACTGAAAACCAGCGCTCTGCAGCCACTATGGCTTGCACAGCACATGCTGAGTTTGTTCCTTTTGTCACATTACTGATGAAACCTAATGCATGTAACTGCCTTTTTTTTGTATGTGTTGTGTGATAATAAATATATTTCTATTCTTCTATTCATAACTTCCGCCGTAACTCCAAGGTATCCAATATCCATCCCAACCATACCACCGACGAACAGTGACGGATAAAGATAGGGATAGTACCCGTATTTTTTCCTATAAAGGAATCGAGCAAACTCACTTTGCACTCGTTCAATCATGAGGGTATACTTGCATTCGTGCGGATCCCAAACACAAGCACCGAACTCAAGTTTGCTGCGAACGTAGGCATTGTAAAGTAGCTGTAAGACCCGAGTGTCGTTGAATTGACTCGATACTCTTATGATAAAACCCATGGCCCTACACGCCCGTTTGCAAATACTTGTTACGTGCGTCCTGAAGTCAAGTCTCGAGTCCATGGTCAATCCCAGGTCGGTTATCTCATCAACGCGATCCATCACTCCATCTCTGATGCGATACTGCTTGATATCGGGCGACCGAACTCTAGTAAACGTTATCACTTTACATTTAGAGGTATTAAAAGGCAATCCATTGATCTCACTCCTCAGTAACTACATCAATGTCTCGCTGAAGAGCCTCGAGATCGGACTCATCTCCTACTCCCAAAAACAGCTTTAGGTCGTCAGCGAACAACAAACAACCCGCAGTGTTTACCACTTCCGGCAGGTCGTTTTTCAATATTGTAAATAATGTAGGACCGAGGGTGCTGCCTTGGCTTACGCCCGATCGAGTAAAAAAAGGCTTGGATTTGTATCCACGCCACTCAACATACTAGCTCCTGTCACGTAGGTAACTACATAAAAAGGTAAGTAAATGGGGCGTGAAACCCAGGGCACAACATTTTTGCTATAGGATGTCATTGTCGACCAGATCAAATGCCTTTTTAAAATCGAAGTAAGCTGCATCAACCTGCCGACTGCATCCAGCTCGTCTCTAACGTGGTCCACAAAGTTAATATGATTGGTGACAGTAGATCGAGTACGCCGAAAACCGTGCTGACTGTCACTTAACCAACATTGTAACTGCTGGCTGATGCGACTTTCTATTACGGACTCAAACAATTTGGCAAAACCTGGCAACACCGCTATAGGCCTGAAATTGGAGACATCACGACCTGGACTGCCCTTGGGAACAGGAGTAACCCTGGAGACCTTCCAACAAGCTGGATACCGTCCACTCTTCAGACTCAGGTTAAAAATATATAGCAGTGCAACCTCGAGTACTGAAATACAGTCTTTTACCAGGAAAGACGGTATACCATCCGGTCCTGCTGAAGCCCGTGCTTTTAAACGTTTTGTTGCTTTGCGCAGGTCTGCAGCATCTATTTCCTGAATAGCCACACGCGCAGCGCTAACTGGGAGATCAGCACAACTTTGCGCTGCTAACTCAGCATTCAAGAGAGGAACGTCTCTTTGGAATACTGAGGCGAAGTACTCCGCAAAAGAGTGAGCAGCTTCTTGTCCTGTCACAGTTTTGCCTTTGTACATAAAGTCGGTGTCACGTCTTCTATCCTTATTTTTGCTGTCAACATAATTCCAAAATTTACTTGGGTCGTCCGTAATGTCTCTCTCAATACCTCGTATGTAATGTCGGAATGCATTGTCAATCATAGACTTAACATGCGTCCTGTAATATTTAAACATCCAGGTTAAAAAGTTCGCCCTTCTCCTTATTCCTCACCTTTTCAATTGGAAATGCTTAAACTTAATATTTTGAATTATATCCGCAGTGAACCATGTAGGGTAAGTATATCGGCTTCTAGATGCAGTTTGTTTTTTTAGGGGAACATTACTGTCGATACAAGTTTTCAATTTCCCATGAAATAATTCAGCTGCAGCGCCAGCACAGTTAACATTGAGCACATCACTCTAATCAATATCCGATATAGCGCTGTAGAGAATCCTAAGGTCAGCCTTACGGAAGATCCAGTTTGGACCCGCTGAAGGAGGACAAGACTGCAACGTTGATGGACGCATGCTAACATGGCGCAACTTTGCCAATACCTCAAGGGGCGGATGATAGGCATCAGCCGGTACAAGTGCATCGATAGCACCGCAAACGCTTACTCTCTCAGCCTCTGAATTAAACGCACTCAAAACTAAATCTAGTATACCATCATGCCTGTTACGGATATTATTATGCTGGTGGAGCTGAGAAAATTCCATAAAGCATTCAAAATTATTCTGAACATTTACACTACACGAATTCAAATTAAAATGACCTAAAATAATAATGTCATGGTCAGGGAATTTATAAATTACATTTTCTATACATGTCAACATTTTAAGATATTGGTCATCTCTATAACTAGGTGGAAGGTAAACAACACAGCATACTAATTTTACAGTTTCGCCCACCACTAAAACAGCAAGGAGTTCCATATCGTCACACAATCCATCGATGTCTGCCAAGAGGCGAACTGACCAGTTTTTACGAACAGCGATCAATACCCCACCCCAACCAACATCACCGGGACGATCCTTCCTCATCACTGTATAGTCCTGGGAGAATAATTCCGCATCTTTTACTGAGCTGGTAAGAAATGTCTCTGTAAGAGCTATGATGTTGTACAAGCTCAAAAGCATATTAGTGTGGAAGACATCCGTTTTTGACCGCAATCCACGCACGCACGTTCTGATAATAGACGCTGACATTTTGCTCTGATTTATTCATTGTTTTTTTTTACTGTGGTGACGAAAATTCTGTCGCCATGGTTTGATGCATATGTCTTTTGCCCAATTTGTCAAATTAATCAATTGCCTTTTGTAAAATTAATGTATTGGTACCTAAATCGATTGTCAATGACGTAACTTGTTTTGTTCAAGCAAAGTGGCGTGGTCACCTCATCTACCACCGGGTGGAATGAGTAGTGGGGTTGTTTGTTACCTAGTATTTAAGCCCGAATACCGTTGGAACGAGGGTCACTTACTTGAATTTTGTGTACACTGTTAACGCCGCAAATATTAGCTAGTGAGAATATAAGATACTAAAATTACAAGCGTATTAAAAAATAGAATGGTAAAATACGCGATTGGAATATTAGCTACAATGAAAATTCAATTATGCCCATACATTTCTATACCGTAGTCGGCGGACGTATTTATTATCTCCTTTCGCTCGATATAGGTAACCTCAAGTATATTACTTTCGAAATATAAACGCAAGCTAACGCGTTTAGTCTCACTTTGTATGGCAATAAAGGCCGACAGCTCATATACAATATGATTATTACTATTAATTGGTTTCTTTCGTAATATTATCCAAGAACGTGAAATCCAGTGAGCCTGATAGTGAAACAGCGCCGACATACCCTTTCAATAATCCTGGATAGGGACCAATTTTTATAGGAATACATTTTGATATGAACATAGGCTTCCTATGGATCCCTGGCGTTCATTACACGGATCCTATAGGGTCACAGTTTAAGAAACCTTGCACTAAACTGTAATTTTTGCTAGTAAATAATGCTAAGTATAAAATTATGAATATTGCTAATTTAACTTCCAATCGTTTTCAATTTTAGGTGAAACTCTCGGCGATGATGCTATAAAGGCTATTATAGAATCCATGAACAATGAGAATATATCAAACATCGGACAATATCGGGATATCGAAGACCATTTTGATCCAGTTTTATTAGAAAGAATTCTATCAGAAAGTTCGACAATTAATAAAAATACCCAAAAAGAAGACACGTTGACACGAAGCGAAAGAACAGAAACAAAAGAAGAGATTCAGCGATACCCAGCGTTTGAAAGGGAACACTCTCCACCTCTTCTAACTACACTTATTAAATCTCGTCAGATAACTTCGGCAGCCAATGATTTGCGAGGGTACAAGTTATCTTCGAACGTATCAACATTACCTTGCATGGAAAGTAGTCACCGTCTTATTAATAAATGTGATCCTGGAGAACCAATCACGAGTTTCAAACATTCTACTCAAACTATGGAAGGTCAATCTACAATTTACCTTCAGCGCGGGGAGAAAGAATCATGTTATACTGATAAATTACACAATTATTCTTACCCATCCGGAAAATATATTCGAGAACCTATTGAATACTATAAAGAATACTTTGATGATGATTTTTTTGAACACATAAGTATTTGTACTGATAGATATTATATGAGGAAACACAATAAGGAATTGAAAACAACAAAATTTGAAATTATGAAGCTGATTGGTATACAGATATTAATGGGAAGTTTTCGATATCCGAGAGTTCCAATGTATTGGCGTAATGATTTGTCTTTTGAAAAGATATGCAGCAAAATGGCTCGAGATCGCTTTTTAACTCTTCGAGATGCATTACATGTTGTGGGTGCCAACTTCCAGCCACCAGAAGAAGATAATCCTAATCCACTTGGGGAGGTTCGACCTTTAATTGACCAGGTGCGAAATGGTTGTCGTAAACAAGAACGTGTTCCAGGTTATTACTCAGTCGACGAACAAGCGATCTATTTTACTGAACGTCGTGCATTACGTCGTAAATCAGAAAATATAGGACTTAAAAACTTCATTTTAGCAACAAGTGAGGGTCTTATAATAGATTTCGAAATTTGTACAGGAGCAAAAACTATGATCGACGAAACTTCACAGAGCTTTGGTCCTTCTGTTGTGCTACGACTTGCCAAAGGCTTACCAGCAGGCAGTTGTTTATTCCACGGTCGCTATTTTACTTCAATCCCACTGCTTGCAGAATTAGACAAAAGAGGGTTGCACAGCACAGGGATCATTGCGTTGGACAGGATACCTGACACAGTTAGCATTAAATTTAAAAAAAGTATTCATATGAAACGCGGGGATAGTCAAGAAATTATTGACGGGCCAGTAGTTTTAGTCAAATATATGGACCATGCCGCTGTTACCTTAGCATCCAATTGTACAGGTTCTGTTCAATACAATATTAAGAGATGGGATGAAAATAAAAGAAATACTGTGGGCGTGGTTCCAAATGTTATTAAGAATTACAACAAACATATAAGAGGGGTAAAAGTGCTTAATCAACAAATGGAAAAATGTCGAAGTTTTATTAAGACCAATAATGGGACATTAAAGGTACTGATGTATTTTTTTGATTTAGCTCTGACAAACGCTTATCGTGCTTACGAAAAAGACTGTAAAGCAAATAGTAATTTTATAAACAAGGCGTTAAATTTGTTAGATTTTCGTCTTGAAATAGCCGAGTTATTGACAAACATACCCGAAAAGAGAAAATACTGCGTTGTTTCCAATAAAGACTTTCTTAAGTTGGATATACCAAAAAAGTTTAAAAAAGCTATTAAGCCGTCGTCTTATTTGCGATTTGATTGTTATGATCACTTTCCACAGTTTGACGACATAAAATCACCTAGAACTTGTGTTAACGAAAATTGTAAGAGTCGCACAAAAGTCCGCTGCATCAAATGCAATGCTTATCTTTGTATAGCACGTAATAAGAACTGTTTCAAAAACTTTCACACGAAGCATGAGCAAACAAAGGAGATGTAACATAAAACAATAGTTAATTATCGTTTATTTACGGATCGCCTGGCAACCGTACTTGTCTTCTCGAAGATCTCTAGGTTCGAAAATAAATGCCATACGATTATTCTATTTATTGTACGGATCACCTGATGAAAACGAATGAACTAATTTATTTCAATCTTTGTATACGAATACAATGTTTGAAACAAATAAACTTTCCAGTGCTACTACGAGTCTAAATGAGCACTCCGAAGCAACAGCGCATCTGATGTCATTTTTTGTATTTCGTTTTTAGCTCAATGTTACACTATGGGTAATAGTGGTGAAACATCGCCTGAAGTAGTATTTATTTGGTCTATGTGAGGGTGAATGAGCCCAACGCAAGATGTCAACTGACTTGACTATAATTATTTTTGAGACCTATTCTGGCATAAGGTCGCACGGCACACGGATCTTACTTGAACTTTTCCGTAGTCCCTGAAGTGTCTTGAATGCGTATAAGTCCCAATAGTTGATACCTATAGTTTACCTCTATCAATACGTACCTATGACATAAGATTGAATGTGTCAAGTATTGTGTCAGCGCTAAGAACTGAAACATTTACCTCATTTGTCTTGTGAATACAATTATTTTCCAATTGGTTACTTTTTATTTCTACATCAATCAGCATCCTAGTATTAGCTGACCTCAAAAATAGAACGAAAAGAAACTGAGGTAGTTTGAGAACTCTACTGTAATTTTTAGAGTTCCGCAGTAAACAAGGAACCCTTATAGTTTGGCCATGTCCGTTCCATCCATCCGTCTGTCCATATGCCCGCGTTTTAGCTTTGTAACCGTTACTTTTAGAAAACCGTAATTTGTACCCATCAAAAACATAAATGCGGAAATGGGAGCCAAGTTCAATATTAAGAATATACGATGCTTGGTTGTCGTCTTCACCGACAAAAGAATGGAGATCTTAGTAAAACTAATTTACTGCGGCTTAATGCATTTAGAGCTTTAACTTGGCAGTTTTCTTAAATATCCAACAGCTTTTATGGTATTATAACATACTGCATAGAAAACTGCCAAGTTAAGGCTCAAAATGCATTAAGCCGCAGTATATTAGTTTTACTGTAAACAATGTAGTGCCGGACTTGGCACCATTTCAGAGAATTTGAAGAGTTCCCTCGATTTCTCCAGAACCCTATGATCAGATTCTTACCTGATAATTATGGGACCATACTTCAGTATACCGTTTCAATCAAAAAAAGAATTTTCTAAATCGGTTAATAAATGACGGAGTACTGAGGTAACTAGCATAAATAATAATAATAATAATAAAACTAATCAAAAAATCACTTTTTTCTGTTTTTTTCTGGTGTACAGTCACCAGCACCAATATCTGCCATAACAAAGCGCGCATAAATATCTGACACGGCTCTATATCTAGGCCCGTAAGGACGTGTCAGATATTTTTGCGACCTTGACTGTACCCACACAATTACCAAGCTACATGCCAAATTTCAGCTTTCTAGGTCACCTGAAAGTGAGTTAGGTTTTTGATTACTAGTCAGTCAGTCAGTCAGTCAGTGGTAAAAAGGCCGTTTTTTTTTTAAATTTAATCTCTCAATAACGTCGTTCTAAAGGATCTTCAAACATGTACCAAATTTCCTTTTTTTATGTTAGATAGATTTTGAGTTATTGGGGGGTCAAAAGTGGCTCCAAACGGTTCGTGTAAAATAACACACGGCTGCTGTCCGCCAGTTCCTGGGGTGAACTTGGCTGGACACGCTGCCGTGTGTCTAGATTAAATAAACATAATATCAATCAAGCCGACAAACACTCAAAAAATTTTGAAAAAACATTTTTTTGATGTCTCTCCTACACGTAAAGTGAAGGTGCATTTTTTTTCTCGCAAAACCCTATTGTGTGGCGTATTGTATTGTAGGATAGCTCGTGCTACGGCCAAGTTGACCGGTTGAGTTGTTGTTGTACCCTCTAAGACTCCTTTTTAGGATTCCGTGCCCAAAGGGTAAAAACGGGACCCTATTACTTAGACTTCGCTGTCCGTCCGTCTGTCACCAGGCTGTATCTTAAGAACCGTTATAGCTAGACAGTTGAAATTTTCACAGATTGTGTATTTCTGTTGCCGCTATAACAACAAATACTAAAAACAAAATAATAATAATAATTAAGGGGGCTCCCATACAAAAAACGTGATATTTTAGTCCTTTTTCGTGGCTACCACTCGCCGAGCTAGATCTCAAGAACCGTAATAGCTGGACAGTTGAAATTTGCACAGATTATGTATTTTTATTGTGGCTACAACAGAAAATACTAAAATCAAAATAATAATAATAATAATAATAATTAAGGGGGGCTCCCATACAACAGAGTAGTTGTTGGCGTTTTTTTTCTGGTACGGAACCCTTCGTGCGCAAGTCCGACTCGCACTTGGCCGGTTTTACTTGGATACATGCATTTATTGCGTTTAGGTATACAATATTTAAATGAAAAACATTATTAGTATTCAAAAACGAACGCCATAAGTGACAGTCACAACGCACAAAGAGAACAGCAGGACAGGAGCTTTTGAAATTGATTTTAACATGAAATGGCGGTATTTTCGAGATATTAAAAAAGTGGTTTTGTTTAATTTTAATCCTCTATTTGATTTAATCGGAAAAAAAACCCCTTAAAAAATGAAATGTTGTCAATTGTCGATATTCCGACTATACCAACCGAAATTGTAATATATTGGCCAAGTTTCCAGAATTGCGAATTTCCGGAATTCCTGAATGCATGCCCTAATGTCAATGTTAATTATTAGAAGAGTCACGCCCACAGGTGTACATACAGGCTTCAAATCCGGTTTGAAAGACCATTACGATGTATGTACATAAGTACGGGTAGTAATCGTACAAGTTGATTAATTGAAACTGCTGATTAGCGTAGGTAATACAGGCTTGTTGATAAACTGAATAGAATGCACTCCGCGGCAGTCGGATATCCGACTGCATATGCACTGAAGTGGACTGCGGTTTACGCAATGTATAACGTATGAAATAGATGAGTACGCGTCGCTCTGTGTGGTTCGAAACCGTACAATGGCAGCCATTAAATGGCTACAGTTAATTACTTAAATAATGTTGTATCAGCCAATATATTCGGCATCCATTAAACGGCATAAAACTGTGCAAATATGAATCATCCATGTTATTTAAAAATTTGGATACTTAATTATCTAAATGCTATTAAATTAACAACTGAACTTTACGTCGCACGCACGTCATTCTAAAGGTCTTTCTTTAGTATAGTTACATAAAATATTTACCTATACTAAGTATAAAGGAAAATAAACATTGACTCAGGTTGCCTGCGTAATGTGAACTGAAAGGGAAACACAGGCCACGATTCCAACATGATATTTGTATAATATGATATTATACATATACTTAAAATTAGTGCTGATAAATATAGAAACGTTGAAAGTGTAAAATGTGGTAGCAATTAATGCAGATACCTACCTAAGGTGGGTAGGTACGATACCTATATAGCTATCCTTCTCTTTTATGGTTTATGGTTTAAGAACTTATTTTCTATAAAAGTATGTTACAATTGACAACATTTCATATTTTTAAGGCGGCCATTTTATGATCTAGATCGATAGAAAATGAAATTTTAAGGTACACGTGTTTTTTTTATTTCTCCCGAAATCCCAATTTTCTTTCTAAAATATCTAATCTAAAAGTAGCGAATTATAAAAGGTCGTAAGTAAATTATGACGTCATTACGGTGGCTGTAAAACTGTTTTATCATTGCCACTTATTTTTCTAAAAAACCTTGGACATTTGGTTGATTTGACATGGCATCTGAAGAGCGCTATAAATCCCGCCTATGCCTAAATACTGCTATATTACACCTTGCAAAAATAATACCATAGTAGCATCACAAAAACCAAGCGGGATGGTGTCGAGCGGCAGGGCTGGACCGAATTTCAAAGAAAACATTATTTATTTGTGAAGATCATATACGACTAGGTCTCAGACCAAGTAAAAAATATAGACGGAGCGCCACGAACAACAAAATGAAGCCACTTTTTTAAAGATGTGTGCGTATCAGTGTTGCTACTGGAAGGAAAAAGTCCCTATAAATGGGGTAATTCATTCAAGTTCTCTATTTTATTCGTAAAGGGTACAATAAACCAGGATAGACTAATAATTAATATGACTAATACTAGTAACCGTTAGTCACTAAACGTAATTGGATACTCAGCATCCTATTTTGAACCTCTGAACTATTTTGTATGAAATTACAAAATAAAACGTTCAATTTTTGGTAACAAAATTGAACTACCTATGGAATCTGCATGCATGCTACATTTCATTGCAATTCGCAAAAAGCAATGTTTAAATTTCTATTCAATATATGACAGTATTGTGTCAACCTAAAGCGGGTCACAAATTAAAGTCACAAATCAAACATTTAAGTAGACGAAACTAATCTACATTAAGTTAAGTCAATAGTTTTTGTTACTTGAAATTATAATGAAGAAAAAATAAAGCGATTATTAAGGTTTTCATATAAGACCTAAAAAACTTTCATGTTATTCCAGCACAGCGTTTATAAATGAGAACGAAACAACGCCTGTATGGAGAATCGAGTTTACCACCACTTGACTTTATTAGTTTTATCAATACCACATCTCGTACAGGCTCGCTAGGCCGGTTACGCGACTAGCCTCAGTTTGCGACTACCTGAAGAACAAAGTTTTTTCAACTAAAGTTACATATTAACAGACCCTAAAGAAATAGTGAGTTTTATATAGAAAACTCCCGTGAGTTTGAGACATATTAAATATAATGAAACGGGTCACTCACGTCTTAAAGGTCGAATATCGCTCGACATGTTTCAGACCGGTTCGCGGTCCTTAATCATGAGCACCTATCGTGCTAAGAAAACCGCCGCCGCGATAGGTGCTCATGATTAAGGACCGCGAACCGGTCTGAAACATGTCGAGCGATATTCGACCTTTAAGACGTGAGTGACCCGTTTCATTATATTTAAATAGTGAGTTGTATGCATTTTATTTGGTAGTTATTGAATGTGAATCTATTTAAAAACGAGTAACTATTCTTTCAGTTCGGTTCGTCACTTCATTTAATTGGTGGCAAACCGGCACATTAAATTAGCTGGTCGTTAACCGACCTCTATCGACCCTACCTACGATCTTCATGTCTATGGTTGGGGTTACGTCAATCAACGTCAACAGAATGTCGAGGTTTTGTGTTCCAAGCGAAGCAAAAATTTATTTTCTAAATAGTGTTTTAAGGTATTAGATAAATATTTACAAATGAAAAGTTATATTCTTGGATTTACTGCACATTCTTGAGTTATTTTTGCATCCCTTAATGACGCAGGTGACCATATTTTAGTGATGGTTTTTGACGGTATGTGACAACTTTGTCGACATGTACTGATTAGTTCTGGGCGGAGTTTTGGTTTGTGTATGAGTGAGTGAACGTGTATTTACTTAGTGGGCATAGTTTTGATGGCTTCACTAGGTTGTTCGTGACATTCCGTCTATATTTTTTACTTGGTCTGAGCCAGCAGCACCGTTTAGCTGCCAGGGGTGCTATATATCTGCGGATTCCCTTCGCTTACTCAACTTTAAAATAAAATAACAATTTTAAAAAACAGATGTTTTATTTAATATTGGTTACCTCTACAATATTTTGCATAGATATTAGGTTGTCTGCATAATCTTCATCATATGTTATCCAGTATTTATATACTTTGCGGTTTATTTCAAATTGTGGATCTGCTACACAGAACAAGCCTTTAGTTTTATGTGTGGCATGCATTTGTATTTGTGCTCTGAATTTTTCACTAACGTTCTGTATACAATTTAACATGTTTTTTTTGTAGGAGAGCATTTTAATCACCCCACATTTGTGGAGTGGAATTTTCCAAGGTAACACCATCTGGTGAAGCTCCTATTATGGGCGTTATTAAAATGAACCCAGCTGGACCAATTTCCAACTCAGTTTCAAGTTGTTTAATGACTTCAACTTCCAGCTTCATTCCCCTTTTGATGACCTTTGTTTCAGGCACTATATAGTGTCCTAAAATGCCTTACACCAATGACCCGCAGCTTGTTGTGAATTTTGATGTTTCATGTATTTTCGAGGCTGTGAGTTGAGACTGCCTTAATGAGTGCCACAATTTGCTGTTAGCCTGCGACTTTGTATTGCTTTCTATGTTTGAAATTAAGTATGATGTAATCAATCCATTTGCATAAGTGTTGAAGTTCTCAAACGTCAGGTGATCATTATTAGCCTTAGAAGTAAAATCAAGCATCAAGTCAAAAATACAATAAGCGTTCAAACTAGGTTTCTTCATGTTGTATTCAACTTGTACCAATTTTGTGCTTCTTAACCTCTGCTAAAAAAACATGTTCATGACAATGACAATTTAAATTTGCACTTAGTGACAACCGGAAGTGCTTAAAATTTTCCGTGTCTAGACAGTTTATTGAAGTAAAGTGGTGTCCCATAACAGCCATAGTAATGACGTCACACTTCCGGTTTGTACATATCCGTGATTATCTTAGAAACTAGTAAAGAAAAAAGTCTAAAACCTATTTTAATTCGTTCAAGTAGCATATTTACCGAAATGGTTTTCGATTTAGGCATTATTATAAATTTTGAAATGTTGTCAATTCACTTAAACTATTTGACGGGAAGGGAGGGCATGCAACCAGTGGCCTGATTCGCTCGCCGAGACGGCCAAAATACGAGCCCAGTCGGCGTCGTCCGGACTGTTATTAATGAGAGATGCATGTGGAGTTCTCAGCGACGACCTTAGTGATGCACTCAGTGAGGCAGCTGGCCACAGATATGCGGGCGCCACGAGGTATTCTTTTGACAATTGGTGTATTAGACTTTAGAAGTCCCAATTTTTCAGTAAGTGAGGAGGGCCCATTGGAGGGTGGTGATGGGTCTGTAGCGAGAGGGGAGGACGCAGGTTAAGAGGCGCTGGGCAGCGGGGGATTGACAACCATACGAGAGCCATGCTGGCGAGCCGTATGGATTGCGAGACCCCGCCGCCCTTTGAAATGTTTATTATCACCACAGATAGGACACTCCAATAGTTCCACCGAGGATAGGCAAGGCTGAGACGGCATACAAAGGTTGATAAAAATAAATGCTAAAAAACAATACTATAGAAACACTAGCAATAACTAACTGAATATGGAGACATATACCTGCTTAAAAACAATATAAACGTTCATCCACTATTTTATGGGTAAAAGCTTTCGCACTTAAAACGGTAAAAACAAGCAATATAGATTTTCAATATCAAAATAAATACACTGACACTGACACTGGATGACAAAATTACGCCACACTTCAGTAAAAAATTGTTGGGCGCAGGCGTTGTTACAGCGTCGTCTGGGAAACGGAAGGTAAAGGGCCAATGGGAAAGCGAGTAGAGCGGCGAACGGCAGGTTGTCCTGGAATACCTCAACAGCTGTTATGGCGACCCGAGAGAAGCCAAAATATGAAAATCTGTTTGAAATAACTGCAGACTGTGCACTTGCAGCCGTCTGCCAACACTTGTACGGGCAAATCACACATTTATGGGGCGAATTCACACAGATTTGCACCTTGAACCATGTTTTTATAAATTATATAAATATTTACAGAGCAAAAACAACATGACAGCTCTATGATGCATTTTTTACAAAATCATACATTTTACAAAATCAAGTATTGTGAACTTACAGCCAAAGAGAATATAATACTCCTTACGGAGAAGAGTCGTAACTGCCTATATACTGTCATCCAAAGTAATTTGTATGTTTCTCGATATCTTTGATGTTCAACACTATAAAACTAACTGTCACTTTCACCAACTGTCACGATGACTGTTAGTGCTGTGGAGTTATCGATAGTATTGAATAGTAAATGCACTAGTGATGTGCATGTCATATCGATATTCGATAAAAATTACTTACGTAGGTATTGCGATTTACATTTTGCCTTTTTATGAATTAAGAAGTAACCAGTAATACTTAATGCGAAAACAATAGGTTTCAAGTTAAAGGAAAACATCGACTTGTTTTCAACTGTTGTTGTAAATAGTAAATAAAATACGTAAGCTTATACAATATTATTTATTATTTATTTACACACAAGGAGTTATAAAAAAAACCCTTTTACTTCCATTAAATCTTATTTACATTATCTTGTTATAAATTATACATAACAGGAACCCCTTTCAGGTGTAGGCCGCTTCCAAAGCTTGCTATTTTTCTCGGTCTAGAGCAATGCGTTGCCAGTTAGGTCCAGCAATTTTAAGAGAACAGTTTAGGAGAAATAACATCTCCTTGCCTGACTCCCTACTGCAACGGAATAGGTTTCGAGTTCCAGTCCTGGAGTCGGACTGACATAGTGGCGTTCTCGTACAAACACTTCAGCACTTCGATATAGCGGTAGTCCACTTGACACCGTTGGAGAGATTGCAGTACAGCCCAGGTTTCAATCGAATCGAAAGCTTTCTCGTGGTCCACGAACGCTAAACAGAGGGGCAGGTTATACATTATATATTAAATACATAAAACACATCATCTCCGAAAATTTCTAACTATCATGGTTCATGAGATACAGCTGTGTGACAGACGGACAGAGAGACAGATAGATAGCGAAGTCTTAGTAATAGGGTCCCGTTTTACCCTTTGAGTATGGAACCCTAAAAGCACCATGTACTCGAAAAATCATAAACCGCCTTCTGCTGCACTCTGGTCAAATTATATCTAATAATACAGCTATTTTACTATTTGTAGAGCGAAAGAGAGATCCATATAAAGGATCGGTCATTGTAGCACTCTTTGAGGGAGGCCTATGTCCAGCAGTGGACGTTCTTCGGCTGATATGATGATGACTTCATCACCTTTTATATTATGGCCGTCGGAGCTAGCCAACAGCGGTACTCCAGGCACTGGTTCTTCAGTGTTGACACCATCCACACTGCCCAGCAGTGCACATTCTTCGGCTGATATGATGATGACTTCATCGCCTTTTATATTCTCATCTTATTTCTATAGCAGGTCATAGCATACACCTTCCTACCAAATTTCATAATTGTAGTGCGCATAGCCTTTGAGTAAATTGGCTGTGACATACAGACGGATGGACGGACAGACATGACGAATCTATAAGGGATATAATCTAAAATCATTAAATACATAAAACATTATCTGCGAAAATTTCTATCTATAATGGTTCATGAGATACAGCTGTGTGACAGACGGACAGAGAGACAGATAGATAGCGAAGTCTTAGTAATAGGGTCCCATTTTACCCTTTAAGTATGGAACCCTAAAAGCAACATGTACTCGAAAAATCATAAACCGCCTTCTGCTGCACTCTGGTCAAATTATATCTAATGATACAGCTATTTTACTATTTGTAGAGCGAAAGAGAGATCCATATAAAGGATTGGTCATTGTAGCACTCTTTGGGAGAGGCCTATGTCCAGCAATGGACATTCTTCGGCTGATATGATGATGACTTCATCACCTTTTATATTATGGCTGTTGGAGCTAGACAACAGCAGTACTCTTGGCACTGGTTCTTCAGTGTTGACACCATCCACACTGCCCAGCAGTGGACGTTCTTCGGCTGATATGATGATGACTTCATCACCTTTTATATTATGGCTGTCGGAGCTAGCCAACAGCGGTACTCCTGGCACTGGTTCTTTAGTGTTGACACGATCCACACTGCCAATGACTGCAACAAATCAAAAAAGATACTTCATTTTCATGGTGAGTTTGTGACATAAAGAAATTTAAGTTTCTGTGCAAATTTTCATTTTTGGCACAAACTGTTCTTGCTGACTGTACTTTTGTTTTTATTAAATAATATATTTAAGTTTATACCGAGCTATGCTCCCCAGTTTGGAGGTTTATGGGAGGCCGGGGGTTAAGAGCGTCAAACACCATTTAGTCTATTGCTAGTTTAATGCAATGCAACTGAAATATTTCTTTTTGTTTTGAAAACTACTGGTAGATGTGTATCTGTGATTAGGTTACGTTGTTGACTTACCGGAGCTCATCTTTGGGAAAATTTGCAAAGAATCCTCCCCTGAGGCTTTCCCTGACGCCACATACTTCACAGCGTCTATTTTTACGTCTATTACCGCCCATTATGAATCACTTATCACTATTTCGAGTCTCTATCTCAGAAATATCACGTGTCCACGTCTCTAAAATAAAATAACACACACACAAAACAATACGAGTCCCTGTCTCCGAAAACCACGAGCACACGCGAAATAAGCGGAGGAGCAAATTTGCTCAACTCAACGCCACTAAAGTTTCAAAAGTCCAGCGAATAAAATAATAATCATTAATGGACGTCGGCATTTCAAGTGAGAAAAATATTTTTAACGTACGTATTTGACTTTGTCAAGTTTGTCAGATTGACATGACAACCCATTATCCTGTAGGTTGGTATGACATGCGTTCGAGCGCCATACATTAAGTTTTTTATATAGGAGTTGAGACTGACTACAGCCATACTGGTATATGTCATCGTTAACATCGGCTCCAGAGAGAAGTACCGCTGCTTTTGCTTCTCCCTCACACAAAGAAGAAGTGTGCACAAAAATAAACCCTAATTACGTGAACCTAAACCGAATCACAAACATTTTTGCTTAAAAATGCTTGGAAGATCACCGGTTAAAAGTTAATATGGATCGCAGTCCGACCTCTCTACCTTGCAAAAAGACGATGTGGCAGATATTCAGGCAGCACTGAGAAAACGTAAACAGCCGCCAGAGCCGGACTGCACATGCACAAATCAATTAACATTGTTCCGCAAAGAAATGACGTCGTTGTGACCTTTTACTAACAACCAGCAAGATTTCTTAAACACAATGCGTGAGGATATTTCCCAAATAAAGACTAAAATTGATAATTTACAAATAACCACGGAAAAGCTTGCTTTAGACAATAGTGTGATCAAAAATGAAACCCTGCATCTTAAACAGGAAAGTTCCACTACACAAGAAAAAATAAAGCAGAAGAAAGCGAAATAAAAGACTTAATTTAAAACTTAAAAAACTTCCATAATCACATCTGACCTAGTGTCATTCTATCTGGGCAGCTTGAATTCGGTAAGTTGGTATAGATTTTCCCTGTAATTTAGCCAGTGTTTCGATAAAAGTAGCTTCATTAAGTTGCTGCCTGTGCTATCCCGTTCGGTGGTAGCAGCGAACAAATCTTCACATTTCTTCTCTTCCTCAGTGTAGTGTTGCTTGGGATCAGTCGCAATGGTGTCAGCCTCGAGCTCCCGAACCTTATTCCGAATCACCTGCGTGAGTCGGCCCTGAAAGGATCCAGCCTAAGGAAGTTCGTTGAGCGATGGGTGCTGTGAAGGCTTAATAATACCCTCTAGGAGTATTTGAGCATATATATCTGCCCCAAGGAGCATATCAATCTTACCCGGTACATAAAATGTTGGATCTGCTAAATCCAATTGATTCAACTCTGACCACAACTCAACGACGACTCTCTTTTCCGGGCCACTCTCCTTCTGCTCAGGCATGCCCGTCACCGCCAGCCTCGGCGTATCCTCCGCGTCTGACCGGGGCACTGGGGAGTCGACAGATGACTCCCGCATCTCCTCTGGATCTCCGAATTTGAAGGGAGTGAGCACGTATTTGCGCGCTCGCCTCCCACCTTCCGTTGAGACATTTAGGGGCCTCGGAGCATTCACCCCGTTACCAGGGGTCAGCCGCTGTACCTCCGGGCCAGCACCGACAGGCGAGACGGATCGCACTGTGTGCATGGTCCCGTTTCTGCCCTCATCCCGATTCCCGGGATCCACGGTCCTCTCGTCCAGCCGAGTCAGCACCACTCGGGCAACTCTTTCAAAGCAGGTCTCGTGTCCACCCCCAAAAAAAAAAAAAAAAAAAAAAAAAAAAAAAAAAAAAAAAAAAAAAAAAAAAAAAAAAAAAAAAAAAAAAAAAAAAAAAAAAAAAAAGGTTAGGTTAGGTTAGGTTAGGTTAGGTTAGGTTAGGTTAGGTTAGGTTAGGTTAGGTTAGGTTAGGTTAGGTTAGGTTAGGTTGGGGTGCGTGGGCTGGTAGACCTCCTTGTGGTGCACCCTGGGAGGGGGGAGATAGCCGCCCAGTTGCGCGTTTGCTGTCTTCCCTCTGCTAACTACCAGTCACAGTCGTGGAGATGCAGTCGAGTTCACTCCTGCGTGGGCTTTAGTGCCGTGTTTGTCACCGGGGTGAAGGGGAATGGCTCTGTGGCCTGATTGGGTTTGCTCTCTCTACGTCCCTCTGATGAGCAGAAAGCGGAGGAGATGGGCGTTAAGCCTGAGGCCAGGAGGCGGAGAAGAAAGCGGTCGTTGATCCAGGTCAACTGTCGGCTGACTCGTAACCCGGCCCGTGGGGCCGGCTCGAGGGTCGCTATCTTCGGATGGGGACTGTGAGGAAGGACACCTCTTTAAAAAACCACCCAGGGTGGCGGGTGCTGCTGGCTTCGGTGTCGTAGCTAGAAGCACATGTTGCAGACTGCAATTACCGTCAGCCAAGCCGTTATCTTGCGTAGCTTGACCGGCGGCCTTGCCTTAACCGGCCGGGCCAAGGGGAGTCAACCCCAGTAAAAAACCACAACTCCTGACGTGAGGGAACTCCGCGTTAGGATGCTCTTCGGAGCGGCTGGAGTGAGTACCAGTCATTAGAGCCAAACCTGCGATACCGCCCGACCTCGCAGCGTATTAGGGCCACTTGGGTAACGGGGATCTCTGCCCAAGTGGAGCTTTGTCTCCCCTTCTCGTGGGAATCTTATGGATAATATCTTAAAAACCCCTGAAAACGGCCCTTCTCAGGGCCAACCATCAAACGGCCCTTCTCAGGGCCAACCTTCAAATGGCTCTTTTCAGGGTCAAAATCCAGATGGCCCTTTTCAGGGCCGAAATGAGGCGGATGAAGTCCAAACTGAGACGGTGATATCAGAACAGCCGCAGATGCAGCAGGCGATAGTGTTGTTGGAGAGGCTAGACGACACACCAAATGCCAACAATGGCAAAAATGCGAAGAGGACAGTGAAACCCGTCGAGGGCGGTAGTGGTTCCGTTTCCGACTACAGTTTAGAAACGGTGATAAGTAGATCTAGGTCAAACTCGGGGTCTTCCAACGGATCAATTAAGGGCCGCTTTTGGGTACACAGAGGCTCGAAGCGGATCTGCATGGACAGAAGCGCTGAGGCTAGTGACGAAGCGGAAGATTCCCCGATGCCACCGCCATCGCGATCGGTGTTGAAGAGGGGCAGAGGTCGACCTCCAACTACAGGGCAATACGTAGGCCTGGCGGCGTCCCAGCGGGCACTCAACGATGCAAAGAGAGAAGCCCTTAGGTTAGATGCGGAATTGGCGGTTGCCAATAGTTCTGCTCTTGCAAGGCGGACGCGTATCTCACGCTTGTCTGCCTCGTCATCAGCCAGTGAAGATCCAGATAAGTCGGTAGCGGAAATGTTAAAAATTGTAGCTGACCAGCTGACTATCATAACCGACGTTGCCTTAAAGTCCGGCAACCTGAAAGGCACTTTTGTACGCTCACTCAAGGAATCTGTCGCGGTCATTGCAGACGTTTTTGAGCGTCTAAGTACACGCACTGTTTCAGAGGAGACTCGCCGGTTGCAGGAGGCCAATGAAAGAATGGGGGCTGAATTGGAGAGTCTCCGGAAACAGCAGGCACAACTGATGGAGGAGATGGCTAAGTTTAGGGGGACACCGCAGACCTCCACCCTGACCGATATTGAAATGGTGGAGCAACTCGCTGAGACGCAGCCTACGCCAGAACCATCTGGCCGACCAGTGAAAAGGAAAGTGCCTAAAGCAAATCCCGAAAAGGAACAGAGTCGAAATGAGGGCCGTTCCTGCATTGATCAGGACGAAGAATTAAAACGCAGCATCATGATGCAGATCGGCTGCATGGTAAATGCTCGTTTTGAGGCACTAGAAAAGGAGGAAAGACTTCTGCCGGCCAAGAACTTGAGGCCTGCACTGGCTTCAGACCAACGCGGTGAAGCTGCGATGGATTCACCGGTGCCTAAGCCTGCTGCACAAGTCCAGCAGCCGAAAACAGGTACCAAAACGGCCACACCTGGGCCCGCCTCGAATCCCCAAAAGGGGAAAAAGCGAGGCGGTAAAAAGAAGAATGGAGCCGCCTCACAGCCGGCTCCCCCGGCGAGAGAACCTCGCCCGCTACCGCCAGCGCCGACGTCGATGAACCGGTCCTGGAATAATGTGGTTGGTGGGCGTAAAAAGGCGAAAAAGGTTGCAGCGATGAAAGCACCACTTCAGCCTCAAAAACAAGCGGTTCGTAAACTACGGCCCCCGCGCTCTACGGCCGTAGTGCTGTCCATCCAACCCGAGGCAGCGGAGAAGGGTGTCACCTACAAGGATGTCATCGCAGAAGCAAAAACCAAAGTGAACCTGTCCGAATTGGAAATCGAGTCAGTCAGGTTCAAAGTGGCGGCTACTGGCGCCCGGTTGTTGGAAATACCAGGGGCAACCAGCGCGTCAAAGGCAGATAAGCTGGCTGAGAAGCTACAGGAGTTATTCAATCCAGAGGAGGTCAGAGTTACACGTCCTACCAAATGTGCTGAAATGCGCATATCTGGCCTGGATGACTCTGTGACAACGGAAGACATCAGAGCTGCGGTAACAAGTGCTGGAAATTGTTTGGCCCAGGATGTCAAAATCGGTGACATAAAATCGGACGTCAGAAGCCTAGGGACGGTGTGGATCCGCTGTCCTGTTGCAGCTGCGAAAAAGGTGGCTGAAAGTGGGCGATTCCTCGTGGGATGGGTTTCAGCGCAAGTAAAGTTGCTCGAAACCCGTCCCCAACGCTGTTATCGTTGTCTAGAGACGGGCCATATGAGGGTGAACTGTTCCTCTGAGGTTGATCGGTCTGATCTATGCTACCGATGTAGCCAACCGGGCCACAAAGCCAACGTGTGTACCGCCAAGCCTCACTGCGCGCTCTGTGCAGTAGCGGGTAAAGCTGCAGAGCACAGGTCAGGCAGCAAGAACTGCGCTGCCCCCCGTGCTAAGAGATCGAGGACAAAGACTGACGATGGCCCCCGGGCCTCCTCGCAGCCTGTCCGCCCACCCAACTCCAACTTGGATGGGGCAGAAGAGGAGATGAGCATGACTGTTGGATAATATGGCTCTACATGTGCTACAGGCGAACCTCAACCATTGCGCCAGAGCTCAGGACCTTTTGTTCCAGAGTATGGCGGAATGGTCGATACAAATGGCAGTGATAGCGGAGCCATATTCTGTCCCAGCTCGAGCAGGTTGGATAGGGGACTTGGACGAAACCGTGGCCCTGGTATCGCGGAGCGCAGCCGGCTCCACACCTTTGCAAAGTGTCAAAAAGGGCCACGGATTTGTCGCAGCAACTGGCGGAGGTATGGCTTTGGTGGGAGGCTACTTTTCACCAAATAAAAGTCTGGCCGAATTTGAGCAATTTCTGGGGGAGGTTGGTGCTATTGTCAGGCAGCTGCACCCCACTCCCGTCATTGTTGCCGGGGATTTTAATGCGAAATCCAGAGCGTGGGGTTCTGCAGCGACGGATGTGCGTGGGCAGTGCCTGGAAGACTGGGCTGTAGCCTATGGTCTGGAGGTTCTCAACTCTGGGTCAGTGGACACGTGCGTGCGGCAACAGGGTGGCTCCGTAATCGACATTACGTTCGCTGACGCCGCCCTGGCACGCCGTGTTTTTGATTGGAAAGTTCAGGAGAGTGTAGAGACTCTTTCAGATCATCGCTACATTACGTTCAGCGTCTCTGCGCTCACAGCCATAGTGACTGCGCAAAGTCAGTCCCTCAGAGGAGACGGTCCACGCTGGGCACTAAAACGCCTCGACCGCGAAGTGCTGGAGGAAGCAGCCCTGGTAAAGGCATGGCTGCCGGTTCCCGAAGGTCCGCTAGATATAGAATGCGAAGCGCAATGGCTAGGGGATGCAATGACTGAAAATTGCGATGCGGCCATGCCACGAGTCCGCCAATTACCACCTCAGCGTAAGGTGTACTGGTGGTCCGCAGAATTGACACAGCTACGACAATCATGTATAGCTGCGAGGCGTGAGTACACAAGGAGCCGAAGACGACAGCGGCGGGATTTCCAAGAGGAAACGCAACTATACTCCGCCTACCGAGAGCGGGTCCTAGATCTAAAGGTCGCTATTGGCAAGGCAAAAGACTTAGCGGAAAAGGAGATGCTGGAGAGTCTCAATAAGGACCCGTGGGGCAGGCCCTACAGAATGGTGAGGTGCAAGCTTCGACCGTGGGCCCCCCCGCTAACTCAGACTCTCCCGCCTCAACTTCTTGGGCTGGTAGTTGATACCCTTTTTCCGGAGAGAACCGGCTTTGTTCCCCCTCCGATGGCTCCGCCAGAGGAACAGGCTATGGTGGGCGTGGAATCTGCTAGTATACCAGAAGTCACCGTAGGGGAATTAGGAGCGGCTTTGCTACGTGTTCGCCAAAAGAATAAGGCACCAGGGCCTGACGGAATACCAGGTCGGGCTTGGGTAGTCGCATTAGGCCCACTTGAGCCCAGAGTAAGAGCACTCTTCACAGCGTGCATGGAGCAAGGCCATTTTCCGCGTGCATGGAAGACGGGTAAACTTGTGCTGATCCATAAGGAAGGGCGTCCGGCAGATTCGCCATCCGCATATCGGCCAATTGTATTGCTAGACGAGGTGAGCAAGCTCTTTGAGCGTGTAATCTCAGCTCGTCTCGTCAAGCATCTCGATAACGTAGGGCCAAATTTGAATGAAAGTCAATTTGGTTTCCGGCGTTGCAGGTCGACAATTGACGCAATCGCTCGAGTCAAAGGTTTGGCGGATGTAGCGGTGTCTCGGGGCGGAGTTGCTCTTGCGGTTTCGCTGGATATCTCGAACGCGTTTAACACCCTGCCTTGGGAGTGCATTAAGGAGGCGCTTAAGTATCATGCCGTGCCGAGCTACTTAAGTAACATTATTGGGGCCTATCTATCACATAGGGCAGTCAAATACCCGGCACATGACGACTGGAAGGAAAAACCAATGTCGTGCGGCGTCCCGCAGGGGTCCGTCCTCGGACCGCTCCTGTGGAATGTCGGCTACGACTGGGTTTTACGAGGAAGGACCCTGCGTGGCGTTGCACTGACGTGCTATGCTGACGACACTCTCGTCACGGCGGTGGCTGACACATTTAGAGAGGCGTCTCTTTTGGCAACGGCAAGTGTTGCTCACGTGGTGGCGAGGATTAAGAAACTAGGGCTTGAGGTGGCCCTACATAAATCAGAGGCCATCTGTTTTCACGGTCCCCGAAAGGCACCCCCACCTGGCGCACAACTGGTAGTCGGAGGAGTTTCCGTCGGCGTCGAGTCTACAATGAAATACCTAGGACTTGTACTCGACAGCCGATGGAACTTCAAGGAGCATTTCCAGCGCTTGGCCCCGAAGCTCATCGGAGCCGCGAGAGCGCTTGGTCGGCTCCTACCTAATGTAGGCGGACCAAATGTCGGCTGTCGGCGACTCTATACAATGGTAGTGAGGTCGATGGCTCTGTACGGGTCTCCTATCTGGGTAAATGCTCTAAATGCCCACAACAAGGCCCTTCTACGAAGGCCACAAAGAGCCATGGCCATTAGAGTCGTGCGGGGATATCGAACGATATCTTATGAGGCAGCCTGCGTCATGGCCGGGACTCCACCCTGGGACCTAGACGCCGAAGTTCTGGCTAGCGTGTACAGTCAGATCACCAACTCGCGAGCCGGAGGACAAGAGCCGTTGCCGGAGGAGATAAAACGCTGGAGAATGGACGCGAGAGACACTCTTCTCCGGAAGTGGGGCGAAAGACTGGAAGATCCGAGTGCCGGTCGAGCGACAGTCAGTGCCATTAAGCCAGTGCTAAAAGAATGGGTTGAGAGGCAACATGGAGTGGTGTCTTTTCACCTTGCACAGGTCTTATCTGGTCACGGGTGCTTTGGCAAGTACCTGTGCAAGGTGTCTAGAAGGGAACCGACGTCAGCGTGTCACCACTGTAATGGTGTAGAAGACACAGCGCAGCACACGCTGGCAGAGTGCCCCGGATGGGCTGAGCAGAGAAACCGTTTGGTTTTAACAGTCGGGGCGGACTTAACCTTACCGGCTATTGTGAAGACCATGGTCGAAACCAGGCGGTGCTGGCAAGCCGTAGCCTCCTTTTGCGAGGAAGTAATGGCGAGTAAAGAGGTGGCCGAGCGCGCACGGGAAGAGGATGCCGGAGTCGACCCGATGCGGCGCAGACGGATAGGGCGCAGGCGTCTGGCGCACGATCGCCGGTTGCCGCCATAGTGAGGATCTCCGGGTGGCAGACACGGGGGCGTCTGCTATCCACTGGAAAGGAGTCCTCGAGATGAGGGGCGTGCATAGTGTTCTGGTACGCCCCTAACAGTATTTTAGGTGATCCAGCAAATCACCCAGAGACGGGCCCGCTGGGCAACTGCTGGTGGAGTCGCGGATGTGTGCTACAGCGTTCCCGTGGCTCCACCATAAGCAGTGTGAAGGACACCCCAGGTTTTTAGTCAGTAGGAATCTGACATATCCACTGCGCTTCCCCCGAGGCGTAGTGGAATCTCATGAAAGATTTTCCTGGGTAAACAAAAAAAAAAAAAAAAAAAAAAAGGTTAGGTTAGGTTAGGTTAGGTTGGGGTGCGTGGGCTGGTAGGGGTGCGTGGGCTGGTAGACCTCCTTGTGGTGCACCCTGGGAGGGGGCAGATAGCCGCCCAGTTGCGCGTTCGCTGTCTTCCCTCTGCTAACTACCAGTCACAGTCGTGGAGATGCAGTCGAGTACACTCCTGCGTGGGCTTTAGTGCCGTGTTTGTCACCGGGGTGAAGGGGAATGGCTCTGTGGCCTGATTGGGTTTGCTCTCTCTACGTCCCTCTGATGAGCAGAAGGCGGAGGAGATGGGCGTTAAGCCTGAGGCCAGGAGGCGGAGAAGAAGGCGGTCGTTGATCCAGGTCAACTGTCGGCTGACTCGTAACCCGGTCCGTGGGGCCGGCTCGAGGGTCGCTATCTTCGGATGGGGACTGTGAGGAAGGACACCTCTTTAAAAAACCACCCAGGGTGGCGGGTGCTGCTGGCTTCGGTGTCGTAGCTAGAAGCACATGTTGCAGACTGCAATTACCGTCAGCCGAGCCGTTATCTTGCGTAGCTTGACCGGCGGCCTTGCCTTAACCGGCCGGGCCAAGGGGAGTCAACCCCAGTAAAAACCACAACTCCTGACGTGAGGGAACTCCGCGTTAGGATGCTCTTCGGAGCGGCTGGAGTGAGTACCAGTCATTAGAGCCAAACCTGCGATACCGCCCGACCTCGCAGCGTATTAGGGCCACTTGGGTAACGGGGATCTCTGCCCAAGTGGAGCTTTGTCTCCCCTTCTCGTGGGAATCTTATGGATAATATCTTAAAAACCCCTGAAAACGGCCCTTCTCAGGGCCAACCATCAAACGGCCCTTGTCAGGGCCAACCTTCAAATGGCTCTTTTCAGGGTCAAAATCCAGATGGCCCTTTTCAGGGTAGAAATGAGGTGGATGAAGTCCAAACTGAGACGGTGATATCAGAACAGCCGCAGATGCAGCAGGCGATAGTGTTGTTGGAGAGGCTAGACGACACACCAAATGCCAACAATGGCAAAAATGCGAAGAGGACAGTGAAACCCGTCGAGGGCGGTAGTGGTTCCGTTTCCGACTACAGTTTAGAAACGGTGATAAGTAGATCTAGGTCAAACTCGGGGTCTTCCAACGGATCAATTAAGGGCCGCTTTTGGGTACACAGAGGCTCGAAGCGGATCTGCATGGACAGAAGCGCTGAGGCTAGTGACGAAGCGGAAGATTCCCCGATGCCACCGCCATCGCGATCGGTGTTGAAGAGGGGCAGAAGTCGACCTCCAACTACAGGGCAATACGTAGGCCTGGCGGCGTCCCAGCGGGCACTCAACGATGCAAAGAGAGAAGCCCTTAGGTTAGATGCGGAATTGGCGGTTGCCAATAGTTCTGCTCTTGCAAGGCGGACGCGTATCTCACGCTTGTCTGCCTCGTCATCAGCCAGTGAAGATCCAGATAAGTCGGTAGCGGAAATGTTAAAAATTGTAGCTGACCAGCTGACTATCATAACCGACGTTGCCTTAAAGTCCGGCAACCTGAAAGGCACTTTTGTACGCTCACTCAAGGAATCTGTCGCGGTCATTGCAGACGTTTTTGAGCGTCTAAGTACACGCACTGTTTCAGAGGAGACTCGCCGGTTGCAGGAGGCCAATGAAAGAATGGGGGCTGAATTGGAGAGTCTCCGGAAACAGCAGGCACAACTGATGGAGGAGATGGCTAAGTTTAGGGGGACACCGCAGACCTCCACCCTGCCCGATATTGAAATGGTGGAGCAACTCGCTGAGACGCAGCCTACGCCAGAACCATCTGGCCGACCAGTGAAAAGGAAAGTGCCCAAAGCAAATCCCGAAAAGGAACAGAGTCGAAATGAGGGCCGTTCCTGCATTGATCAGGACGAAGAATTAAAACGCAGCATCATGATGCAGATCGGCTGCATGGTAAATGCTCGTTTTGAGGCACTAGAAAAGGAGGAAAGACTTCTGCCGGCCAGGAACTTGAGGCCTGCACTGGCTTCAGACCAACGCGGTGAAGCTGCGATGGATTCACCGGTGCCTAAGCCTGCTGCACAAGTCCAGCAGCCAAAAACAGGTACCAAAACGGCCACACCTGGGCCCGCCTCGAATCCCCAAAAGGGGAAAAATCGAGGCGGTAAAAAGAAGAATGGAGCCGCCTCACAGCCGGCTCCCCCGGCAAGAGAACCTCGCCCGCTACCGCCAGCGCCGACGTCGATGAACCGGTCCTGGAATAATGTGGTTGGCGGGCGTAAAAAGGCGAAAAAGGTTGCAGCGATGAAAGCACCACTTCAGCCTCAAAAACAAGCGGTTCGTAAACTACGGCCCCCGCGCTCTACGGCCGTAGTGCTGTCCATCCAACCCGAGGCAGCGGAGAAGGGTGTCACCTACAAGGATGTCATCGCGGAAGCAAAAACCAAAGTGAACCTGTCCGAATTGGAAATCGAGTCAGTCAGGTTCAAAGTGGCGGCTACTGGCGCCCGGTTGTTGGAAATACCAGGGGCAACCAGCGCGTCAAAGGCAGATAAGCTGGCTGAGAAGCTACAGGAGTTATTCAATCCAGAGGAGGTCAGAGTTACACGTCCTACCAAATGTGCTGAAATGCGCATATCTGGCCTGGATGACTCTGTGACAACGGAAGACATCAGAGCTGCGGTAACAAGTGCTGGAAATTGTTTGGCCCAGGATGTCAAAATCGGTGACATAAAATCGGACGTCAGAAGCCTAGGGACGGTGTGGATCCGCTGTCCTGTTGCAGCTGCGAAAAAGGTGGCTGAAAGTGGGCGATTCCTCGTGGGATGGGTTTCAGCGCAAGTAAAGTTGCTCGAAACCCGTCCCCAACGCTGTTATCGTTGTCTAGAGACGGGCCATATGAGGGTGAACTGTTCCTCTGAGGTTGATCGGTCTGATCTATGCTACCGATGTAGCCAACCGGGCCACAAAGCCAACGTGTGTACCGCCAAGCCTCACTGCGCGCTCTGTGCAGTAGCGGGTAAAGCTGCAGAGCACAGGTCAGGCAGCAAGAACTGCGCTGCCCCCCGTGCTAAGAGATCGAGGACAAAGACTGACGATGGCCCCCGGGCCTCCTCGCAGCCTGTCCGCCCACCCAACTCCAACTTGGATGGGGCAGAAGAGGAGATGAGCATGACTGTTGGATAATATGGCTCTACATGTGCTACAGGCGAACCTCAACCATTGCGCCAGAGCTCAGGACCTTTTGTTC
Organism: Notocelia uddmanniana; assembly: GCA_905163555.1. Taxonomy (NCBI): domain Eukaryota; kingdom Metazoa; phylum Arthropoda; class Insecta; order Lepidoptera; family Tortricidae; genus Notocelia; species Notocelia uddmanniana. The sequence goes on along the minus strand of LR991063.1, from coordinate 80,696 downwards.
CAGAGTATGGCGGAATGGTCGATACAAATGGCAGTGATAGCGGAGCCATATTCTGTCCCAGCTCGAGCAGGTTGGATAGGGGACTTGGACGAAACCGTGGCCCTGGTATCGCGGAGCGCAACCGGCTCCACACCTTTGCAAAGTGTCAAAAAGGGCCACGGATTTGTCGCAGCAACTGGCGGAGGTATGGCTTTGGTGGGAGGCTACTTTTCACCAAATAAAAGTCTGGCCGAATTTGAGCAATTTCTGGGGGAGGTTGGTGCTATTGTCAGGCAGCTGCACCCCACTCCCGTCATTGTTGCCGGGGATTTTAATGCGAAATCCAGAGCGTGGGGTTCTGCAGTGACGGATGTGCGTGGGCAGTGCCTGGAAGACTGGGCTGTAGCCTATGGTCTGGAGGTTCTCAACTCTGGGTCAGTGGACACGTGCGTGCGGCAACAGGGTGGCTCCGTAATCGACATTACGTTCGCTGACGCCGCCCTGGCACGCCGTGTTTTTGATTGGAAAGTTCAGGAGAGTGTAGAGACTCTTTCAGATCATCGCTACATTACGTTCAGCGTCTCTGCGCTCACAGCCATAGTGACTGCGCAAAGTCAGTCCCTCAGAGGAGGCGGTCCACGCTGGGCACTAAAACGCCTCGACCGCGAAGTGCTGGAGGAAGCAGCCCTGGTAAAGGCATGGCTGCCGGTTCCCGAAGGTCCGCTAGATATAGAATGCGAAGCGCAATGGCTAGGGGATGCAATGACTGAAAATTGCGATGCGGCCATGCCACGAGTCCGCCAATTACCACCTCAGCGTAAGGTGTACTGGTGGTCCGCAGAGTTGACACAGCTACGACAATCATGTATAGCTGCGAGGCGTGAGTACACAAGGAGTCGAAGACGACAGCGGCGGGATTTCCAAGAGGAAACGCAACTATACTCCGCCTACCGAGAGCGGGTCCTAGCTCTAAAGGTCGCTATTGGCAAGGCAAAAGACTTAGCGGAAAAGGAGATGCTGGAGAGTCTCAATAAGGACCCGTGGGGCAGGCCCTACAGAATGGTGAGGTGCAAGCTTCGACCGTGGGCCCCCCCGCTGACTCAGACTCTCCCGCCTCAACTTCTTGGACTGGTAGTTGATACCCTTTTTCCGGAGAGAACCGGCTTTGTTCCCCCTCCGATGGCTCCGCCAGAGGAACAGGCTATGGTGGGCGTGGAATCTGCTAGTATACCAGAAGTCACCGCAGGGGAATTAGGAGCGGCTTTGCTACGTCTTCGCCAAAAGAATAAGGCACCAGGGCCTGACGGAATACCAGGTCGGGCTTGGGTAGTCGCATTAGGCCCACTTGAGCCCAGAGTAAGAGCACTCTTCACAGCGTGCATGGAGCAAGGCCATTTTCCGCGTGCATGGAAGACGGGTAAACTTGTGCTGATCCATAAGGAAGGGCGTCCGGCAGATTCGCCATCCGCATATCGGCCAATTGTATTGCTAGACGAGGTGAGCAAGCTCTTTGAGCGTGTAATCTCGGCTCGTCTCGTCAAGCATCTCGATAACGTAGGGCCAAATTTGAATGAAAGTCAATTTGGTTTCCGGCGTTGCAGGTCGACAATTGACGCAATCGCTCGAGTCAAAGGTTTGGCGGATGTAGCGGTGTCTCGGGGCGGAGTTGCTCTTGCGGTTTCGCTGGATATCTCGAACGCGTTTAACACCCTGCCTTGGGAGTGCATTAAGGAGGCGCTTAGGTATCATGCCGTGCCGAGCTACTTAAGTAACATCATTGGGGCCTATCTATCACATAGGGCAGTCAAATACCCGGCACATGACGACTGGAAGGAAAAACCAATGTCGTGCGGCGTCCCACAGGGGTCCGTCCTCGGACCGCTCCTGTGGAATGTCGGCTACGACTGGGTTTTACGAGGAAGGATCCTGCGTGGCGTTGCACTGACGTGCTATGCTGACGACACTCTCGTCACGGCGGTGGCTGACACATTTAGAGAGGCGTCTCTTTTGGCAACGGCAAGTGTTGCTCACGTGGTGGCGAGGATTAAGAAACTAGGGCTTGAGGTGGCCCTACATAAATCAGAGGCCATCTGTTTTCACGGTCCCCGAAAGGCACCCCCACCTGGCGCACAACTGGTAGTCGGAGGAGTTTCCGTCGGCGTCGAGTCTACAATGAAATACCTGGGACTTGTACTCGACAGCCGATGGAACTTCAAGGAGCATTTCCAGCGCTTGGCCCCGAAGCTCATCGGAGCCGCGAGAGCGCTTGGTCGGCTCCTACCTAATGTAGGCGGACCAAATGTCGGCTGTCGGCGACTCTATACAATGGTAGTGAGGTCGATGGCTCTGTACGGGTCTCCTATCTGGGTAGATGCTCTAAATGCCCACAACAAGGCCCTTCTACGAAGGCCACAAAGAGCCATGGCCATTAGAGTCGTGCGGGGATATCGAACGATATCTTATGAGGCAGCCTGCGTCATGGCCGGGACTCCACCCTGGGACCTAGACGCCGAAGTTCTGGCTAGCGTGTACAGTCAGATCACCAACTCGCGAGCCGGAGGACAAGAGCCGTTGCCGGAGGAGATAAAACGCTGGAGAATGGACGCGAGAGACACTCTTCTCCGGAAGTGGGGCGAAAGACTGGAAGATCCGAGTGCCGGTCGAGCGACAGTCAGTGCCATTAAGCCAGTGCTAAAAGAATGGGTTGAGAGGCAACATGGAGTGGTGTCTTTTCACCTTGCACAGGTCTTATCTGGTCACGGGTGCTTTGGCAAGTACCTGTGCAAGGTGTCTAGAAGGGAACCGACGTCAGCGTGTCACCACTGTAATGGTGTAGAAGACACAGCGCAGCACACGCTGGCAGAGTGCCCCGGATGGGCTGAGCAGAGAAACCGTTTGGTTTTAACAGTCGGGGCGGACTTAACCTTACCGGCTATTGTGAAGACCATGGTCGAAACCAGGCGGTGCTGGCAAGCCGTAGCCTCCTTTTGCGAGGAAGTAATGGCGAGTAAAGAGGTGGCCGAGCGCGCACGGGAAGAGGATGCCGGAGCCGACCCGATGCGGCGCAGACGGATAGGGCGCAGGCGTCTGGCGCACGATCGCCGGTTGCCGCCATAGTGAGGATCTCCGGGTGGCAGACACGGGGGCGTCTGCTATCCACTGGAAAGGAGTCCTCGAGATGAGGGGCGTGCATAGTGTTCTGGTACGCCCCTAACAGTATTTTAGGTGATCCAGCAAATCACCCAGGGACGGGCCCGCTGGGCAACTGCTGGTGGAGTCGCGGATGTGTGCTACAGCGTTCCCGTGGCTCCACCATAAGCAGTGTGAAGGACACCCCAGGTTTTTAGTCAGTAGGAATCTGACATATCCACTGCGCTTCCCCCGAGGCGTAGTGGAATCTCATGAAAGATTTTCCTGGGTAAACAAAAAAAAAGGTTAGGTTAGGTTAGGTTAGGTTAGGTTAGGTTAGGTTAGGTTAGGTTAGGTTAGGTTAGGTTAGGTTAGGTTAGGTTAGGTTAGGTTAGGTTAGGTTAGGTTAGGTTAGGTTAGGTTAGGTTAGGTTAGGTTAGGTTAGGTTAGGTTAGGTTAGGTTAGGTTAGGTTAGGTTAGGTTAGGTTAGGTTAGGTTAGGTTAGGTTAGGTTAGGTTAGGTTAGGTTAGGTTAGGTTAGGTTAGGTTAGGTTAGGTTAGGTTAGGTTAGGTTAGGTTAGGGGAGCAAGGCTTGTGCTGCTCCCAAAAAGAAGGGGAAGATTGGCAACAGCTCTCAGGCTCCCCTGCCAATCGTCCGCCCGTCCGCAAACAGAGCGGGTGTGGCCGAGGAGAGAACAAACATGGAGGTAACGTAATGGCCCTCCGTATCTTGCAGGCGAACCTCAACCACTGCGCCAGAGCTCAAGACCTGCTGCTCCAGAGCATGGCGGAGTGGTTGATTCACGTAGCTATCGTCTCCGAGCCATACTCTATCCCCCAAAGAGACAATTGGGCTGGGGACCATAACGGCTTGGTTGCGATAGTCACGCAGACGGCGGCTGGCTCGCTACCACTTGAAAACGTGGTTAAAGGAAGAGGATTTGTAGCTGGGCTCCTTGGCGGCATCCTTATAGTTGGCGCATACTTCTCGCCGAACAGGAGCCTGGCAGACTTCGAGGCCTTCCTGGTGGAGGTGGGAGCGCTACTCAGACGCAACCACCCCACGCCCGTGCTCTTTGCCGGAGATCTCAATGCCAAGTCCGTGGCATGGGGATCTCCGGCGACGGACGTGCGAGGACGCGAGCTGGAGGAGTGGGCCATTGCGGCAGATCTCGTCCTGGTCAACCGGGGATCGGTCGACACCTGCGTGCGGCAACAGGGTGGCTCTATCGTGGACGTAACGTTCACTAGCGCCGCCCTGGCGCAACGTGTCCAGGGTTGGGAAGTGTTGGTGGGCGTGGAAACACTTTCCGACCATAGGTATATCAGGTTCGATGTAAGTGCGGCATCAGCCTTTACGAGTTGCGCCATCAGCAGGTCTCTGAGAGAAGACGGACCGCGCTGGGCGCTTAAGCGCCTAAACCGGGACGACTTTGATCTTGCCGTCGAAGTGGAGGCGTGGAACCCGGTCGCAGATGGTCCTGTAAATGTGGAGGAAGAGGCGCAAGAGCTTGGTGAAGCAATGACACACATCTGCGACGCAGCTATGCCCCGAGTTAGGCCTCTTCCTCCTAAACGTCAGGTATACTGGTGGTCGGCAGAACTCGACCACCTACGACAGTCGTGCGTGGCGGCAAGACGCCTTTACAGCCACTGTCGCAGGCGTCGGAGAAGGGATCGCGAACAAGAGGCAGAACTTTACGCCTCCTACACGCAGTGCAAAAGAGCCTTGGATGTAGCCATAAGCCAAGCGAAAGAGGGCGCCCGGGAGGAGATGCTCGAGACCCTGAATCGGGACCCGTGGGGACGACCATATAAAATGGTCCGAAACAAACTCCGTGCCTGGGCTCCTCCACTGACGCGAAGTCTTGAGCCAGACTTGCTGCAGGGCGTGGTGAGGGCTCTCTTCCCGGCTAGCGAGGAGTATACTCCGCCAGCCATGGCACCGCCCACAGAACCGGATGGTGAAGAAGAGGAAGTGCCCAGCGTATCCAGTGGAGAATTCGGAGCGGCCGTTCTGAGGTTGAGATTTAAAAACACGGCCCCTGGACCCGATGGCATACCTGGCCGAGCTTGGGTCTTGGCAAGCAATACACTAGAGGCAAGAATGCTGAGACTCTTCTCGGCCTGCTTCGAGCAGGCCCGGTTCCCGCGGCAGTGGAAGACCGGCAAATTGGTTCTGCTGAAGAAGGAAGGGCGACCGGCAGACTCACCATCTGCATACCGCCCCATCGTGTTGCTCGACGAGGTGGGCAAGCTCTTCGAGCGTATTATCGCCACCCGCCTGATCAAACACCTCGTCCGAGTCGGACCGGATTTAGCTGACTGCCAGTATGGCTTTCGCAGCGGCCGCTCTACTGTCGATGCCATCTTGCGAGTCAAAGCGTTGGCGGACGAAGCGGTACACAAGAAGGAGGTAATGCTGGCGGTGTCTCTGGATATCGCCAACGCTTTTAACACCCTGCCTTGGGGATGCGTGATGGAGGCGCTCCGCTACCACCAGGTGCCCAGCTACCTGAGACGGATGGTCGGGGCATACCTCTCAGAGAGACTGGTCATCTACCCGGGTAGAGAGGAGTGGGGTAGCCACGAAATGATGCGTGGTGTTCCGCAGGGGTCGGTCTTGGGGCCACTCCTGTGGAACATCGGCTATGACTGGGTCCTGCGTGGCTCCAACCTACCCGGGATCGCCCTCACGTGCTACGCTGACGACACACTGGTAACAGCCCGCGGAAAAACCTTTAGGGAGGCCGCCATAATAGCTACTGCAGGGGTAGTCCACGTAGTTGGCCGGATACGGCAACTCGGGCTAAAGGTGGCCCTTCACAAGTCCGAAGCAATTAGCTTCCACAAGCCTCGGAATGCGCCTCCACAGGATGCGCATATAGTGGTCGGAGGAACCCGGATCGACATCAAGTCTACTATGAGGTACCTGGGCCTCACACTTGATAGTCGGTGGGACTTCCACGCCCACTTCAAGCGCCTGTTGCCGAAGCTGCTGGGAGCAGCCGGCGCCCTAGGGCGCATACTTCCGAACACGGGGGGGCCCAAGGCGTCTTGCAGACGGCTGTACACTGGGGTCGTGCGGTCCATGGCCCTATATGGAGCACCCGTCTGGGCTGATACTCTGGGAGGCCGTGGAATCACTCTGCTGAGGCAGCCGCAGAGAGTGATGGCCACCAGGGTAATACGGGGGTACCGCACGATCTCAAATGAGGCGGCATGCGTGCTGGCGGGGTCGCTTCCTTGGGACCTAGATGCGAGGGCCCTCGCGTTGGTTTATCGCTGGCGCGAGGAGGCGCGCTGTCGAGGTAATCCTCCAGCGCCAAGAGAGGTACAGGCTCGCCGAGACGCAGCGCGCCTCGAAATGGTGGCGGTGGCACGGCCGAGTGCGGGCCTCAACACTATCCGGGCAGTTCGGCCAGTGCTGGAGCAGTGGGTGGACCGGCAGCATGGTCCGTTAACGTTTCGGCTGACGCAGGTCCTCTCGGAGCATGGATGTTTCGGGAGGTACCTGCGTCGCATAGGAAGGGAACCAACTTCGGAGTGCCACCACTGCAACAGCTGCCCGGAGGAGACGGCCCAGCACACCCTGGAGGTGTGCCCAGCGTGGGCCGAGCAGAGGGCCGCGCTCGTGGCCGTGGTGGGGCATGACCTCTCCTTGCCTGCCGTGATAGAAGCCATGGTGGGAAGCGACAGGTCGTGGAAGGCGGTGGCCTCCTTTTGTGAGGATGTGATGGCACAAAAGGAGGAGGCGGAGCGTGGAAGGGAGGACAACCCGGCTTCCCAACCATTGCGCCGCAAACGTATAGGGCGGCGGCGGTTAGCCTACGACCGTCGACTTCCCCCATAAGGGTTCCTGTGGGCGACTGACATGGGGATATCTGTTGCCTATACAAAGGGTTCCCCGAGATGGCGCCGCGCGTGTTTCCGCGCGCCACTCGAAGCATCTGCGCAGGCGGGATCACTCCTTCCCCGCCTGCTCCTGAGACCGGGGCCTAACGCAAGGCCACTCGCTGCCGGGCCGCGGAAGAGTGCTTCAGCGTACCCGTAGCCCGGCACAACGGCGAAGAGACGAAGCACCTTGGGGTTTTACTCCGTGGGAGTCGGAGATACCCGTCCTGCCTCTCCCCGGGCCGGGCGGGATCCATAATGGATTTCCCCAAGTAAAAAAAAAAAAAAAAAAAAAGGTTAGGTTAGGTTGGGGCGCCCCCCCCGAGGTGTTGCCACCTTGCAGTGGTGGGGGGGCTTGCGTGTTTTTATGATCCCCAAGGCTATACCGGACAGGGCTACCCATACCGGGAAGGCAAGGGGGGAGGAGCCAGACTAAGAGCGACACAGGAGAGGGTGCGCCCAGTTGCGCACAGGGCGAGGAGCTCTCTCCACTTCCTTCTGATCAGCAGAAGGCGTAGGAGATGAGCCACGAGGAAGAAAACCTCATTAAAAAATCATTAATGGTGGAGGAGAGGGCGGCGGTTGACTCAGGTTAGCCGTCGGCCGACTCGTAACCCGGCCCGTGGGGTCGGCACGAGGGTCGCTGTTTGCGTACGGGGACTGCGAGGAAGGACACCTCTTTAAAAAACCACTTAGGACGAGGAGGGTGGTTCCTAACCGAACCACCAGGGGGGCTAACGCCAGGTCTCCCTTACACCGTTATCCGCAGTATCCTCTCAACGATCCCTATTGGTGGCGTTATAGGGATACGAGAGGATGCCAGGCAGACTGCGCGCGGACCGGTAGCCCTGCCTTAATTGGTCGGGCCACGGGGAGTAAACCCCAATAAAAAATCCACAACTCCTGACGCGAGGTGACTCCGCGAAGGGATGCTCTTTTTTTTTTTTTTAGAGCGGCTGGAGTGCCTACCAGCCACCGAGAGCCACACGCTGCGGCAAAACCATCGGGATATCGGGGATCTCTGTCCCGATGGTCTTTAGTTCTCCCCCACTCGTGGGAATTGTATGGATACCTGTCAAAAAACCCCTAAAAACGGTCCTTCTCAGGGCCAAAACACAAACGGCCCTTCTCAGGGCCATGACTCAGGCGACGGAATCATGGACACTGATTTGCAAAATGAACAGGTGGTTAAGGTAGATACCCCGTTGGCGTGCACCGAGACCTTATCCAGCGGCAGGAAACGGACTGGACTGAGGAGTCAGGGATTGCCTCCTGAAATGCGGGTGCTTGTCACCCGCTGTGATCAGGCGCAAAGATCCCGTTCGCCAACACCGGCGAGCAACAGGAAGGGGTCAGAGTCGGAAGACACTGACAGCCCGGTTACCGCACGGTCGCGCTCGTCTCCACCACTTGGGCGCTTGTGGAAATCAACCAACAAGCGACGGAAGCTTTCGGCGGCCGGATCCGCCAGCGAAGCAGAAGAAGGCGAAGAGGAAGAACCAGAAGTGCTGAAGCCAGCGTCTCCTTTGGTTCATGGCGCGAAACCGCGAAACAAAGCGGAATTTATAAGCAGGGCAGCCGCGCAGGCGCAGTACAACGCCGAACTGCGTGAGACAATGAAGTTGAGGGCAGAGGAAGAGGTCAGTAGAATGACCATCCAAACACGGCACTCCCTGTGTGACGGAGCCATCTCCCAGCCCTCAGACATGTCAGGAGACGAAGTGGAGGCAGTACCTTCCGCCGTGCTTCGGAAGCAAACTATGGACAGCATAGCCGTCATAGAAATGGTTGAAAAGACATCTGGCAACCTTAAAGGTGGACACCGACGCAAGATGAAGGATGCTTGCAACGCCATCCGGGATGCTTTCAGTGTCCTAGAGAAGCGCACACCACCGGACGAAGTCAAGCTCCTGGAGGCCTCCAACGCACGGCTGCAAGCAGAGCTGGCCGAAGTCAAGGAGAAACTGGCTCGCCTCGAGGTGGAAATCAGAACGGCACCCAGGGGGTCCCAAGTTGAGGCTCAGATAATTCCACCACCTCCCGTGGTGCATGCGGAGCCACCTTCGGACCGAGCAACGATCGTTGCCATGATGAATGCTCGGTTCGAAGCATTAGAGGTAGAAGGGCGGTTATTACCCGCTAAGAACTTGCGGCCCCAATTGGCGGCCGATAAAAAGCAGGCAGCTAGCGAGAAGCGACCCGCAGCGTTGCCGAAAAAGCCGCCAGCAGCAGCTCCAGTTGCCAGCAAAGCGCCTCCCACAACCTCAGGCGCCCAGACAGGAGACGGCAGACGCGGGAAGAAAACCCAAAATAAGAAGAAAAAGGTGCCCTCCCGGTCTGCTGCCAACGCGGAAAACCCGGAAGCTAGGGAGCCGCGACCACTGCCGCCGGCGCCTCCGAGTATGGATAAACAGTGGAATAGGGTTGCTGGCTCAGGAGCAAAAGGTGGACCTGCCACACATCCCGTTGCGCAGTCGCAACCTAAGGCACGTCCTAAAATGAGTGGTCGTAAGCTCCGCCCTCCACGGTCTGCAGCAGTGGTGCTAACGCTGCAGCCAGAGGCTGAAGCGAATGGGGCGACGTACGCAAAAGTGTTAGCTGAGGCCAAGGATAAGGTGAACCTCACTGAGCTTGGCATCGCAAACCTGCGCTTCCGGCGTGCAGTCACAGGTGCGCGGGTCCTGGAGCTTCCGGGAGCCACCAGTGGAGAAAAAGCTGACAAGCTGGCAAAGGCGCTGGCTGAAAAGCTGGGAGAGGGGGTACGGGTCTACAGGCCGACGAAATGTGCGGAGTTACGCTTGTCGAACCTAGACGACTCCGTGACTCCTGCCGAGGTGGTTTCTGCCGTCGTCCGAGCTGGCGGCTGTACGGAGGACCAGGTCAAAACCGGCGAAATCCGTCCTGATCATACCGGCCTCGGCACGCTTTGGGTGCGCTGCCCAGTTACAGCAGCGAAAAAGGTGGCTGAAGGTGGTCGCTTCTTGGTGGGATGGTCCTCGGCTCAGGTAAAAATACTTGAGTCGAGGGCAATGCGCTGCTACCGTTGCCTGGAGAGCGGGCACGTAAAGGCACAGTGCAAGGCGGAGACAGACCGCAGCGAGCTTTGCTACCGTTGCGGCCAGTCCGGTCATAAGTCCGCACAGTGCGCAGCCGCGCCTCATTGCGTGCTGTGTAAAGCTGCGGGCAAACCGGACGATCATGTGCTGGGCTCAAAACTGTGCTCCGCGCCACGCCCGAGAAGAAAGAAGAGCGCTGGCGATGGCCTCCGGGTCTCCTCGCAGAGCTCCAAGCCAGCCTCGAAAACACTTGAGGCTCGCAACGAGGCGGTGGATGAGATGGCCATAGGATAATGGCCACTCGCTTTCTTCAGGCGAATATCAACCATTCCGCCAGAGCCCAAGACCTGCTAACTCAAAGCCTGGCGGAGTGGCTGATTGGAGTGGCCATTGTCGCCGAGCCATATTCCGTCCCTCCCAGGGACAACTGGGTCGGAGACCTAGATGGCCTAGTCGCCATTGTCACCAGTTCCTCTGCTGGTTCCCCGCCTCCGCAAAGAGTTGAAAGGGGCCGCGGATTCGTTGCAGCATGGATTGGTGAGACGATGGTGGTAGGGACATATTTCTCGCCGAACCGATCACTTGCCGAATTCGAGCAGTTCTTAGTGGAGATTGGCACCTTGATCGGCAGGAGTCGTCCTGGCATGGTACTTGTGGCGGGGGATCTCAACGCCAAATCCACGGCTTGGGGGTCCCCCGCAACGGATGCCCGCGGGGCGGAGCTGGAGGAGTGGGCGGTCGCCACCGGACTGGTTATCCTTAACCAAGGGTCAACCAACACCTGCGTGCGGCAACAGGGTGGCTCCATTGTGGATGTCACATTCGCCAACGCCACTCTGGCGCGCCTAGTCCGGGGTTGGGGGGTGCTGGAAGATGTGGAGACATTATCGGACCACCGATATATTCGGTTCGAAACCTCTACTCTTCCGGCAAACCCGAGCAGCCTCCGTCGGCCCTTGGGAGGGGATGGCCCGCGTTGGGCTCTCAAACGCCTGGATCGGGACATATTGGTGGAGGCAGCCTTGGTGCAGGCATGGCTGCCAGCGTCCGACGTTCCAGTTGATGTCAACGCAGAGGCGGAGAGGATAGGGAGTGCCATGGTGGCGGTGTGCGACGCAGCCATGCCGCGGGTCGGCCCTGTTCCCCCTAAGCGCAGGGTGTACTGGTGGTCCGAAGAACTAACGCAGCTGCGCGAGTCCTGCGTTGCTGCGAGACGCGAGTACACTCGAAGCCGGAGGCGACGGATACGAGACGTGCCAGGGGAGGAGCGCCTATATGCCGCATACTCGGAGGCCGTCAAGCTGCTCCAAGGGGCAATTGGCCGGGCTAAGGACCTAGCCGAAAAGGAGATGCTGGAGACCCTTAACAGCGACCCGTGGGGAAGGCCATACAAAATGGTGAGGCGCAAGCTTCGCCCCTGGGCACCCCCACTCACGCAAAGTCTCCAGCCACAACTCCTCGAACAGGTGGTCGATGGACTGTTCCCGAGGAGAGAGCAGCACATACCTCCACGAATGCTACCCCCTAGGGGACGAGAGGTGGACACTAGCGATGCACCGGAGGTAACGGAGGGTGAACTGGGAGCAGCGGTGCTACGGCTTCGCGCCAAAAATACTGCCCCCGGTCCCGACGGAGTTCCCGGACGGGCCTGGGTTCTGGCCCTGGGCCCACTAAAGGCGCGCTTGAAGGCGCTTTTCAGCGCATGCCTTGCTCAGGGGCAGTTTCCGTATGTGTGGAAGGTGGGCAAGTTGGTCCTTCTGCGCAAAGAGGGGCGACCGGCAGACTCACCTTCGGCCTACAGGCCAATTGTGTTGCTGGACGAGGCCAGCAAATTGTTTGAGCGAGTGGTGGCCGCTCGTCTCAATCGGCATCTGGAGGGGGTAGGTCCAGACTTAAGTGACCACCAGTTCGGATTTCGCCGGGGCAGGTCCACCATCGACGCTATTGCGCGCGTGAGGGCCCTGGCGGATGACGCAGTGTCCCGGGGAGATGTGGTATTGGCGGTGTCTCTCGACATTGCCAACGCTTTCAACTCCCTGCCCTGGGCCTGCATCGCGGTGGCACTGAGGCGCCATGCTGTGCCTGAGTACCTGCGGAAGACGGTTGAGGACTATCTCACCGATAGAGCCGTCAGGTACCCCACGCCCGTGGAGTGGCACGTGAAGGGGCTGTCGTGTGGTGTTCCACAGGGGTCCGTCCTAGGGCCACTTCTGTGGAACATTGGGTACGACTGGGTGCTGAGGGGAGGCAATCTGCCGGGGGTCAAGGTGACGTGTTACGCCGACGACACCCTGGTGACAGCCCGTGGACGCACATTTCGGGAGGCGGCGATCCGGGCCACGGCTGGCGTGGCCACGGTGGTGGCCCGTATCAGGAGGTTGGGGCTGGAGGTGGCCCTGAATAAATCTGAGGCCCTGTGTTTTCATGGGCCTCGGAAGGCTCCTCCGGCGGGTTCCAACCTGGTGGTGGGGGGAACGTCCATCGCTGTCAAGTCGACAATGCGGTACCTAGGCATAGTCCTTGACAGTCGTTGGACGTTCAGGGAGCACTTCAGGTGCCTTGCTCCCAAGTTAATCGGGGCTGCGTCGGCACTCAGTCGGCTCTTACCCAATGTGGGCGGACCGAACGCGAGCTGCCGCAAACTCTACGCAGGAGTGGTGCGGTCCATGGCACTGTATGGGGCGCCTATTTGGGCCGGATCCCTGACCGCCCAAAATCAAGCCGAGCTTCGACGGCCGCAACGGGTTATGGCGGTCAGGATGGCGAGGGCATACCGCACTGTCTCTTGCGAGGCGGCCTGCGTTTTGGCGGGGACTCCACCCTGGGACCTCGACGCTTTGGTTCTGGCTGATGTTTATTGGCATGTCACCGAAGCGCGGGCCAGAGGGGTCCAACCACTTCTGGAGGAGATAAGGCGGTGGAGGCTCGACTCCCGCCGTATCCTCATCCAGAAGTGGAAGGAAAGGCTGGAGGTGCCAAGTGCCGGCCACTGGACCATCGGAGCGATTCGGCCCGTCCTGGAGAGATGGGTCGGCAGAAAAGGGGGGTTCCTCTCCTTCCGCCTTGCGCAGGTGCTCTCGGGGCATGGGTGCTTCGGCAGATACCTGTGTAGGGTGGCAGGACGGGAACCGACGGAGGAATGCCACGAGTGCGGCGATGCCGAAGATACGGCGCAACACACGCTGGCGGTTTGCCCAGCTTGGGCTGAGCAGCGGGCCGCGCTTGTGGCCGTGGTGGGGCATGACCTCTCCTTGCCTGCCGTGGCAGAAGCCATGGTTGGCGGTGAGAGGTCGTGGAAGGCGATGGCCTCCTTCTGCGAGGACGTGATGGCGCAGAAGGAGGCGGCGGAGCGCGGGAGGGAGGAAGATCCGGCCTCTCAACCAATGCGCCGCAAACGCGTGGGGCGACGGCGGCTGGCATACAACCGCCGACTACCCCCATAAGGGTGCCCGTGGGTGACAGACACGGGGACATCTGTCACCTACACGAAGGCCCCCGAGTGGCAGGCGTGTCGTGTTTCGGCGCGCCCCCTGAGAAGGATGTGGGAATAAATCGTTCCCACCAGAGTCGGGTCCGGAGTACGGACGGCCGCTGGCGGGGTTGCGGAAGTGTGCCTACGGCGTTCCCGTGGCCTCGCCTTATAGCACGGAGGCGGCATATAGAGGGGTTTTTAGTGGGTACACCATAGGCCTCATTAGCCGATATGGGAGTCCCACATAACCACCAGGGCCCGTCCCTGCGCCCTGGTGGTATGCGTAACGCATTTTCCCCTCTTAAAAAAAAAAAAAAAAAAAGGTTAGGTTGGGGCGCGAGGTCGGGTAACCTCCACGTATGTCCGGGCTCTTCCAATCCCTCTGGATCCTCGCGGATCCGCAGGGAAGGGAGGGTCTTGGCTGGTGCGCCCTGGAGGCAACGGTAAGTGATCCTGTCCGGGGATCGCTTACCGGTGCTACCAATAACCCGACACCGGGGGGAAGGGGTTGGCCGCTCCCAGCATGCCTCAGCTCATCTGAGGTGGCAGGGATGCGGCCGCTTTAGTGGTGGCGGTGCAGACGCACCAGTGGCCGTAAAACCACTGAGGACGAGGAGGGTGGTTCCTAACCGAACCACCAGGGGAACCTACGCCAGGTCCCCCTCACACCGTTATCCGCAGCACTCTCCAACGACCCCTATCGTTGGCGTTATAGGGATATGAGAGGTGCCAGCCAGACGGCGCGCGGACCGGGGGCCTTGCCTTAATTGGCCGGGCCAAGGGGAGTAAACCCCAATAAAAAATCCACAACTCCCGATGCGAGGTGACTCCGCGTAGGGATGCTCTTTTCAGAGCGGCTGGAGTGTTTACCAGCCACCTAGAGTCACACGCCGCGGCAAAACCATCGGGATAACGGGGATCTCTGTCCCGATGGTATTTAGTTCTCCCCAAATCGTGGAACTTTATGAATTCTATAACTACAAAACAAATGACGATGGGCGTGGATGCCGAACAAGAGGAGATGGAGGGAGGCGCCGTCATGGCGAACTCCGAGGCCTTACCAACTGGCCAACATGAGGAGAGAGGCAGTGAGCTGAGGGTTTTGCTAGAGCGCATGGAGGCTATGCATACAAACGACTTACCTGACTTTAAGCCGATAGAAATTTTGAGGCTGAGAGGTGCTGGGGCTGACGGTGACGGACCCAACCCAGCCCAAATGAAGAGCGACGATGGGAAGGCGGCGGAGAAGGGCGCCCCTACGGTGCGAACCTGCAGCCTACGGAGAGGAGTGAGGCTTTCCGACCCCGCGTCACCCTCGCACGATCGCCAGTACAAGTGGAGGACAACAGCCCTCGTCTGGACCCGAACGCACCCCGCGATCCAGATCGCGCCGAGAGGGCATACCAGCGGCCCAGCCCGTGACAGCTCAGGCGTTTCGTGGGGCGAGGGCAGAACAGCGACCCCCAACAGGTGGTCTTCTATGCGGAGCGGGACGAGGAGTGCGCGCTGGCGCCGCTGCGGGAGGGGTGGACTAGAGACCCGCTTTGACAGGGTCGTCCGAGTGGTGCTGACCCGGCTGGATGAGGGACGGGACGGAATCAGAACGATAGCACGGACGGGAACATTCCCACAGTACGACACGTCTCACCCGTCGAAGTCGGCGCCGGCTCGGAGGCACAACGGCTGTCCCCCGGTGAAGGGGCGAGCCCTGCGCGGCCTCGAAATTTTACGACTAGGAGTGGGAGGCAGGCACGCAAATATGTGCCCACTCCCTTCAGATTCAGAGACCCGATGGAGATGTGGGAGTCGTCCGTGGACTCTCCAGTGCCTGGATCGGACGCGGAGGACTCCCCAGTATGGATGTCAGCGGAAGCGCCAGACAAAACGGAGGAATGCACCAACCACCTTAGCGTGGACCCCCAGCCGCTGCGCAAAGGGCTCGGGCAGGCACCCTGTAAGAGGCGTCGCCTCCATGACGGCGAAGACGAGGAGGACGAGCGTCACTTGTCGGACTCTGATCGAGACCTAGTCAGGGCTAAGGCAGCTGAGGGCAGTCCTTGTCAGAAGGACCCGAATCCGCTCCCATCGGATGAGGAGACAGGCCCGGAAAGCAATATCTCGGCTGCAGCTAAGAGGCATCCTAAAGGGCTTATATTGGCCTTAACAAGGCGCAAACACAACTCCGGGAATTCCAACTTTCGGAGTACGGAAAGGAACCTGAAGAGGATACACCCGCAAGCCGGCACCGAAAAAGAAGGGAAAAACAAAGCGAGCAGTTGCGTCTCCCAAAGGCGACGGGCTGATACAATCCCAGCCACCTCCCGCGGAGCAGGTGAAGGATAGAGCCCAATCTCTGCTGGCCGAAATCGCTCGCTGCGGTAACATTAAGGGTGATATAAGAGGCCGAATGAAAGGAATTTGCCACGAGCTCATAGAGATCGGTGACGGCCACGAGGAGTCGGAGGTTATCCGCTCGTTGCGAGCGGATAACAAAAGGATGAGCGAGCAGCTGAAGCTGTGTCAGGAGGAGGTCAAGGCACTGCGCACTGCCTTCTCTGAAAGGTTGTCTTCCACCCTAAACCCCCAGGTGGTTGCGGGTGGTACGTCTGACGTCCTCCAAGAGCTGGGTGCCCTCATGGACTCCGACTTGGAGAACTCAAGAGAGATATGTTTGTCTCATTGGGGGAAATGATTGACGCCCGTCTAGAGAACGTCCAAAGCAGGCTCCCACCTGAGCCCGTTTTGCGGCCTCCAATGGCTGCAGACAAGAGGGCAAAGAAAACTGCGGAACCGTCGACCAACCAGGTGGAGCCGGGAGAAGAAGAGGGTGGGCCCCAAACCCAAACAACCGCCGAGCCAAAACCAACTCACGGGGCTAGGAGAAGCCGAGCTACTGCTCTGGCAACTCCCGAGGGAGTACAGCCAGCGTCTACACCAGCAGCGGCGCCGAGATTACAGACTGACGAATGGGTAGACGTCCTGAAGGGAGGCAAAACAACAAAACCCTCCCAACCCCAAGTTGAGGACTGCCCCTACCCCGAGACCGGCAAAGAAGCCCGCAGCTCCCAAACTGGTGGTGCCCACCTCGGCGGCGGTCGTCATTTCCCTGAAGCCGGAGGCAGAAACTGACTACATCACAGTAATGGGGAAGGCGACCACAATTAAGCTGGAAGAATTAGGAATTGCGCATGTCAAGGTGCGGAAAACAGCAACCGGAGCACGCATAATCGAGGTTCCCGGGGCGCAAAGTGGCCCAGCGGCAGATAACCTGGCTGAAAAACTGCGCAGCCTCATAGGGGATGTCGCCGAAGTCGACCAGACCTATAAAAAAGGCCGAATTCCGTATCCCGGGTTCGATGAGTCGTGACCTTGGAACATGTCAGAAAGGAGGTGGCTGCAACAGGAAAATGCCCGGAAGCGCAAATTGATGTTGGCAGGATCAGGTGGGGGGGCAACGGGACCGGGGGCCGTAATTGTAAGGTGCCCGGTCACAATGGCCAAAACTGTGGTGACGGCAGGTCACCTGATGTTGGGCTGGACAGCGGCACGGGTGGAGGCACTGAAGCCGCTTCCGATGCGATGCTACAAGTGCATGGGGACGGGCCACACTAGGGCGATGTGTCCGTCCCCAGTGGATAGGAGCGGTTCATGCTTTCGATGCAGCAAGCCGGGGCACACCGCAAAAGAGTGCAACGCTACCTCTCCGTGGTGCGCGGTGTGTCACCAGGCAAAACTGGCGGCGGGACACATTATGGGGGGACCGTCCTGTGCCCCTCCGAATGTAAAAGGAAGGGAGCCACCAAAAAGGCCACCGACCTTCGAGAAAACAAGTGAGGGACAAAGCATGGACCTCTAATGCCAGGAAGACCCACTGCGCATTTAGAGGTCCTACAGTGCAACGCTAACCACTGCGCCCGTGCTCAGGATCTATTAATCCAGTACATGCGGAGTCAAGTATTGGCGTTGCCGTTATTGCGGAGCCTTACTTTGTCCCCTCCCAATCCAACTGGGTGGGGGACTCCAACGGCCTAGTGGCAGTGGTTGTCCCTCCAATGGGCAATCACCCGCCTATTACAAGAATTCGGAGCGGACAGGGGTATGCAGCGGTCGGGTGGGGGGAATAGTGCTCATTGGCGTTTACTTCTCCCCAACCGTCCGCTGTTTGCCTTCGACAATACTTGGAGGAGCTGGAGAGAGTGGTGGGTGGCGCGGCGCCGACGCCTGTCCTGCTGCTGGGGGACCTCATGCAAAGTGCGAGGCGTGGGGTTCCCCAAGGACCGATCCGAGAGGAGAGGTCCTGTGGGACTGGGTGACGGGACTGGGGCTGGAAGTCTTAAACCGGGGCACAGCCCAGACCTGCGTGCGCCGGCAGGGGGGGTCCATTGTAGACGTATCTTTCGCGACCCTGCCGTTGCTGCACGAATAGCAGATTGGCGCGTCTTGGGGGATGTGGAGACCCTCTTGACCACTTATACATCAGAATGAGGGTCTTGCAGGCCAGGCGCGCCCAACCAGCCGGCTCTGAGAGGGTAGGGAGAGGTGGCTTCCCGAAGTGGAGTTTGGGCACCCTGGATAGGGAAGCCGCAAAAGAGGCGGCTATGATCGAGGCCAGATGGGGGCAGACTCCGGACCGACATCAGGGGGTGGAGGAGAGGGCGCTCCAGTTTCGGGATTCATTGCAGAGCATTTGCGACGCAAGTATGCGCAGAGGCGGGGAAGACGCCCGCCAAAAATTGCGTGTACTGGTGGTCGGAGGAGGTTGCAGCCCTCCGACTATCATGCAATGTTGCGCGGCGGGGCGTACACCCGATGCCGGCGACGCAGACACACCGCGGATGAAGAGGAGCTCCTCCACAGGGCCCTAAAGGAGTCGAAGGAAGCTCTGTGTCTGGCGATAGCGAAGGCCAAAGACACGTCACACGACGCTTTCATTGCTACGCTCGATAGGGATCCATGGGGGCGGCCCTATAAAACTGTGCGCAACAAAATGCGCAACGGCCCCACCATGGATTCTCTCGAGCCAGAGCTCCTTGCGCAAGTCGTGGAAGGGCTGTTTCCACCTGCCCTCGAGTTCGCCCCACCGGTGATGTCGGAGCCGCAGGTAGAAGGACCGGTAGAGGTGATTCCTATCACCGAGGCGGAGTTGACGGGGGGCGGTGCACCGTCTGAGGGCATGCAAAAAGGCCCCAGGTCCGACGGCGTACCCGGCAGGATTCTCCCACTGGCATTATCTGACCTTGGGAGCCGCCTAAAGGACCTCTTCAACGAGTGTCTAGAGTCGGGGTGGTTCCCACAGTGTTGGAAGGAAGGGAGACTATGCCTCCTCCGAAAGGAGAGTCGTCCGGCGGACTGTCCATCCGGGTGAGGCCCATAGTTCTGCTGGATGAGACCGGGAAGATACTGGAGCGTATTCTGCCTCCCGGATCGTCCGGCACTTGGACGGCACAGGTCCCAATGTAAGCGACCGCCAGTTCGGATTCCGGAGTGGGCGGGTCCTGTATGGACGCGTTGGGGGCCGTAAAAGGTTTCCACGAAGAGGCGGCAGGTAGAGGGGAGGGAGTGGTTGCCGTGTCATTAGACATTTCTAATGCATTTGGCTCCCTCCCATATTCCGTTATCGGGGAGGCTCTCAGATACCATCAAGTACCTCCCTACCTGAGGCGTAATCGTGGAGCACTACCTCACACAGAGAGTAGTGCTCTACGAAGATAGAGACGGGAAAAGGAGACGAGGCCCGTGGCCTGTGGAGTGCCCCAGGGGTCCGTGCTTGGGCCCCTACTATGGAACCTGGGGTACGATTGGGCCATAAGGGGTATCCTCCTTCCCCGGATGGCAGTCATCTGCTACGCCGACGACACAATGGTTGCCGTCCGGGGGTCGGAGTTAAGGGAGACGCTGAGGAGGGCTGAGGTGGCGGCGGAGTTGATGATCACCCGCATCCGGCTGCTGGGGTTGAAGGTGTCCCTCCCGAAAACGGAAGCGATAATTTTCGGGGGAGGAGATGGCGGCCGCCTGCGGGTGCCTCAATAAGAGTCGGCAGGGCGGAAGTCCAAGTGAGACCCCACATTAAATATCTAGGCCTCATCCTGGATCGGAAGTGGAACTTCGGGGAGCATTTCCGCCAACTCGCTCCGCGAATAGTGGCGGTGGCTTCAGTCTTGGGCAGGCTGCTGCCCAACGTGGGGGGACCATCCGTAGCGTGCCGCCGCCTATATGCTGGGGTCGCCAGAAGTATGGCCCTCTACGGCGCCCCAATTTGGGCAGACCGCCTGAGTACAGGGAATAAGGCCCTTCTCAGGAGGCCACAAAGGGTGGTGGCCATCCGAATATGTAGGGCCTACACGACGGTGGCGTGGGCGGCAGCCTGTGCATTGGCGAGCACTCCCCCTTGGAGCTGGAAGCGGAGATGCTTGCGGAGGCACACGGGAGCGGGTTCGGTGGAGAACTTTGGGGGAGTATCCCGCTCCCGAAGAGGTGAGGAACGCCAGAAGGCAGAGAGAGAGAAGAGTAAGAGATAGGTGGAAGAACGACCTGGGGGACTCTCCCTATGGAGTCCGTACTATAGGGGCACTCCTCCCGTCGTTTGACCACTGCTGGAGAGGGACCACGGCAAGGTGGGGTTCCGAATGACGCAGGTAATGACCGGGCATGGTTGTTTTGGTCATTACCTGCACAAATAAAGAGAGAGGGGAGCCCGCCTGCCACGAGTGCGGAGCCGAAGACGATACGGCCCAGCACACCCTAGAACACTGTGCTCGCTGGGACGTGGAGCGCCGCACACTAACAACGGCCCTCGGGACAGATGACCTCTCTCTGCCGAACGTGGTAGTGGCGATGTTGCGCGACGAGAGAGCTTGGGAGGCGATGGCCTCCTTCTGCGAATCAGTCATCTCGCAGAAGGAGGCCGCGGAAAGGGAGCGCGAGGATCGTGTGGATGCGCTCCCGCAACGCCGCAGACGGAGGGGTGGACGGCGCGCACGGTTTGCTGCCGCTCACCGTGTCATGCCCCAGTAAGGCCACACAGCAAGGCCCTAAACGCCTGGGGGGAGGGCTATGCGTCCTGACCCTCCCCTCATTTGGTGCGGGTGCCCTGGTACAGATCAGCCAGGGCCGCCGGGGGGCGTCGTGGTGAAATGCTCGCGATCCCATGGCGCCCCCTTAACGGCAGAGCGGGTGACGCCGGTGTGTTTTTAGTGGGTATGCTCCTCCCCTCCCTCTGACTAGCAGAGGGGGTTCCGGAGGAGAGAGTCCCACATAACCCCCAGTGGGGGTATGCGTAACAGCATTTTCACACCGTAAAAAAAAAAAAAAAAAAAAAGGTTAGGTTAGGTTAGGTTAGGTTAGGTGGGGCGCGGGGCGCGAGACAGGTAACCTCCTCGAGTGTCCGGGCTCTACCAATACCTGTTGATCCGGTTGATCCGCAGGTAAGGGTAGAGTCTTGGCCGGTGCGTCCTGGAGGCACGGCAAGTGATCATTTAGTGGACCCTAAGTGATCACTTGTCGGGCTACCAATAACCTGTCAGGGGGGGAGGAGGGTATCGGACCAAGGACTTCTCCACGGAGAAATCCCCAGGTCTGACGAAGGTGGGCCGCTTCGGCGGCGTAGTGCGGTTCGAGGCACCGACCGTTTGCCTCGTCAAATATAACGGCCCCGTAATCCCGACTAGGCAGAGGGCCGATGATGTCCGGACCGGGGACTGTGAAGACCCCGCTTGCGGTAGGCTTGCAGTCGCGAGGAAGAAAACCTCTATAAAAAATTACACGGCCCACTGGGGGGCCGGCGGCTTCGGCTGCGGAGGGCTGCGGGGTAGGGGCGTTTGTCCTCCCGCTGGGCGCCGGGGTAGGGGCGTTTGTCCTCCCGGTGCCGTGGCGCGGGTGGGACCAGATCACCGTGTGTCGGTGCTGGTCCCTAACCTTCCCGGGGTGTAGGGAGGTCGGTGCGGGAAGGCAGACTGGTCATGCTACAGTGTGCCTTTTTGGTGAGGGTTCGCCTTAGGGCGATGGTGCCGGTGATGTCGTGGTGAAATGTTCGCGATCCCATGGCATCACCACTCGGGCACGGTGGAGGCAGCATCCCAGAGTTTTAGTGGGTAGGCTGGTCCTCGTTTGGACCGGAGAGTCCCACATAACTAATGCGTAATATCTGGCTTGTCCCCGCAGGCCTCATATTACGTATTGGTATGCGTAACGCATTTCTCTGGGTCAAAAAAAAAAAAAAAAAAAAAAAAAAAAGGTTAGGTGGGGCGTTAGGTTAGGTTAGGTTAGGCCAGAGCGTGGGGTTCTGCAGTGACGGATGTGCGTGGGCAGTGCCTGGAAGACTGGGCTGTAGCCTATGGTCTGGAGGTTCTCAACTCTGGGTCAGTGGACACGTGCGTGCGGCAACAGGGTGGCTCCGTAATCGACATTACGTTCGCTGACGCCGCCCTGGCACGCCGTGTTTTTGATTGGAAAGTTCAGGAGAGTGTAGAGACTCTTTCAGATCATCGCTACATTACGTTCAGCGTCTCTGCGCTCACAGCCATAGTGACTGCGCAAAGTCAATCCCTTAGAGGAGACGGTCCACGCTGGGCACTAAAACGCCTCGACCGCGAAGTGCTGGAGGAAGCAGCCCTGGTAAAGGCATGGCTGCCGGTTCCCGAAGGTCCGCTAGATATAGAATGCGAAGCGCAATGGCTAGGGGATGCAATGACTGAAAATTGCGATTCGGCCATGCCACGAGTCCGCCAATTACCACCTCAGCGTAAGGTGTACTGGTGGTCCGCAGAGTTGACACAGCTACGACAATCATGTATAGCTGCGAGGCGTGAGTACACAAGGAGTCGAAGACGACAGCGGCGGGATTTCCAAGAGGAAACGCAACTATACTCCGCCTACCGAGAGCGGGTCCTAGCTCTAAAGGTCGCTATTGGCAAGGCAAAAGACTTAGCGGAAAAGGAGATGCTGGAGAGTCTCAATAAGGACCCGTGGGGCAGGCCCTACAGAATGGTGAGGTGCAAGCTTCGACCGTGGGCCCCCCCGCTGACTCAGACTCTCCCGCCTCAACTTCTTGGGCTGGTAGTTGATACCCTTTTTCCGGAGAGAACCGGCTTTGTTCCCCCTCCGATGGCTCTGCCAGAGGAACAGGCTATGGTGGGCGTGGAATCTGCTAGTATACCAGAAGTCACCGCAGGGGAATTAGGAGCGGCTTTGCTACGTCTTCGCCAAAATAATAAGGCACCAGGGCTTGACGGAATACCAGGTCGGGCTTGGGTAGTCGCATTAGGCCCACTTGAGCCCAGAGTAAGAGCACTCTTCACAGCGTGCATGGAGCAAGGCCATTTTCCGCGTGCATGGAAGACGGGTAAACTTGTGCTGATCCATAAGGAAGGGCGTCCGGCAGATTCGCCATCCGCATATCGGCCAATTGTATTGCTAGACGAGGTGAGCAAGCTCTTTGAGCGTGTAATCTCGGCTCGTCTCGTCAAGCATCTCGATAACGTAGGGCCAAATTTGAATGAAAGTCAATTTGGTTTCCGGCGTTGCAGGTCGACAATTGACGCAATCGCTCGAGTCAAAGGTTTGGCGGATGTAGCGGTGTCTCGGGGCGGAGTTGCTCTTGCGGTTTCGCTGGATATCTCGAACGCGTTTAACACCCTGCCTTGGGAGTGCATTAAGGAGGCGCTTAAGTATCATGCCGTGCCGAGCTACTTAAGTAACATCATTGGGGCCTATCTATCACATAGGGCAGTCAAATACCCGGCACATGACGAATGGAAGGAAAAACCAATGTCGTGCGGCGTCCCACAGGGGTCCGTCCTCGGACCACTCCTGTGGAATGTCGGCTACGACTGGGTTTTACGAGGGAGGACCCTGCGTGGCGTTGCACTGACGTGCTATGCTGACGACACTCTCGTCACGGCGGTGGCTGACACATTTAGAGAGGCGTCTCTTTTGGCAACGGCGAGTGTTGCTCACGTGGTGGCGAGGATTAAGAAACTAGGGCTTGAGGTGGCCCTACATAAATCAGAGGCCATCTGTTTTCACGGTCCCCGAAAGGCACCCCCACGTGGCGCACAACTGGTAGTCGGAGGAGTTTCCGTCGGCGTCGAGTCTACAATGAAATACCTGGGACTTGTACTCGACAGCCGATGGAACTTCAAGGAGCATTTCCAGCGCTTGGCCCCGAAGCTCATCGGAGCCGCGAGAGTGCTTGGTCGGCTCCTACCTAATGTAGGCGGACCAAATGTCGGCTGTCGGCGACTCTATACAATGGTAGTGAGGTCGATGGCTCTGTACGGGTCTCCTATCTGGGTAGACGCACTAAATGCCCACAACAAGGCCCTTCTGCGAAGGCCACAAAGAGCCATGGCCATTAGAGTCGTGCGAGGATATCGAACGATATCTTATGAGGCAGCCTGCGTCATGGCCGGGACTCCACCCTGGGACCTAGACGCCGAAGTTCTGGCTAGCGTGTACAGTCAGATCACCAACTCGCGAGCCGGAGGACAAGAGCCGTTGCCGGAGGAGATAAAACGCTGGAGAATGGACGCGAGAGACACTCTTCTCCGGAAGTGGGGCGAAAGACTGGAAGATCCGAGTGCCGGTCTAGCGACAGTCAGTGCCATTAAGCCAGTGCTAAAAGAATGGGTTGAGAGGCAACATGGAGTGGTGTCTTTTCACCTTGCACAGGTCTTATCTGGTCACGGGTGCTTTGGCAAGTACCTGTGCAAGGTGTCTAGAAGGGAACCGACGTCAGCGTGTCACCACTGTAATGGTGTAGAAGACACAGCGCAGCACACGCTGGCAGAGTGCCCCGGATGGGCTGAGCAGAGAAACCGTTTGGTTTCAACAGTCGGGGCGGACTTAACCTTGCCGGCTATTGTGAGGACCATGGTCGAAACCAGGCGGTGCTGGCAAGCCGTAGCCTCCTTTTGCGAGGAAGTAATGGCAAGTAAAGAGGTGGCCGAGCGCGCACGGGAAGAAGATGCCGGAGCCGACCCGATGCGGCGCAGACGGATAGGGCGCAGGCGTCTGGCGCACGATCGCCGGTTGCCGCCATAGTGAGGACCTCCGGGTGGCAGTCACGGGGGCGTCTGCTATCCACTGGAAAGGAGTCCTCGAGATGAGGGGCGTGCATAGTGTTCTGGTACGCCCCTAACAGTGTTTGGGTGATCCAGCAAATCACCCAGGGACGGGCCCGCTGGGCAACTGCTGGTGGAGTCGCGGAGGTGTGCTACAGCGTTCCCGTGGCTCCACCATAAGCAGTGTGAAGGACACCCCAGGTTTTTAGTCAGTAGGAATCTGACATATCCACTGCGCTTCCCCCGAGGCGTGGTGGAATCTCATGAAAGATTTTCCTGGGTAAAAAAAAAAAAAAAAAAAAAAAAAAAAAAAAAAAAAAAAAAAAAAAAAAAAAAAAAAAAAAAAAAAGGTTAGGTTAGGTTAGGTTAGGTTGGGGTGCGTGGGCTGGTAGACCTCCTTGTGGTGCACCCTGGGAGGGGGAAGATAGCCGCTCAGTTGCGCGTTTTGCTGTCTTCTCTCTGCTAACTACCAGTCACAGTTGTGGTCACGGGCAGTCGAGTTTTCTCCTGCGCTGGCTTTAGTGCCGAGAGGGAGTCACTCTAGGAGTTCTAGAGGAGACTACGGGAGGGAGGTGGTTTCTAACCAAACCACCAATAGGGGAGTCTACGCCGGCTACCCTTTATACCGTAACCACAGCACTGTCCCAACGACCTCTATCAGTGGCGTAATGGAGTATGGGAGGTGCCAGCAAGTCTGCGCGTGAACGACGGGCTTGCCTTAATTGGCCGGCCTGCGGGAAGGAATAACCCTTTAAAACCCGACAGCGAAGTCGTAAAACCCTGTAGATACCGGACGACCTCTACAGTATGTAGTCACACCCGCGGAATGGGCGTAACCCGGGGGTGTAGCGTAAGTCGGCCCTACTCGTGGGATCAATATATGGAACTTAATTCAAAAACCAAACTAAATATAACGGAGGAAATCTTGAACAACACTGGCGATGATACGGCAACTCTTAACTTGGCGGCGGAGGTGGGCACCCCGACGGTGTGCACTGAAGCCAATGACCCTGGTAATGTCAATATGGATATGGAACCGACCGTTCTGCTAACCCGGCTCTCAGATACTGAAATCGCGCGGAGACTTTCGGGCTCTGAGTCGTCAGTGGCGAGCATGCAGACGGTTGCCTCAAGGGAGTCCAGTACAGGGAAATTTTGGAGGAAGGGAGAGAAGCGTGCTGCTGATGAAATCGCGCTCTCGAGCTCTGATAGTGATATTGGGCCTAAAAGTGGAGACGCCTCGTCAGAAAGAGGTAGGCATCTACTAAAACCCTCGTCGAAACGGGGTAGAGGGCGGCCGCCCACAACCGGCGAATATGTTGGGTTCGGCAAGCGCCAGGCAGAGATTTCTGCGGAAAAGGCACGGGAAAAACAACATGAACTTGAGGATGAACTGGCTGCCTATAACCAGTATATGGAGGCAGCTGCAAAAGAGAGACAGAACCGCCTTCTGAACAAACAACACTTAAGTGACAGAGAGATTGTGGACCAAACTTCAGCCGCCTTGGTTGCTGAAGTTGAGGAAGCCCTAATAGTGGCGACTAAAGTGATTGACAAATCAGGGAACATGAAGGGCACTAGCGTGAAAGCCCTAAAGTCAGTGATAGCGACTGTGAGGAAAAATTTCGCAGAGCTAAGATCCCTTACTGTCACCGAGGAGGTTGCCCGCCTGGAGGCGGCAAATACCCGGCTTTCGTGGCAACTGACGGAGCTGCGAACGGAAGTCGCCGAGCTGCGCGCCCAGCCTACTTCAGCGGCTGAGCACGAATTGAGGAGAGTAATTGAAGAGGTTTCGCGCTCCAATCGCGAGCAGTTCAGCGCGATGCTGAATGCCCGCCTCGAAGGAATTGAATGCCGGCTTTTGCCGGAACCTCGTTTACGGCCTCCACTGGCCGCCGACCGACGGACAGAACAAAACTCTACCGCGAACAAAACTGAGCCGCTTCATCGGGCAGGGAGCACATCAGCCGCTACACCCGCAAAAGACGTGATAGCGGATAGTGAGCCTGCTGAACCCAACCCCGAAAACGGAAAACAAGATGGCATTCGCAAACAAAGGCGTAAAAAAACAAGCCTGGCTGCCAAAGAGGCGGCTGCTTCTCGGAATACTCTACCGGTATCGCTGCCGACACCTGCACCACTGAAGCCGAATAGCGAGTCTTACAAAGACGTAGTGGCTCGCAAGGCCAAAAAATCAAAGGCGGCCAGTGGGATAACTACGACGGCAAATGCGACCAACGCACAGAAATCGGCGCTCCCACGCAAGAGGAAACTCCAACCACCTCGCACGGCGGCTATCACACTGACATTAAAGCCAGAAGCTGTTGAAAATGGAGTAAAGTACGAGGTACTCCTGGCTAAAGCAAAAAGCTGTATTAAACTAGAGGAGATTGGAATCTCGGAACTTCGATTTCGAACAACAATGACGGGCGCTCGGATGCTTGAATTGCCTCCTGGCACAAAAGACGCAGACAAGGCGGCGGATGCGTTAGCTGAAAAACTAAAAGAAGTGCTCACCGTTGACTTCGTCCATGTGCAACGGCCCGTGAAATGTGCAGAAATACGAGTCACGGGGCTGGATGATTCGGTGACCGCTGAAGAGGTTATAATATCTGTCGCCAGCGAGGGTGGCTGCTCAGCTACGGCCGTCAAATCGGGCGTAATTTCCCGAGGCCAAAATGGATCTGGGTCACTTTGGCTGAGCTGTCCAGTAGCTGCAGCCAAAAAAGTGGTGGAAGCTGGGCGTATAAAAGTAGGATGGATCTCGGCTCGAGTGTCACTACTGGAGACTAAACCCCTAAGGTGCTTCCGTTGTTTAGAACCAGGCCACGTGAGCGCTAAGTGTGACCGGAGTGTAGACCGCAGCAGCATCTGCTTTCGTTGCGGGAAACCAGGCCACAAAAGGAGGGGCTGTACTGCTGAGGCAAACTGCGCTTTATGTTCCGTAGCCGGAAAATCAGCAGCACATTCAATTGGTGCGAAAGGGTGTCAGAGTAGGACGGCCCGAAACAACAAGTCAGGTAAGAAGACGGCTAGTGGCCCGGTTGCTACTCCGCCTTCCCAGCCAAACGCTATGGAGGACACTATGGACACTGCCCAATAAATAATGGCCCTCAAGTGTTTACAGGCGAACATCAATCACTGTGCCAGGGCCCAGGACCTCTTGATCCAGACCATGGCAGAGTGGCAAATAAACGTGGCTATTGTCTCGGAACCCTACTTTGTCCCTGACCGGGATGACTGGGTTTCGGATCATGACAACACGGTGGTCCTTATTGCACTAGCTAGAGCCGGTTCACTCACCTTCGAGAACATCGTGAAAGGTCATGGTTTCGTGCTCGCAATATTTGACAAGGTGGCCATCGCTGGGGTATACTTTTCGCCCAATCGGAATCTCGCTGACTTTGAGCAGATGCTCATACAAATTGGAGCTGTGATTAGGCAAGTATCTCCCACACCAGTGCTAGTCGCTGGGGATTTCAATGCCAAGCACGCAGCATGGGGATCTCCCACGACAGATGCATGGGGAGATGTACTAGCGGAGTGGGCAATCTCCCTAGGACTGACTGTCCTCAACACCGGATCGGAGAGCACGTGTGTGCGGCCACAGGGTGAGTCGATTGTGGACGTAACATTCTCGTCCAATGCATTTGCCCAACGCGCACTGAATTGGAGGGTGGAAACTGATGTGGAGACATTATCGGATCACCGGTACATTAGGTTCGATATCTCCCCCCACCCTAATATGGAGAGGGAAAACCGATCCACTGCTGGGGATAGTCCACGTTGGATTTTGCGGAAACTCGACAGGGAGCTAGCTAAGGAGGCGGCCATTGTCGAGTCTTGGGGTGCCGACTCTGGTCTGGTGGGAGAGGGGCAAGTGGAGCATGAGACCGAGCGCCTTGCAACCGCTCTTACCCGCATTTGTGACGCGGCAATGCCCAGAGCGAAGCCGTCGGTGCCAATGCGTCGAGTGTACTGGTGGCGTTCAGAACTCCGCCAGCTTCGGACCGCTTGTGTCGCTGCACGTCGCCGTTACACGCGATGCAGAAGACGACGGATACGAGACCACGCCGAAGAAATGGTTGTGTACGATCTATACAGGGCCGCTTGCAAAACGCTTCAAACCGCAATAGCACAAGCAAAGGAATCTGCTTGGGAGGAATGGCTGGACACTCTAAACAGAGACCCATGGGGCAGGCCGTATCGGGTTGTGAGGCAGAAGCTCCGACCCTGGGCGCCTCCTTTGACTAGCAGTCTTCAGCCAGAACTAGTGGAACGCATTGTGGGCACCTTGTTCCCTGAAAGAGCTGGATTCGTAGCGCCAGTGATGGCATCTACTACTCGACCGCGGGATTCTGTGACGGTGGCGCCTCCGGTGACAGAGGCCGAGTTCGGTGCGGCTGTCCTAAAACTTCGCTCGAAGAATAAAGCCCCCGGCCCAGACGGCATTCCGGGACGACTACTGACGATCGCGCTCAGCGAAATGGAGGAGAGAGTGAGAGGCCTGTTTACCTTGTGCCTTACACAAGGGAAGATCCCCAAAAGGTGGAAAACGGGCAAATTGGTGCTTCTCCGAAAGGATGGGCGCCCACCCGATCAGCCTTCAGCCTACCGCCCAATAGTGTTATTGGACGAAACGAGTAAGCTCTTTGAGCGAGTGGTCTCGGCTCGGCTCGTCAGGAGCATGGAGCCGGGTCTTAGTGATTACCAGTACGGTTTTCGCCCGCTCCGCTCTACAATTGACGCCATCGCCAAAGTGAGGAGCACTGCAGAACAGGAGATAGCTCGGGGCAGGGTAGTGATGGCAGTATCGCTCGACATCTGTAACGCCTTCAACACCCTGCCCTGGGAAACAGTGTTGGAAGCGTTAAAATACCACAACGTACCTGCCTACTTGCAGCGGGTGGTGGCGGATTATTTTGCAGGAAGAACGGTGACTTTTCCACTAAAGAGCGGATGGGGGAGACGACCGATGTCGTGCGGTGTTCCACAGGGATCGGTGCTTGGACCGCTCCTGTGGAACATCGGATACGACTGGGTACTGCGGGGAGCCTTGCTTCGCGGAGTCAGCATAATCTGCTACGCTGATGACACCCTTGTGTTGGCCCGCGGCAGAGACCACAGAAAGGCTGCATACGCTGCTACTGCCGGTGTGGCTCATGTGGTCCAGCGCATACGCACCCTTGGCCTGGAGGTGGCGCTACACAAATCTGAGGCTTTAACTTTCTACGGGCCTAGAAACGCCCCGCCGCAAGGAGCGCAAATAACCGTCGGTGGTACTTCCATCACTGTTGGGTCCTCAATTAAATACTTAGGGCTCATCCTTGACAGTCGATGGAAGTTTGAGGAACATTTCCGGCGCTTAGCTCCAAAACTCCTGGCCGCAGCTGGAGCGCTTGGTCGAATACTTCCCAATTTAGGAGGACCAGGTGGAGCATGCCGGCGTTTATATATAGGCGTAGTGCGTTCAATGGCACTATATGGGGCACCGATATGGGCGGACTGTCTGAGCGCTCGAAATGTGGCCCTACTGCGTCGTTCACAACGGGCTATAGCGCTCAGAGTGGCAAGGGCGTACCGTACGGTGTCATCCACTGCAGCGTGTTTGCTAGCTAGTAGCCCGCCCTGGGACCTGGAAGCCCAATTACAATCAGGAGTATATTGGCGGCTACTGGCAGCAAGAAACGAAGAGAACTGGCCAGCCCCGCGCGAGGTAAACCAGTGGCGGGACGAGGCGCGCGTTGTCCTCCTCCGGAGGTGGTCGGAGCGATTGGAGGTCCCGGGAGCAAGTCGGGATCTGGTAGCCGCTGTTCGGCCTGTACTTGAGAAGTGGGTTGAGCGGAAGCATGGTGCCCCTTCTTACCACCTCACGCAGCTCCTGACGGGGCATGGTTGCTTCGGCAAGTATCTGTGTGAGATGGTCGGTAGGGAACCGTCGACGGTGTGCCACCATTGTGGAGTGGGAGCAGTGGATACAGCCAAGCACACGCTTGAGGAGTGCCCTGCGTGGGCTGGCCCTCGCGTTGCTTTATCCACGGTGGTTGGAGCTGACCTATCGATGCCGACTTTGATCAGCCAAATGGTCCGTAGTGAGGAAGCTTGGGGAGCAGTAGCCACCTTCAGTAAGTCAGTCCTGACGCAGAAGGAAGCAGCTGAGCGTGTGCGTGAGGACGACGCTAACTCGGTCCCACAGCGCCGCAGGAGGCCAGGTAGGCGGCGGAGAGCCTTTGCAGGCCGCATGCAGCCACCATAACGGGGAACTACGGGTGATGGGTCGGGAGTTCCATCGCCCGCCTAGCGGAAGCCCCGAGCTGGAAGGCCCCCATTGTGTTCTGGGGTGCCGACAGCGGAGTAAGTAGGCTGCTACCTACCACATTAAGTGGGCCCGAGAGGGCAACGTTGACAGAGTTCCGGATGTGTGCAATAGCGTTCCCGGGGCTCTGTCCAAATGCGTGTGGCGGAACACCCCAGGGGTTTTAGTCCGTGGGAGTCGGACATACCCACTCGGCTTCTCCCGGGCCGGGTGGGATCCATAACGGATTTCCCCTGGGTCAACAAAAAAAAAAAAAAAAAAAAAGGTTAGGTTAGGTTAGGTTAGGTTAGGTTAGGTTAGGTTAAGAGGAGATGGAGGGAGGCGCCGTCATGGCGAACTCCGAGGCCTTACCAACTGGCCAACATGAGGAGAGAGGCAGTGAGCTGAGGGTTTTGCTAGAGCGCATGGAGGCTATGCATACAAACGACTTACCTGACTTTAAGCCGATAGAAATTTTGAGGCTGAGAGGTGCTGGGGCTGACGGTGACGGACCCAACCCAGCCCAAATGAAGAGCGACGATGGAAAGGCGGCGGAGAAGGGCGCCCCTACGGTGCGAACCTGCAGCCCTACGGAGAGGAGTGAGGCTTTCCGACCCCGCGTCACCCTCGCACGATCGCCAGTACAAGTGGAGGACAACAGCCCTCGTCTGGACCCGAACGCACCCGCGATCCAGATCGCGCCGAGAGGGCATACCAGCGGCCCAGCCCGTGACAGCTCAGGCCGTTTCGTGGGGCGAGGGCAGAACAGCGACCCCCAACAGGTGGTCTTCTATGCGGAGCGGGACGAGGAGTGCGCGCTGGCGCCGCTGCGGGAGGGTGGACTAGAGACCCGCTTTGACAGGGTCGCCCGAGTGGTGCTGACCCGGCTGGATGAGGGGACGGGACGGAATCAGAACGATAGCACGGACGGGAACATTCCCACAGTACGACACGTCTCACCCGTCGAAGTCGGCGCCGGCTCGGAGGCACAACGGCTGTCCCCCGGTGAAGGGGCGAGCCCTGCGCGGCCTCGAAATTTTACGACTAGGAGTGGGAGGCAGGCACGCAAATATGTGCCCACTCCCTTCAGATTCAGAGACCCGATGGAGATGTGGGAGTCGTCCGTGGACTCTCCAGTGCCTGGGTCGGACGCGGAGGACTCCCCAGTATGGATGTCAGCGGAAGCGCCAGACAAAACGGAGGAATGCACCAACCACCTTAGCGTAGACCCCCAGCCGCTGCGCAAAGGGCTCGGGCAGGCACCCTGTAAGAGGCGTCGCCTCCATGACGGCGAAGACGAGGAGGACGAGCGTCACTTGTCGGACTCTGATCGGGACCTAGTCAGGGCTAAGGCAGCTGAGGGCAGTCCTTGTCAGAAGGACCCGAATCCGCTCCCATCGGATGAGGAGACAGGCCCGGAAAGCAATATCTCGGCTGCAGCTAAGAGGCATCCTAAAGGGGCTTATATTGGCCTTAACAAGGCGCAAACACAACTCCGGGAATTCCAACTTTCGGAGTACGGAAAGGAACCTGAAGAGGATACACCCCGCAAGCCGGCACCGAAAAAGAAGGGGAAAACAAAGCGAGCAGTTGCGTCTCCCAAAGGCGACGGGCTGATACAATCCCAGCCACCTCCCGCGGAGCAGGTGAAGGATAGAGCCCAATCTCTGCTGGCCGAAATCGCTCGCTGCGGTAACATTAAGGGTGATATAAGAGGCCGAATGAAAGGAATTTGCCACGAGCTCATAGAGATCGGTGACGGCCACGAGGAGTCGGAGGTTATCCGCTCGTTGCGAGCGGATAACAAAAGGATGAGCGAGCAGCTGAAGCTGTGTCAGGAGGAGGTCAAGGCACTGCGCACTGCCTTCTCTGAAAGGTTGTCTTCCACCCTAAACCCCCAGGTGGTTGCGGGTGGTACGTCTGACGTCCTCCAAGAGCTGGGTGCCCTCATGGACTCCCGACTTGGAGAACTCAAGAGAGATATGTTTGTTTCATTGGGGGAAATGATTGACGCCCGTCTAGAGAACGTCCAAAGCAGGCTCCCACCTGAGCCCGTTTTGCGGCCTCCAATGGCTGCAGACAAGAGGGCAAAGAAAACTGCGGAACCGTCGACCAACCAGGTGGAGCCGGAGAAGAAGAGGGTGGGCCCCAAACCCAAACAACCGGCCGAGCCAAAACCAACTCACGGGGCTAGGAGAAGCCGAGCTACTGCTCTGGCAACTCCCGAGGGAGTACAGCCAGCGTCTACACCAGCAGCGGCGCCGAGATTGCAGACTGACGAATGGGTAGACGTCCTGAAGGGAGGCAAAACAACAAAACCCTCCCAACCCCAAGTTGAGACTGCCCCTACCCCGAGACCGGCAAAGAAGCCCGCAGCTCCCAAACTGGTGGTGCCCACCTCGGCGGCGGTCGTCATTTCCCTGAAGCCGGAGGCAGAAACTGACTACATCACAGTAATGGGGAAGGCGACCACAATTAAGCTGGAAGAAATAGGAATTGCGCATGTCAAGGTGCGGAAAACAGCAACCGGAGCACGCATAATCGAGGTTCCCGGGGCGCAAAGTGGCCCAGCGGCAGATAACCTGGCTGAAAAACTGCGCAGCCTCATAGGGGATGTCGCCGAGGTCACCAGACCTATAAAAAAGGCCGAATTCCGTATCCACGGGTTCGATGAGTCGGTGACCTTGGAACATGTCAGAAAGGAGGTGGCTGCAACAGGAAAATGCCCGGAAGCGCAAATTGATGTTGGCAGGATCAGGTGGGGGGGCAACGGGACCGGGGCCGTAATTGTAAGGTGCCCGGTCACAATGGCCAAAACTGTGGTGACGGCAGGTCACCTGATGTTGGGCTGGACAGCGGCACGGGTGGAGGCACTGAAGCCGCTTCCGATGCGATGCTACAAGTGCATGGGGACGGGCCACACTAGGGCGATGTGTCCGTCCCCAGTGGATAGGAGCGGTTCATGCTTTCGATGCAGCAAGCCGGGGCACACCGCAAAAGAGTGCAACGCTACCTCTCCGTGGTGCGCGGTGTGTCACCAGGCAAAACTGGCGGCGGGACACATTATGGGGGGACCGTCCTGTGCCCCTCCGAATGTAAAAGGAAGGGAGCCCACCAAAAGGCCACCGACCTTCGAGAAAACAAGTGAGGGACAAAGCATGGACCTCTAATGCCAGGAAGACCCACTGCGCATTTAGAGGTCCTACAGTGCAACGCTAACCACTGCGCCCGTGCTCAGGATCTATTAATCCAGTACATGGCGGAGTCAAGTATTGGCGTTGCCGTTATTGCGGAGCCTTACTTTGTCCCCTCCCAATCCAACTGGGTGGGGGACTCCAACGGCCTAGTGGCAGTGGTTGTCCCTCCAATGGGCAATCACCCGCCTATTACAAGAATTCGGAGCGGACAGGGGTATGCAGCGGTCGGGTGGGGGGGAATAGTGCTCATTGGCGTTTACTTCTCCCCCAACCGTCCGCTGTTTGCCTTCGAACAATACTTGGAGGAGCTGGAGAGAGTGGTGGGTGGCGCGGCGCCGGCGCCTGTCCTGCTGCTGGGGGACCTCAATGCAAAGTGCGAGGCGTGGGGTTCCCCAAGGACCGATCCGAGAGGAGAGGTCCTGTGGGACTGGGTGACGGGACTGGGGCTGGAAGTCTTAAACCGGGGCACAGCCCAGACCTGCGTGCGCCGGCAGGGGGGGTCCATTGTAGACGTATCTTTCGCGACCCCTGCCGTTGCTGCACGAATAGCAGATTGGCGCGTCTTGGGGGATGTGGAGACCCTCTCTGACCACTTATACATCAGAATGAGGGTCTTGCAGGCCAGGCGCGCCCAACCAGCCGGCTCTGAGAGGGTAGGGAGAGGTGGCTTCCCGAAGTGGAGTTTGGGCACCCTTGATAGGGAAGCCGCAAAAGAGGCGGCTATGATCGAGGCCAGATGGGGGCAGACTCCGGACCGACATCAGGGGGTGGAGGAGAGGGCGCTCCAGTTTCGGGATTCATTGCAGAGCATTTGCGACGCAAGTATGCGCAGAGCGGGGAAGACGCCCGCCAAAAATTGCGTGTACTGGTGGTCGGAGGAGGTTGCAGCCCTCCGACTATCATGCAATGTTGCGCGGCGGGCGTACACCCGATGCCGGCGACGCAGACACACCGCGGATGAAGAGGAGCTCCTCCACAGGGCCCTAAAGGAGTCGAAGGAAGCTCTGTGTCTGGCGATAGCGAAGGCCAAAGACACGTCACACGACGCTTTCATTGCTACGCTCGATAGGGATCCATGGGGGCGGCCCTATAAAACTGTGCGCAACAAAATGCGCAACGGCCCCAACATGGATTCTCTCGAGCCAGAGCTCCTTGCTCAAGTCGTGGAAGGGCTGTTTCCACCTGCCCTCGAGTTCGCCCCACCGGTGATGTCGGAGCCGCAGGTAGAAGGACCGGTAGAGGTGATTCCTATCACCGAGGCGGAGTTGACGGGGGCGGTGCACCGTCTGAGGGCATGCAAAAAGGCCCCAGGTCCAGACGGCGTACCCGGCAGGATTCTCCCACTGGCATTATCTGACCTTGGGAGCCGCCTAAAGGACCTCTTCAACGAGTGTCTAGAGTCGGGGTGGTTCCCACAGTGTTGGAAGGAAGGGAGACTATGCCTCCTCCGAAAGGAGAGTCGTCCGGCGGACTGTCCATCCGGGTGGAGGCCCATAGTTCTGCTGGATGAGACCGGGAAGATACTGGAGCGTATTCTCGCCTCCCGGATCGTCCGGCACTTGGACGGCACAGGTCCCAATGTAAGCGACCGCCAGTTCGGATTCCGGAGTGGGCGGTCCTGTATGGACGCGTTGGGGGCCGTAAAAGGTTTCCACGAAGAGGCGGCAGGTAGAGGGGAGGGAGTGGTTGCCGTGTCATTAGACATTTCTAATGCATTTGGCTCCCTCCCATATTCCGTTATCGGGGAGGCTCTCAGATACCATCAAGTACCTCCCTACCTGAGGCGTGTCGTGGAGCACTACCTCACACAGAGAGTAGTGCTCTACGAAGATAGAGACGGGAAAAGGATGACGAGGCCCGTGGCCTGTGGAGTGCCCCAGGGGTCCGTGCTTGGGCCCCTACTATGGAACCTGGGGTACGATTGGGCCATAAGGGGTATCCTACTTCCCCGGATGGCAGTCATCTGCTACGCCGACGACACAATGGTTGCCGTCTGGGGGTCGGAGTTAAGGGAGACGCTGAGGAGGGCTGAGGTGGCGGCGGAGTTGATGATCACCCGCATCCGGCTGCTGGGGTTGAAGGTGTCCCTCCCGAAAACGGAAGCGATAATTTTCGGGGGGAGGAGATGGCGGCCGCCTGCGGGTGCCTCAATAAGAGTCGGCAGGGCGGAAGTCCAAGTGAGACCCCACATTAAATATCTAGGCCTCATCCTGGATCGGAAGTGGAACTTCGGGGAGCATTTCCGCCAACTCGCTCCGCGAATAGTGGCGGTGGCTTCAGTCTTGGGCAGGCTGCTGCCCAACGTGGGGGGACCATCCGTAGCGTGCCGCCGCCTATATGCTGGGGTCGCCAGAAGTATGGCCCTCTACGGCGCCCCAATTTGGGCAGACCGCCTGAGTACAGGGAATAAGGCCCTTCTCAGGAGGCCACAAAGGGTGGTGGCCATCCGAATATGTAGGGCCTACACGACGGTGGCGTGGGCGGCAGCCTGTGCATTGGCGAGCACTCCCCCTTGGGAGCTGGAAGCGGAGATGCTCGCGGAGGCACACGGGGAGCGGGTTCGGTGGAGAACTTTGGGGGAGTATCCCGCTCCCGAAGAGGTGAGGAACGCCAGAAGGCAGAGGGAGAGAAGAGTAAGAGATAGGTGGAAGAACGACCTGGGGGACTCTCCCTATGGAGTCCGTACTATAGGGGCACTCCTCCCGTCGTTTGACCACTGGCTGGAGAGGGACCACGGCAAGGTGGGGTTCCGAATGACGCAGGTAATGACCGGACATGGTTGTTTTGGTCATTACCTGCACAAAATAAAGAGAGAGGGGAGCCCCGCCTGCCACGAGTGCGGAGCCGAAGACGATACGGCCCAGCACACCCTAGAACACTGTGCTCGCTGGGACGTGGAGCGCCGCACACTAACAACGGCCCTCGGGACAGATGACCTCTCTCTGTCGAACGTGGTAGTGGCGATGTTGCGCGACGAGAGAGCTTGGGAGGCGATGGCCTCCTTCTGCGAATCAGTCATCTCGCAGAAGGAGGCCGCGGAAAGGGAGCGCGAGGATCGTGTGGATGCGCTCCCGCAACGCCGCAGACGGAGGGGTGGACGGCGCGCACGGTTTGCTGCCGCTCACCGTGTCATGCCCCAGTAAGGCCACACAGCAAGGCCCTAAACGCCTGGGGGGAGGGCTATGCGTCCTGACCCTCCCCTCATTTGGTGCGGGTGCCCTGGTACAGATCAGCCAGGGCCGCCGGGGGGCGTCGTGGTGAAATGCTCGCGATCCCATGGCGCCCCCTTAACGGCAGAGCGGGTGACGCCGGTGTGTTTTTAGTGGGTATGCTCCTCCCCTCCCTCTGACTAGCAGAGGGGGTTCCGGGAGGAGAGAGTCCCACATAACCCCCAGTGGGGGTATGCGTAACAGCATTTTCACACCGTAAAAAAAAAAAAAAAAAAAAAAAAAAAAAAAAAAAAAAAAAAAAAAAAAAAAAAAAAAAAAAAAAAAGGTTAGGTTAGGTTAGGTTAGGTTAGGTTAGGTTAGGTTAGGTTAGGTTGGGGATGCCCAGCCATTGCGCGGAATTCTCTGGCAGGCGCCCCGAAAGAGGCGTCGCCTCCAGGACGACGAAGACGAGGAGGACGAGTCTAGCCAGTCCACGGCGAGTGGCAGCTCACTCTCGTTGTCGAGGAGGAAGAGCCAACCAGCCCAACTGAAGGCGGCGAAGGAGAAATTCCGTCGCCAAGTGGCAGAACAGGCAGGGGCGGAGGTGGCAAAGAAAACAACAGAAACGCCTCACTTGGAGAACCAGCTGGCTTCCGAACTCCTGACCCAAATGGAAAACTGCAGCGCAGTTATTAAAGGAGTAATAGCCACATCAGGCAACTTGAAAGGCACCCACCAGCGAAAGCTGAAAGACGCGGTAGCGGGGTACATGGAGGCTGCTCGGGTTATGGCTAACCGGACTTCCTCCGAAGAGGTCGTGAAGCTCGAGGCGGTAAATGAGCGCCTTCAAGCCCAACTAACGGAGCTTCGAAAGGAGATTGAGGAGATGAGGAATGAGCTCCGCCAGGCTAAGTCCGCTCCCCCTCCGCCAGCATCTTCACAAGAGGAAGTTGAACGGGAGATAATGGTCAAGGTGGGGTCCATGATGAATGCTCGACTGGAAGCCTTAGAGGACAGGCTTCTTCCATCGAAGACTGTGCGGCCGCCACTTGCTGCGGATAATAAGAGCCAGGCGGTAGCTTCAGAAAAAGGAGGGAACGCCAAACAAAGGCGAAAAAAGCCTAACCTGGCTGCCAAAGAGGCGGCTGCGACTAGGCTGGCCTCACCAGCCGCAGTGGATGCACCCACAAACGAAGCCGCAGCAGAGTTGCCTAAAAAGACGCCAGCCACAGCACCGGCTACTAAAAAAGCTTCTGTTGCTCCCACGACCGAAAGTGCCCAGACAGGAGACGAAAGTCGCGGGAAGAAAAAGAAGAATAAGAAGAAGTCCCAGTCTATTGCCAAAGCCGAAATACCGGGAAATAGGGAACCCCGACCACTGCCGCCTGTGCCCCGAAACATGAATCGGCAGTGGAATAAGGTAGCCGGCTCTGGAGCAAAGGGTAAAACTACCGCACAACCCGTTGCGCCAGCACAACCCAAAGCTCCAAAATCGGGCGCTCGTAAGCTCCGTCCTCCACGGTCGGCGGCAGTAGTGCTGACGTTGCAGCCGGAGGCGGAGGCCAAAGGAGTCACCTACGCGAAAGTGCTCGCTGAGGCCAAGGAGAAAGTGAACCTTGCCGATCTTGGTATCGCGAACCTGCGTTTCCGGCGTGCAGTCACAGGTGCGCGGGTCCTGGAGTTGCCGGGAGCCACCAGCGGCGAAAAAGCAGACAAGCTGGCCAAAGAGCTAGCTGATAAGCTAGGGGAGGTGGTACGGGTCTCCAGGCCGACTAAATGCGCGGAGCTGCGCTTGTCCAACCTGGATGACTCTGTGACCCCCCTAGAGGTGGTCGCTGCCATTAGTCGAGCTGGCGGTTGCACCGAGGATCAGGTAAAAACCGGCGATATCCGTCTGGATCATACCGGTCTCGGCACGCTTTGGGTGCGCTGCCCAATCACGGTGGCGAAAAAGGTAGCCGAAGGTGGCCGTTTTCTGGTCGGCTGGTCCTGCGCTCAGGTCAAAATACTTGAGTCGAGGACAATGCGTTGCTACCGGTGCCTGGAGATCGGGCACGTCAGGGCACAGTGCCAGGCGCAGATAGACCGCAGCGAACTGTGCTACCGTTGTGGTCAGCCCGACCATAAGTCGGCACAGTGCACGGCACCGCCTCATTGCGTGCTATGTATAACTGCGGGCAAACCCGCGGATCACGTACTGGGCTCAAAACTGTGTTCTACATCGCGCCCGAGAAGAGTAAAGAGCGCTGGCGATGGCCCCCGGGTCTCCTCACAGTGCTCCCAGCCAGCTTCAACAATACCTGAAGAGAGCTGCGAGGTGGTGGAGGAGATGGCTACAGGATAATGGCCACTCGCTTCCTCCAGGCGAATATCAACCACTGCGCCAGAGCCCAGAATCTCCTGTTTCAGAGCATGGCGGAGTGGTTGATACACATAGCGGTGGTCGCCGAGCCCTATTCGATTCCGCCAAGGGACAACTGGGTTGGTGACCGTGATGGCGTGGTTGCCATAGCCACGCACACATCGGTTGGTTCCGCGCTACTTGTGAATGCAGTCAGAGGCAGCGGGTACGTCTCGGCATACATCGGTGGCGTAATGGTCGTCGGAGTGTACTTCTCCCCAAATAAGACCCTGGCCGATTTTGAGTCGTTCCTTGATGAGGTCGGAGCACTCATCGGAAGAAGACGCCCGGAACTAGTTCTCGTTGCCGGCGATCTCAACGCCAAATCCACGGCGTGGGGATCCCCCGCGACGACCCCGAAAGGGCAACTGTTGGAGGAGTGGGCGGTTGCAACCGGGCTGGTAGTTCTCAACAGAGGGACGGTCGACACGTGCGTACGGCAAAATGGCGGCTCCATCGTGGACGTCACGTTCGCAAATGCCGCTCTGGCGCGCAAGATCCAGGGCTGGGAAGTGTTGGAAGGCGTGGAGACCCTATCGGACCACAGATATATCCGATACGAGGTCCCCGCCCCCCCAACGAACCGGGACAGCCCAAGCCGCCCCCGGAGAGACGACGCTCCACGATGGGCTCTGAAACGCCTAAACCGGGACGTTCTTCACGAGGCGGCCCTGGTACAAGCCTGGACGGAGGAGCCCGACGACCCGGTGGAGGTAGAGATGGAGGCGGCAAAACTTGGCGATGTCATGGTGAAGGTCTGCGATGCCGCAATGCCACGGGCCAAAGCGGCCTACCCGAAGCGCAACGTGTACTGGTGGACTGCAGAGCTCACACAGCTGCGCAATTCCTGTGTGGTTGCGAGACGCCAGTACACTAGGAGCCGAAGGCGGAGGAGGCGCGACCTGCAACAGGAGGATAGGCTGTACACAGAATACAGGGAGGCCAGAAAAACCCTGTGCACAGCCATCGGCCAGGCAATGGACTTGGCGGAGCAGGAAATGTTGGAGACTTTGAACAGCGATCCGTGGGGGAGGCCGTACAAGACGGTGCGGTGCAAGCTACGCCCTTGGGCTCCCCCGCTTACGGAAAGTCTCCAACCAGACCTCCTGAGCCGGGTCGTGGACACTCTGTTCCCAGAGAGGGGTGACCATACCCCCCCGCGCATGGAACCAATGACTAGGGCGCACGAGGAGGCCACCCCTCCCGAGGTCACAGAGGGAGAATTAGGAGCGGCGTTACTGAGGCTTCGGCAAAAAAACACCGCCCCAGGTCCCGACGGCATTCCCGGACGCGCGTGGGTGCTGGCACTTGGACCATTGGAGCCAAAAGTGAGGGCGCTTTTCAGCACCTGCCTTCGACATGGGCAGATACCTCGCGCCTGGAAGTCAGGAAAATTGGTCCTACTCCAGAAGAAGGGAAGGCCAGCTGACTCACCATCTGCATACCGGCCCATTGTTCTGCTAGATGAGGTGGCAAAGCTTTTCGAGCGCATTGTCGCAAACCGACTCATCCGGCATCTGGAGGGGCCAGGGCCAGATCTGAGCGCGTGCCAGTTCGGTTTCCGACGGGGCAGGTCCACCATCGATGCCATAGCGCGGGTGAGGGCCCTGGCGGATGACGCGGTGTCCCAGGGAGAGGTAGTGCTGGCGGTATCTCTAGACATCGCGAACGCGTTCAACACCCTCCCCTGGGAGACCATCAAAGAGGCGCTTAGATACCATCGCGTGCCTGAGTATCTGCGCAGGGTAGTGGCCGCATACCTGTCAGAGAGGACTATACGCTACCCCACCAAAGATCGGTGGATAGCAAAGAACGTGTCGTGCGGTGTTCCACAGGGCTCAGTCCTAGGACCGCTCCTGTGGAACATCGGCTACGACTGGGTGCTGCGCAGCGCCAACCTGCAGGGGGTCAAACTGACATGCTACGCCGACGATACCCTCGTAACGGCCCGCGGCGGCACATTCAGAGACGCCTCCCTCCTGGCAACGGCGGGCGTGGCCAACGTAGTGGACAACATCCGGAAACTGGGACTACAGGTCGCCCTACACAAGTCGGAAGCCCTGTGTTTTCACGGACCTCGGAGGGCGCCCCCACCTGGTGCGCACATTGTGGTCGGCGGAGTATCTGTCGGCGTCGAGAGAACGATGAAGTACCTTGGACTCGTCCTCGACAGCCGATGGGATTTCAAAGAGCACTTCCGGCGATTGGCCCCAAAACTCGTCGGTGCAGCCTCCGCCCTAAGCCGGCTTCTCCCGAACGTGGGCGGGCCGAAAGCAGGCTGCCGTCGACTGTACACGGGCGTGGTGCGGTCGATGGCCCTGTATGGTGCACCTATCTGGGTGGACGCCCTGTCCGCTTACCAGAATAAGGCCCACCTGCGGCAACCGCAAAGGGTCATGGCAGTCAGGGTATCGAGGGCGTATCGCACCACCTCGTTTGAGGCGGCCTGCGTTCTGGCGGGCACCCCACCCTGGGAGCTGGATGCCGAGGTAATGGCAGAGGTGTACCGTCGTGTAGCCGAGTCCCGCCACAGAGGAGACCAACCAGGCCTAGAGGAGATAAGGCGATGGAGAGAAGCCGCCCACCAATCTCTTCTCCGGAAGTGGACGGAAGCTCTGGAGCAGCCGAGTGCTGGCCACTGGACAATAACGGCAGTGCAGCCCGTCCTACAGGGATGGCTTAATAGGAAGTGGGGGTCGGTTTCCTTCCACCTTACACAGATACTCACGGGGCATGGCTGCTTCGGGAGGTATCTGTGGAAGATCGCCAGGAGGGAACCGACACCCGTCTGTCACCAGTGTGGAGGGGCGGAAGACACAGCACAGCACACGCTAGAAGTGTGTCCTGCCTTTGCCGAAGAGAGGGCTCGTCTCTCACTGGCAGTGGGACCCGACATCTCGCTACCGGCCGTGATTAAGTCCATGGTCGATAGCGAGAGATCGTGGCATGCGGTGGTCTCCTTTTGCGAGGAGGTCATGCGGCAAAAGGAGACGGCGGAACGGGCCAGGGAGGACTCAAATGCATCCGACCTACGGCGCCGCAGACGTCCGGGGCGTAGAATGCTGGCGCATGACCGCCGGCTGCCCCCTTAACAAGGACCTCCGGGTGACAGACACGGGGACTACTGTCGCCCACCGGAACGAGGTCACAGGGTAGGAGTGCGTAGCCCAATAGCGTACGCCACAAATGATGGTGGCGGGGGAACACCCAACCAATCCCCCCACAGCTGGGTCCAGGGAGCTGGACAACTGCTGGCGGAGTCACGGATGTGTGCGAAAGCGTTCCCGTGACTCCGCCAAAGGCAGTGAGAAGAACTCCCCAGGGTTTTTAGCCGGTAGGAATCCGGCATATCCATCGCGCCTTTTTCCCTGTAAAGCGCGATGGAATCTATGAAGATTTTCCCTGGGTTAAAAAAAAAAAAAAAAAAAAAAAAAAAAAAAAAAAAAGGTTAGGTTGGGGCGCGAGACAGGTAACCTCCTCGAGTGTCCGGGCTCTACCAATACCTGTTGATCCGGTTGATCCGCAGGTAAGGGTAGAGTCCTGGCCGGTGCGTCCTGGAGGCACGGCAAGTGATCATTTAGTGGACCCTAAGTGATCACTTGTCGGGCTACCAATAACCTGTCAGGGGGGGAGGAGGGTATCGGACCAAGGACTTCTCCACGGAGAAATCCCCAGGTCCGACGAAGGTGGGCCGCTTCGGCGGCGTAGTGCGGTTCGAGGCACCGACCGTTTGCCTCGTCAAATATAACGGCCCCGTAATCCCGACTAGGCAGAGGGCCGATGATGTCCGGACCGGGGACTGTGAAGACCCCGCTTGCGGTAGGCTTGCAGTCGCGAGGAAGAAAACCTCTATAAAAAATTACACGGCCCACTGGGGGGCCGGCGGCTTCGGCTGCGGAGGGCTGCGGGGTAGGGGCGTTTGTCCTCCCGCTGGGCGCCGGGGTAGGGGCGTTTGTCCTCCCGGTGCCGTGGCGCGGGTGGGACCAGATCACCGTGTGTCGGTGCTGGTCCCTAACCTTCCCGGGGTGTAGGGAGGTCGGTGCGGGAAGGCACACTGGTCATGCTACAGTGTGCCTTTTTGGTGAGGGTTCGCCTTAGGGCGATGGTGCCGGTG
The DNA here is from genome assembly GCA_905163555.1 of Notocelia uddmanniana. NCBI lineage: Eukaryota > Metazoa > Arthropoda > Insecta > Lepidoptera > Tortricidae > Notocelia > Notocelia uddmanniana. The sequence continues at coordinate 36,951 of LR991063.1, read as the reverse complement.
ATGTCGTGGTGAAATGTTCGCGATCCCATGGCATCACCACTCGGGCACGGTGGAGGCAGCATCCCAGAGTTTTAGTGGGTAGGCTGGTCCTCGTTTGGACCGGAGAGTCCCACATAACTAATGCGTAATATCTGGCTTGTCCCCGCAGGCCTCATATTACGTATTGGTATGCGTAACGCATTTCTCTGGGTCAAAAAAAAAAAAAAAAAAAAAAAAGGTTAGGTTAGGTTAGGTTAGGTTAGGTTAGGTTAGGTTAGGTTAGGTTGGGGTGCGTGGGCTGGTAGACCTCCTTGTGGTGCACCCTGGGAGGGGGGAGATAGCCGCTCAGTTGCGCGTTCGCTGTCTTCCCTCTGCTAACTACCAGTCACAGTCGTGGAGATGCAGTCGAGTTCACTCCTGCGTGGGCTTTAGTGCCGTGTTCGGTGTTGGCCGCTCCCAGCATGCCTCAGCTCATCTGAGGTGGCAAGGGATGCGGCCGTCTTTGCCCGTGGGCAGTGGTGGCGGTGCGGACGCGCCTTTCACCTTTGGGGCCCTTTGTCGAGGGCCAGTGGCCGTCTTCGGGCGGCGTGGGATGGCGGGCCTGCAAGGCTCGCGGCGCGGCGGGTCTGGCGGTCGCCCTCGTGCGACTGCTGGTTGAGTTTCGGCTCCCCGTCGGGCAACCCGTAACCCGCATTGAGCGGACCGGGGGCGCTGCTCATTGAGAGTAGCGCCGCGTGGAAGACAACCACTATAATAAATCACCCCAATCCCAAGGTGAGCGGATCGTGCCGATGGGATGCATGGCTGGAGGGAGTCCAGTCCCGAGCGTGCGGGGGAGCTCACCCCCGAAAAAAGAGACGACGATGTGGAGGCATTGTGGGAAGATGGAAATGTTAAGCAGTTTTGATTATCTCCGGGCGGGTAACCAATCCCGTCCATTCGCTTCGGCGGGTGGCTGCCCCATCGTATACGGAGGGGGCAAAAACTGCTTCGTAGGCCGGCCACATGCCGGCCTCCGTGAACACGACCTTGGCTATGTGACACCGGACTCTGAGGAAAGAAGTATATTGAGGCTGAGGGGCGGCGTTGGGGCTGATGGAGGTGGACCCAACCCAGCCCAAACAACAAAATCCAGTGCTGAAAAAGCGGCGGAGAAGGGCTCCTCGGTGGCGCGCACCTATAGCCCCACAGAGAAGAAAGAGGCTTTCCACCCCCGCCTTACCCTTGCACGTTCGCCGGTGCAAGGGGAGGGTGGTAGCCCACGTATAGACCTGAACGCGGCCGCAATCCAGATTGCGCCGAGAACAAGCACAGAAGGACCACCGCGCGACGGCGCTGGCCGCTTCTTGCCGCGAGCGCGGGGCAAGGAGCGCTCCGTGGAGGAGGCCTCGCACTCGGTCCAACTAGTGGCGAGTGTGGAGCAGGAAGCCTCAAAAGAGAGGAGCGCGTTACCGCAGGTGCTGGAGGGTCGGCGAGAGGCCTGTCTCGAAAAAATCCCCCGGGTGGTCCTGACCCGCTTGGACGACGGGAGTGTGCCTCGTGAGGACCCGGCGCAGGATGCGGACGCGACTGGACGCATAGTGCGATCCGTTTCGCCTGTCGGAGCTGACTTGGTGGGGCGGAGGCAGGGACAGCAATCTAGAGCCAGGTTCGGGGGGCAAATGCGCCCATGCTTGACCCCGTTCAAGTTTGACGGCAAAGTGGGGGCGCGGGACTCGTCTGTTGACTCCCCGGTGCCGCGGTCAGACGTGGAGGACCCGCCGGGGACGCCGGTGACGGGTTTGTCTAATGAGGCGGTAACTCCTCTGCGCTCCCAATCCCTTGGTGCCCGTGCCCAGCCACTGAGCGGAAAGCACTGGCAGGCGCCCCGAAAGAGGCCCCGCCTCCAGGAAGAGGAGAGCGACTCCAGCCAGTCCACGGCAAGTGGCAAATCATTTCCGGCGATGAGGGGGAAAGGCCGCTCGCCCGCTGACATGGCAAAGGCCAAAGAGGCATTTAAGGCGGCTAGGGACGACCTCAGACTCCAGGCTGAGAGTGAGGTGGCTACCTATAACCTGGCAGTGGAAACGGTGGCAAACCAACAAGTAGACCGCCTTCTGAACCGACCCGAGCTGGGCGGGTCCACTCAAATGGCGCGCACATCGGCTGTCATGCAGGCCGAGGTGGATGAAGACCTAGAGGTGATTACGAAAGTGGCAAACACATCGGGAAACCTAAAAGGCACCTTTGTAAAGGCCCTACATGGTGTGGTCACTAGGCTCGGTAAGAACTTCGCAGCCATGAAGTCCCTCACTGCTACAGAGGAAGTTGTCCACCTGGAGGCAGCAAATGCACAGCTGTCGTGGCAATTGGCAGAGTTGCGCAAAGAGGTTGCCCAATTGCGTGCACAGCCTCCAGCAGCGACAAAACAAGAAATGAGGAAGCTGGTCGAGGAGGTGTCGCGCTCCAACCGCGAACAGTTCTGCGCCATGCTCAACGCCCGGCTGGAGGGCATCGAGTGCCGACTCCTTCCGGAGCCACGTGTGCGGCCTTTGTCGGCCGTCAACGGACAGGAAGAAGAGCGACCTAACAGCGAGCTGCCTTCTCAACAACAGACGGAAACAGAAGGGCCATCTGACCAAGGCTTCTCTAATGCTGCCCAACCGAAACAAGCCGTCGATGGGTCCAACGCAGTAGCGGGAAAACAAAAAAATAAACGGAGGAGAAACAAAACTAGCCTGGCTGCTAAGGAGGCAGCCGCTTCCCGACAGGCCTCACGTTCAACAATGCCCATATCAGTCCCGCCGACGTCTGCTGGTGAATCCAATAAAGACACGCTGACAGATGTTGTGCGGAGGGGCACTAAGAAGAAGGGGATGGCCCCAAAGAGTGACCAACCACTCCAGGTTGCGGAGCAAACGCGGCCCAAGGGCCCAAGGGGGATTAAGAAACCCAAGAAGCTTCGTCCCCCTCGCTCTGCGGCCGTGGTACTGACACTGCTACAGCCGCGAGCCGAGGAAAAAAAAGCCACCTACGGGTCAATCATTGCCGAGGCAAAGGCCAGGGTAAAGATCGCCGAACTTGACATCCCAGGGCTTCGCTTCAGGAAAGCGCGGACCGGTGCCACGGTCCTGGAGGTATCTGGAGCGGACTGTGGCAGTAAAGCCGACGCACTCGCCAGAAAGCTGGAAGCAGTCCTGGACCCTGAGGTAGTTCGGATCTCAAGGCCTACCAAACGCGAAGAAATTCGTGTTTCAGGTCTTGACGAATCGGTCCGATCCCAGGATGTTGTAGAGGCAATCGCGCAAGCTGGAGGGTGCTCCGCGACTGACATAAGATCTGGAGAGGTGGTGTTTGGCCCTTCGGGGCTGGGGACCGTGTGGCTAAGCTGCCCGGTCGCAGCTGCTAAAAAGGTGGTGGAGGCGGGAAGACTGCTAGTTGGCTGGGTGTCCGCGCAAGTTAAACTGCTCGATTCCCGCCCTCTGCGCTGTTTCCGCTGCCTGGAGGTAGGCCACGTGGCTGCGAAATGCAAAGCGGTGGTAGACCGGAGCCAGCAGTGCTACCGGTGCGGCCAGACAGGGCATAGAGCAAGCGCATGCTCAGCAGCCCCGGAATGCACGCTATGCAAGGAGGCAGGCCGACCTGCAAACCACAGGATGGGGAGCAAGTTATGCAACCCTCCTAAACGTATGACCCGCGCTGCCGATGGCCCCAGTGCCCCATCTCAGCCCGACCGCCGGGATGGCAACGCCGAATCCCAGGACGAGGAGATGATAACGACCGCAGGGTAATATGGCCACCCGTCGCTTCCTCCAGGCGAATATCAACCACTGCGCCAGAGCCCAGAACCTCCTGTTCCAGAGCATGGCGGAGTGGTTGATACACATAGTAGTGGTGGCCGAGCCGTATTCGGTCCCGCCAAGGGACAACTGGGTGGGCGACCGTGATGGCGTGGTTGCCATAGCCACGCAGACTTCGGTTGGTTCCGCGCCAATAGTCAATGACGTCAGAGGCAACGGGTACGTTTCGGCATGCATCGGTGACGTAATGGTCGTCGGAGCGTACTTCTCGCCAAACAAGACCCTGGCCGATTTTGAGTCTTTCCTTGATGAGGTTGGAGCACTCATCGGAAGAAGACGCCCGGAACTAGTGCTCGTCGCCGGGGATCTCAACGCCAAGTCCACGGCGTGGGGATCCCCCGCGACGACCCCGAAAGGGCAACTGTTGGAGGAGTGGGCGGTTGCGACCGGCCTGGTAGTGCTCAACCGAGGGACGGTCGACACATGCGTACGGCAGAATGGCGGCTCCATCGTGGACGTCACATTCGCAAATGCCGCTCTCGCGCGCAAGATCCAGGGTTGGGAAGTGATGGAGAGCGTGGAGACCCTATCGGACCACAGATATATCCGATATGAGGTCCCCGCCCACCCAACGTATCGGGACAGCCCAAGCCGCCCCCGGAGAGACGACGCCCCCAGATGGGCTCTGAAACGCTTGGACCGAGACGTCTTCTACGAGGCGGCCCTAGTCCAAGCCTGGATAGAGGAGCCTGAAAACTCGGTGGAAGTAGAGCGGGAGGCGGCAAAACTCGGCGATGCCATGGTGCAGGTCTGCGATGCCGCAATGCCGCGGGCCAAAGCGACCTCCCCGAAGCGCAACGTGTACTGGTGGACTGCAGAGCTCACGCAGCTGCGCAACTCCTGTGTGGTTGCCAGACGTCAGTACACTAGGAGCCGGAGGCGGAGGAGGCGCGATCGGGCCCAGGAGGATAGGCTGTATGCAGAATACAGGGAGGCCAGCAAAACCCTGTGCGCAGCCATCGGCAAGGCAATGGACCTGGCGGAACAGGAAATGCTGGAGACTTTGAACCGTGATCCGTGGGGGAGGCCGTACAAGACGGTGAGGTGCAAGCTACGCCCTTGGGCTCCCCCGCTTACGGAAAGTCTCCAACCGGACTTCCTGAGCCGGGTCGTTGACACTCTGTTCCCAGAGAGGGGTGACCATACCCCCCCGCGCATGGAACCAGTGTCTAGGGTGCACGAAGAGGTCACTGCTCCCGAGGTCACAGATGGAGAGCTAGGAGCGGCGGTACTGCGGCTTCGCCACAAAAACACCGCCCCGGGTCCCGACGGCATTCCCGGACGTGCGTGGGTGCTGGCACTCGGACCATTGGAGCCAAGAGTGAGGGCACTGTTTAGCGCCTGCCTTCGACAGGGGCAGATACCTCGCGCCTGGAAGTCAGGAAAATTAGTCCTACTCCAAAAGAAGGGAAGACCGGCTGACTCACCATCTGCGTACCGGCCTATAGTACTGCTGGATGAGGTGGCAAAACTGTTCGAGCGCATTGTCGCAAACCGACTCATTCGGCATCTGGAGGGGCCAGGGCCAGATCTGAGCGCGTGCCAGTTCGGTTTCCGTCGGGGCAGGTCCACCATCGATGCCATAGCGCGGGTGAGGGCTCTGGCGGATGACGCGGTGTCCCGGGGAGAGGTGGTGCTGGCGGTATCTCTTGACATCGCAAACGCCTTCAACACCCTTCCCTGGGAGACCATCAAAGAGGCGCTCAGATACCACCGCGTGCCGGAGTATCTGCGCAGGGTAGTGGCCGCATACCTGTCGGAGAGGACTATCCGATACCCCACCAAAGATCGGTGGGTAGAAAAGAACATGTCGTGCGGTGTCCCACAGGGCTCAGTCCTAGGACCGCTCTTGTGGAACATCGGCTACGACTGGGTGCTGCGCGGCGCTAACCTGCGGGGGGTCAAACTGACGTGTTACGCTGATGACACCCTCGTAACGGCCCGTGGAGCCACGTTCAGAGACGCTTCCCTCCTGGCAACGGCGGGCGTGGCCAACGTAGTGGAAAATATCCGGAAACTAGGACTACAGGTCGCCCTGCACAAGTCAGAAGCCCTGTGTTTCCACGGACCTCGGAGGGCGCCTCCACCTGGTGCACAGATTGTTGTTGGTGGAGTATCTGTCGGCGTCGAGAAGACGATGAAGTACCTCGGTCTCGTCCTCGACAGCCGATGGAATTTTAAAGAGCACTTCCGGCGATTGGCCCCAAAACTCGTGGGTGCAGCCTCCGCCCTGAGCCGGCTTCTTCCGAATGTGGGAGGGCCGAAATCAGGCTGCCGCCGACTGTACATGGGCGTGGTGCGGTCGATGGCCCTGTACGGTGCACCCATCTGGGTGGACGCCCTGTCCGCCTATCAGAACAAGGCCCACCTGCGGCAACCGCAAAGGGTCATGGCGATCAGGGTATCGAGGGCGTATCGCACCACCTCGTTTGAGGCGGCCTGCGTTTTGGCGGGCACCCCACCCTGGGAGCTGGATGCCGAGGTGATGGCAGAGGTGTACCGTCGTGTAGCCGAGTCCCGCCACAGAGGAGACCAACCAGGCCTAGAGGAGATAAGGCGATGGAGAGAAGCCGCCCACCAATCTCTTCTCCGGAAGTGGACGGAAGCTCTGGAGCAGCCGAGTGCTGGCCACTGGACAATAACGGCAGTGCAGCCCGTCCTACAGGGATGGCTTAATAGGAAGTGGGGTTCGGTTTCCTTCCACCTTACACAGATACTCACGGGGCATGGCTGCTTCGGGAGGTATCTGTGGAAGATCGCAAGGAGGGAACCGACACCCGCCTGTCACCAGTGCGGAGCGGCGGAGGATACAGCACAGCACACGCTGGAAGTGTGTCCCGCCTTTGCCGAGGAGAGGGCTCGCCTCTCACTTACAGTGGGCCCCGACATCTCGCTGCCGGCCGTGATCCAATCCATGGTCGACAGCGAGAGATCGTGGCAGGTGGCTGTCTCCTTTTGCGAAGAGGTAATGCGGCAGAAGGAGACGGCTGAACGAGTCAGGGAGGACTCCAACGCGTCCGACCAACGGCGCCGTAGGCGTCCTGGGCGCAGAAGGCTGGCGCACGACCGCCGGCTGCCCCCTTAGCAAGGACCTCCGGGCGACAGGCACGGGGACAACTGTCGCCCACTGGATCGAGGTCCCAGGGTAGGAGTGCGTAGCCCAAAAGTGTACGCCGATCAAAGTATGGTGACGGGGGAACACATAACCAATTCCCCCACAGCTGGGTCCAGGGAGCTGGACAACTGCTGGCGGAGTTACGGATGTGTGCGAGAGCGTTCCCGCGACTCCGCCACAGGCAGTGGGAAGTACTCCCCAGGGTTTTTAGCCGGTAGGAATCCGGCATATCCATCGCGCTTCCCCAAAGCGCGATGGAATCTATGAAGATTTTCCCTGGGTTAAAAAAAAAAAAAAAAAAAAAAAAAAAAAAGGTTAGGTTAGGTTAGGTTAGGTTAGGTTGGGGCGCGAGGTCGGGTAACCTCCACGTATGTCCGGGCTCTTCCAATCTCTCTGGATCCTCGCGGATCCGCAGGGAAGGGAAGGGTCTTGGCTGGTGCGCCCTGGAGGCAACGGTAAGTAATCCTGTCCGGGGATCGCTTACCGGTGCTACCAATAACCCGACACCGGGGGGGGAAGGGGTTGGCCGCTCCCAGCATGCCTCAGCTCATCTGAGGTGGCAAGGGATGCGGCCGCTTTAGCCCGGTTGGGCAGTGGTGGCGGTGCAGACGCACCAGTGGCCGTCTTCGGGCGGCGTGGGATGGCGGGCCTACAAGGCTCGCGGCGCGGCGGGTCTGGTGGTCGCCTTCGTGCGGCTGCTGGTTGAGTTTCGGCTCCCCGTCGGGCAACCCGTAACCCGCATTGAGCGGACCGGGGGCGCTGCTCATTGAGAGTAGCGCCGCGTGGAAGACAACCACTATAATAAATTACCCCAATCCCAAGGTGAGCGGATAGTGCCGATGGGATGCATGGCTGGAGGGAGTCCAGTCCCGAGCGTGCGGGGGAGCTCACCCCCGAAAAAAGAGACGACGATGTGGAGGCATTGTGGATAAAAAAAAAAAGATGACAAGCAGTTTCGATTATCTCCGGGCGGGTAACCAACCCCGTCCATCCGCTTCGGCGGGTGGCTGCCCCGTCGTATACGGAGGGGGCAAAAACTGCTGCGTAGGCCGGCCAGATGCCGGCCTCCGTGAACACGACTTTGGCATTTCCATACCGGACAACGATTGCGTAGGCGCCTTAAGGCTGAGAGGCGGCAAAGGGGAGACGCACCCCAAGACAGACGAAGGCGAACCTGGCTCGGCTCAGAGTGGAGGCACGGCTGACACGGAAGTGGAAGCGAGCGTCTTCCGCCCTCGAGTCACCCTTGCACGTTCCCCAGTGCAAGGGGAGGACAGCAGCCCTCGTCTTGACTTGAACGCGCCCGCGATCCAGATCGCGCCGAGAGGGAACACCAGTGGCCCAGCCCGTGACAGTTCAGGCCGCTTCATACAGCGAAGGCAGAACATTGACCGCTCTGTGGAGGAGGTCCCGCGGTCGCTTCAACAGGTGGCCTTTTTTGCGGAGCGGGAGGATGCCCCAGACGAGGAGTGCGTGCTGGCACCTCTACGGGAGGGAGGGCAAGAGACCTGCTACAAAAGGGTTGCCCGAGTAGTGCTGACCCGGCTGGACGAGGGGACAGTGAATCCCGGGAATCGGGACGAAGACACGGACGGGACCATGCACACAGTGCAACCCGTCTCACCCGCCGGAGTCAGTGCCGGCTCGGAAGCACAGCGGCTGTCCCCTCCCGGTGACGGGGCAAATTCTCCGCGGCCTCGAGTTATCGCGACTGGGGGTGGGAGGCAGCCACGCAAATACGTGCTCACTCCGTTTAAATTCGGAGACCGACCGGAGGTGTGGGAGTCGTCCGTGGACTCCCCAGTGCCCCGGTCGGACGCAGAGGACTCCCCGGTACCGGTTGTGGCGAATGCGCCTGATGAACCAGAGAAAGGCGCCAAGTCCCTCAGTGCGGATGCCCAGCCATTGCGCGGAAGGCTCTGGGAGGCGCCCCGAAAGAGGCGTCGCCTACAAGACGACGAAGACGAGGAAGACGAGGCCAGCCAGTCCACGGCAAGTGGCAGCTCACTCTCGGTGTCGAGGAGGAAGGACCACGCACCCGCCGTCATTGCGAAAGCCAAAGCGACACATAAAGCCGCTAGGATTGACCTGCGATCCCAGGCTGAGAGTGAGATAGCCACTCGGCCGCTGAACATGGCGAGCGGTGATGCCTTGGCCTCAGAGCTGAGAGGAAGGGTCTTTGGCAATGCTGACCTAATTAGTAAGATTGCAGTCAAATCGAAGCATCTGAAGGGGACGTTTGTCAGGGACCTAAAGAACTCGGCTGAAGCCATCAAGTCGGACGTAACGGAGATGCTTAAGAGGACGCAGTCGGAGGAAACCCAGAAGCTTCAGGCTGCTAATGAGCGCTTGCAGATGGAGTTAGCCATAGTTCGGAGGGAGTTTGAGGAGCTTCGGAAGGAGATCCATGGGCAGCGTGTGCAAGTTGCTCCGTCGGTGGCGGCAAGTGATAGGACGGCAGAAGTGCCTCCATCTATGCCTCCACCGCCTCCTAAAAAGACCACTAGGCGTCCAGCCGTGTCGCGCCAAGCAGTTATGGAGGCCTGCGACATAGAGAACATCATTCGGGCCGTTTCAGTCCAAGTGGGAGAAATGATTAATGCTCGCTTCGATGGCCTAGAGAAGGAGGGCCGTCTCCTGCCGGCACAGATCCTCCGCCCACCTCTGACTGGCGACAAGAGCAAAAAGGTCGACACAGCTGCCCCAACGACCTTGATGCCTCCGGCAAATGATGCGCCCAAAAGAGGACCACGGACTCACAAGGAGAAGCCCCAAACAAGTGGAAACAATGGCAAAGGCAGGAGGAAAGGAAAGGGGAAGGGCAAGAGCACTCCTGCCTCAACAGAAGAGACTTGCCAAGACACGACAGCCTTACACTCGCAACACACGCCCTCTTCGGCAAAAGGTGAAGAAGGTTGGAGGAAGGGGACCCGAAAGGGCCATAATAAGAAGAAATCCAAGACCGTTTCCCAGCCACAGAACCAAGCAATAGGGGCCAAGCGGCCAAAGAAGCAGCAAAAGCTGGTGCCTCCTCGCTCGTCAGCTGTAGTTCTGACGCTGCACCCGGAGGCCGTAAAAGAGGGGGTCACGTACGCCAACGTGCTGGCGGAGGCCAAAAACAAGGTTGACCTCAAAGCGTTGGGGATCACGGCCTTGAAAATAAGGCGCGGCGTCACTGGAGGCGCAGTACTGGAGGTGCCAGGAACCACCAGTGGCGGCAAAGCCGATGAGCTGGCTAAGGCGCTGAGCGACAAGCTGAGTAAAGATACTGTCCGCATCACGAGGCCAGTCAAGTGTGCAGAAATCCGCCTGGCTGAGCTGGATGACAGTATCACGCCAGGATCGGTCACGGCGGCAATTGCGCGTGTCGGCGAATGCACCGCCGACCAAATAAAAACGGGCGAGATCCGGCGGGGCCCTCGGGGACTGGGCACGGTCTGGGTGCGCTGCCCTGTGTCAGCGGCAAAAAAGGTTGTCCAGGGTGGGCGCCTCAAACTCGGCTGGGGTCTCTCGGCTCGAGTCAGACTGCTAGAAGAGAGGCCTCTGAGGTGCTTTAAGTGCCTGCAAATGGGGCACGTAAGAGCCCAGTGCACAGCCACTGAAGACCACAGTGACTTATGTTATCGCTGTGGTCAACAGGGACATAAGCGTTTGGCTTGCTCAGGGTCGCCACGTTGCGTTCTGTGCGATGCTGCGGGAAAGCCTGCGGACCACCAAATTGGGTCTAAGGTTTGTACAAACCCCCGGACAAAGAAGGCGAAGCGCGCTGGCGATGGCCCCCGGGCCCCCTCCCAGGCTGCTGCACCCTCCTCGTGCATATCAGAGGAGACTGAGATGGAGGTAGTGCCTGCAACTCAATAAATGGCCCTCCTTAAAATTCTGCAGACGAACCTCAACCACTGCGCACGGGCCCAGGATCTTTTGTCCCAGTCCATGGCGCAGTGGGGGATACATGTGGCGGTGGTGGCGGAGCCTTATTGGGTTCCGCCACGCGACAGCTGTACGTCGGACCTTGATGGGACCGTCGCCTTGTGGTCTGGAGGGAGCACGGGTGCCTTTGAGCGGGTCTCAAAAGGTAACGGGGTTGTTTCGGCAAGCTGTGCCGGGGTCACGTTCGTCGGGGTTTATTTCTCCCCCAACCGTAGTCTGGCTGATTTCGAGCGGTTTCTCCTAGAGCTAGAGGCTCGGGTTGGACAACTAAATGGCCGCGGTCCATTGGTGGTGGCCGGCGACTTCAACGCGAAGTCCACGGAATGGGGGGCCCCGGTGACGGACGTGCGCGGCGCGGTTCTGGAGGAGTGGGCGGTAGCGTCGGGCCTAGTCTTGGCCAACAGGGGTGCAGTTAACACGTGCGTGCGGCAACAGGGTGGCTCTATCGTGGACCTCACGTTCACAAATGCCGCCCTGGCACGCCGTGTCCAGGACTGGAGGGTGCTAACTGACGTGGAGACGTTGTCGGACCACCGATATATCCGGTTCGACATCACTGCGTCCCCAGCTACTGCAAACGGTCCTACTCGCCCTAGAGGGCCGATCACCGGCAGCGGCCCGCGCTGGGCGCTTAGCAAATTAGACCGGGAACGGCTCAAAGAGGCGGCAATAGTCCAGGCTTGGCTGCCTGTGCCTGACGGCGAAGTGGACGTCGAGGTTGAAGCGTCATGGTTTCGAGGAGCCATAACGGACGTCTGCGATGCGGCAATGCCGCGCGCTAAGCCTCCCCCACGACGCACTAAGGTGTACTGGTGGACTGCTGAACTCGCGCAGCTGCGGGAAGGCTGTACAGCCATGCGACGCCAGTACACCAGACTGCGGAGACGGCGGCGCAGAGATGAGGAGGCGGAACGGGCCACATATGCCTTGCTGAAGACTGCCAAGGACTCCCTCAAAATCGCCATTGGACGCGCTATAGATGCGGCAAGAGAGGAGTTCTTGGCAACACTAAATGCGGACCCCTGGGGCAGGCCCTATAAGCTTGTACGCGACAAGCTGCGGACATGGGTCCCCCCTCTCACAGAGACCCTCCAGCCGGAGTTTCTCAACGAGGTGGTTAGAACCCTGTTTCCTGGCGGAGGAAGCGACAGACCGCCGGTGATGGCACCGCCAAATGTGGAGGAGTTGGAGGAAGTAGTGCCGCCCGTTACGCCTGGCGAGCTTGGGGCAGCTGTGCTGCGGATGCGGGCCAAAAACACGGCCCCGGGACCGGATGGAGTGCCCGGACGGGTGTGGGGTCTTGCGATAAGCGAGGTGGAGAGGCGCATGCTACGCCTCTTTACAGCGTGCATGATGCAGGGCCGATTCCCCGTAGCATGGAAAACGGGGAAGTTAGTCCTGCTGAAAAAAGAAGGTCGACCGGCTGACTCGCCATCGACATATAGACCGATCGTCCTGCTGGACGAGGTGGCGAAGCTACTAGAGCGAGTCATAGCTTCCCGCCTCAACGGACACTTGCGGAATGTGGGGCCGGACCTAGCCGAGAACCAGTTCGGGTTCCGCAGCGGCCGCTCCACGGTGGACGCCATCCTATGCGTGCGTGAGCTGGCACAGGAGGCCGTCTCCCAGGGTCACGTGGTGCTAGCGGTGTCTCTGGACATCCGCAACGCCTTCAACACCTTACCCTGGGAGACTATCCATGAGGCTCTCAGATATCACATGGTGCCCCGGTATCTTAGGCAAATAATCCGGGCGTACCTTGATGAGCGATCGATCGTGTGGCCGGGACAACAAACGTGGGACAGGAAGCAGATGCAGTGCGGCGTCCCGCAGGGGTCGGTCTTGGGGCCACTCTTGTGGAACGTGGGGTATGACTGGGTCCTGAGGGGGGTAAACCTTCGTGGAGTCAGCGTATTCTGTTACGCTGACGACACGTTGGTGACGGCCAGGGAACCCAACTTCCGGGATGCCGCCGTCCTGGCGACGGCCGGAGTGGCACAAGTGGTCGGCCGCATCAGAGAATTGGGATTGGAGGTCGCTCTCCAAAAATCAGAAGCGATTTGCTTCTATGGGCCTCGGAGAGCACCTCCAGCAAACGCCCATATCATAGTGGGAGGCGTTCCAATTGTTGTCAAGCCGGCGCTGCGATATCTCGGCGTCGTGCTTGACAGCAAATGGAATTTCAGGGCCCACTTCGAGCGTTTGGCCCCGAAATTGATGGGAGCGGCGGCTGCGCTGGGGCGTATACTGCCCAACTTGGGAGGACCGAAAGCGTCGTGCCGCCGCCTTTACACAGGAGTGGTGCGGTCAATGGCCCTATACGGTGCCCCCGTATGGGCTGACGCTCTCAATGGCCGGAACATCGCCCTATTGCGGAGACCGCAGAGAGCGATGGCGCATAGGGCGATACGGGGGTATCGTACCGTGTCGGCAGAGGCTGCGTGCGCACTAGCGGGGACCCTACCTTGGGATATCGATGCCAGGGTGCTGGCCGACCTGTACCGATGGCGAAGGGAGGTACGGGGAAACGGGAACTGGCCGGTCCCGTTAGAAATAGAGGCTCGCCGTAACGAGCTCACTCAGAGAGCGATGGAGGTCTGGGCACATCGGCTCGAGCAGCCGACAGCTGGCCTCCGCACTATAGAGGCAATCCGTCCAGTACTCAGGGAATGGGTGGAGAGGGAACACGGGGTTCTAACCTTCAGGCTGACCCAAATCCTGTCGGGCCATGGCTGCTTTGGCAGGTTCCTGTGGAAGGTTGCGGGGAGGGAGCCGACCCCCATGTGCCATGACTGCGGTGCGCCCGAAGACACCGCCCAACACACCTTGGCCGAGTGTCGAGCGTGGAGCGAGCAACGCCTTTTGCTCGTGGCTGAGGTGGGACCGGACCTCTCGTTGCCAGCGGTGGTGGCAGCAATGGTCCAGAGCCGAGAGACGTGGGACTCAGTTCTCTCCTTCTGCGAAGATGTGGTGGCGCAGAAGGAGCAGGCTGAGCGCGACCGGGAAATCGCAGCGGACGCGGATCCCGCTCGTCGCCGAAGACCGGGGCGAAGACGCGCTGCGCACGAGCGCCGATTACCGCCCTGAGGGGGGCAGGTGGGCAGCGGACAAGAGGGCGTCCGCTGCACTACGCCAGAGCCCTCGAGATGGAAGGCGCACCGCAGCGCGCCTCACAAAAAGTCGGAAGGGGGGAAGCATGATCTCTCCCCCTTAAAGTGTAGTCTCTGCCTACTTTTTGGGCAGCCGCTGGCGGAGACGCGGACGAGTGCGCGAGCGTCCCCGTGTCCCTGCCGTTTTAGCGGCGAAGCGGCGCAAGTGGGGTTTTAGTGGGTATTCTGTATATTTCACACTCAGGGAGTCCCACATAACCCGGCCTCCCTCTACAAGGCCGGGTATGCGTAAATGCATTTCCCCACTATAAAAAAAAAAAAAAAAAAAAAAAAAAAAAAAAAAGGTTAGGTTAGGTTAGGTTAGGTTAGGTTAGGTTAGGTTAGGTTAGGTTAGGTTAGGTTGGGGCGCGAGACAGGTAACCTCCTCGAGTGTCCGGGCTCTACCAATACCTGTTGATCCGGTTGATCCGCAGGTAAGGGTAGAGTCTTGGCCGGTGCGTCCTGGAGGCACGGCAAGTGATCATTTAGTGGACCCTAAGTGATCACTTGTCGGGCTACCAATAACCTGTCAGGGGGGGAGGAGGGTATCGGACCAAGGACTTCTCCACGGAGAAATCCCCAGGTCCGACGAAGGTGGGCCGCTTCGGCGGCGTAGTGCGGTTCGAGGCACCGACCGTTTGCCTCGTCAAATATAACGGCCCCGTAATCCCGACTAGGCAGAGGGCCGATGATGTCCGGACCGGGGACTGTGAAGACCCCGCTTGCGGTAGGCTTGCAGTCGCGAGGAAGAAAACCTCTATAAAAAATTACACGGCCCACTGGGGGGCCGGCGGCTTCGGCTGCGGAGGGCTGCGGGGTAGGGGCGTTTGTCCTCCCGCAGGGCGCCGGGGTAGGGGCGTTTGTCCTCCCGGTGCCGTGGCGCGGGTGGGACCAGATCACCGTGTGTCGGTGCTGGTCCCTAACCTTCCCGGGGTGTAGGGAGGTCGGTGCGGGAAGGCAGACTGGTCATGCTACAGTGTGCCTTTTTGGTGAGGGTTCGCCTTAGGGCGATGGTGCCGGTGATGTCGTGGTGAAATGTTCGCGATCCCATGGCATCACCACTCGGGCACGGTGGAGGCAGCATCCCAGAGTTTTAGTGGGTAGGCTGGTCCTCGTTTGGACCGGAGAGTCCCACATAACTAATGCGTAATATCTGGCTTGTCCCCGCAGGCCTCATATTACGTATTGGTATGCGTAACGCATTTCTCTGGGTCAAAAAAAAAAAAAAAAAAAAAAAAAAGGTTAGGTTAGGTTAGGTTAGGTTAGGTTAGGTTAGGTTAGGTTAGGTTAGGTTAGGTTGGTGTCCCTTGACATCGCCAACGCCTTTAATAGCCTGCCTTGGGGATGTGTGATGGAGGCGCTGCGGTACCACCAAGTGCCCGCGTACTTGAGGCGCATGGTCGGCGCGTACCTCTCTGAGAGGTACGTAATCTACCCTGGTCGGGAGGAATGGGGAAGGCACCAAATGTCTTGCGGTGTTCCACAGGGGTCGGTTTTGGGCCCACTTCTGTGGAACATCGGTTATGATTGGGTCCTACGCGGCGCAAACCTTCCAGGTGTCAATCTGACCTGCTACGCAGACGACACGCTGGTGACAGTGCGCGGAAAAACGCACCGTCATGCCGGTATTCTGGCTACGGCAGGCGTAGCGCACGTGGTCGATCGCATCCGACTACTGGGGCTAAAGGTAGCGCTCCAAAAGTCGGAAGCGATATGCTTCCACGGACCTCGGAATGCGCCACCGCCAGATGCGCACATTGTGGTGGGAGGAACCAGTATAAAAATTGAGTCCACCATGAGGTACCTGGGCCTAACTCTCAACAGCCGGTGGAGCTTCCATGCCCACTTTAAAGGCCTGGTGCCCAAGCTGCTAAAAGCCGCTGGCGCTCTAGGGCGTATACTCCCAAACACGGGGGGGCCCAAAGCGTCGTGTAGGCTGCTATATATGGGGGTCCTAAGATCCATGGCCCTCTATGGAGCCCCCGTATGGGCGGACACCCTGCAGCGACAGGAAACCACCCTGCTGCGAAGACCACAACGGGTGATGGCCACTAGAATGATACGCGGATATCGCACAATATCATATGAGGCGGCATGCGTGCTGGCTGGGTCGCTTCCCTGGGACCTGGACGCGAGGGCCCTTGCAGCGGTTTATCGCTGGCGCAAGGAGGCGCACGGTCGTGGTGACTCACCAGCACCGAGTGAGGTGGAAGGACGCAGGGAAGCTGCACGCATCGGGATGGTGGCAATATGGAGGGAGAGGCTGGGACAACCTAGTGCGGGCCTCAAGACCATCCAGGCAGTTCGCCCAATGCTCGAGCAGTGGTTGGACCGGCGCCATGGCACAATGACCTTTCGGCTGACGCAGATACTCTCGGATCACGGGTGTTTCGGGAAGTATCTGCGTCGCATAGGCCGAGAGCCGACGGCAGAGTGCCACCACTGTGACAACTGCCCGGAGGAGACGGCCCAGCACACGCTGGAGGTGTGCCCAGCCTGGGACGAAGAGCGCCGGACGTTGTGCGCCGCAATAGGCCAGGACCTCTCGCTGCCCACTGTAGTCCGCAGAATGGTGGAAAGACAAAGGGCATGGAAAGCGGTCCTTGCCTTCTGCGAGACAGTGGTAGAGAAGAAAGAGGCGGCCGAGAGACAGAGGGAGGAAACTTCCGTCGATCCTGGTCGCCGACAGCGAAACGGGCGGAGGCGGCGAGCCTACGATCGCCACCTGCCCCCTTAACAGTGGCCAGGGCCGGCAGACTTGGGGAAGTGTGTCGGCCGTAACAAACTGACCCGTGATGGTGTTGCGCGTGCCGCGCGCAACTCAGTCATTGTCGGTGGAAGGGGTGTGGCACCTCAACCTCCTGCCACAGAGCTTGTGGCCTCCCACCAGGCCAATCACCGCCGGGTCGCGGAAGAGTGCTTCGGCGTGCCCGTAACCCGGCAATATGGTGACGAGTGGGAACACCGTGGGGTTTTAGACGGTAGTCCGGGCGGTTCCCGGGAGCCCGTCATACCCGCCCAGGCTTCCCCGGCCAGGCGGGATGCGTAAAGGCATTTCCCCACGTAAAAAAAAAAAAAAAAAAAAAAAAAAAAAAAAAAAAAAAAGGTTAGGTTAGGTTAGGTTAGGTTAGGTTAGGTTAGGTTAGGTTAGGTTAGGTTAGGTTAGGTTAGGTTAGGTTAGGTTAGGTTAGGTTAGGTTAGGTTAGGTTAGGTTAGGTTGGGGTGGGGCGCGAGACAGGTAACCTCCCCGAGTGTCCGGGCTCTACCAATACCTGTTGATCCGGTTGATCCGCAGGTAAGGGTAGAGTCTTGGCCGGTGCGTCCTGGAGGCACGGCAAGTGATCATTTAGTGGACCCTAAGTGATCACTTGTCGGGCTACCAATAACCTGTCAGGGGGGGAGGAGGGTATCGGACCAAGGACTTCTCCACGGAGAAATCCCCAGGTCCGACGAAGGTGGGCCGCTTCGGCGGCGTAGTGCGGTTCGAGGCACCGACCGTTTGCCTCGTCAAATATAACGGCCCCGTAATCCCGACTAGGCAGAGGGCCGATGATGTCCGGACCGGGGACTGTGAAGACCCCGCTTGCGGTAGGCTTGCAGTCGCGAGGAAGAAAACCTCTATAAAAAATTACACGGCCCACTGGGGGGCCGGCGGCTTCGGCTGCGGAGGGCTGCGGGGTAGGGGCGTTTGTCCTCCCGCTGGGCGCCGGGGTAGGGGCGTTTGTCCTCCCGGTGCCGTGGCGCGGGTGGGACCAGATCACCGTGTGTCGGTGCTGGTCCCTAACCTTCCCGGGGTGTAGGGAGGTCGGTGCGGGAAGGCACACTGGTCATGCTACAGTGTGTCTTTTTGGTGAGGGTTCGCCTTAGGGCGATGGTGCCGGTGATGTCGTGGTGAAATGTTCGCGATCCCATGGCATCACCACTCGGGCACGGTGGAGGCAGCATCCCAGAGTTTTAGTGGGTAGGCTGGTCCTCGTTTGGACCGGAGAGTCCCACATAACTAATGCGTAATATCTGGCTTGTCCCCGCAGGCCTCATATTACGTATTGGTATGCGTAACGCATTTCTCTGGGTCAAAAAAAAAAAAAAAAAAAAAAAAAAAAAAAAAAAAAAGGTTAGGTTGGGGTGCAAGGACTGGTAGACCTCCCCGTGGTGCACCCTGGGAGGGGGGAGATAGCCGCTCAGTTGCGCGTTCGCTGTCTTCCCTCTGCTAACTACCAGTCACAGTCGTGTCAATGCAGTAGAATTCACTGCGTGGGCTTCAGTGCCGTGTTTTGTTGTTGGCCGCTCCCAGCATGCCCCAGTTTTATCTGTGGTGGCAGGGAATCCGGCCGTCTTGGTGGAGGAGAGGGCGGCGGTTGGCTCAGGTCAGCTGTCGGCCGACTCGTAACCCGGCCCGTGGGGTCGGCACGAGGGTCGCTGTCTGCGGACGGGGACTGCGAGGAAGGACACCTCTTTAAAAAACCACTTTGGACGAGGAGGGGGGTTCCTAACCGAACCCCTAGGGCGGCCTACGCCAGGTCTCCCTGACATCGTTATCCGCAGCATTCTCTCAACGACCCCTATTGGTGGCGTTATAGGGGTACGAGAGGTGCCAGGCAGACTGCGCGCGGACCGATGGCCTTGCCTTAATTGGCCGGGCCGAGGGGAGTAAACCCCAATAAAAAATCCACAATTCCCTACGCGAGGGTACTCCGCGTAGGGATGCTCTTTTCAGAGCGGCTGGAGTGTGTATCAGCCACCTAGAGCCACTCGCTGCGGCAAAGCCATCGGGATATCGGGGATCTCTGTCCCGATGGTTCTCTTGTCTCCCCTAATCGTGGGAATAATATGGACAATTATTTACAAAAAACAAACAAATCGATGGAATCTAACGACGAAACTGGCAATATCACAACGGACAACGATATTCAAAATGAACAGGTGATGGATGTGAATGAGGGATACGGTAGCTGTGCCGAATCTCTAGCAGATGGGGGCAAATCCGACGGGGAGAATGCTTCGTTATTGGATCGGGACCAGGACTTGACTGAGCCTGTCACGGGGGGGAAAAAGTTATGGAAGGACCCATACATATTTTCTTCGGACGAAGAGAGTTTGCCGCTCAAGAAAATATTTGAGCAAATGGACTCCCGGGACGGTTCCTTAAAGAGAAGGAGGGGAGGGAGCCAGGAAGACGAATTAGGCCCAGATCGCAAAATCACGGCCACAGTTAGGGGGCACCCAAAAGGAGCTTACACTGGCCTAAATCTGGCAAAGGCGCAACTCCGAGAGTCCAGACTCTCGGAGTATGAAAAGGAGACTGAACACAACATCTCCCGTAGTACGGAAAAATTAAAAAAGAAAGGGAAATCGAAGCGAACAGTAGCGTCGCCTGATTGCGATCGACGAATATCTTCCCAGCACCCTGTCGCGGTGAAAGACAGAGCCCGAGAGTTGCTGGCTGAAATTGCTCGCTGCGGCAACATAAAAGGCGACATAAGAGGAAAGATGAACGCCATATGCTACGAGCTCGTGGAGCTTGGCGACGGCCCGGAGGAGTCAGAAGTGGTCCGCTCGTTGCGAGCGGACAACAAGAGAATGTCCGAACAGTTGAAGCAGTGCCAGGATGAGATAAAGGCACTACGCACGGCGTTCTCGGAGAAGTCCACGACTACGAATTCCCAGGTGGCGGGCGGCGCAACTGACGTCCTCCAAGAGCTGGGTGCCCTCATGGACTCCCGACTGGGAGACTTGAAAAAAGATATGTTTGTGTCACTGGGGGCGATGATAGACGCCCGCTTGGAGAATGTCGAACGCCGGCTCCCTCCGGAGCCAATTCTGCGTCCCCCACTGGCTGCAGACAAGAGGGCTGCGTCTCCGAAAGGGAAAAGAACAGCGGAACCCTCGACCAGCCGAGTGGAGATAGAGGAAAGGGTGGGCCCCAAACCCAAGCAGTCAGCCGCCAAGAAAAAAGCGGCTCGCAAAAGTTACCAAGCTGCATTGGTTACCCCAACCCCAGAGGCAGTGCTGCCTACGCCTGCCCCAACGCCGGCGCCGAGGTCGCAGCCTGGCGAATGGGTGGACGTGGTGAAGGGAGGCAAAGTGAAGAAGCCTTCCCAACCTCAAGTCGCGACTGCCTCTGCCCCTAAGCCGGCTAAGAAACCTGTGGCTCCCAAATTGGTGGCGCCCTCTTCGGCGGCGGTTGTCATCGCACTGAAGCCGGAGTCTGAGACGGATTACATTACAGTAATGGCTAAGGCGACTACCATCAAATTGGAGGAATTAGGCATTTCGCATGTCAAGGTGCGAAAAACTGCAACCGGGGCGCGCATTATCGAGGTTCCCGGGGCGCAAAGCGGTCCTGTAGCCGATAGTTTGGCAGAAAGGCTGCGCAGCCTCATTGGGGATGTGGCCGAGGTCACCAGACCTACTAAAAAAGCGGAATGCCGTATATACGGCTTCGATGAGTCGGTGACCTCGGATCAGATCCAAAAGGAGGTGGCGGCAAAAGGAAAATGCCCGGAAGCCCAAGTCAGCGTTGGCAAAATTAGGTGGGCGGGCAACGGGACAGGCGCCGTCATTGTGCGATGCCCAGTCGCTGTTGCAAAGAGTGTGGTGTCGGCGGGTCGCCTGATGTTGGGCTGGACGGCGGCGCAGGTAAAGGCATTGGAACCGCTACCTATGCGCTGCTACAGATGCATGGGGACGGGTCACACTAGGCCGATGTGTCCATCGCCAGTGGACAGGAGCGGTTGCTGTTTCCGATGCAGCAAGCCGGGGCACACTACGAAAGAGTGTAATGCCACCACTCCGTGGTGCGCTGTGTGTCACCAGGCGAAAAAGGCGGCGGGTCACATCATGGGGGGGCCGTCCTGTGCCCCTCCGAATGTAAAAGGCAGGGAGGTCACTGCAAGGACCTCCAACAAATCTAGTGAGGGGCAACAAATGGACCTCTAATGCCAGTAAGACCCACTGCGCATCTGGAGGTCCTACAATGCAACGCAAACCACTCTGCCCGTGCACAGGATCTCATAATACAGCACATGGCGGAGTGGTGCATCAGCGTTGCCATTATTGCGGAGCCGTACTATGTCCCCTGCCAATCCAACTGGGTGGGGGACACTAACAGTCTAGTGGCGGTGGTTGTTCCTCCAATGGGCAGCCACCCGCCCATAACAAAAATTAGGTGTGGACAGGGGTACGCAGCGGTCAAATGGGGTGGAATTGTGCTCATCGGCGTTTATTTCTCCCCGAACCGCCCGCTGCATGCCTTTGAACAATTTTTGGAGGAGCTAGAGAGAGTGATAGGAGGCGTGGCGCCGGCGCCAATCTTACTGCTAGGAGACCTCAACGCCAAGTGCGAGGCGTGGGGTTCTCCAAGGACCGATCCGAGAGGAGAAGTCCTGTGGGACTGGGTGACGGGACTGGGGCTGGAAGTCCTAAACCGGGGCACAGCCGAAACCTGCGTACGCCGGCAGGGGGGGTCCATCGTGGATGTATCTTTCGCGACCCCTGCCGTCGCTGCGCGTGTAGCAGATTGGCGTGTCCTGGGGGACGTGGAGACCCTCTCTGACCACTTGTATGTCAGATTTAGGGTCTCCAAGAGCAGGCAAGCCCAATCAGCCGAACCTGCAACAATGAGAAGGGGCTTCCCAAAATGGTGTCTGGGCTCCCTCGATAGGGATGCTGCCAAGGAGGCAGCAATGGTGGAGTCCAGATGGGGGCAGACTCCGGACTTACAGCAGGGGGTGGAGGAAAGGGCGGTCCAGTTTCGGGACTCTCTACAGACGATTTGCGACGCAAGTATGCGCAGAGCGGGTCAGGTTCGCTCCAAGCATCGAGTGTACTGGTGGTCGGAGGAGATTGCAGCCCTCCGGCTGTCATGCAATCGGGCACGGCGGGCGTACACTCGATGCCGGCGGCGCAGGCACACGCCGGATGAAGAGGAGCTCCTCCACAGGGCCCTTAAGGAGGCAAAGGAAACTCTTTGTCTGGCAATTGCTAGAGCTAAAGACGCGGCACACGAGGCGTTCCTGGCCACGCTGGATAGGGATCCATGGGGGCGGCCCTATAAGGTTGTGCGCAACAAAATGCGCAATGGCCCCACCATGGACTCCCTTGAGCCGCAGCTTCTGTCGCAAGTAGTTGAAGGGCTGTTCCCGACAGCCCCCGAGTTTGTCCCACCCGTCATGTCCGAGCCGCAGGAGGAAGGTGCGGTGGACGTGACACCAATCAGTGAGGCCGAGCTGACGTGGGCGGTGCACCGTCTGCGGGCGTGCAAAAAGGCCCCAGGTCCAGACGGTGTTCCGGGCCGGATTCTTCCAATAGCACTGGGTCACCTTGGGAGCCGCCTAAAGGACCTCTTTGATGAGTGTCTGGAGTCTGGGCGGTTCCCAAGGTGCTGGAAGGAGGGGAGACTCTGCCTCATCAGGAAGGAGAGTCGTCCGGCGGAATCCCCATCCGGGTGGAGGCCAATAGTGCTGTTGGATGAATCCGGCAAAATGTTAGAAAGGATCCTCGCTGCGCGTATCATACGGCATTTGGACGGGACGGGCCCCAATATAAGTGACCGCCAATTTGGATTCCGAATTGGGCGGTCCTGTATGGACGCACTAGGGGCCCTGAAACACTTCTGCGAGGATGCGGCAGGGAGAGGGGAGGGAGTCGTCGCGGTGTCACTCGACATCGCCAATGCATTTGGCTCCCTCCCATATTCCGTAATCAAGGAGGCACTTCGGTTTCACGGAGTGCCTCCCTACCTGAGGCGCATCGTAGAGCACTACCTCACACAGAGAGTAGTGCTCTACGAAAACAGAGATGGACAAAGGAGGACGAGGCCCATGGCCTGCGGAGTGCCCCAGGGGTCTGTACTCGGGCCCCTGTTATGGAACCTGGGGTTCGACTGGGCCATCAGGGGTGTCCTCCTTCCCCGGATGGCAGTCATCTGCTACGCCGACGACACCATGGTTGCCGTCCGGGGGGCAGAGCTGCGTGAGAGCTTGCGGAGGGCTGAAGTGGCGGCGGATCTGATGATCACCCGCATCCGGCTGCTGGGGCTGAGAGTGTCCCTTCCCAAAACAGAAGCTATCATTTTTGGGGGGAGGGGATGGCGGCCGCCTGCGGGTGCATCGATTAGGGTTGCTGGGGAAGCGGTTCAGGTTAGGCCCCATATCAAATATTTGGGGCTTATCCTGGACCGCAAATGGAAGTTTGAGGAGCACTTCCGCCAACTCGCTCCCAGGATAGTCGCGGCTGCATCGGCCTTGGGTAGGCTGCTGCCAAACGTGGGAGGACCGTCTGTAACGTGCCGCCGCCTGTACGCGGGGGTCGCCCGGAGCATGGCCCTTTACGGGGCCCCAATTTGGGTAGACTCCCTAAGTGCGGCAAACAAGGCCCTACTCAGGAGGCCCCAAAGGGTGGTGGCCATCCGTATTTGTAGGGCCTACGTGACGGTGGCGTGGGCAGCAGCGTGTGCGCTGGCGAGCACTCCCCCATGGGAGTTTGACGCCGAGATGCTCGCCGAAGCGCACAGGGAGCGGGTAGGTTGGAGGACTACCGGGGAGTTTCCAGCTCCGGAAGAAATAAGGGCCATGAGAAGGCGGACAGAGCTGAGGTTAAGAGAAAAGTGGAAGAACGACCTCGAGGACTCTCCCTATGGAGTCCGCACCATAGGGGCACTCCTCGGGTCGTTCGATAGATGGCTGGACAGGGAACATGGCAAGGTGGGGTTCAGACTGACGCAGATAATGACCGGACATGGCTGCTTCGGTCATTATCTGCACAAAATAAAGAGGGAGGAGAGCCCCACCTGCCATGAGTGCGGGGCGGAGGATGACACGGCCCAGCACACTCTGCAGCACTGTGCTCGCTGGGAGCAGGAGCGACGAAACCTAATAGCAGCCATCCAGACGGACGATCTCTCGCTGCCGAACATTGTGGCTGTGATGTTGCGTGGCGAGAGATGCTGGGAAGCAATAGCCTCCTTCTGCGAATCAATCATCTCGCAGAAGGAGGCCGCGGAGAGGGAGCGCGAAGATAGTGCGGACGCGCTCCCGCTCCGACGCAGACGAAGGGGTAGAGGACGCGCACGGTATGCTGCCGCAGGCCGCGTCCTCCCCCAGTAGGGCTCGTGGGTTATATAGTTATATATAACCCACATAGTACGATAGTACGGTCGTACATGTTTGAGGGGAGGGTCAAAGCGTCCTGACCTTCCCCTCCTTTGGCGCGGGTGCCCTGGCACAAACTCGCCAGGGCCGCCGGGGGGCGTCGTGGTGAAATGTTCGCGATCCCATGGCGCCCCCTTAACGGCAGAGCGGGTGACGCCGGTGTGTTTTTAGTGGGTATGCTCCTCCCCTCCCTCTGACTAGCAGAGGGGGTTGCGGGATGGAGTGAGTCCCACATAACCCCCGAAAGGCCTCGCGGCTGGGGGTATGCGTAACAGCATTTTCACACCGTCAAAAAAAAAAAAAAAAAAAAAAAAAAAAAAAAAAAAAAAAAAAGGTTAGGTTAGGTTAGGTTAGGTTAGGTTAGGTTAGGTTGGGGTAGGAGGCGCACGGTCGTGGTGACTCACCAGCACCGAGCGAGGTGGAGGGACGCAGGGAATCCGCTCTCGTCGCGATGGTGGCAGAGTGGAGGGAGAGGCTGGCACAACCTAGTGCGGGCCTCAAGACCATCCGGGCAGTTCGCCCAATGTTCGAGCAGTGGTTGGAGCGGCGCCATGGCGCAATGACCTTCCGGCTGACGCAGATACTATCGGATCACGGGTGTTTCGGGAAGTATCTGCGTAGCATAGGCCGAGAGCCGACGGCAGAGTGCCACCACTGCGACAACTGCCCGGAGGAGACGGCCCAGCACACGCTGGAGGTGTGCCCAGCCTGGGACGAAGAGCGACGGACATTGTGCGCCGCAATAGGCCATGATCTCTCGCTGCCCACTGTAGTCCGCAGAATGGTGGAAAGGAAAATAGCATGGAAAGCGGTCCTTGCCTTCTGCGAGACAGTTATAGAGAAGAAAGAGGCAGCCGAGAGACAGAGGGAGGCAACTTCCGATGACCCCGGCCGCCGACGGCGAAATGGGAGGAGGCGGCGAGCCTACGATCACCACCTACCCCCTTAACAGGGGCCAGGGCCGGCAGGCTTGGGGAAGTCTGTCGGCCGAGCAACGAACTGGCCCGCGATGGCGTTGCGCGTGCGTCAGCGCGCCACTCAGAAATCGTCGGTGGAGGGGCTGAACACCTCACCCCCCTACCATAGAGCTTGGGGCCTTCCATCAGGCCAATCACCGCCGGGTCGCGGAAGAGTGCTTCGGCGTGCCCGTAACCCGGCAATAAGGTGATGAGTGGGAACACCGTGGGGTTTTAGACGGTAGTCCGGGCGGTTCCCGGGAGCCCGTCATACCCGCCCAGGCTTCCCCGGCCGGGCGGGATGCGTAAAGGCATTTCCCCACGTAAAAAAAAAAAAAAAAAAAAAAAAAGGTTAGGTTGGGGTGCGTGGGCTGGGGGGTGCGTGGGCTGGTAGACCTCCTTGTGGTGCACCCTGGGAGGGGGGAGATAGCCGCTCAGTTGCGCGGTCGCTGTCTTCCCTCTGCTAACTACCAGTCACAGTCGTGGAGATGCAGTCGAGTTCACTCCTGCGTGGGCTTTAGTGCCGTGTTTGGTGTTGGCCGCTCCCAGCATGCCTCAGCTCATCTGAGGTGGCAGGGGATGCGGCCGTCTTAGCCTGGTTGCCTACCTGGCAGCCACTGGGCAGTGGTGGCGGTGCGGACGCACCTTTCGCTTGTGGGGCCCTTTGTCCAGGGCCAGTGGCCGTCTTCGGGCGGCGTGGGATGGCGGGCCTGCAAGGCTCGCGGCGCGGCGGGTCTGGCGGTCGCCTTCATGCGACTGCTGGTTGAGTTTCGGCTCCCCGTCGGGCAACCCGTAACCCGCACTGTGCGGACCGGGGGCGCTGCTCATTGAGAGTAGCGCCGCGTGGAAGACAACCACTATAATAAATCACCCCAATCCCAAGGTGAGCGGATCGTGCCGATGGGATGCATGGCTGGAGAGAGTCCAGTCCCGAGCGTGCGGGGGAGCTCACCCCCGAAAAAAGAGACGACGATGTGGGGGCATCGTGGTTATAAACATGAGTACAAGCAGTTTTGATTATCTCCGGGCGGGTAACCAACCCCGTCCATCCGCTTCGGCGGGTGGCTGCCCCATCGTATACGGAGGGGGCAAAAACTGCTTCGTAGGCCGGCCAGTTGCCGGCCTCCGTGAACACGACTTTGGCTTATCCATACCGGACACCGATTGCAGAGGTATCTTAAGGCTGAGGGGCGGTGGAAAAGGAGAAAAGCCCACGAAGGCAGACGGAAGCGAACTCGACTCGGCTCAGAGCAGAAGCATTGCTGACGCGGCAGCGGAAGTGAGCGCCCCGATGGCGGAGGCCAACCTCGAGAGGAACAAACGAGCGGAGGAGGAGAAGAAACTCTTTCGCCCTCGCGTCAACCTTCCACGTTCCCCAGTGCAGGGGGAGAACAGCAGCCCGCGACTGGATGCGAACGCGCCCGCGATCCAGATCGCACCGAGGGGGCATACTAGCGGCCCAGCCCGTGACAGCTCGGGCCGTTTCGCACAGCGAGGGCGGGACATCGACCGCTCCGTGGAGGAGGTCCCGCGGTCGCTCCAACAGGTGGCCTTTTTTGCGGAGCGGGGTGATGCCCCAGACAAGGAGAGCGCGCTGGCACCTTTGCGGGAGAGTGGACACGAGACCTGCTTTGAAAGAGTTGCCCGAGTGGTGCTGACTCGGCTGGACGAGGGGACCGTGGATCCCGGGAATCGGGATGAGGGCAGAAACGGGACCATGCACACAGTGCGATCCGTCTCGCCTGTCGGTGCCGGCCCGGAGGTACAGCGGCTGACCCCTGGTAACGGGGTGAATGCTCCGAGGCCCCTAAATGTCTCAACGGAAGGTGGGAGGCGAGCGCGCAAATACGTGCTCACTCCCTTCAAATTCGGAGATCCAGAGGAGATGCGGGAGTCATCTGTCGACTCCCCAGTGCCCCGGTCAGACGCGGAGGATACGCCGAGGCTGGCGGTGACGGGCATGCCTGAGCAGAAGGAGAGTGGCTTTCAATCTCCCGGTGCGCGTGCCCAGCCACTGAGTAAAAAGCTCTGGCAGGCGCCCCGAAAGAGACCTCGCCTTCAGGAAAATGAAAGCGAGTCCAGCCAATCCACAGCAAGTGGCAGCTCACTTCCGGCGATGAGAGGAAAGGGCCGCTCGCCTGCTGACATGGCAAAGGCTAAAGAGGAAAGGGAGGCCTTACGCCGACGGGCGGAGATCGAGCTGGCAGATCGAGTGGCGGTGGTGGCTGCAGCCAGAAAGAATCGCAGACTGCGGTATGAATCCACTGCTAGCGACACGGCTGACAAGTCAGCGCAGGAACTGGTGGCCCAGGTGCTGGATGACGTGGACATAATAGTCAGGGTTGCTAAGACGTCCGGAAACCTTAAAGGCACACACGTGAGAGACCTAAAAGACGCGGCGTTCTCAATCAAGAGGTCCGTCGAAGATTTTAGTGCTCGCAATATCTCGGAGGAGACTAGGCGGCTACAGGCGCAAAACGATCGCCTTAAGGCGGAAATGGCCAGTCTTCGTGAGGAGATGGCCCAACTAAAAAGTGATATAGAAAGGTCCCGGAATCAATGCAATCCGACTCTCTCCCAACCGGTACTGACCGAGGGGCCGTCTCTCGACCGGCCTATAAATCACGGTGATCTGCAAGAGTTCTCTCGCGCCATGATGCTCACTCTTGGAACTATGATGGACGCCAAGCTGAACGAGAGACTCCCCTTGCACCCTATCACGAGGCCTCATATGGAGGCAGACAGGAGGCGCCAAACGGCTCTCGATTCCACCAACGTAACGGCGGCTCCAACGCCCGAACGGCGGCCAACTGAGCGTGAGGTCGTAGCCCAATCAACCAAGGCGGCTACCCAGACGGGGCCAGAATCCACTTCTGTACCGGCACCGAGATCACGGCCGAAGGTCATAGTGGCCACAAACTCTACGGGGCCAATAATTGACCAACCCAACTCTGTTAAGGGAAAGAAACAGAACCGGAAGAAAAAGAAGCAAACGCTGGCCGCCATTGAGGCCTCCGCTTCCAGAACACCCAAAGTCTCCGAAGCATCGCGTCCGCTTCCACCGGCCCCCAAGTCCACAAAAGACTCGTGGAG
Organism: Notocelia uddmanniana; assembly: GCA_905163555.1. Taxonomy (NCBI): domain Eukaryota; kingdom Metazoa; phylum Arthropoda; class Insecta; order Lepidoptera; family Tortricidae; genus Notocelia; species Notocelia uddmanniana. The sequence goes on along the minus strand of LR991063.1, from coordinate 8,739 downwards.
CGCTGTGGCTGGCAATGGGGCAAAAAGAAAGAACGCAGCGAAAGGCACTCTACCAGCTCGCTCTGAGGCCCGCAAACTTCGTCCTCCGAGGTCAGCAGCCATTGTGCTGACCCTCAAACCAGAGGCAGAGCAACGGGGCGTGACCTATTCTAAAGTCATAGCGGAAGCAAGAAGCCGAGTTAAGTTGGCGGAGTTGGGAATCGAGGGGATTCGGTTTAAGACGGCAGCCACAGGTGCGCGGGTCCTGGAGTTACCAGGAGCGACCAGCGGTGATAAGGCGGATTCCCTCGCAAACGCCCTGAGAGAGGTGTTAGGAGACGACGTCGTCCGGATCGACAGGCCCACTAAGACCGCTGATATGCGGCTGTCAGGCTTGGATGACTCGGTTGACGTCAATGACGTAATCGCTGCAGTGGTTGAAGCGGCAGAATGCCCAGCATCATCTGTCAAATCCGGCGAAATTCGCCGAGACCACCGGGGACTCGGCACGGTGATGGTAACATGCCCTGTAGCGGTGGCTAAAAAGATTTGCGGACCCGGCCGTCTCAAAGTGGGGTGGGTGATGGCACAGCTTAAGCTTTTGCCCGCCAGACCGATGAGGTGCTACCGATGTCTTGAACTAGGGCACGTTAGGGCACTCTGTAACTCAGATGTTGACCGCAGCGACATATGTTACCGCTGCGGTCAGGCCGGTCACAAGGCTGGCCAGTGTACAGCTGAACCGCACTGCGTTTTATGCGCTGCGGCGGGTAAATCGGCGAACCACCGGACGGGCAACAAATCGTGCAACCTGCCGAAAGCAAAAAAGTACAGTAAGAAGGCTGGTGATGGCCCTAGAGTCCCCTCGCCACCCACTTCTCCCCCTGCCTCCATAGAGGCTTGTGACGAGGCGGTACCAATGATGATTGCCCAATAATGGCCCTCCGAATGTTGCAGGCAAATATAAACCACTGCGCTAGGGCCCAAGACCTCTTGTGTCAGAGCATGGTGCAGTGGTCCATCAATATTGCGGTTGTGGCGGAGCCATATTCGGTCCCGCCTCGAGAAAATTGGATCGGAGACACCAATGGAGTGGTGGCACTTGTCTCCGGCACGGCGACCGGAACCCCACCATTTGAAAGGGTGTCTCGTGGTCAAGGGTATGTGGCGGCGGTTGTGGGTGATACTACAATAATCGCCGTATATTTTTCACCAAACCGTACCCTGGCCGAGTTCGAGCAGTTTTTGGTGGAGGTCGGTGCTCTAATCGGCAGAAGCCGTCCGCGTCCAGTTCTAGTTGCCGGAGACCTAAATGCAAAATCGGTGGCGTGGGGAGGCCCAGGAACAGATGCGCGGGGCAATGAGCTGTTGGAATGGGCGGTCTCGTCTGGTCTCGAAATACAGAACAGAGGAACGATCAACACGTGCGTTCGGCGACAGGGCGGCTCTATCGTGGATGTCACGTTCGCGAATGCTGCCCTGGCGCGCCGGGTCCAGGACTGGGAAGTCTTGGTGGACGTGGAGACATTATCGGACCATAGATACATCCGATTCGATGTCTCTGCATCCCCAACGACCGTAACCAGCTCAAGCCGGAGTCTATCATCCCTGGGACTGCGATGGGTTCTGAAAAAAATGGATAGGGAGCAATTAAAGGAGGCAGCTATCATTCAGGCATGGCAGGCTGACTCCATGGAGCCCATTACGGAGGTAGAGGCAAGAGCCAGATGGTTCCGGGATGCCATGTCGCGAATATGTGACGTGGCGATGCCCCGGGCCAAGCGCATCCCTCCAAGACGCTGTGTGTATTGGTGGACGGCAGAGCTATCGCAGTTGCGTGAGCTATGCGTCGCTGCGAGACGCCGATACACACACCACCGCCGGCGCAGAGTGCGAGATGAGTCGGTCGAAACCTCCCTATACGAGGCCTACAATGTGGTCAAGAAGCGGTTATCAGTGGCCATTAGTCAGGCCATAGAACTTTCCAGGGAGGTGCTGATGGAGACTCTGAACCGCGATCCGTGGGGGAGGCCATACAAGATGGTGAGATCCAAACTTCGCCCTTGGGCTCCCCCGGTTACGGAGAGTCTTCACCCGCACCTTCTGAACCAGGTCGTGTCCACTCTGTTCCCCGAACGAGCAGTACACCGTCCGTCACCAATGGAGCCTTCGGCAGCTGTGGAAGACGAGGGCGAGGTGCCGCCTGTCTCTGAAGGCGAGCTGGGAGCGGCCATCCTGCGCTTAAGAGCAAAAAATACGGCCCCTGGACCAGACGGTATTCCGGGCCGCGCACTGGTGCTAGCCATGGATGCTCTAGAGCCTAAACTCCGCGAGCTGTTCTCAGCATGCATGGAACAGGCCCACTTCCCGCACGAGTGGAAGACGGGCCGCCTCGTGCTCCTGAAGAAGGAGGGGCGCCCGGCCGATTCACCGTCAGCATATCGGCCGATCGTTCTGCTTGACGAGGTGGGCAAACTGTTTGAACGCGTAATAGTTGCCCGGCTCGTCAGGCACATGAGAGAGGTGGGCCCCGACCTGTCCGATAACCAATTCGGCTTCCGCAGCGGTCGGTCAACAGTGGATGCGATCCTGTGGGTTAAACACCTGGCAGAAGAAGCGGTGGCTCGAGGCGAAACGGTGTTGGCGGTGTCTCTTGACATCGCCAACGCGTTTAACACCTTGCCCTGGGTGACCATCAAGGAGGCACTCCTCCATCACAGGGTGCCCAGATACTTGCGGCGGTTGATCGAGGCTTACCTCTCTGAGAGGTTTGTGAAGTTCCCTGGTCGGCATGAATGGGGGCACAGGGAGATGATGTGCGGTGTTCCACAGGGGTCGGTTCTCGGCCCGCTCCTGTGGAACATCGGATACGACTCGGTGCTGCGCGGAGCAAATTTACGGGGAGTAGACGTAATTTGCTACGCTGACGATACGCTGGTAGCCGCTCGGGGAGGCGACTTCCAACAATCGGCCATGTTGGCGACGGCTGCGGTGGCTCAAGTGGTGGGGCGAATCCGCCGAATCGGCTTGGAGGTCGCTCTGAACAAGTCTGAGGCCATTTCATTTCATGGGCCTCGGAAAGCACCTCCAGTCGGTGCGCAAATCGTGGTGGGAGGAGTGTCCATCAGCGTCGGGTCAAGTATGCGGTACCTTGGCGTTGTCCTCGATAGCAGGTGGACCTTTAAAGCACACTTCGAGCGGCTCGCTCCGAAGCTACTAGGTGCAGCCGCAGCTCTCGGACGGATACTCCCGAATACGGGAGGGCCCAAGGCCTCTTGCCGGCGTCTGTACCTAGGGGTGGTGCGCTCCATGGCCCTGTATGGCGCGCCCGTATGGGCCGGTGCCCTAAACAATCGAATCACTGTCCTGCTACAAAGACCGCAGCGAGCAATGGCCGTCAGGGCAATTCGAGCATACCGAACGGTATCCACTGAGGCGGCGTGTGTTCTGGCCGGTTCTTTGCCCTGGGACCTTGAAGCCACAATTCTTGCAGCCGTATACTTTTGGCGAGAGGACGCACGGTCACAGGGCCATTGGCCAGAACCAAGGGAGGTGGAGGCAAAACGGGAGGAACTTCGCCTCCAGGCGGTGGATTTGTGGAAAGAGAGGCTAGCAACACCATCTGCTGGCCTCCGAACGATTGAGGCGGTACGCCCAGTATTGTCGCAGTGGTTGGACTGCAGTCATGGCGTACTCTCCTTCCGACTGACGCAGGTACTTACGGGGCACGGTTGTTTCGGACGGTACCTGTGTCGTATAGCCGGGAGAGAACCAACTATGGAGTGCCATGACTGCGGTGAGGCCGAGGACACAGCTCAGCACACCTTAGAGCTTTGTCCAGCTTGGGCGAACGAGAGGGCCGATCTGGTTGCGGTGGTTGGTGGTGATCTGTCTCTGCCGGCTGTAATAAGGTCCATGGTCGACAGCGACAGGTCTTGGAGGGCAATGCTCACCTTCTGTGAGGATGTAGTGGCACAGAAGGAGAGGGCGGAACGAGCCAGGGAAGACGCTGCAGAAGCGCCCCAACAGCGCCGCCGGAGAATTGGTCGCAGGAGGCTGGCGTACGACCGTCGACTGCCGCCATAAGGAGGACCTCTAGGCGACGAACACGGGGACGTTCGTCGTCTGAAGGAGTAGGGTCCTCGAGTTGGGTGGTCTGCCTAGTGTTCCGGGCACACCATTTCTGAGTGTGGGGGGACATACTGGTCCCCCAGTGTTTTGGATCCGACTACGGACGGCCACAGACCGGGACGCGGAAGTATAATGGTTCCCGTATCCCGGTTGCCCAGTGGATGTGAGGAACACCCGGGGGTTTTTAGTCAGTAGAAGTCTGACATAACCACCGCCCCTCCCCGTGGCGCGGTGGTATCCATGAGGATTTTCCCCCGGAAAAAAAAAAAAAAAAAAAAAAAAAGGTTAGGTTAGGTTAGGTTAGGTTAGGTTAGGTTAGGTTAGGTTAGGTTAGGTTAGGTTAGGTTGGGGCGCGAGGTCGGGTAACCTCCACGTATGTCCGGGCTCTTCCAATCCCTCTGGATCCTCGCGGATCCGCAGGGAAGGGAAGGGTCTTGGCTGGTGCGCCCTGGAGGCAACGGTAAGTGATCCTGTCCGGGGATCGCTTACCGGTGCTACCAATAACCCGACACCGGGGGGGAAGGGGTTGGCCGCTCCCAGCATGCCTCAGCTCATCTGAGGTGGCAAGGGATGCGGCCGCTTTAGTGGTGGCGGTGCAGACGCACCAGTGGCCGTAAAACCACTGAGGACGAGGAGGGTGGTTCCTAACCGAACCACCAGGGGAACCTACGCCAGGTCCCCCTCACACCGTTATCCGCAGCACTCTCTCAACGACCCCTATCGTTGGCGTTATAGGGATATGAGAGGTGCCAGCCAGACGGCGCGCGGACCGGGGGCCTTGCCTTAATTGGCCGGGCCAAGGGGAGTAAACCCCAATAAAAAATCCACAACTCCCGATGCGAGGTGACTCCGCGTAGGGATGCTCTTTTCAGAGCGGCTGGAGTGTTTACCAGCCACCTAGAGTCACACGCCGCGGCAAAACCATCGGGATAACGGGGATCTCTGTCCCGATGGTATTTAGTTCTCCCCAAATCGTGGGAACTTTATGAATTCTATAACTACAAAACAAATGACGATGGGCGTGGATGCCGAACAAGAGGAGATGGAGGGAGGCGCCGTCATGGCGAACTCCGAGGCCTTACCAACTGGCCAACATGAGGAGAGAGGCAGTGAGCTGAGGGTTTTGCTAGAGCGCATGGAGGCTATGCATACAAACGACTTACCTGACTTTAAGCCGATAGAAATTTTGAGGCTGAGAGGTGCTGGGGCTGACGGTGACGGACCCAACCCAGCCCAAATGAAGAGCGACGATGGGAAGGCGGCGGAGAAGGGCGCCCCTACGGTGCGAACCTGCAGCCCTACGGAGAGGAGTGAGGCTTTCCGACCCCGCGTCACCCTCGCACGATCGCCAGTACAAGTGGAGGACAACAGCCCTCGTCTGGACCCGAACGCACCCGCGATCCAGATCGCGCCGAGAGGGCATACCAGCGGCCCAGCCCGTGACAGCTCAGGCCGTTTCGTGGGGCGAGGGCAGAACAGCGACCCCCAACAGGTGGTCTTCTATGCGGAGCGGGACGAGGAGTGCGCGCTGGCGCCGCTGCGGGAGGGTGGACTAGAGACCCGCTTTGACAGGGTCGTCCGAGTGGTGCTGACCCGGCTGGATGAGGGGACGGGACGGAATCAGAACGATAGCACGGACGGGAACATTCCCACAGTACGACACGTCTCACCCGTCGAAGTCGGCGCCGGCTCGGAGGCACAACGGCTGTCCCCCGGTGAAGGGGCGAGCCCTGCGCGGCCTCGAAATTTTACGACTAGGAGTGGGAGGCAGGCACGCAAATATGTGCCCACTCCCTTCAGATTCAGAGACCCGATGGAGATGTGGGAGTCGTCCGTGGACTCTCCAGTGCCTGGATCGGACGCGGAGGACTCCCCAGTATGGATGTCAGCGGAAGCGCCAGACAAAACGGAGGAATGCACCAACCACCTTAGCGTGGACCCCCAGCCGCTGCGCAAAGGGCTCGGGCAGGCACCCTGTAAGAGGCGTCGCCTCCATGACGGCGAAGACGAGGAGGACGAGCGTCACTTGTCGGACTCTGATCGAGACCTAGTCAGGGCTAAGGCAGCTGAGGGCAGTCCTTGTCAGAAGGACCCGAATCCGCTCCCATCGGATGAGGAGACAGGCCCGGAAAGCAATATCTCGGCTGCAGCTAAGAGGCATCCTAAAGGGGCTTATATTGGCCTTAACAAGGCGCAAACACAACTCCGGGAATTCCAACTTTCGGAGTACGGAAAGGAACCTGAAGAGGATACACCCCGCAAGCCGGCACCGAAAAAGAAGGGAAAAACAAAGCGAGCAGTTGCGTCTCCCAAAGGCGACGGGCTGATACAATCCCAGCCACCTCCCGCGGAGCAGGTGAAGGATAGAGCCCAATCTCTGCTGGCCGAAATCGCTCGCTGCGGTAACATTAAGGGTGATATAAGAGGCCGAATGAAAGGAATTTGCCACGAGCTCATAGAGATCGGTGACGGCCACGAGGAGTCGGAGGTTATCCGCTCGTTGCGAGCGGATAACAAAAGGATGAGCGAGCAGCTGAAGCTGTGTCAGGAGGAGGTCAAGGCACTGCGCACTGCCTTCTCTGAAAGGTTGTCTTCCACCCTAAACCCCCAGGTGGTTGCGGGTGGTACGTCTGACGTCCTCCAAGAGCTGGGTGCCCTCATGGACTCCCGACTTGGAGAACTCAAGAGAGATATGTTTGTCTCATTGGGGGAAATGATTGACGCCCGTCTAGAGAACGTCCAAAGCAGGCTCCCACCTGAGCCCGTTTTGCGGCCTCCAATGGCTGCAGACAAGAGGGCAAAGAAAACTGCGGAACCGTCGACCAACCAGGTGGAGCCGGAGAAGAAGAGGGTGGGCCCCAAACCCAAACAACCGGCCGAGCCAAAACCAACTCACGGGGCTAGGAGAAGCCGAGCTACTGCTCTGGCAACTCCCGAGGGAGTACAGCCAGCGTCTACACCAGCAGCGGCGCCGAGATTACAGACTGACGAATGGGTAGACGTCCTGAAGGGAGGCAAAACAACAAAACCCTCCCAACCCCAAGTTGAGACTGCCCCTACCCCGAGACCGGCAAAGAAGCCCGCAGCTCCCAAACTGGTGGTGCCCACCTCGGCGGCGGTCGTCATTTCCCTGAAGCCGGAGGCAGAAACTGACTACATCACAGTAATGGGGAAGGCGACCACAATTAAGCTGGAAGAAATAGGAATTGCGCATGTCAAGGTGCGGAAAACAGCAACCGGAGCACGCATAATCGAGGTTCCCGGGGCGCAAAGTGGCCCAGCGGCAGATAACCTGGCTGAAAAACTGCGCAGCCTCATAGGGGATGTCGCCGAAGTCACCAGACCTATAAAAAAGGCCGAATTCCGTATCCACGGGTTCGATGAGTCGGTGACCTTGGAACATGTCAGAAAGGAGGTGGCTGCAACAGGAAAATGCCCGGAAGCGCAAATTGATGTTGGCAGGATCAGGTGGGGGGGCAACGGGACCGGGGCCGTAATTGTAAGGTGCCCGGTCACAATGGCCAAAACTGTGGTGACGGCAGGTCACCTGATGTTGGGCTGGACAGCGGCACGGGTGGAGGCACTGAAGCCGCTTCCGATGCGATGCTACAAGTGCATGGGGACGGGCCACACTAGGGCGATGTGTCCGTCCCCAGTGGATAGGAGCGGTTCATGCTTTCGATGCAGCAAGCCGGGGCACACCGCAAAAGAGTGCAACGCTACCTCTCCGTGGTGCGCGGTGTGTCACCAGGCAAAACTGGCGGCGGGACACATTATGGGGGGACCGTCCTGTGCCCCTCCGAATGTAAAAGGAAGGGAGCCCACCAAAAGGCCACCGACCTTCGAGAAAACAAGTGAGGGACAAAGCATGGACCTCTAATGCCAGGAAGACCCACTGCGCATTTAGAGGTCCTACAGTGCAACGCTAACCACTGCGCCCGTGCTCAGGATCTATTAATCCAGTACATGGCGGAGTCAAGTATTGGCGTTGCCGTTATTGCGGAGCCTTACTTTGTCCCCTCCCAATCCAACTGGGTGGGGGACTCCAACGGCCTAGTGGCAGTGGTTGTCCCTCCAATGGGCAATCACCCGCCTATTACAAGAATTCGGAGCGGACAGGGGTATGCAGCGGTCGGGTGGGGGGGAATAGTGCTCATTGGCGTTTACTTCTCCCCCAACCGTCCGCTGTTTGCCTTCGAACAATACTTGGAGGAGCTGGAGAGAGTGGTGGGTGGCGCGGCGCCGACGCCTGTCCTGCTGCTGGGGGACCTCAATGCAAAGTGCGAGGCGTGGGGTTCCCCAAGGACCGATCCGAGAGGAGAGGTCCTGTGGGACTGGGTGACGGGACTGGGGCTGGAAGTCTTAAACCGGGGCACAGCCCAGACCTGCGTGCGCCGGCAGGGGGGGTCCATTGTAGACGTATCTTTCGCGACCCCTGCCGTTGCTGCACGAATAGCAGATTGGCGCGTCTTGGGGGATGTGGAGACCCTCTCTGACCACTTATACATCAGAATGAGGGTCTTGCAGGCCAGGCGCGCCCAACCAGCCGGCTCTGAGAGGGTAGGGAGAGGTGGCTTCCCGAAGTGGAGTTTGGGCACCCTGGATAGGGAAGCCGCAAAAGAGGCGGCT